>CM050523.1:35024166-35624166 GCA_027563665.1 Antrozous pallidus
ATCTAGTCAGCTCTTGGTATTATAATTACCTTGACCAAAATACTGTGAAATTACTCCTCTGATCTACTAATGGCTGCAAAAATCAAGTCGCTGTGGTTTCATGCCAAGGGGCCATAGCAAGGTGGCGCAATGATTTCTGACACAGAAGACAACTTCTAAAAACTCAAAAGGGAAAATTAACGGGATGTGGTTTACATTGCCAAAGACTGTTCATTAATTACCAATTTAATCACTGCTGGAGGCATGACATTACAAAAATCTGGCTGAAAGTTCTAATAGATTATGAAGACCACCTAAGAAGACTGACCAAGAAATGTACAAAACAATTAATACTGTTTCGCTGCTATCAAAGACACTCAGATTATTTTACATCAAGTGAAGCAAAGCATTAGTAGCTTCACAGTGCCACACTAGGAACTGTAAATACAATAGCACACAATTAGTAATGCACATGTGACTTTTGGTTCAAGGCATATATCCTTGGGAAAGCCAGAACATGATAAGGAGAACAAAAGCAACATTAAAAAATGAAATGAATAAAGATTTAAACTCTACCCTTGTGCATGCTGAGCAATAACAGAATAGGCATATAAAATATAGCTCTTAGTAATGGGGATGTTATCCTGGGATGTTCAATACTCTACTGAACAACCATACGGAAAATGTCTATGGCCATGAATAGTCACATAAAAGAAGTGCTCCTGATGCAAAGACACCTCGTCCTAGCTTCATGCATTTATGGCAATCTCAAATAAATAAGACTTTTGAGGCTAGGGGTTTGTGGCCACATAATAGAAAAGATGCTGAGTTTTTTCCCCCTAACAATGATGGTGTTTTATGTGACTTTGAAGATATGCTAGCAAGCTAACAATATGTTTTCTAAGAAGTCTAGTAGCTATTGTTAGGATAGCAGACTTCAAATCAACTTAAATTTAGACATAATAGATAAACTATTATTTAAATAATAATGAATAAAAACCTCTGCCTTGTACAGAGGCATTTATGCCGAGGATAGAAATATACCAGCATTCTTCTCCTATAAATGCAACTATAAAAAAGATTAGCTCTACATTTAAAGTGTCTTACTGGTCTGAAACGGATTATGGTACATTAAATCTTCTGTCAATTGTGTTGGAGTAAGAAATAAGGAATATATTTTCATGTCAGTGTCCTGTGTATAGATATTCCAGCTCATATAGAGAATAAAAATCCTTAAATAAGACAAATTCTTACTCTACATACTATTAAAGATTTTAGATTTTTAAAATAACTGATGTTCTTTTGAAATTACAAAGCTAACCTCCTTCTTTCTAGTAATAGAACTGAAAATATGTGCAGTTAGGAAAAGTAAAAATTTGAGCTTGACCTCAATTTTAAAGATTGATTCCTAGATATTAGTCATTTAAATATAACACAGCCATTATTCATAAACATATAAGTATAATCTTACATCATATACATTTTTATGATGACACAGACATAGGGCACGTATATTTATTAAAATTATGGGAAAAGTTTCTATCTATCAGGGATTACCAAAATAATGCTTAGTATTTTTTACCAATGGGATAGTAACTGCTTCTTCTATAATCTGGAAGAAACCTAGTGATCTTATCTAAATCTGCTACAATTACCAGCACGACAGACTAGTTCCATTTAAATCAATATCTTCCAATTAACATAAAAAGTACAAGACTGATGTCCTACCCCTTCATAGCAACAAAATATTTGTTAAAGACTTAATTTGCAAAAAGAGCAGCTTGAATTCTCTTGATTCTTACCAAATAAGCCATTTGGATCCATTACCAAAGACCAGTGAAAAAAGTCACTGTATCCTTTTTGATTATTGGCCTTTGCAGTTAACTTAAGGTCTGATCAAGCTGAAATTCCTAACTGACAGTTTTCTTCAGAGGATTTAAATATTCCTGCAAGTCTCTAAAGATCTACTGACTTGTTGCTAACTTGCAGTTTGATCTTGCTAAATAAGAATAGGTTCCTATGCCAATTGATTGTAATGGGTCACTCACTATGCTTGCAGATTAAATATCAGGCAAAAAACTTCATGTTTTATAAAACATTGCAATTCATTTCTTTTAAAAATGCTTCTAAGCTTCCTAAAAAGCTTCCAGGTGTTTAAAAACTATCTGCAAGTATTCCTATCTATACTAATAAAAGAGAAACATGCAAATTGACTGTACCTCCTCATGCCCACAAGCCACGCCCATCAACCAATCAGGAGTGAATATGTAAATCAACCCAACCAAGATGGCTGAGGCCATGGAGCAAGCAGGAGGCTTGGGTTTCCCCGGCAATGGAGGAAGCCAAGCTTCCTGCCCACTCTGGCCTCCACTCAAGGCTACAAAGATTCAATTATAGAGACAAATCCTAGATACCAGGGACTCCACTTGGATCGCTGGGGGGCATGGCCAGCCTGCAAACTACCAGAGACCCCTCGCCCAGGCCACCCCATGCCTCAAGGGAATCCTCACCCTGATCTGGGACAACCTTCAGGGCAAACCAGCCAGCCCCTACCCGTGCACCAGGCCTCTATACTATCTAATAAAATAGTAATATGAAAATTGACCATCACTCCAACACACAAGATGGCTGTTCCCATGTGGTCAAACATGGCTGCCCCCATGTGGATACCAGATGGCCACCATAAGATGGCCAGCAGGAGAAGGCAATTGGGAGGGACCAGGCCTGCAAGAAAGGGCAGTTAAGGGTGACCAGGCTGGCAGAGGAGGGAAGTTGGGGGTGACCAGGCCTGCAGGGAAGGGCAGTTGGGAGGAACCCAGGACTGCAGCGGAGGGCAGTTAGGGGCAATCAGGCTGGCAGGGAAGCAGTTAGGCATCAATCAGGCTGGAAGGGGAGTGGTTAGGGGGTGATCAGGCTGGTAAGGCAGAAGAAGTTAGGGGCAATCAGGAAGGCAGGCAGGCAAGCAGTTGGGAGCCAGCAGTCCTGGATTGTGAGAGGGATGTCCGACTGCTCGTTTAGGCCCACTCCTACCGGGATCAGGCCTAAACGGGCAGTCAGACATTCCTGAAAGGGTCCCAGATTAGAGAGGGTGCAGGCTGGGGTGAGGGACTCCCCCCTGCCCCGTGCACCAGGGCTTTTAGTGCTACATAATTTACAGCTGAAAAAACTAAACACAACATTTATAAATTCATTGGTTGTTAAGTGGTCAGACCAATTAGATTGAAAAAAGTCATCCCAATTCTTGTTTCAGACTTTCTATTTATAAAATAGATTTTATTCTTTCTTAAAAACATCAAAGTAATAATTAAACATATATACCATTATCCTTCTGATAGGTTAAAAGTGCTTTACAAATATACTAACAATTCCTAGGGCTGTGGGTAGCAGGACTGTCATCCCTTATTCTTAGTGTATTGATCCTAAACTTTAGCACGTCAAATGCAAGCATCTCTTTCAGCTAGCTACATAATTATATGTTTTATTAAATGTAATGATGGATTTATTACATGTATTTTAAAAAAGCAATTATATTAAATGCAAAGTAATAAGCAAAATAGTCTGAAATAGACTAGCCTATTAAATCCTATTTGTGCATTTCTTGGGGCAAAGAGGGTATGCGGGATTTGAGTAATGAAAAAAAAAAAAACTACTACATTTTTCTCAGAGTTTGTGTTTATCCTATACTAGAGGCCCAGTGCACAAAATTTGTGTACGGGGGGGGGGGGGGGGAGGGTCCCCTCAGCCCAGCCTGCACCCTCTCTAATCTGGGACCCCTTGGGGGATGTCCAACTGCCGGTCTAGGTCTGATCCTGGGGATCAGGACTAAACTGGCAGTTGGACATCCCTCTCACAATCCAGGACTGCTGGTTCCTAACCACTCACTGCCTGACTGCCTGATTGCCCCTAACTGCTTGCCCCCTGCCAGCCTGATTACTCTTAACCACCTTTGCCTGCCAGCCTGGTCGCCCATAACTGCCCAACCTACAGGCCTGGTTGCCCCCAATTGCCCTCCTCTGCCAGCTGGTCACCCCTAACTGCCTTTCCCTGCAGGCCTGATCACCCCCAACTGCCCTCCTTTGCAGTCCTGGTCCCTCCCAACCGCCCTTCCCTGCTGGCCTGATCACCCACAACTGCCCTCCCCTGCTGGCCATCTTATGCCCACAGGGGGGTGGCCACCTTGTTTGTTGGAGTAATGGTCAATTTGCATATTACATCTTTATTTTATAGGATTATAAAAAGCCTATGGTCATGATGCCCTCATGAGCTGTGTGTGTGGCAGGCGCAAGTGGGTGGGTAGGGCTATGTGTACGGTGAGGCATGTGTGAGTGGGTGGGGACTTGACGCTGCATCCCTGTGGGTGCCAGCAAGGACTTGATGCTACATCCCTGTGGGTGCCGGTGGGTCTGGGTCTGGCACGATTTCAAGGCATGTGCAGGTGGGCGGGGTTGCATGCTCAGTGAGGTGTGTGCAGGTGGGTGAGGTTTTGATTCTGGGTCTTGTGGTGCTGGTGGGACTTGATGCTGTGTCCTCGTGGGTGCTGGCCCAGACTCTGACAGGAGGGAGCCGATAACCGAACCCAGAACTTGACTTGATGCTGTGTCCTCGCAGGCGATAAAATTATACATTATTTTCATGTACATTTTACTAATTTTCTTTCATCTCTGACACTTCTATTATAGAGAAAGGGCAAATAGCAATATTAAAATATTTCCCTTTTAATGTGCATGAATTTCGTGCACTGGGTCGCTAGTATTATATAATCAAGGAGGCACCTTTGCATTATATAATGGCTAGACTGTTGAACTTGTCAAACTCCTAATTGTACTTTAAAAAAATGTGGGAAGCAATGAATAAAGTATCACAGCTAAAATTTACATTAGTAAAATGTAACATATAAAAACCATCACAGAGCAATTGAAATAAGAAACAAAGAAATATTGAGAGCAATGCAATGTCTCCTATAGAAAAATAATTTCAGGAAACACCTAAAATAGATTAAATGAACACCTAAAGGCACACAGATACAAATGAGTCATGTAAACTACTTTCCCTAAAAAATATCTAAATGCAGTATAAACTTGTAGCAAGTTCTCATTAAAATATACAATGTAACAGTCTTGATAAAAATTAAGAAATTAAAAAGGTTTATAGTATCTGTATCTGTAAACTGCCTTTCAAGAGAAATTATAGTTCCTAAATTTCTTGAGAATAACTTACGTAGAATCTGTACATAAAGACCCACCAGGTAAAATTACCAAAAGTTGTTTTCAAGGTCTTGAAAACTTAGTTTTCCTAGCCTTCCAGGCTAAAGCTATTGTAATTTATATCAGAGGAAATGTTTGGTAGAGCGGTGTCATTCAAAGCAGAGTTGAGAGCTGAGGTCCCAGAATATGGGAAAAGCAGGTGTGTCTAAGGATTTTGGTATGCACATATATTAGCAATAAAGAATCATAATGAAGGATTCAAGAATAGGAAGCAAGGATGACACAGGGAACCTTAAATCCCAAAGTGTCAAATGCCATATCTGTAACTGACTCAAGAAAAGGAGACGGGCACTAGTTTCCTCTGCCTGGCAGTAATTAATTCTGCTTTGAAGACTTTCAGAGCTGACCAGGGTGGCTGAATGGGTTGAGCAATGTCCTGTGTACGAAAGATTGCTGGTTTGACTCCTGGTCAGGGCACACACATAACTGGGCTGCAGGTTTGATCCCTTGTTGGGACATGTATAGAAGGCAACCAACCAATGCTTCTCTCACACATCAGTGTTTCCCCATCCCTTCCCCTTTCTTCTCTCTAAGCATGTCCTCAGGTGAGGATTAAAAAAAAAATCATAAAGATCTTCAGAGAGACATTTTCTTCCTGTTTACAAAACTTTACCACAAGACACTCCTTTCAGCAACCCAAATTTTCATGTTTAAGCTCATTTTTTAAAGTTGAAACTGTTCCCTCCTCTTATTCATTGAACATTTACTTAATATTTGGTGCTGAGGATACTTCTTGGTATTCAGCTCATCGATGAGTGGGAGAAAGAGGTGTGTAATTAGATTATTATATAGGATAATGTGACAATAGAGATATGCACAACATATTAGAAAAAGATAGAGGAAAGAAAATTAACTTTACTGCTAGGACCATGACAAAGATGCTCGAAGAAGAAGTGATATTTTCAGTGGAAGCTAAGAAGGGAAGAAGGGCATTTTAGGAAGAGAACAGCAAATACTTGCACAGGAACAAAGAGTATACGACATTTTCTCTGCAAGCAACGTACTTGAGTGGGACTGTAGAATGAAAAATAAGAGAAAGGAAGAAAGTTAGAAGGGGGAGGGGAGGCTAGGATGTGTAATAACCTTGCATGAGGCCATGATGAGTAGTTGGAAAGTTTATTCTCTTGGCAGAAGTTGCCAAAAAGTTTTTGAGCCATCATATAGTCAAATTAGTATTTAAGCTATTTCCCAGTTTTCTCTTCTTTATATGCCCGTCTTTCCTTATAAGTAGCTCTTTTTTCCCAATCCTTTACCATTTCCCCAAATTCTCTGAAAGCTCTCACTGTCAGCCTAGAACCAGGTAAAGAAGTCTCAAAAAAAAAAAAATGTAACCTATACTGAGTGCCGGATATTGTACATGTTCTATATGCAACATCAATGAGTAAAATAGCTCTACTCATTCTTATTGGTATGTATCAGGTTATAAATCAATGGACTCTTAAGAGTAAATAATAATAAACTCTCCAGTAAACTCTTGAAGATTTAAGATCAGTGTCTCATTTAGTCAAGGCTTGAGGTCACTCCTGGGTACCAACTTTTTTTCTTAAGCTTACTGGAATTCTCAGTTAAACAAAGAACATGAAAAGCAGTGGTTAGCTGCAGATATATCTCTCCCTGTCCACAACTTGACTCTCAGAACTATAGCATAACTTATAAAGGGCAAGGTAATTTACAGTAAATTTCCAAAATAAAAGAATGATAAATGAAGGCACAGATTAAAGAACATAAGCAAGTGAAATAGTAGCAATCAGTTCACAAAATTAGATGCCAGCTTATTATTTTTTAGTTAGACCTGCCTTTTATTTACCATAAGTCTTGATTTCTCCAGAGTGAAAGAATGCTAACACTGAAAGTGGGGATGGCATTAGTCATGGTTCCTTTACCTCCTTCACTGTGGACACTTATTAATTTGAATGTCACAATGGAAGAAAAAAACAAATTGCCTCCATTTTAAAAATGAAAAAAACAAAAGACTTAAAGAGGTTAATTTCTAGTTTTAGTATCAAGTAGTTCACAATTGCTCCAAAGATCCCTCTTTTTTTTAGTCAGCCAAGTTGGCCATACTCCTTTTCCAAAATATGGACAATACTACTAAATAATTCAATGTATATAAATGAGAGAGCTACCTAGAAATTATAAAGAAATGATCGAATTAAGAAAAGTACTATGTTCTTCAAAAAGGTATCAACCTAATATCAAGTTACACACTAAACTAAAATTCAGAAAAAAATGGTAAGGTCTAACTTCTGTATTTGTGAAACTGGACTTATCTGTCATTTTACCTTTTTAAAAAAAGTCATTCCTTAAATCATTTCAATATTAGCCAAAAGTCTCAGAGTATCATGTCAAAACTACAGCAACAATCCTAGAATGTATTAATTGAAGAATCTGATGCAATTGTCTTATTAAATAGATAATTACATTATTATATATCAGCAATGAACATCTATATAGGGCCTGACCTATCTAAACAAGAAAGAGCTTTTAAATTGAGCCTACACTGTAACTGTTACAACAATATCTCCCATGCCACCTGCTCTTCTTACAATGTAACTTTGATGTTTCTCCCATGGAGTGACACAGTTCATAACTCTGCTTCTTAAGCCTGGGTGGAACTTTGTATCTGCTTGGGCCAACAGCAGGACAAAAGTGATGTTACAGGACATTTAAAGCTAGATCATTCGTTCACCTTACTCTCTTGGACACCTGCTCTTCAACCCAGTCACCATGCTATGAGGAAGCCCAAACAAGCCCAAATGGAGAGACCATATGCAAAGGCCACATGTAGGTGTCCCAACTGACAGGCCAGCAGATGTCCTAGCTGAAAACCAGCCCACACATCACGCAACAGAAATAATCCATTCCTATTGTCCCATCCCAGTGGTCAGCAGACTCATTAGGCAACAGAACTAAATATCAACAGTACGACTGAAATTTCTTTTGAGAGCCGAAAACTGACCTCTGCGCATGGGCCATGAAGTTTCAATCGCACTGTACGTGTGTGTGCCCACACGTGGTATTTTGTGGAAGAACCACACTCAAGGGGCCAAAGAGCCATATGTGGCTCGCGAGCTGCAGTTTGCCCACCACTGTCCTATCCTAATGACTAACTCACAGAATCTATGACCGTAATAAAATAGTTCTTTCATGGCAATAAGGTTTGCAGTGCTTTTTTATGTAGCAAAAGGTAACTTGAAAGAGGAAGGGTAGAGAAAACATCTTTGGGGCTGTTTAAAGCAAAGGTTTATAAGTAATAAGGTACAACTTTGGGTAAGTGGAAAACAAATCCAACGAAGTAACCAGCCTGGCATGTTCTTGCTGTGAAAAACAACTAACACAACTACTACAAGAATATGATAACCAACCTAAGTAACTTCATAGCAGTCAAAGGAGCTATGAGATATTTTGTAAGATATCATGACTACTATTTATGAATCTCAAACAACAGTCATTGGTAATTTCATGCCTTAATGTGAATGGGATATTTATGAATCTCAAACAACAGTCATTGGTAATTTCATGCCTTAATGTGAATGGGACTGCTATTATCGACACTGCCATTTATTACACACCAAGATACAAACTAACATCAACTATAAGTGTGGAGCTTTTTTCTGGTCCTCTCTCCTTAAAACACAAACACAAACACCCTTTAGAGCAGTGGTGGCCAGCCTTTTGGACCTCATGGCCCACCAGTGGTCCGCAGACCACCAATTGGCAACTGCTGTTTTAGAGATACTGAAAGATTATACTAGTGTAAGTAGTCAAGTTTGCTTGGGTATGCTAAAAAAAATAATAATCTAGTAAAAAATATCTTTTTGGGTCACCAAAATTTTTCCTAGTCTAAAATACTTGTCTTAATGTGTCATATTTTCAAAACAGAAAGGAAAAGGGGGAAAACTTTTTAATAAGTCATTTGTTAAAAAAAGACAAGCCACTTGCTTACTATCTCTTAGGAATAAATATTATTAATATTTTTATGATGTTTTCCTTCTTATCCTTTTTAATATATATTTGAAAACAGTCTCTATTATTTCAAAATGGAGTTCATATGCCAGATAATATATTTTATATTTTGCTTAGTACAAAATGAAATTGTGAGCATTTTCCTATATCCTTTCAATATTCTTTCAAAACATTATTGAATAATTTTAATTCCTACATAATAAAGTATATGTTTTTGTTATAATTTATTTCATTATTTTCCTATTTTGATAAACTACTATTTTGTAATTTTTGCTATGACAAATAACATTATGATGAAAATCCACATATTGATCTTTGTTAAAAAATTATTAGATAAAAGAAAATGAACATTTCTTGATTAAGTCTAGTTACTTTCCAGAAAGGTGTGTACGTTATATGTTACCAGTAGTATAAAAGAGTATCTAAGTCAGTAACACTTCACTAGCATCATGTTTCTTAACATCCAAGATATATATTTTAGAAATAGTAAGATGTCACAGACATAGAACAAGAGATGTTTTAGCAATAAACTGCTGATGTTGAATTCACATTAATATAATTTAGCTAAAAGTTGAAGTTTTACTTGGTCAATAAAAACTTTAAGTAAAATTACTAGTGGTTTAAATAGAATAGATGACCAACAAAATATTTTTTGAAAGTTTGAAGTAGTAAATAAATAAACAAACTGAATAAAAAAATAAATACCTTTAAAAGTTAGGATATTTGAATTCTAAACCTAGTTTGCCATTGTCTGCAACCCAGGTAAATTTAAACACTCTTTCCTAACTCACTTTCTTTATTTTTACAATGATAAAAAACAATTTGTAGTCCTACTTCACAAGAATATCAAAAAATAAATAATATAGCATGATGCTTTTAAAATATAATCTCTGAATTCAAATTGTTTAGGCTTAATTCTTGGCTCTTTTATTAGTTGTGTGACTATGGGCAATTCATTAATTTGTGTGTCAGTTTCCCCAACTGTAAAACAGGGAAAATAAAACTTAACTTATACAATTGTTGTAGAAACTGAATAAGAAAACCCGTGTGAAAGCACTTGAATCCTAGACGACACACAGTACAATGCTCAATAAACATTAGATGATAATTATTAGTATATTTAAATTTTGCATAAAGGCAAAGTAATTTTCAAAAATCTACTTGACAGACAGAAGGTTTGAATCTCAGGTATTCTGAATTTTAAATCAATAGTCGAAAAACATAAACCTGTACTTTTAAACTCAAAAGAATTATAAAACAAAGTTTATCACAAATATGCTATCAACAAATAAAATAACTTTCTTTTTAGAAAGAATATTCTTTCTGTGCCTATTCACTTGGATGATGATCCTTCTCATTCATAAATGTTCCCTTCTCAAATCACTCAAGCTCAACTTACGCAAATTATCCTTTCAAACTCTGTAGTTATTATGTACTTATTATCTGTCTCTTCCCACCAAAATATAAACTCCATGAGGGAAGTCCTTTCTCTTAATCTGAATATACTCAGTATATGCAATATATATGTGATAACCACACATATCCACAAAATTAAAACATTTCACATAAAAATATTATACTTACTATGTGTAATGAATTCTGATATTTTCTATTCCATTCTATTATATTCCTTTATATTAAAAATAATTATTGTGACTCACTAAACTGATTTTATATTATATCCTATCTAATAAAAGAGTAACATGCAAATGTGACAGTACCTTGGCTCCTGACTGGCTACGCTACCAGCCAGTCAGAGCAAGGGGTGGGGTGGAGAGGCGTGAGTGCCAGGCCCCAGGAGCGGAGATAAAGTGGTGAAGGCATCAAGCGGCTGGCCAGGGCGCGGAGACCAAGCGGTGGCAGCAACAGCGGCCAGAACTCACCACAGCCGAGTCAACTGAGGCCCCGGGGTGCGGAGAACGACGGTGGTGGCTGCGAGAACTCACCTCGGCAGCGGCGGCTTCAAGAACTCACCGCAGCTGCGTCTAACTGAGGCCCCTGCATTGCTAATATTACGTGTAGCTTCAGCTGTATGCCAGCAAAAATGAAAGGCAACCATCAGAGGGAAGGCCCCCGTCAGAGGGAAGGCCCCCGAGTCCCAGCTTCAGCATCCCAGCTGAAACTGACAACAGGGAGGAGGAAGTCCTACCCCCACAGAATCTGTCCAAATCAGCTGTTGGTCACATTGCTGAAAGGCCTGTCATTCTCTTCTATCTCAGAACATGGCAATAGAGAGGTGGGGCTATGTCCAAAGAAAAACTGTTGATACAATGGAGCTGTGTAGCAGAAAGATGCTGACAACGTTATTGACAGAAAATGTCTGAAGAGAGATGTGCGTCTGATCTTGAAAGAAGGCGACGCCTGCGACAGAATATACCCGAAGAGCAGCTATTGGAAAAACGTCGCTCTGAAGCCGAAAAACACTGGCATCTTCGACAGGAAATGTGCAAAGAACAACGTGCCTTTGAAGTTGAAAGAAGGCGGTGGTGAAGACAGAATATGTCTAAAGAACAGTCATGAGCAAGTACTACTAATAGTGGTAGGACCTGCCTTCTCAGCGAAAATGGAGTACATGAGGATGCAATTCTCGAACATAGTTGTGGTGAAATGACTGTTAAATGTGAATTTTGCCTATCACTAAATTTCTTGGATGAAAAACCATCCGATGGGAAATTTACTAGATGTTGTAGCAAAGGGAAAGTCTGTCCAAATGATATACATTTTCCAGATTACCTGCCATATTTAAAAAGATTAATGACAAACGATTCTGACAGTAAAAATTTCATGGAAAACATTTGATCTATAAATAGTTCTTTTGCTTTTGCTTCCATGGGTGCAAATGTTGCATCACCATCAGGGTATGGGCCATACTGTTTTAGAATACATGGACAAGTTTATCATTGTTCTGATGGTGTTTCTCGGAAGTTTGCTCAACTCTATATTTTGGATACAGCCGAAGCTACACGTAAAAGATTAGCAATCCCAGCAAACCAGGCCTGCTCAGAAAGATCCATAATCAACATCAACAACCTCATGCATGAAATAAATGAATTAACAAAATCGTACAAGATGCTACATGAGGCAGAAAAGGAAGCCCAATCTGAAGCAGCAGCAAAAGGTATATACAGCTTCTACAGAAGTAACTATGGCCATTAAATATGATCGTAATAGTGACCCAGGTAGATATAATTCTCCCCAGGTAACCGAGGTTGCTGTCATATTCAGAAACGAAGATGGAGAACCTCCTTTTGAAAGGGACTTGCTCATTCATTGTAAACCAGATCCCAATAATCCAAATGCCACTAAAGTGAAACGAATCAGTATCCTGTTTCCTACATTAGATGCAATGACATATCCTATTCTTTTTCCACACGGTGAAAAAGATTGGGGAACAGATATTGCATTAAGACTCAGAGACAACAGTGTACTCAACAATAATACTAGACAAAATGTAAGAACACGAGTCACCCAAATGCAGTATTATGGATTTTATCTCTCTGTGAGGGACACGTTCAATCCTATTTTAAATGCAGGAAAGTTAACTCAACAGTTTATTATGGATTCGTATTAAAAAATGGAGGCCAATAGGATAAATTTTATTAAAGCAAACCAATCTAAGTTGAGAATTGAAAAATATAGTGGTTTGATGGATTATCTCAAATCTAGATCTGAAAATGACAATGTACCCATTGGTAAAATGGCCCTGGGGCTGCAGCATCTCCAGTTTCTCAGCTCATGCCCTCTCCCCAGGAGGCTGGGGAGAACATATTTGGCAAAGTTCTTTAAGCCATGGCAGTCAGAGTAGTAGGACTCAGCCAGGCAGGCACATAGAAGGGCTGGGGCCCTTTCCGGCCCTGGCGTTAGGCAGCATGCCCTGTGTTCCTGGGTGCCTGTGGCTGCGGCTGGCCTGAGTGAAGTTGGCCCAGGCCTGGGTGCCTATAGCTGGCCAGAGGGAGGGAAGCCTGGGTCCCAGGTGAGGGGCAAGGCAGAGTCAGTTAGGAGCAATCAGGCCAGCAGGGGAGCACTTAGGGATAATCAGGCAGGTAGGCAGAGGTGGTTAGGGGTCACACATACCCGAAGGGGTCCCTGATTGGAGCGGGTGCAGGCTGGGCTCAGGGAACCCCCCTCCATGCACGAATTTCGTGCACTGGGCCACTAGTCAATATATAAAGACTTGAAGTCTTGAGGTCAGAGGTTAATAAGTTGATATCTGAAAGGTATTTTTAAAAATATGCATGGGAAAGAAGAAATAAAACTGTCTTTATTCATAGATGACATGATTGTCTATGTAGAAACTGAAAAAAAAAAAAAAAAACTTTCCTGGAGCTAATAAGCAATTATAGCAAGGTTGTAGGGTATTATTATACAAGACAATTTCATTCCCACATGACAGCAATGAACAAGTGGGATTTGAAAATAAAAACACATCATTTACATTACATCTCCCAAAATTAAATGAGTGGTATAAAACTAATAAATAAGTACAAGATCAATATGAAGAACTCTGGTAATGAAATAAAAGAACTAAACAAATGGAGATAGATTCTATGTTAATGAGTAGACAGACCCAAATTGTAAAGATATTTTTTCCAACTCGATCAATAGATTCATTGCAATCTCAATGAAAATCCAGAGTTATTTTGTGGCTATTGGCAAATTGATTCTAGGTTTATATATAGAGAAAAAAGGCCAAGAAGAGCAAATACAATACTGAGGGAAAAAAACAAAAACAAAAAACAAGTTGGAGGATTGATACTACTGACTTCAAAACTAACCACAAAGCTAGAGTAATCAAGACAGTATGGTACTGGCAAGAGAACAGAAAGATCAGTGGAACAGAATAGAAAGCTCAAAAATAAACCCCACAAATATAATCAACTGACCTTTGATCAAGGAGCAAAAGGAACACAATAGAGCTAAGGCAGTTTTCAACAACTGGTGCTGAAACAACTGGATATCCACATGGAAAAATATAAATCTACACACAGATCTTACACCCATCACAAAACTCTATCAAAATGGACTGTGAACCTAAATCTAAAATACAAAACTCTAAAATCCCTAGAAGATAACACAGGAGGTAGGTGATGTATTTTTACATACCACATCAAAGGCTTGACCTATAAAGGTACTTAAATTCATTAAATTAAAAACACTTCTGCTCTGCAAAAGACAATGTGGAGAGAAGAAGAAAACAAGCCACAGACAGGGAGAAAATATATGCAAAAGACACATCTGATTTAAAAATAAACTGTTATCCAAAATAAACAATGAACTGTTAGAACTCAACAATAAGAAAATAAACAACTTTACTTTAAAATAGGCCAATGACTTTAAGAAACACCTCTTCCAATGAAGATATACAGATAGCCAATAAGCATATCAAAAGATGCTCCACATCTTATGTTAGCAGGGGGGAAAAAAACAATGAGATACAACTACACATTCATTAGAATGACCAATATTTGGAATACTGATAACACTAAATGCTGGCAAGGATGTGTAGTTGAACTCTCATTCATTACTGGTTGAAATGCTAAAATGGTAGTCACTTTGGAAGACAGTTTGGTGATTTCTTACAAAAGTAAACATACTTTTACCATATGATCCAACAATTGTGCTACGTGGTATGTATTCCAAGTTGTTAAAAACTTTTATCTATATAAAACCTACGTGTGGATGATTATAGCTGTCTTTATTCATAGATGACATGATTGTCTATGTAGAAACTGAAAAAAAAATTGTCAAAACTTGGAAGCAACCGAGTGAGATGTTCTTCAGTATGTGAATGGATAAACCAGGGTACATCCAGACAATGAAATATTCAACACTAAAAAAAAAAAAAAAATAAGCTATCAAGCCATGAAAAGACATTGAAGAACCTCAAATATATATTGCTAAGAAAAAGAAAACTGCGTGGTCACAACTAAAACATTCTGCAAAAGGCAAAATCATGGAAATAGTAAAATTATCAGTTGGCCAGTGCAGGGAATGGGGATAAGGCTGAATATGTGGAACACAGGATTTTTAGAGAAATGAACATACTCTGTGTACTCTAATAATGGAAGCTGCCCATTGCCTTCACTAGCAGAGAGGTGTGGACAAGGAACCAGGAAGCTGGTCAACCTTGAAGCTCTGAAAGGTCAGAGCCAACCACCCACTGTTTAGTTGAGACAATGGGGGCTAAAGAAACTTCCAGCTTTTAGTTTTATGTAAATTCTTGTTGATTGGATATTATTGGAATTGTCTGCCTAAGGGCTATGAGTGTATCCCACAATCTGAATAAAGGGATAACAGCAAGGCCAGAGCTGAGTGGAGTCCTTCCTCTCCAGATGGGCTCCCGCCTGGCCCCAATATTCCCAAATTTATACTTCCTTGTCCAGTCTCTTTCATTTGTGTGCGGCCTCCTCCAGAGCCTGAATCCTGAACCTGAACCCTGAACCACGAGGGATGTGGGGAGGGAACACTCACAACTGGTAGCCCAATGTGGGGCACTTGCACATGTCACTATATGTTTTTCCAATTCACTGTATGTTTTTCCAATTCATAAAATGTACAACACCCAAGTGTGAGCCATAATGTAAACTATGAACTTTGGGTGATTATAATGCATTAATGACGGTTCATCAGTTGTAAAAAATGTGTCATTGTGGTGGAGGATATTGTTAATGGGGAGGCTATGCATGTGTGGGTATAGGGGATTATGGGAAATATGTACCTTCCCCTCAATTCTCCTATGAAACAAAAACTGCTCTAAAAAATATTAATTAAAAAAAAATCATGCAAGGGAGAAGCCAAGATGGCAGCATAGGCAAACACCTAAACTGCTGCCACGCACAACAATTTTAAAACTGCAACTAAAAGACAAAATGCCTATCACCCAGAATAACGGGAAAGCTGGCTGAGTGGAAGTTCTGCACCTAGAAGGAAAGAGAAAGGAGCACTGGGACGTGCACAGGCGCTGAAAAGCTGAGGTGCAAAGGCGTGCTAACAGGGCTGGCGGTGGGCGACTTTGGGTTTTCTTTTCAACCGAAAGGGAAATGGGCTCCTGATTACTCAGAACCCGAGTTTCTGGGGAGACGCTGGCAACCCAGACTACTACGAGGAGAAGCTGGACGGTCTGCCATTGGGTCGGAAAGTGAGGGAGGCTACCTTTTAGAGGCGCCCACGGCAACCAGTGTTCACTGCGTGGAGGCTGGGGACACGGGGACTTGGAGACGTGGAAATGCGGAGATGGCAGAGTAGCAGCCATCACTGTTTGCCACACTCTAACCTAGTGACGCTATGAGACCCTGCCCACCTCAATCTGCAAACCCGCCCAAGCTGTATGCAGCGGCATCTGCATATAAATGGCCTGCGCTATCCCAGCTTAACCTAAACTGCAGCTCTGGTCAGAACAGGTGAAATCTGCAGACCTCGCTGTAGCTCCTGCTGGGTCACCTCAGACAGTAGCTGACCTGCATGCACCCCATTGGAGATCCAGAAGTGAGCATATCTAGAGATCAGTGTGAGACAACAGCAGAATTCAACCTCTCACATCCATAAGTGACACATTCAAGAGGCAGACTCGGTGAACACCAAAGCCCCACTGAAGCAAGTCTGCCCCCATAGATGTGTCTCTGCACAGCAGCTCTTCCACTCCATCAACACAGGGAAGTGGCAAAATGGGAAGACAAAGAGGCATGTCATAAGTGAAAGAAATGGAGGAAAGCAGACTATGGGATATAGAGTTCCAGACCACATTTATAAGGTTACTCAAGAATCTCCTAAAAACTGCCAAGAAACTTGATGAGATCTCCGAGGAGCTTAGTGAGACCTTCAAGGACCTTAGTGAGAATGCCAAGAAAATGGAAAAGGACAAGACAGAAATTAAGCATACACTATCTGAAATAGAGAATATACAGAAATTCAACAAATCAAAGGACTCCAAGAATTAAACCAAGGATCTGAAATGTAAGGAGGAAAAAAACACCCAACCAGAAAAACAAAACAAAAAAAGAATCCAAAAATATGAAGAGAGTGTAAGGACCTTCTGGAACAACTTTAAGTGTACCAACATCTGAATTACTGGGGCGCCAGAAGAAGAGAGAGAGCAAAATACTAAAAACCTATTAGAAGAAATAATGACAGAAAACTTTCCCTACTTGGTGAAAGAAATAGACTTACAAGTCCAGGAAGCATTCCTCAAACAAGAGGAATCCAAAGAGGACCACACCAAGACACATCATAATAAAAATGCCAAGGGCAAAAGACAAAGAGAGAATTTTGAAAGCAGCAAGAGAAAAACAGCTGGTTACCTACAAGGGAGCACCCATATGAGTGTCATCTGATTTCTCAACAGAAACTATGCAGGCCAGATGGGAGTGGCAAGAAATATTCAAAGTGATGAACAGCAAGAACCTACAAACAAGACTACTCTACCCACCAAAGCTATCATTCAGAATTGAAGGTCAGATAAAGAGCTTCACAAACAAGAAAAAGCTAAAGGAGTTCATTACCACCAAACCAGGATTATATGAAATGCTGAAGGGTATTCTTTAAGAAGAGGAAGAAGAAGAAAAAGGTAAAGATAAAAACTATAAACAACAAAATGACAACAAATACATACCTACCAACTAGTGAATCTAAAAATCAAGTGAATGAAAAATCTGATGAACAAAATAAACTGATGAATATAATAGAATCAGGGACACAGAAAGTGAGTGGACTGACAATTCTCAGAGGAAAGATGGTGTGAGGGATGCGGGAAGAGATTGGACAAAAATATTATATCTATGGATGAAGACAGTGATGGGGGGTAAGGTCTTGGGGTGAGGAGGAGGATCGGGTGGAGGGGAGCTATGGGGGAAAAAAAAGAAACACCTGTAATAATTTGAACACTAAAGATCTATTTAATAATTTTTTAAAAATCATGCAGTTTTATGTATATGTGAGTTTGCTGGTAGGGAGGGTTGTCATGGTTTTCAGATTCATGAAGAGGTTTATGGCCCCTTAAGTCTAAGGGCTTCTATTACTATATGTTCATTATTATCTGTGAAGCACTACACAAAACTATATAAAAAATGTGATTTAACAGGGATGGCAGTATATGATAGAAAAAAGCATTTTTATTTTGAAGTCTGATGAGACTGAGGTTCAAATCCTGGATTGATAATTTACTGACTCTGCAATCTTGCTTACCTATGAGCTTTAATTATCTGGAAAGTAGCTTGAAAATATTCTTCATGGGTTAAATAAAATAAAAATTATGTAAAACATTCATTATAGTATTTAGAATATTTGTTAGGTATCCAATAAGTGATAGGCATAATTGTTAAATTCTAATATTTTCAACAAAATTAACTTCCATGGACAAAAATACAATCTTAAACAAAGTATAACTAAATTATAAAAGAATATTAATGAAAAATAGATTATTATGTATGTGCAGAAATTATATTCCAGGATCTTACTTTTCCTGATAGCTAACACTACTGTATAGAAATAATCACATCATGCTCCTTCAAGTATGACTTTGTAAGCTCAACAAGTGTAACAAATACCCACAATATACCAAGTACATAGAAAAGTAATTTAGCAAAAAGGTAAATAAATTAGTACCCTCACCCCCATGATTACAATGAACAACTTATGGTATTTTTAAACCGATGATCCTCACATCACTTAGCTGCCTGTTGCAGATTGCTGTGGCTGAGTTGGTATTCTGCTTATTCCCTGCCTTTAGAGCTGCATCTCTTCTCGCTTGCTCAAGCAGAACTCTTGCTCTTTCTTTAAGTTCTTCTTGTCGAGATAACATTCGTTGCTTAAAAGCAAATATGCATAATTAGAAGCCTCAAAAATAAACAAACAAAACCCAAAAGCATGTATTCTACATTTCTAAACTAATCAATGGTTATATAACCTGTCAAAATAATAGTGTTGCTTCAATCATAGGTATTCTTCGTGGTCAAGGAAGAGGTGATAAACAGTAAGCCTATTATTTTATTTGGTGTAATATAAAAATTCATTATAAATTTATTGTGTATATCATTTTGGGTCTCTTTATATTTTAATATAACAATTTAAAACTTTTTTTCTGTAATCTTAAGGAAGGAAAAAAATTTTAAAAAATTGTGAACCACCAACACTATTAATTCCAGGACATTTTCATCACCCAAAGTTTTATGAGGATTAAAAAATTTTTAACTTAATAGATACAGTTGAAATGTATAAGTGATAATGATAGATTTTAAGTTCATGTTGATAAGACATAATAGAATAAAATTGGTCATGACATTTAAAATGGTTACAAATCAACACTTTTTCCTAAACAGACAGAATTAGTGAAATGAACACTGAATTTGCAGTCTAAACATCAGGCTGTTAATCCTGATACACAATTTAACACTAAACAGGTCACTTAAAAACTATACTGTATCCCATTACATCATATTTAGGAACTCGAGTCAAATATTGGTTCCATCACTTAATTGTGAGCAAGTTAAACGAACTCTCCATTTCCTCATTTATAAAGTGGGAATAAAAACAGAACAACTCTCATTAAGTATACTATACAGATTAAGTGAAGTAGAATATATTAATGATTGAATAAATATTAACTATTATTATGTATTTTTAAATCTCTCATCTTTAAAAAAGGGGAGATAATCTTTAAGATCCCACAAGTTTTACATTATGATTCTATAGTCCTTTAGGGATTTCAATCAGCTACACAGGTGTAGCAAAAAATTGCTTTCGTGTTTAAAACACAAAAACACATTTTTTTCTGATTATAAATGCAATTTATATTAATTATAGAAATTTTAGAAAAATATATAAAAGTAAAAATAAAAAATAAAATTGGAGGCATCACTCTCCCTGATTTCGAACTATACTAGTATTATAATGCCATACTGATTAGAACAATATGGTACTGGTATAAAAACAGATACACAGATCAATGAAACAAAACAGCGAACTCAGAAATTAACCTATCCAAATGGATAATCACTTCAATAAATAAGTTCTGGGAAAACTTGACAGCCACCTGGTCAAAAAGGTACAAATTACCAGATAAAAAATAAAAATAAGTCAGGGGAATGTAATATACAGCATGGTGAATAAATCTTAAAATTCTAATCACAAGAAATAAAATTTTTAGTAACTTATGTGTGGTGACATGAAAGCAATTTTAAATTGTCTAGTAGTGTATTAACATAAATGCTTCATATTTTATTGAACTCATCTCATTGCATATTTAGGTTGTTTATAATTTTTCACTATCATAAACACTGCTTTTATGAACATCTTTATACATAAATTCTTATTTAAAAATTGAATTTATTAGGGTGATATTGGTTAATAAAATTATATAACTTTCAGGTATACAATTCTACAATACATCATCTGTATATTGTATTTTTAAAATAAATATAAAAAAATTTTTTTATTGATTTTACAGAAAGGAAGGGAAAGGAATAGGGAGTTAGAAACATCGGTGGGAGAGAAACATGGATCAGCTGCCTCCTGCACGCCCCTCAATGGGGATATGCCCACAACCAAGGTATATGCCCTTGACCGGAATCGAACCTGGGACCCTTCAGTCCACAGGCTGATACTCCATCCACTGAGCCAAACTGGTTAGGGCTATATATTGTATTGTGTCTTTACCTCTCCTTTTAACCTCTTCTATCTTTGCCTACCCCCTTTTTTCCCTCTGGAAATCACTATACTGTTGTCTGGGTCCATGAGTCTTTCTTTTTATTCTTAATCCCTTCACCCTCATCCAGGTCCCAACACCCACCCCTCTGATAGCTGTCCCTCTGTTCTCTGCAACTATGAGACTTATTCTCTTTTGTTGGTTAGTTCATTAGATTCCAAATGTAAGTGAAATCATATGGTACTTGTCTTTCTCTGACGGGCTTATTTCACTTAGCATAATACTCTACAGGTCCAGCCAAGCCAATGGTTTTCAACTTTTTTAATGCTGCGTCCCTTTAATACAGTTCCTCATGTGTGGTAACCCCCAAGCATAAAATTATTTTCGTTGCTACCTTCTAACTGTATTTTTTCTACTGTTAATGAATTGTAATTTATATATTTGTGTTTTCTGATGGTCTTAGGCTCTAAAGCAGCAGAAATATGTACCTAGCAGGGTCACAGGGATTCCAAGCTGTTGCAAAAGGTAAGATTTCCTTCTTTTCTTATGGCTGAGTAGTAATTCTATTGTGTAAATGTACCACAGGTTTTTTTGTTTTTTTGTTTTTAATCCACTCATCTACTGATGGGCACCTCGGTTGCTTCCAAATCTTGGCTATCCTTCCTATATAATAAAAGCCTAATATTCAAATTGTCCCCTCGACTGGGTGTTCGACCAGGGGGAAGGAAAGCCCTAGCCAGCAGTTAGCTGTCGCTAGGGACCCTACCCATGCATGAATTTCGTGCACTGGGCCTCTAGTTATAAATAATGCTATAATAGGGATGCAATGAATAGGGGTGCATACATTCTTTCCAGTTAGTGCTTCAGATTTCTTTGGATATATTTCCAGAAGTGGAATTGCTGGGTCATAAGGCAGTTAGTTACATTTTTAATTTGTTTAGGTAACTCCATATTACTTTCCACACTGGTTGCACTAATCTGCAGTCCCACCAACAGTGCACAAGGGTTTCTTTTTCTCTACATTCTCACAAACACTTGTTTGTTGATTTATTGATGATAACCATTCTGACAGGTATGAGGTGATATCTCATTGTGGTTTTAATTTACATTTCTCTGATGATCAGTGATGTAGAACATCATTTCATATGTCTATAGGCCATCTGTCCTTTTTTGGAGAAGTGTCTATTCCGGTCCTTTGCCCATTTCTTAATTGGACTTTTGTGTGTATTTTTTTTTCTGTATGGAGTTTTGTAGGTTCCTTATAAATTCTGGATATTAAGCCTTTATCAGATGTATCAGCGAATATGTTCTCTCGTTCAGTGGGTTGTCTTTTCATTTTGTTAATGGTTTCCTTTACTGTGCAAAAATATTTTCATTTGATAAAGTCCAATTTGTGTTTTTTTGTTTCCCAAAAAATATCCCTAAGAGAAATGTCCGAGATTTTATTGCCTATATTTTCTTTTAGGATTTTTATGGTGTCAAGTCTAACATTTAAATCTTTAATCCAGTTTTAGTTTATTCTTGGGTATGGTGTAAGGTGATCTAGTTTCATTATTTTGCATGTTGTCCATCCAAGTTTCCAACACTTTTTATTGAATAGCCTATCTTTATCCCATTGAGCTCTCTATTCTGTTACATTGATCTATGTCTGTTTTCATCCCAGTACCACACTGTTTTGATTACTATGGCCTTGTACCTTGTAGTATATTTTTAAAATCCTAACATGGGGATATGTTTATTGATTTCAGATACAGAGGAGGGGGGAAAGAGAGGAGAGAGGGAGGGAGGGAGGGAGGGAGGGAGGGGGAGAGGGAGGGAGAGAGAGAGAGAGAGAGAGAGAGAGAGAGAAAGAGAGAGAGAGAGAAGCATTGATGTGAGAGAGAAACATTAATTGGTTGCCTCCCATATCCTTGACTAGGGATTGAACTGTAATCTAGGTATATGTCCTAATAGGAATCAAACCCACAACCTTTAGGTATATGGGATGATCCTCTAATCAACTGAACCACTTGTCCAGGGACTTGTAAGAAATTCTTACGTGCAGTTCTGAATATCTCCTTAGGATAAATTCTGGAGGTAGAATCTATGAGATTAACATTTTATGTAACTGAATGTGCATTGCTAAATTGGCTTTCAATAAAGCTATCTGCTTTACATATGAAATATGGTTATTCTTAGTGCTATCATGGTAAAAAAAAAAAACAATGAGATATTGTGACCATAAAATTTATGAGCACAGACTTTGGGGAAAGAAAAGGTTGGTTTTCAGTCTGAACATTAGTGCTTATTATATGATCTTGGGCAACTCTGTTTCCATATATACAATAGGACTCAATCACTTACCTCCTTAGTTGTAAATTTAAGAAATGTGTAAGATATATAATGGTAATCACATGTATGAGCACTCAAATGTGCAACATTATGACTTTGCCAAGTCTCTGCAGTCATATTAAATTATCAAATTTCCTCTAATCTAATACCATTATTAGATTCACCATTATTTTATTAACTACTAAGAAAGAACAAACACTGTCAATTAAACTCTAACATATTATCTATTATAAGTAACATCTTGATTTCAGAGAATTATAAAAAGATGCGTATCTTAAAATTGATAAAACATAGTACAAAAAAAGAAAAAGAAAAACATTTTTAGGTGTCCAGAATTTAACTGCTATATAAAACACGCACACACCAAACCCCAAAATACCATCTCTGAAAAATTAAAAAACAACAAAAACAAAACCTGTGAAGCATTAACACTCATATTACAACTATTTAGTGTCAGGCAATAGTTTGCCAAGATAAAATAAATTTATCCTAAATAAAATTCTGACCAATAAACTAATGGCCAATAAACAAACGTATACAGTTGTAAATAGTTGCTACTTCTATCATCATCATATGCATTTACTGTACATGACTTCAATCATCTGAATAAAATCACAGCATGATAGAATTTTACAGCTAAAAGAGCTCTCAGAGATAATTTCATTTTACATATATGGAAAATAAGATTATAGAATTTAAATGGCTAGTTAACATGTTACACTGGTAATCATTGGCAATGTGAAGATGAGAATCCAGGTTTTATGATTCTCAGTCCAGAGTAATTAAAAATTCTAAACATTAATTACTTTATAGATTTAACTAAACATATTTACCTTAAAAATCAGAAGTAAAGCTCTGGCCAGATGGCTTAGTTGGTTGTCCCATGCACCAAAAGGTTACAGGTTTGATTCCATATATCTAAGTTTTGGGTTCAACCCCCCGTCAGGGCATGTACAGGAGGCAACCAAACAGTGTTTCTCTCTCACATCGGTGTCTGTCTGTCTGTCTGTCTCTCTTTTCTCTCTCTTCCCCCTCCCCCCCCCCCTCTCTCCAAAAACCAATAAATATATCCTTGGGTGAGGATACAAAAAACAAACTTGGAGTAAAAGAAAAACCTATATTAGATATTAGAACTTAGGCACACTGAATTCTTCAATTGTCATTCACTTGAAGTTTGTTGATTATCTACTATGTATGGTCATTATGATGTCCTGAAGGCTCTTGCCCTGCAAGATCATGTACTTAAAATCTTTTATTTGAAAATTTTGATTAGGAGAACAAGGCTTGCTTTTTTAGCTACTACTATATTTATTTGATCCTAATAGGAATATTTTTCCTTAACACCTCTGAAAAGCTAAAATAAATGGCATCTTATAATCTCTGTTATACAAGTGGTAGTTAAGATAATAGTCTTTAATGCCTACCTATGTATCTATTTGATATTTTGGGGGCTATGACTGCAATTTCTTGATGTTTCAGTTAACAACTACTTCAGAGAATGGAAATTAACTCCAGGTTATTATCTAAAAATCTTCTGTTAGGAACGTCCAATAAGATCAAGAAAGTGCTATTATCAGTGAGTATTACAGTAAAGAAAAATCTAGAGACAAATGTGGAGAAATACTGTAATTCAGAGGTTTTCAAGCTTTTGGTTTCAGAATCCCTATATATGCTTAAAAATTAGAGAATCCCAAAAAGCTTTTGCTTATGGAGATTATACCTATTGATATTTGTCATTTAAAAATAAAATGGAGAAATTTTAAAAATAGTTACTGATTCCTTTGGAAACAGCTATAATAAACCCATTAGATGTTATTCTAATAAAATCTATATATTAAAAGCCCAGTGATCGGACTGGCAGAACGACCAGAATGACCAGTGGCTGTGATGCACACTGTGGCAGGCAGCCAGTCTGATCTGGGCTCCCATTAACCCCCATCCTCCGGCCGGCCTGGCCTCAGATTGGCCCCCAACACCCTGATTGGGGGCGGGGTAGGCCAGCCAACAGCTCTTGGCCTCTTACCATGGTTGTCCCTGCCCTTAGTGGCCCCCATTGGGGCGGGCTGGCCAGACTCCACCAATGCATGAATTCGTGCTCTGGGCCTCTAATAGTCTAATAAAAATTACTTCAAAAAATGAGAATGCTTTTATATTTTTATATTTTCTATTATATAATTCTATATTTGATTTGTTGAGATATCACAAATTATGTAGTCTCCAGAAAATAGCACTGTTCACTGTGAGAGAATGAAAGTAAAAAAGGTAAATAATGTTCTAGTATTATTGTGAAAATAGTTTCAACTTTGGGGCTCTCTGAGGAATCTTGGAGAGTATCAGTGGTCACTGATCATATTTTTGAGAGCCACTGCTGTAACGTAATACTTCTGAAGGCACAGAGGATAACACTGGAAAAACAGGAACGTCCAAAGGTTTATATAAAAAAATGATTCAGAAGAGCTGGATTCTAAATTCTAATTCTAAATTTATTATACCTTAATTTATTTTGCTTAAAATTTCCTTTATGTATGTGTGAGTGTTATCTGATTAAGAAAAATTATATGCCTAAATAAATCTAAAAGAACTTCCAAAAGGTATAAAAAATCCTATGTGATAAGAATAACATGTATCATAGTTTATTGGCAGTGTTTTTCTTTCTTTGTGGTTCATAAAATAATGATATATACTATAATTAATTCAATTAAATACAGTCAATATCATAAGGTCAAATCTGTATCATTATTTTCTCATGTGGAGAAGTTTGATGCCACTGCAATTTTTATCTACAAGTAATAATGGGATTGAAAATATCAATCTCAATGCAACCAAAAGTTTGAAGAAAATGCTTTAAATGTTACATATTTAATCTGACTTTATACACTTTAGAATGATATTGTTACTAAATGAAATACTTATCATTTATTTATTCTTACAGCAAGATATTCTGCTTTTATAGGTTAATAATATTTTGATTTGAAAAGTTGACATTCAGCTCTGGCCAAGCAGCTCAGCCAGTTTAGCACCGTTCCGATATACCAACATTGTGGTTCGCTCTCTGATCAGGGCACCTACAAGCAGCAACCAATGAATGCATAAATAAGTGGAACAACAAATGATGTCTCTCTCTCTCTCTCAAATGAATAAATAAATCTGAAAAAAGGTAAGTTGACAGCCTTGGCTGGTGTGGCTCAGTTGGTTGAGCAGTGTCCCATACACTCTGAGTGGTCACTGATTGATTCCTCATTAGGGCACATGACTGGGTTGCAGCTCCATCCTAATTGGGGGCTTGGCAGGAGGCAGAGATCAATGTTTCTTTCTCTCCCTCTCTCGTCCTCTGTCTCTAAAAGCAATAAAACCATATTTATAAAGAAAAGAAAGGTTGACATTCTTTATCCTTCAATGTTGAAATTGGAATTTATTTTTAGGCTTAAAATATTATATCATAAATTTTAAATGAAGAGTAGGTATATTTCAGTTTTTTTATATAATGGGAATTACACTTCACCTTTAATCATTTTTTAACATTTTAAAGTATTTTATGAATAAAAAAAGAAAAAAAATCAGGATAACTATTAACTAAATATATGTATTCATCATTCCAACTCACTTACCTGGACTGTTTTGGCAGAATGATCTGAATGATTTAAAGTGGTTCTATCTGCATCTCGTTCAGACTCCGTCTGCCTCAAGGAAGTACGCTTTTTCTTAGCAAGATCTGCATCTCTGTTGTATGAGTATCCAAGTTTAGATGTGGGAGATAAACTTGTTTTTTTGATAGGTGATTCAGGATCTGATCTGCATTCTAAGGGCCTAGAATTCTCTAATTTTTCTTGCTCCAAGTTACTACTGATGTCCAGAGTCTGAAGCTTTTGCTCGCCTGTCACCTCACAAATAAAGGGTGGAGACACATCCTTCTTTTTATCACAAACATACAAATCACTTAATTCTAAAATCTCAGCTTTCAATAGTCTCTTCTTGCCTAACAATACTTGGGCGTGAGTTGAATCCGTATTATAACACATTCCTGGGTCATCAGAACCTGAAGTCCTTCCCGAGTTCTGCTGGGACTTGTGGGGTTCTGTGTCACTTTTAGTCCTGCGACAGTAAGGGGAGGCTGTGCTTGGACTAAGATGATCATCAGGAGTCTGGTGTTCGCTTTCTGACTCTCCAACCCCACTGTCATTCACAAACACAGAGTCGTCCTGTGATAGGACGTCTACGGCTGTGCTGGTGGGCTGCTGCAATTCAGGTTCCTGTTTCAGATCACTAAGCTCTGCATAGAATTTTTCTTGATCAACAGAACTGTTTGTATCTGTCTCATAGTTTCCAACTTTATATGTGCTTTTACTGCTGTTTTCCTCTATCTGAACCACATTTAGTTCTTGGCCACTGAAATGTGCCCTTATTTGATAGAGATAAGTCATAACAGTCAGTTTGTCAGGAATTGCTAATAAGACCATGTCAGAAGGTTCCAATAACCGGGAAATTCCTATGCTGGCAAATCCATCATATGCCTTCAAAGGAAGGAAAAACAAAAGATATATTGAACAGTTCAGATATTCCATACATTTTAAAAACAGCAAAAAAACAAAAACAAAAACAAAACAACGAATGTTAATTAGACTTAATGTGGGGAATGTTTCACAATGATTCAAATATTAAAACATGTTGTACACCTGAAACTAATATGTTATAAGTAAATTAAATCTCAAAATTAAGTTAAAAAATGAATAAAATTAAGTTACCATAAAAAAAAAAAACATCAAAATTTTAGTTGATTTTTATTGTTGGAGGGTTCATGACAACCACATGAGCAAAACAAAATTCCAAGTCATAAATTTGTAAAAGTGGGGTAGATCCCAGAGAAATTTTCTTAATTAGTATTTTCCGATAAAGAAAATAAGCAAAGTAGAGTTAAAACAAACAAACAAAACCCTCAGAATTTATTTTACTAAGATAAGGCATTAAATTATAAGAAATAATTCATCTGGAGCTTTATCATCCCTATCAACCTCTCTTTTCCATGTCATGTAACTGAAGTGACTTATGAAAATAAATACAGCTAGATACCCCAAAAGAACTAACTCCTAGATTATCTAGTATAAAATACAAAGCAACTTTCTAAATGCCCAACTAAAATTGATTTTCATAATTAAAAGATGGACTTAATTTCACTTCATCCATTTTGGAAAGAGTAAAATGTTTGAGTAGTTGAAGATGTGAGCCTGCACTGTATTATTTTTGTTAGCCTTTAAATGACGGTGGCATATCAGGTTTTTCTAGTTTTGAAGAATCAAAGCTGTTTCTCAATTTACAATTAATTATTAGTATCCTGACCTAACCCTTGAAAACAGCCTTGCGTTGCTAGGAAGCATTAATAATATGGTTTAAGGTTTAGACATATTCTTGGAGAAAGTAAAGATCCTTTAGTTATATTCTTACTTTGGGATATAAAAATGTATATCTTTGTAACAACTTAGATGTAGGATCGTAACACAAAGTTTCTCTTAAAAAAACACACACACAACACATTAGGAAATTATGTAACAATTAAGAAGAAATCAGTCTTTTGCACTTATGTGTTAAAGTGCATTACTACCTTTGAATTTAATCCTTGATTTTTGTATTCTTCCAGTAGTTTAATAAATGTTATGGAATACGTTAGAAAGAAAAGGAAAAGGAAACTGCAATATTAAAACCATTTTAATTTTCGAAGCCCTGTATTTCAAAATATTTACTTGAGAGAATGTCTCAGTTGGTGTGCATGTTTAGGCCTGTTTGTTATTTTACATGTTTTAGGAAAATTGAAGTCATTTTCCTCCTCGTGTGTCTTGGCAACTAGATTAACAGGCATCAATTGGAGACCATCAGGAAAAGCACCACAAGCAGTATTCTAAACATTTCCCAATTATCTAAAACATTGACATATTGGTTAAGATCAGCTGTCACAGGTAAATACCTTTTTTATTCAGCACTTTTTACAGACCTGGGAAAATGATTAGCTTCCTTGTGGGGAATCTCCTGCTGGTGTTCTGCTTCATGTAGCATTTCATTTTATGCACACTAATTGCACTAAAAAAAAATTTAAAAACAAACCAGGTTTCTTATAAGCGAGGTCAAGACTTTTAAAGGAATTTTCCCATAGGTTAACCTCTTTTGCTATGGCCAACCACCTACTATCTTTTTAACTATTATTATGTGGAGGAAAAAAGAGGTATTTGAGAGAAAACTGTTTTATTCAGTCCTAGATATTATTTAATTGGTAAGGAGGAACCACTGCTAGTTGTGTTATGCATCTGTTTGGAACTTAAAACATAGGCATCGTTTCTCCTGCTGCTTTAAGTTCAATCAAGGGCAGATGGGGTTATCAGGAAGATCTGTGTGAAGCCGGAAATAAATCTGCAGGTAGCAACTGATATTCAATGTAGATGATAGGTAAGAAGTTGAAAAGTGATGAAAAGAAAAGACTGTATAACAACAACTATTTGAATCGTGCAATGAATAGGATCATCAAAATTAAAATCCTTTCAAGACATGATTATCTGCCCTGAAAGATATACTTGAGAAAAAAAATTTAATGGAATATTCTCCTTTATGTCATAAATTGTAAATCCAAGATATGCTCATCATTATTAAGTTCCTGAAAAAAATATGACTTAAGCTTTAACGAGAGTCCGATACTCTTAAAAATTATTTAGATAATTCCTTTTCAAAATTTTAAAAGTAACGTGAAAGCTTCACTTAATAAAAATAACGATTTATATTGCTTCTATCTGCATTTAAATTAGCTTAATATTTTATTCAAGTGTAAAAAATGCAAGTAAAGAACTGTTATACCTAAAGATACAATTTAATCAATAAAAATAAGTTCTCTAGAATTATACGATATAAGCTCTCTAAAATTATACAAAAATATTTTATGAGAATGACTTACTTTGCAGCATGCACACCATAAAGATGATTTCTATAAAGAAAATCTATTTTTTTTAAGATTTCCTTTTCTTGGGTAACATATTTCAATTAAAAATGGACAGTTTTTAAATGTATTTCCTTATGGTCAGCATAATAACATTTGCAAAGAAATCATAATTTTAATGGTAATACAAATTTTTGGTATTAGAAAGCAATAAAAGTAAAAATAATTATTTTGACTTAATGTTAATTGAACTCTATAAAAGTCCCCTTTATAGACTTTTTATTACTGGTGGTTTTAATAATCTAAATAATTATTAATTACTTTATCCCATGAATTCTTTTGGCAATGAATTCCTTCTCAGAATAATGTTTTGTATGTATAAAATACATAGGATTACAAAAGAAACCAATTACATTAAAAATAAAACTATGAAAATATTAACAAAATTCAGTTTGAGAAACAGTAATATATATGCTTTTATGAATGCATTAACTACTGTAATATTAAAGAAGTGCTGAGTTTAAAAAGTATTGGTAGATACTGACAGCTGTAAAGTGACATGAAAACATCTGAAATTCTAAAGGTGACGAAGACTCAGTCATAGCTGATCCTACAGTAGATTGTTACATAAATTTATAACTGAAGGAAATGCTAACTTTAGTTAAATATTTGAGAAAAATATATTTTTTCCACCAGCCATGTTCAAAGATGCCCTGAATTCTATCCATAATCCCAGGTTAAGAACGCTGGTTCTGAGACAATACATTTCATTAACTTATCAGTTGAAGAATTCAATTAAGCACAACCCCTACTTGCACCAAACAACACTGAGTACTACTGTGTGTTGAGAGTTAGATGATTCCCTGTTTTTTCACCTCATGGTGCACAAACTGTAATACTTGTGCTATTGAGGGAAGTAGTTAAGTCAGCCTGCTGCCATACTCAGCTGGCCCTGGAAGGTTCCAACAATTCAGCCCCGGCACAGCTACCTTGAAGGCTGAAAGAATTCATATCCCTCACATACCAATTGGGAAGCTCTGACCTCTGTATATTAATTAATCATGGGGGGGGAAATTACAGTTTATCAGAAAATAAAAAAAGAAACCAATGTTCATATCATTTTGCTTCTAGGAACATAGGCATTCTTTTTTGGTTTTAGGCTCCTGACTTCATCCTCTCCCAACAGATTTCTCTAAACTCATAATAATTTATTGCACAATCATTATGGGTATACTTTTTAAAGGTAAATTCTGAATAAAAGCAATGTGCTTTAACAAATATTTAACAGGTAATGATATTCAGACATATAGTATAATCTGATACCCTCTGGCACTTGTGATCTTTAAAGGCTATGACAAACTAGAATAAACCATGCATCCTATTTGAACTGCAGGAAGGGGACTACCTTCTGAGAGCTGCAGTTATGACCTCGTGAAAAAAACCTCACTTCCCCCAAATTAATAAAAGCCTGCAGAGAGGCCAAAACAACAACTTTTTTTTTCTTGGCAATTCTTACCTTTTTGTTGTTCTCTTTAATATCTTGAGGATTCAGAGACTTGTAGTCACTGAGGGAGAAAATGGGCACAGTAGGATATATACAGTATTTCACAAAACAGCTATTTTTTAAAACAAACTGATTCTAAAAATTTGACACTCAATAATACCCAAGAGTAACCAGCAACTTCAAAGCAATTCAATCAACAAATCCATGTGGGAAATTAATGTAAATAAATAAACAAACAAATAAAGAAAACTGTGATTACATGTTTCATTGCCTGAAGCTTTCCATCTAAAGAGAAGTTAAAGTTAAGGCAGGGAACCAGAGACAACCAAATTGACCATGAGGCCATATCTTACTGTCAATTGTACAAAGAGCTCCAGGCTTCTTTGTGTCATATAATTTTAACACTAACCCAATTTCTTTTTTCATCTGCTTCTCTTTCTAAAATTAAAAAAAAATCTTTATTGTTGAAACACTAACCCATTTTTATAATAATTTAAAATAAGTTCTTTATATGAGATTAAGAAGAAAAATAATTGTCCTAACCAGTTTGGCTCAGTGGATAGAGGGTCAGCCTGTGGACTAAAAGTCAAAGGTTTGATTCCGGTCAAGGGCATGTACCTTGGTTGCGGACACATCCCCAGTAGGGGGTATGCAGGAAGCAGCTGATCGATGTTTCTCTCTCCTCAATGTTTCTAACTCTCTATCCCTCTCCCTTCCTCTCTGTAAAAAAATCCATAATATATATATATTTTTTAAAAGAAAAAACAAACAAACAGATTTCTTAGATATCAAGAAGGAAGGACTTTTCTTTTTGGCATGCACTTCTTTCTTTTTTAAAAAAAATATTTTTATTGCCAAGACCGGTTTGGCTCAGTGGATAGAGCGTCGGACTGCGGACTGAAGGGTCCCGGGTTCGATTCCGGTCAAGGGCATGTACCTTGGCTGCGGGCACATCCCCAGTAGGGGGCGTGCAAGAGGAAGCTGATCGATGTTTCTCTTTCATTGATGCTTCTGGCTTTCTATCCCTCTCCTTTCCTCTCTGTAAAAAATCAATAAAATATATTTTAAAAAATATTTTTATTAATTTCAGAGAGGGTAGAAGAGGGGAGACAGAAACATCAATGATGGGAGAGAATCATTGATTTGTTGCTTCCTGCATGCCCTCTCCTGGGGATCGAGCCCACAACATAGGGTGTGCCCTTGACCAGGATCCTTCAGTCCACAGGCTGAGGATGGCATGCATTTCTTTAAAAAAGAAGAAGTGTGGATAATAAAAAAGAAATATGAAGTCAAATACTCAGGACAATGTGTTAAAATTATTATATTTTTAAGCTATCTTTTATTTACAAAATATTTATAAGAAATGAAAAATTTTTACTTACATTAAATCCGGTCTAAAGTGGTGTAATATTGCACAAAAAGATAAACCATTTCTCCACGATGTAGTAAAATTTGTGATTTTTACTCCCCGGTAGTTTTTCGTAACTTCTTTGCACCATACAAGCAATGACTGACTGGCATTTGGCTTTCGCCCCAAAATAGGACTTGGTATAGGACTTGGCTAGAAAAAAGAGAGAAAAATATTAAAATAGAAAATTAATATTAATTGACCTTTCTGGATCATTTGAACCCTTAGATGTCATTTTAGGTCCTTCAAAATTACCAATTCAAGACAACTGTTACCTCCAAGAAAGAGACATGAATTATAAGTTATTAGAGGCCTGGTGCACAAAATTCGTGCACTCGGGGGGGGGGGGGGAGGTCCCTCAGCTTGGCCTGCACCCTCTTGCAGTCTGGTAGCCCTCAGGGGATGTCCGAATGATGGCTTAGGCCCGCTCCCTCACGGAATAGGCCTAAGCCATCAGTCAGATAACCTTAGTGCTAACAAGGAAGTGGGAGCGGCTCCAGCCACTGCTGCTGTGCTATGCCAGCCATGATCCCAGCTCAGGGCTTCTGGCTGAGCAGTGCTCCCCCTGTGGGAGCATACTTACCACCAAGGGGCAGCTCCTGCATTGAGCATCTGCTCCTTGGTGGTCAGTGTGCATTATAGCAACCGGTCGTTCCACCATCTGGTCAATTTGTATATTAGCCTTTTATTATATAGGATTATCCTCAGTGTTAGCCTGTGGCATTCACCTGACAAAGAGGTAGGCATGCAAGATTGATGGAAACATTATATTAAAATATTTCAGTATTTCAGGATGAATATATGTACAACTTGCACACCCTAAAAGAAATTTGCTCCCATGCAATCATGTACAAATTTAGTTTTTTTGTTTTTGTTTTTTTTTACTAAAGAATAATGTATTTAGAAGTCTAACTGTGACACAAATTGTTAGTAATGGTAAGATCAAAACACAGTAATCATATTCAATTTAGATAGCAGAATAATAATCATAATCAAATGTACTTCTTATATAAAGTTAAAGATGGCAAAATAAATTTAGAGCTATTATCAGTCTGGTGTGGGTAACACAACAATATGTATTTGGATTTGCTCAAAATATCTTCTAATTATCAGTTATAACTACTTTTAAATATTAAGTCACTTAGGAGTGCATGTTTGTATGCATGTGTTTTAAATCTAAAGCATATACTTGGCTTTTCCTTGTTCATATACTTAAAACAACAATGAGAGCAAAACTAAGACCACAAAATAAGTTTTTTTTACTCTAAACTCTAATTATTCTTAAAATCATTTTCTTTTAAGGTATATTCTGCCACTTAGCTGTAGTCCCTTGTAACTAGTCCTGCAATAACGCCTACTTAAAATTCTCTCTTTGCATGTTGTGTAAATAGGCTCTGATTTGTTTTTTTTAAAGAAATTAATTTTTTGCCACATCAGTTTGCACAAATAATTATCTGAATGGGGGAGGGTAGAGAATAGATTTAGAAAAGTATCTGTAAAAGAAAAATCCTTGACTTACAGAAAAATCCTTGACTTTGATCTGTTTTCCAAACATTGTTAAACAATTTTGTTAATAAACATGCATCCACATTCAGCATTAACACATCTGAAAGTCACTGTCTGGTGTTAGAATTAATAAAATCAAGCCACCTCATGAAAAAAAAACACACCAAAAACACATTTTGTGATGGTAACTTTAGAGACTGATACAATTGAAAACTTAAAAAGAAGACTACTAGCCAAAACTGGTTTGGCTCAGTGGATAGAGCATTGACCTGTGGACTGAAAGGTCCCAGATTCGATTCCAGTCAAGGACATGTATCTTGGCTGTGGGCACATTCCCAGTAGCGGATATGCAAGAGGCAGCTGATTGATGTTTCTCTCTCATTGATGTTTCTGACTTTCTATCCCTCTCTCTTCCTCTCTGTAAAAAATCAATAAAATATATTTTTCAAAAAAGACTACTAAATGTTTCTGGACTTTAAATCTTGCTATCAGTTAAGAGTACTGGCTATAGACATAATATACAGGCCCTCTCAAATAAGGTGAAAGGAGAATAATTATTTATCCCTAATATCATTTAAGTTTAAAAAGCAAATTATTCTTGCCACACAGCTTAAGAAAGACCAATGATGCCCCCCACTTGACAAAAGCATGCTAGTGCTAGACAATTAAAATTATCAACCCCACATAACCATGATTTACGCATTCACTACTCCTGTGGAAGACTACTAAAGAACACCAACAATATACTTTCTTACTTTTTTTTTATTAACTGTCAGATGAACAGATTATGTTAAAAAACAATGAATCTAGCAAAGTTTCATTCTTTAAATGGTTATAAAAAGTCAATGCTGAAAAATTTACAGGTCATAAAAGACACATTTTTATTAATTCTATTCAATATGAATAAGTAGGTAAAAATGGAATTGCCAAAAAAGTAAAATATTAACCTTAAAATAATAGCTCTCTTAACGATCAATTTAACATATATAAAAATTAACTATTAAATCTTTTCACCTAATGGTGTCTTTTCATTGTGACTTTCAAATCCCTCAATCACTTAACTTGAAAATGGAGTGGCAAGCAGTCTATGATTGAGCTATGAGATCAATAAACTGGGCATAAATACATTTTTTCTTAGATTTTCTATTATTTAAAGGATTGTTCTTGTTGAAATAATTTTCATGATCCAGCACTTTTCTCTTCTGGATACATACCTGAAAAATCTGATAACACTAATTCATATACATATAAGTACCCCTTTGTTCATTGCAGCATCCCATCTAATAAAAGAGCAATATGCAAATTGACTGTACCTTTGCTACACCAATAAGCCACACCCACCAGCCAATCATGAGTGATATGCAAATCAACACCCAATCAAGATGGCTGCTGCCCAAGGCCAGAATAAGTAGGTAAAAGCCTCTTGGCGAGGCTTTTTCTGGCCTTGGGGCAGGGCGGTCCAGGGCCGGAGCCAGGGAGAAGCCAGCCAAGCGATTGGCCCCATGGCAAGGCAATCGCTGGCTGGGGTCCCCTGGCTGAGGTCCTCTGCCCAAAGATGAAAGCCTCAGCCAGAGGCTTTTGGCCTTGGGCCGGGGCTGAGCTGTCAGTAGGACATCCCCTGAGGGCTCCCAGTATATGAGAGGGAGTAGGTTGGGCTGAAGGACCACCCACCCCCAGTACACAAATTTCGTGCACTGGGCTCCTAGTTATTTATAATAGCCAAGACATGGAAACAACCTAAATGTCCCTCTACAGATGATTTGATAAATATGCAGAATACTATTTAGCTATAGAAGAAGATGAAATATTGCCACTCAGGACAACATGGATGGATGGACCTTGAAAATATTATGCTAGGTGAAATAACTCAGATGGAAAAGAACAAAAACAGCATGATGTGGAATATAAAACAAAATATAAGTGAAATAACAAACTAATAGATATAGATAACAGAATGGTGGTTACCATAGGGAAGTAGATGGAGGGAGGACAAACTGGGTAAAGGAGATCAGATATGTGGTAATGGAAGGAAACTAGACTGTGGATGGTGATACATTATACTGTATCAAATTATAATGTCATACACCCGATATTTATAGCATGCTATTAATCAGTTACATCAATAAATTTAATTTTTAAAAACAGAATAAAATATTTTTCTATATTAAATTATTATTTTAAAGCATTGATTTATTCCTAGTATGGGTAGCCTGTAGATGGGTCAGTAACCTCCAACTATCATTACATTGATTCATTCTAATCATCAGTAGCATGTACATAAGTAATGTACATATATCATAATCATATTACAATCTAGAGTATTTTTCTGTACTTAAAATTAATGAAAATATACCATGTCATTATGATTATGAATATATCCTGTTTCTAAGAAAGGCTCAATATAAAAAGACTGGAAGAACTAAAGTTAATTTTGAATTTGCCCTAACACCAAACCCGTATATTAAAACATCTCACAAGAAAAATAAGTCATATATATTGAAAAAACTTTGATGAAATCACAAGCCCTAAAAATTGCAGAAAATTGAAGTACAGACATTTTTCAATGAAGTCATCTACTAGTACTTCACAACTACTGACCTTTCATCTTATATTTTGCAGAGGGTCGCAGAGAATTAAGCAGTTAAATCAGTCTGAAACTTTCTTGCTATTGCTGGCTCCTGATTTTGTAGTAAATGTGGCAGGTTGTTCCACTTCCTTGTCTCAGTACCTCATCTATAAAATGGGGATTATAATGGCACTCACAGTGTTGTTGTAGTGACAAGATCGGCTTCTTCCTGACCCCATCTAGCATGCCCCAGACATGGTCCCACCTTAACCTTATTGCATTTGCACAGATTGTTCCATTTGCTTAGATGCTCTCCTCTTTGATATCTGCATGGTTAACTCCAATGCAACCATGTCCATTTGACCACCCTACTTAGTAACACAACCCACCTCCATCACCCAAACCCAGCTAGACTCTCCTGACTCCCCTTACCTTGCTCTATTTTTTTTTCCCATAGCTTATTATCTTCTTATGGTCCAAACACTTTATTTTGGTTATTTCCAAAATATGATTATTGTTAATGCTTATTAACTGACTATCCTCATAAATAAAAGGGCTATGATGGCAGTGATTTTAGTTTTTGTTTATTAATTGATCCCAAGTGTCCAGAACAGTTCCTGGCACATAGTAGGCATTCAGTAAATACTGCAAAATCAATAAATTCATGCAAAAACACTTAGCCCAATCAATGAATTACACATAGTAACTATTCAGTAAATATTAACTGCAATTATTATTATTGCCACCAATGCATTATTAGCACTTAAGTTCCTATATTTGAGTGTTTTGAAAATGTTAAAAGACATTAATTTCTTCAAAATAAAAACAATTCTGTAAACAAAGCTTTAACTATAAGGTAATCTTGATATTCTATATGCAAAATGGGACACTTGGAATTCTTAAAAATGCAACTATTTCTTGTGAAAGGAAGATATAAAAATCTGGCCATTAAGCATATAACCAAACTTTCAAATGTTGGAACAACTCTTTAAAACTTATTTCTTGTATTTTTGCAATGACAAAATGTATGAGAAGGCACCTCCATTTAACATATTGGGAAAATAAGGCACAGATATTATAGCTGTCCTTTTTATGCATGGAGAAAGAGGAAATTTATAAAAGCTATTCTAATTATAACTTTATGATTAGAATGATCAGTCTGCTGAGTTAGATGATCCTTCCAGTTCTCTCTCAATCAAGCCACTGTATAGATAGAAATTCACTGATCTCAGTTTAACTGAGAACTAGTTAAATGTCAACCATGATTATAGAGCCAATTTGAAGTGGTGACAGTAGAGAAGAAATAGGACTTGAGGCCACTGTTTCACTTAACAGTTCTATGTTCTAATATAGATCACCTTAATATATTATTTCTATTAACATAACATATTATATATTAAAGAAAGGTCACCTAGTTATTCTTACTAACAATAACAATAGGATCTTTTTCAAAAAAAATCTAATCAAATAACTTATTACAAAATTTCCTACATTTTAATAGTTGCAATAAATTTCAATTATTTTTATTTGCTCTATTCCTCTGACTATAGTTGCTTTCTCTCTTTTTAAAATATGTATTGATTTGAGAGAGAGAGAGAGAGAGAGAGAGAGAGAGAGAGAGAAACACCAATTGGTTGCCTCCAGTACATATCAGAGATGGAACCTGTAACCTAGGTACGTGCCCTGACTGGGAATCACACCCAAAATCTTTCGGTGTATGGTATGATGCTCCAATCAACAGAGCCATCTGGACAGGGCAGTTGCTTTCTCTTTTGCTGGCTCCTCTTCTTCCACTGATACAAGCACATATTCCTCTAGGTATTGCTTTAAATAGCTTTCTCTCCCCTCACTTTGAGCTGAATCACTCCCAGGATTGCAAGTATCACTTCCATGCAGATGATTCCCAAATATACATTTATAGTTCAATCTATCTCAAGTTGACATTTCCAGCTGGCTGTTCTTCCTGCCATGTAAAATTCAAACTCAATATGTTCAAACCATATATATATAATCTTTCTTTACAATCTTCTTCATTTTCATTATGTTTGCAAATGATACAGCTATCATCCCAATTGTCTAGTCTTTTAGTCTCGGAATCAGTTTTGAACTCCAACTAACACCTTTTACTAGTTAATTCATGAGTAATTTTGATCCTGTTGTTGAAATGTTTTTATAATCTTTCTTTTGCCTGTGCACTGTTGGTGGGAATGCAGATTGGTGCAGCCACTGTGGAAATTAAAAATGGAATCCACTGCCTTATGATCCAGTGATTCCACTTCAGGCAATTTATCCAAAGAAACCTGAAAACTAACTGGAAAGAATACATACACCACTATGTTCAATGCAACACTATTTACAATAGCTAAAATTTGGAAGCAACCTGAGTGTCCATGGAATACTACTCAGCTGTAAAAAAGAAGGAAATCTTACCCTTTTCAACAGCATGGGTAGACCTGGAGAGTTTCATGATAGTGAAATTAGTCAGAGAAAAACAAGCTCACTCATATGTAGAATCAAAAGAACAAAATGAACTAGCAAGCAAAACAGTGACAGACTGACAGAGTGGGGGGGTGGGGTCTAACTAGGTGAGGGAAGGTGGAGGGATTGAGCAAAGAAGAGAGCAAAGGAAGTCATGAACACAGATAATAGTGTGATTTTGGGGTGGAAGGAGGAGGGATAAAGGAGGGAGGATAAATGGTGATGGATGGAGACTTGATTTGGGTGGTGAACACACAACACAGTGAAAAGACAATGGGTTGTAGAATTGTGCACCTGAAACTTGTGTAAGTTTGCTAACCAGTGTCACCCTAATAAATTCAATTAAAAAAAAAGAAAATGAGAAGCCAGTTAAGCTAAAGCATATTGCTTGCTTAAGGATTTATACTTGAAACTATAAAGCAAAGAACAAAGTGATTTCAATAAAATTATGACAGTGATTATCTCTAGGAAAGAGGAAAGAGTTTAGGATAAGGGACACAAAAGCAGAAAGCTTCTGGAGCTTTTGCAAAGATTTAACTCTTAGGGTTTTAAAATAGATGTTCACTTAATATAATTTGTTAAGTTATGTATGAAGTCTTATATACTTTTTTGTATATATTTCACACTAATGTTAGGTTTCACAGCAAAAGGACTTTAAGAATAGTAGAATTGCTGGTTTTAAAATGATGAAATAAAAATGGTGGTTCCCCCATTCAATTTGAAAATTACTTAAAGGTAAAAAGGATAATGAGAAACCTCAAAGTACCTTTTTTTCCACATAAACTAGAAGAACTGAGTGTTAAAATGTCTTTAAATTAGAAAGCATAATATAAAATAGGATACCAGAACTAAAACCAAACATCTATACTAATAAAAGGGTAATATGCTAATTAGACCAGGTCGACCAGACATCTTTCAGATGTCCAACTTTCTTCTGGACTTAGCCACGGTAATGGGGGCCAAGGCAGAGGTGGTTAGGAGGCTATCAGGCCTGCTGGGAAGCAAGAAGTTAGGGGGCGATCAGGCCAGCAGGGGAGCAAGAAGTTAGAGAGTAATCAAGCCAGCAGGGGAGCAGTTAGGGTGTAGGTAGGCCATCAGGGGGGCAGTTAGGGGACGATTAGGCTGGCAGGAGTGGTGTTTAGGGGTGATCAGGCAGGTAAGTGGTTAGGAGCCAGAGGTCTTGGATTGCAAGAGGGATGTCCGAGATAGGAGAAGGTGCAGGATGGGCTGAGGGACTCTCCTCTTATGTACAAATTTTGTGCACCAGGCCTCTAGGAGCTAATAATTATGTAGAATAGAGAGTAGAAATAGGCCCACATACAATAGAAGTGAGGAAAAGTATGGACTTAAGGACTTGTGTGAAAAAACTGGTGGCAATATTTACAAATGTTGCTTTTTACATTGTGTAATCAAATGTGACAACATTTTCACACAAGTCCTTAAGTCCATCCTTTTCCTCACTTCTGTCTCGGACATCCCTCTCACATTCCGGGACCACTGGCTCCTAACCGCTTACCTGCCTGAACATCCCTAACCACCACCTGCCAATGTAAATAGCTATTCTCTCTATTCTGACACATTTAGATCTTCAAGAGATGGGGAAAATCAATGTTTTACGAAGAAGCAATACATGAAGTTGTAAAATCATGGATCAATAAAATATCCATTTGAAAATGCGAGACAGACCAATGAACTATTTCAGTTACCACACTGCAAATAACAAACTGCCATTGGTGAGTTTCAGTATAATATTAAAAAAAAGACAATTTCAATTTTTTTCTTTTTCTTTTTTAAATTTCTTTATTGATTAAGATATTACATATGTGTCTTCATCACCCATTACCCCTTCCAATCCCCTCCTCCTCCCGTCACCACTTATGCCCTCACCCCACTGGTGTCCATGTCCATTGATTAGGCTTATATGCATGCATACAAGTCCTTTGGTTGATCTCTTCCCCTTACCCCCACCCTCCCCTACCATCCCTCTGAAGTTTGACAGTCAATGCTGCTCTGTCTCTGGGTCTGTTTTTGTTTATCAGTTTATGTTGTTCATTGTATTCCATAAATGAGTGAGTTCATATGATACTTATCTTTGACTGGCTTATTTCACTTAGCATAATGTTTTCCAGTTCCATCCATGCTCTAGTTTGAAGCAGACACCTTTTTCTCCTTTTTCTTCTTCTTAAAGAATATCTTTCAGCATTTCATATAATACTGGTTTGATGTTGATGAACTCCTTTAGCTTCTTCTTATCTGTGAAGCTCTTTATCTGACCTTCAATTTTGAATGATAGTTTTGCTGGGTAGAGTAATCTTGGTTGTAGGTTCTTGCTATTCATCACTTTGAAAATTTCTTGCCACTCCTGTCTGGCCTGCATAGTTTCTGTTGAGAAGTCAGCTGACAAGCATATGGGTGCTCCCTTGTAGGTAATTAAGTGTTTTTCTCTTGCTGCTTTTAATATTCTCTCTTTATCCTTTGCTCTTGGCATTTTAATTATGATGTGTCTTGGTGTGGTCTTCTTTGGATTCCTTTTGCTTGGGGTTCTGTGCGCTTCCTGGACTTGTAAGTCAATTTCTTTCACCAGGTGGGGGAAGTTTTCAGTCATTATTTCTTCAAATATGTTTTCCATATCTTGCTCTCTCTCTTCTTCTGGCACCCCCATAATTCTGATGTTTGTACGTTTGAAGTTGTCCCAGAGGCTTCTTACACTATCCTCAAATTTTTGGATTCTTTTTTCTTTTTCGGTTGAGTGTTTTTGGCCTCTTGGTATTTCAAATCTTTGACTTGCATTCCTCTAGTCTGCTATTGAGTTTTTGTAAAATATTTTTTATTTCAGTCAGTGTATGTTTAGTTTCTAGTTGGTCCTTTTTCATATCCACGAGGGTCTCGCTCATCTCCTCGAGGGTCTTGTTCATATCCTCGAGGTTCTCGCTGAGCTTATCGGCTTTTTCTAGGAGCCCCTTGAAATACCTTATCACTGTGGTTTTTAACTCTATATCCAGTCATTTGTTTTCCCCCATTTCTTTTGCCTGCAATCTTTTTCTTTCTCTCCCCATTTTCACTGCTTCCCTGAGTTGGTTGGGTAGCTTTGTGTGCTAGGTGTCTTGGCCTCCCATTTCCTGAGGTGTACACTCTTGGTGCACCCCTTTGTGGCCTGTGTATACAGCCTTGTTGCAGATAAGTCTTGTTTGTTGTTGGTATCACTGGGAGGAATTGACCTCCAGGCCAACTGACTGTGAGGATCAGCTGTGTCTACTCTAGGAGACAGCCTTATGCTCCTGGACTTGCCAACTTGCCAAAGTCTCTGTGCTCACTTTGGATGGGATGGAGTTTCTGGGTGGGGCGGAGTTTTAGGGTGGAGCCAACAACCTAGGCTTCCAGTCAGCCCCACCCATGAGGTTGCCGGGTCCTAGCCCCTGCAGGCAATTGCAGCAGGCACTTCTGTGAGAAAGGTGCCCTCTCGATTTGCCTGCCACCAGAACGTCCAGTCCCCAGTGTATCCAGAATCTCAGATTTTCGCCTGGCACCTGGGTTCAGTGCAATCGGAACTCCTTTTCTCTTCTGCCAGATGCCAGCCACAGAGTCAACAGAACACCCTCACCATGAGCACTTGTGCTGGCCAGAGCTCCTTTTTCCTAACAGACAGCCACGGACCGGTTTGTCCCTTCTACGCGCACTCATGCGCATGTCCCTGGAGGTTTTCCTCCGGCTCTTCTCCTGGGATTCTGCCCACAATCCAGGTTCTCCCCATAAGGGCCTGGTTCCCCTGGGTTTTGAGTGCAAACCAAACTGGGTTCAGCACAGCCTGGAGTTTTTGTATCCTTTCCACCAGAGCAACCCTGCCAGGTTCAGACACCCATCTTTCTTGCGTGCGTGTGAGTCTCCACCTTACATTGGGCTTTGCAGAGGCTCTGATTATCAGTGTGCACTTCTATGACCCTCCAGTTTCAGATCTTCCAGTCAGCCAGCCCTCCCGTGGTTCTGGACAGTGTCCGTTCTGTCCTTTAGTTCTATTCTCGTAATTGTTGTGGGGGGCAAAAGCTTAGGTGTTTACCTATGCTGCCATCTTGGTTTTCTCCCCAATTTCAAATTATTTAAAATATCTATTAAAATTATCTTTTCTTTTTTAAAGTATATTTTTATTATTTATTTCAGAGACGGAGAGAAAGAAACATCAATGATGACAAGGAATCATTATCAGCTGTCTCCTGCATGCCTCCCACACCGGGGATCGAGCCCACAACCTCCCTCTTAAACCAGTAACACACATATATACCCAAAGTAGTCTAGGTTTTCTTCTATGTTGTCTTCTAGTTTTATAGTTTGTGTTTTACATTTAGGTTTATGATCTATTTTGATATAATTTTTTGTGATGTTTGTAAGGTCTGTGTCTAGATTCATATTTTTACATGTGAATGTCTAGCTGTTACAGCACCATTTGTTCTATTGTTTTTCTATGCTCTACTTTATCTTTGCTCTAATATTATTTCCTTCTGCTAGATTTGAGTTTAGTTTATTCTTTTTAAAAATATATATTTGTATCGATTTCAGACAGGAAAGGAGAAATAGAGATACACAGAATCTTTGATTGGCTGCCTCCTACACATCCCCCACAGGGAACAGAGCCTGCAACCGGGAATCAAACTATGACCTTTTGGTTCATAGTTTGATGCTAAACCACTAAGCCATGCCAGTAAGGTGAATTTAGTTTGTTCTTTTTCTAATTCCTTATGTTGTAATATTAGTTTGGTAAATTAGGATCTTTCTTTTTAGCCTAACATATTCACCACATTCAAATATACAATTCTTAATATTATTAATAAACTTTCTAATATTGGTTTGGACTAAGTCTTTAAAACATAGTGTGTAAACCAAAGTTACAATATTATATTTTAGATCAATAATTTCTTTAAAATGTAGTAATCTCTAAAATTGTGGAGAAAACAAAAATGGAGTTACATATTGTGTTATAATAATGGTAGCTTTTGCAGTTAACCACATATTTATCTTTACTGAGACTTTTATTTCATCATATGGCTTCAATTTACTATCTAATGTCCTGCAGGATATAAAACAAACTCCCTCAGCTTCTGTGTATTTGAGAATGCCTTAATTTGTCCCTCACCTTTGAAATAAACAATTTTGCCAGATACAGGATTTTTTTTGATTGACAGTACTTTTCTTTTAGTACTTTGAATATACTGACCCACTTACCTTGTATCCTTCAAAGTTTCTGATGAGAAATCTGCTGTTAATCTCATTGAGGATGCCCTTGCATTTGACAAGTCACCTCTCTCCTCCTGATTTCAAGTTTCTCTTTGTGTTTCAACAATTTCCTTAGATTGTGTCTTGGTGAAGATCTCTTTTGAGTTCTTCCCATTTGAATGGCTGATTTGTGTTTATAATCATATCTTTCCTCAAATTTGGGTAGTTTTCAGCCATTATTCCTTTACATAATCTCTAAAATCCTTAGGTTCTGTCCCTATTATTTTTCCTTTCTATTCTTTAGATCTTATAATTTCCATTGTTCTATGTTCAGGCTCACTGATTGTTCTTCTTGCTCAAACTTGCCTTTGAATTCCTCTAGTGAATTATTAATTTCAGTTTTTGTGTATTTCATCTCTAGAATTTATTTTTGTGTCCTTTTGGGTTTTCTCTTATTGGTATTTCCATTTTATGCATACATCTTTTCTTTTTTCACATCTTCCTTTAATTATTTGAGCATCTTCAAGACATGTGTTTTAAAGTATTTGTCTAGTAGATTCAACATGTGGTCTTTCTCAGGGACAGTTGCTGTTGGTTATTTTTTCCCCTATAATTAGGCTATACTTTTCTTTGCATACCTTTTGGTTTTCTTGTTCAAAACTGGGTATGTGAATGTAATAAAAATGTGGTAATTTTATGTGGGATGATAATTTCCTCAGGATTTGTGGGTTTATTATTATTACTAGAGGTCCAGCATGTAAAATCACATGAGACCCATACCTGGCACACTGGAAGTCCCAGCGTCAAGTCGTGGCAGCTGTGGGACCCATCAAAGCACCTCCTGATGACTGGTCTTTGGTCATTACAGAGTTACGACCACTGGGTTTTTATTATATAGATTAGTTTGTTTATTTAATTGTTTTAAGCTGTCTCCATGCCATGGATTAGCTTGAGTATAAACTTAAGGTCTTCTCAAGTCTTTTCTGGCCCTGTGCCTTTCTCTGGCTATGCATGGTAACTTTCTAATTTCTCCTGTGTGTGCAGTTGATTTTGAATGTACTTATTTTTAAAGTCTGGGTCTCCAAAGAGGAAAAAATGAAAATAAAGTAGGGGAAAGCACCAGCCTTTAAGTCCAATAGAACTTGTTTTAGTCTGAGGGAGGACCGGAAACAATGGTGTGTGTGTGTGTGTGTGTGTGTGTGTGCTTATAACAATGTCTGGCCAACTTTATGTCTGCACTTTTATTAGCAGAAGCTGTAATCATTAATCAAAACACAGATCTCTGATATATGGAGGACTAGGGTCCTTATTGCCCACTCTGCTTCCTGCAAGCTGTGTGCTTACTCTAGGAATATGTGCATAGCTGTCTGTAATGGGGCTGGGAGGTGGGAGATAAGTAGCCATTGCTGAGCTAAGGAGCTGAAATTAATAAAAGTTAACTACAATTTACCATCTAACCCTTCCCCTGAGTTCCAAATGTTTCAACCGACTCCAGAGTTCCAAAACAGATCAAATTCTGTCATTTCAATTGTCTAGATAAGGAGATGGATTTCTGGTATTTTTTACTCCACAATTTTCCTAAAATTATCTCCTCAATAACTTTTTATTTTTCCTCAATAACTTTTTTTCTTTTTAAAAATTGTTTAAAGTATTATAAATAGTAGTACACGTCTCCTTTTTCCCCCCTCATTGACCTTCCCCTGGCCTCTTCCACCCCCCAGTGTCTTGCGTCCATTGGTTATGCTTAGATGCATACATACAAGTCCTTAGTTTGATCTCTTAGCCACCCCCCCCCCCCGCCTTCCTGCTGTAATTTGATAGTCTGTTCGATGCTTCTATATCTATCTTTTTGTTCATCAGGTTATAATGTTCTTTATTATCCATAAATGAGTGAGATCATGTGGTATTTTTCTTTCACTGACTGGCTTATTTCACTTAGCATAATGTTCTCCAGTTCCATCCATGCTGCAGCAAACAGTGAGAATTCCTTCTTTTTTTAATAGCGGCATAGTATTCCATTGTGTAGATGTACCATGGTTTTCTAATCCACTCATCTGCTGATGGGCATTTAGGCTGTTTCCAAATCTTAGCTATTATAAACTGTGCTGCTATGAACATAGGGGTACATATATCCTTTATGATTGATGTTTCTGTTTTCTTAGGATATATTCCTAGAAGTGGTATTACCAGGTCAAATGGCAGTTCCATTTTTAAATTTTTGTCTCCTCAATAACTTTGAAGAGTATCGACAAAAAGATTTCAGAGTCACTGTTGGTAGACCATATTTTTAAGTGACCAAATCAATCAATATCAGCTTTGAGTGTATTAAAGCAAAATGATAAGAAGACTAATTGATAGCTTAAGTTTAAATGTTAGAACCTAAACTAAAGCACCAATTTCAAAAAGAATCTCCTTGTTGCATTACTAATAAAGAATAAAGAGGTTGAAGAGATGGAGAATATTGAACAATACAAGGTTGTTAAAAGTGAACACTATAATAATAAGTTTACTAGATAAACAAACTTATGTTTGATTGATTCCAATCCTATAAAAATGACAAAAGATATGAAGAAATACATTCTATAACAGAGTATTTGGACATATAAATTCCCATTTGGACCAGCAGCCTTTACTAGGTGTATTAGTTAATAATGGAAATTTTGTAATCAAAGAAAACATGATAATTTCAAGAGAAACATCAAAAGTGCTTTATTCAAAGTAATGTCATTGGCTAGCTACACATTGCCCCATCTTTCAAGTAATTTGTGGATACCGTCCCAATAGAACTTTTCTTGTTTGAAGCAAACCATTCCGAGACCCAATTTTCCATTTCTTCTATGTTTTGAAGTGCTGTTCTGAAAGTGCATGTGCCATCAATAGGAACAAGTGGTAATCTGCAGGAGCAAGGTCTGGTGAATAAATACGCTGGGTGGGTTAATACTTCTCAGGCAAGATCTTTTAACGTGTCTTTAACTGGTTTTGAAGTGTGTGATGGTGGGTCATCATGAAGCAAAATTATTTTGCGGTGTCTTCTGGCACATTCTGGTCATTTCACAATCTAAGCATGGTTCAAATTGATTATCTGTTATCCATAGTGATCAGTATTAATGGTTTCACCTGGTTTTAGAAGTTTATAATATACCACACCTTCTTGATCCCACCAAATGCAGAGCATTGTCTTCTTTCAGAAGTGATTTGGCCTTGCAGTCGATGTTGATGGTTGACCTGGATCAACCCATGATTTTGTGCATTTTGGGATTCTCAAAATAAATCCACTTTTCATTGCCAGTCACAGTTCGATGCAAAAAAGACTTTGTTTTGTGCCATTGAGGCAACATTTTACTGATGACTTTTCGGTTTTCCGTTTCTTTCATTCAGTTGATGTGGCACCCATTTTCCTTCCTTTAAAATCTTTCCCATTGCGCCGAAACCATTTTGACTCAGTGGATAGAGTGTCAGACTGTGGACTGAAGGGTTCCGGGTTCGATTCCGGTCAAGGGCATGTACCTTGGCTGCGGGCACATGCCCAGTGGGGGGCGTGCAGGAGGCAGCTGATCGATGTTTCTCTCTCATCAAATGTTTCTGACTTTCTATCCTTTTCCCTTCAGCTCTGTAAAAAATCAATAAAATATATTTTTAAAAAATAAAATAAAATCTTTCCCATTGCTTGTAAATGATTGGAAATTGTTTGCTGAGCAACGTTTAATCTTTCTGCAAGTTGTTTTTGAGTTTGACATACATCTTCATCCAATAATGCTTGTGATTGTTGGTCTTCAAAGTTTTTCAGTTGACCTGGACATTCTTTGCCTTTCACATTGAAATCATCACTTTTAAAGAGTTTAAACCAGCATTCACAAGTATCTTGAGATGGAACATGTTCACCATAAGCTTCCCAAAGTACATGATAACTTTCAGCAGTACTTTTCTTCAAAATAAAGTAATGAATTAAAATTTTCCTGCAAATACTCGGGGGTTTTATTGGCACAAAATTTGACATTTTTAAGTGTAAAAATATATATGATGTTAACACCTTCAGAAAATTTGACATGTGAAGTTTTGAAGCTTGCTGTCAATATAACAAAATAGCATACATATCAAATCGCATATATATCAACATATTTGTAACTCCATCTTTGGAAAAACAAATCTGCATTATTAACCAGTACACCTGGTAAATACAATTCTTTAAAACTTACATCTGTAGGTATAAATCAAGAAGTGGAGAGTTAGTGAAATTTCAGGTCCAATGATTGTTATATATGTAGTGATATCGAAAAGAGCACAATTGCTAAAAAAACAAAAGAACAAAATATATCAGAGTGCTGGGAAACATTTATCTGCCCATCCCTACTGCCTCCTATGCATCTTGCTGGCTTGTCTAGAAATGAAAAGTCCTGACTGCTCTTTATCAGGTCATTCTTGACAGAAAAGCAAGCAGCCGATAAGCACGAGGAAGCCTCTCCCTCTGGGACAAAGAACAGGCTTGTTTAATGATGCTATAAAAGTGGGGATTCCCCCAAGTGCAATGTTCTTTAACTGATACAACCCCACTGTGTGTGCAGTATGCATCTGACCCTTCATGTGATCCCTATGGAACTTAGTCACAAAGGAACAGACAAAAATATGCCAATGCTCATGCTGTGAGTAATAAAGTCCTTTGTCTCTGACTCAGGAGTTTTATGTCTTCATCCAGCATTAACAGGCTACTTGATTACCTTACAAATAGAATAAATCCCCCACACCTGATGCATTCTTTTATGTCTATTTGAAAGCTTATTTAACACACATGCAAAATACATGTGTTAAACTTACCAATAAATTTTGAATTCATAAAATTGTCACATATTGTCTCAAGTCAGTTGAATAGGAAAAAAAGACTTATGAAAAATTTGACTGCCTTTAACTTGTAAAGTAGTTCTCTAGTGAATTTTCTTTTCTTAAATTTAGATGAAAGACGGTGAGCCCTAACATCATATAATTTTATAATGACTCCTTAGTAAAAATCCTTTGGGGTCAGTCAATTTCTAAAAGAGCATGTAGACATTTTAGAATTACTATAAACAAAACAAAACAAAAAAAGAATTACTATAAATAAAAAACCGCAAATATTTCCAATTATTAGGTTAAAATAAAGGGATTATGATATCTTTAAAAACAACAACACAACAAATAGCAGTAGATGGGTAAGTCAGCAGTGTGAGACTACAGAGCAAAGAAAAAAATACACAGAGAAAGTTAGAAATTGAAGAGGGAATAAATTTTAAGATATAGCATGCTTATATTCTAAATCTGGGTTGTTGTTTTTTTTTTTTTTTTTTTTACATATACTCATTTGTTTTACCAAAAAGCTCCTACTCTTTTTCATCAACATTTAATCCATTTGCAAGAACATGTGAATAGGCGAATCCTAGCTTAGTAGGAGAGTTATATCCATCTCTATTTTAGTCATTATTTTGTTCTGTTATGCAATTTTGCCAGAAATATTCTTATTTGCCAGGACATTCTTGTGGTTTTTCAGTGACACTACCTGTATCTTATATAATCTAACAATTATTAATCCATAGTACAGGGAAGAGTTGCTGCCCTTAAAAATCACCTATATTTTATCCATGTAATTTCATTTTATGGCAGATTTTTCTATAAAAAATGAAAATAAGATTAATTATCCTGTTTAGTATAACTAAATGATATACAGACTGTTATGAGAGATAAGCTATGTTCAGAAGGATATATTGCATAAGAAAATGACACAGAATTGTGGTTCAGAGCATACAAACTTTAACCCTCTCACTTAATATTTTCTCTAATAATCTATAAATAACATTTCAGCTGTTTTTCTATTCCTGGAAATTTCCCTTACCCATCATTTTTATTTTTAATGGCAGTCATTTTAATTCTTAGGTAGTCCAACTTGTCAACTTTTTATCTTTCCTGGTATCTTTGCATCTTTGGTTTCAAAAGTTATTTTCTCTCCAGAGATTTGGTAAATAATATGTTTTCTTTTTCTTTTTTTAATATATTTTTAAATTTATTGTTTTAACACTTTCCTCTCTCTAGAGTACATTTTAGTGAATAGCATGAATCGAGGTTCAGAATTATTAGCCTAATATTTTCTTTTTCTTTTTTAAAAAAATATATTTTATTGATTTTTCACAGAGAGGAAGAGAGAGGGATAGAAAGTCAGAAACATCGATGAGAGAAACATCGATCAGCTGCCTCTTGCACACCCCCTACTGGGAATGTGCCGGCAGCCATGGTACATGCCCTTGACTGGAATTGAACCTAGGACCTTTCAGTCCGCAGGCCGACGCTCTATCCACTGAGCCAAACCAGCTTCAGCTAGCCTAATATTTTCGGAATAGCATTTCTGCGATGCTTTCTTTATTGTATATTAAATTATTATGTAAGTGTATATGCATATCTGAATGAGATCATGTTATATCTGGGCTAGACCTGGGCTAGACTTTCTGCTTCAGTAACCTGCTCTTTTTAGCAGTACAATTGCTATTTTTTTGTTAATCCTCACCAGAGGATTTTTTCCCCATTGATTTTCAGAGTGTGTGAAAGGAAGGGAGGAGTGGTAAGAAACATCAATGTGAAAGAGACACATCTATTGGTTGCCTGCAGTATGAGCCCTGACCAGGCTGGAGATTGAACCTGCAACCCAGGTAAGTGCCCTTGACTGGGAATCGAACCTTTGACCCTCCAGTGCACAGGCCAACATGCTTTAACCACTGAGCAACAGCTGCCAGGGCAGTACATTGCTATTGTTTTTTTTAATTTCTGGTCACAAGTTTAACACAAAATAATCCTCTCAACTTTACTGAGGTGGTTGACCACACCCATAAAATCTGCCTCTAAACTGGAATTTGGTTGCTGATCCAGCCCTGGCCTGAGCTCTTTTGTTAGCACCAGGGGGCACAGCTCTCCTGTAGGTGTCTCAGTCACTCACTACCTGCCAGTTTCATGTAGCTGGGGTGCAAAGTGGCAGGCAGGATCTCAGGGAGCAGGTAGAAGTGATCACAGAGATACTGAATCACTTTTGGGGAAGTCACTAGTAGAAATGTCTCCAAGCAAACTGTTCCTTCACAGCCTCATGATCTGAAAAACTGTATGGCCTTCATTACTTGAAGGTTAGGCATGTTCTTGTCTGTCAGCTTTGGGTGTTTAGGCATGTGAACATCCTCTTGGCCACCATCACTCCCTCCTTAAAAAGGAGTTAATAAATGGAAATCTGGTTTTTCTTGGAAATCAACATCATAACGGCTGCTTTGTCTGAGGCCAAAACTGGAGTACATTGCTATTTTATAATGTGCATTAATATCTTGTAGGGATAATCAAATGTCATTAACCATCATCTCTTTTGAAAAATTTTAAATAAATTAGCCTTAAACATTAATGTGTTTCTAAGTAATTTTGGGGTCATTTTGATATTATCCCAAGAAATATTGTTTGCAGTTTTACCATGGTTACATAAAAATCTATTAAGAATCTAGGGAAGATGGATACCTTCACAATATTTAATATTACTATTTAAGTAAAATTATATAGGTAAAATGCCAAGGTCTTAACTGGTGTGTTATCTTATTCAGTACTTCTTTTATTCTTAATACTAGAGGCCTGTGCACAAAATTCGTTCACGGGGAAGAGGGGGTATCCCTCAGCCCAGCCTGCACCCTCGTCAATCTGGGACCCCTCGAGGGATCGGGCCTAAACAGGCAGCCAGATATCCTCTCACAATCCAGGACTGCTGGCTCCCAACTGCTTGCGTGTCTGCCTGCCTGACTGCCCCTAACAGCTTCTGCCTGTCAGCTGGATCACCCCCTAACCACTTCCCTGCCAGCCTGATCAATACCTAACTGCCCTCCCCTGCTGGCCTGGTTGCCCCTAACTGCTCTCCTCTGCTGGCCCAGTCACCCCTAACTGCCCACCCCTGCCAGGCTGGTTGCCCCCAACTGTCCTCCCCTGCAGGCCTGGTCCCTCCCAACTGCCCTCCCCTGTAGGCTTGGTTGCCCACAACTGCCCTTCCTTGCAGGCCTGGTCCCTCCCAACTGCCCTTCTTTGTTGGCCATCTTGTGGCAGCCATCTTGTGTCCACATAGGGGCAGTCATCTTATGTGTTGGAGTGATGATAAATTTGCATATTACTCTTTTATTAGATAGGATAATTTACATACAACAAAATTCACCATCTTAAAGTATATATAATTTAATGAATATTCTTAATTACCTTATTCTCTAATTTGAGGCAGTAATTAGCAGCTTATTCCTGCTCTTTTTCTGACTTCATTTCAGCACTTTTGCTTACTGAATATATAGATTACAAAAGCAAATAAAGATGGTTTGTTTAATACATTTCCCAACACTGATAATTTGGGAAGACTGATTACACATTTCAAAATAAAGCCTAAATTGATTCAGTACAAATTAATTTAGCATAACATTTGGTTTTATTTTTACAGATCATATTAATATGTTCTTCCAGGAAAACTTAAAAAGATTAAAGAACTAATGAACTAAATTCACAGAACATTTTTTCCTAAGGATCCTTGCTATTAATGTTTTATTTTTCCATCACTATTTATCATCTCCATATCCTCTTCCACCTCCACTCCCACCCTGCAATCACCACACTGTTGTCCAATGTCCATGTCCATGAGCTCTCTCTCTCTTTTTTCTTTTTTGCTAAGAATCTTTATTATATTGCTGGTTTACTAATCAAAACTCATATCAACAAAATAGAAAGAATAAAATGCCTGAAGATTTCCAAGGAAACAACTATAACCTTTAAATAATAGTTTTTTTTCGAATGACTTGAATATGATATTTTTTACTGTTTTATTCTTGGATACATTATGGTTTAAACTTTTTCCATTATCATTTAGCTCTATATAATATTGAAAATGATGTATCCAATAGCCATTAAACTCAGAGATTTAAAAATGATTCAGTTACACTCTTCAATCTAAATAGATAACATGCCTTGATTTCAAATGTTTGACTCTTTCTAGGAAGTGTCATGTTGCCCAAACTAGCTTATTATTAGGAGCTTTGTTTTTATAAAAAGAGAATAAAAACACGCAACAAAAATTTATCCAATCTCTCTTTTTCAGTCCTGTAATTATTATAAGCAATTTGATTTGCCATGAATTCATTTACCTAGGAAAATCATACATAATGTTCTGGCTACAAATTAAGTACTGGGTGGTTATGCTTTACTATATGACAAGTAAAATCTTGTGGGAAAAAAAGAAGATGCATAAAAGCATGGCAAGCTTAACTACCCCATAGTGTTATTAATGAAACATATTTACTGCTTTGGGTAAAAAGTGAAAGTATTTTATAGCTGCAAAACTTTGAATTAATGCTTAATGTGCCATACTACTTAATTGAAAGATTCTTAATTAAACGTGTCCCACCAAAAACCTCAGCAAATTGCATTTGCCACCAAATGACTAACAAGTACACAACAGTTGGAATCTGTCAAAATATTTTACAGCTCAATTGTAATTACCAACCAAGTCTAAGCATGCCCCGAGTGGGTGGTTAACTACATCTTGGGGGATTCAAAACATTGAACAGCAGTCTTTTTTTGTTTGTTTCTGATTTATGCATTTAAACTCCAGAGTAACTCCAAAGACTTTTATTGTTCTTGGTGAAAAATCAGCAAACATCAATATAAGATATAATAATTGATCATTTTTATAGATTCACTAGTAAGAAAATCTTTTTAAAAACATCATCTGGCTGATCTCTTACCAACATTGAACATACTAATTATTTGGTTATGTTTTTGAAAATGTGTTATAACTGATCTTAAAACAGAAGTTTTTTCTGTCATGCCATCACAATAGAGGTAGCCAAAAATAAATTTGAAGGTGTGATTATGGAGGAATGTCAATATGGAAGTACGGGTGGTGAATTTCCAGGGAGGAGAATGCAGACATCGTTTGCCATTTGAAGTAAGACAGAATCCAGCCATTCTTCCCTTCTCACCAGAAAATGTACTAAGCAGTGGAATACAGCTCCAGGTTCTGTGATCATCTAAATTTGGTATCTCTTACCAACAGTAAAGAACTGAGGTAATTACTACTGACCATAAGCACAGATAGAATAATACTTCCACCAGGTATCATTATCCATCCACTATTCTTACTATTAGTTGAGAACAGAAATAGAAAGCAGAATTTACAACAGAATATATAAAACTTTGTTTTACTGAATTCCCTAACTCTATTTCCTCCTGAAAGGTACCAATGAGGGGAGTCTTCAAATACCAGATGAGTATTGTACTCAGAACATTCCAATGTTTCAAATTTAAAATGAAATTATATTATTTAATTTAAAATGTGCTTTAAAATTACTATGGTTACACAGGAAGCTTCAATTATACTTGTTTTATCTTATACTGAACAATGGGCACACAAAAATTAATTGTAAAGGATCCTTTTACCTTTTTATATGACCTAAAAATTCCACTGAAAATCGCAAGAAAAACAATCAGAAAGTAGAAGTTACAGATGCTATCAACTGTTTAAGCATAGTTATTTAATAAATGGATTCCAACTGGATCACAATGTCAGTTAACAAAAAGATTTTAAAAAATTAAATGAATTTGAAGTCCTATATGCTTCTTAGGAGAACCATAATCACTGAACTATCATGATCTCAATTAGATGTGATGTTCACACAGAACTGGAAATGCCTATTACTGCTGCAAAGCAGTCAGAGTAGCTGAATGGGTCAGCTGGGGATAGTGAGAAAAAAAAAATTTTTAAAGAAATTTTCACATTGAATATTTGGATACAAGTTTGTGGAAAAAAAGAAATGTATATTCTATTAATATTATGTAGGATTGTGTCTCCAACTTTTATTGCATGCCAGTATCAGGGGTGAAAAAATAGAGACATATTCTCAGAAGTAAACATTTATTTATGCACTAGAGGCCCGATGCATGGATTTGTGCACCGGTGGGGTCCCTTGGCCTGGCCTGCGCCCTCTAGCAATTCAGGACCCCTTGGGGGATGTCACATAGCCAGTTTTGGCCCAATCTCCACAGGCCCAATCCAGACAGGAGAAAGCCTGATCCTGTGCACTGAGCATCAGTCTGCCGGTGGTCAGTGGGCATCATAGTGACCAGTCGTTTGGTCATTTGGTTGCTTAGGCATAGAGACAGACAGACAGACAGACAGACAGACAGACAGACAGACAGACAGACAGTCACTAGATGCATGAAATTTGTGTCCCTCAGCCTGGGACATCCCTCTCACAATCTGGGACTGCTGGTTCCTAATCACTGACCTGCCTGACTGCTTGACTGCCCCCTAACTGTTCCCCTGCCGACCTGATTGCCCCAACTGCCCTCCCCTGCTGGCCTGATCGCACCCTAACCGCTTGCTCCCCCTTGCTGGCCTGATGGCCCCTAATTGCTCCTGGGGGCCTGACTATCCCTTACCACCTGTGCCTCGGCTCCCACTATCGTGGCTTTGTCCGGAAGGAAGTCGGCCGTCCGGAAAATGCCTGGTCAACCCAGTCTAATTAGCATATTACATTTTTATTAATATAGATTACACAGATTTATTGCTGTATATTAAAAACATATACATAAGCTAAATTAAAAAAATAAAGTTAGCAATGAAAACATTTTATTTAACTTACTTATAGTATAAAAAACAATTTTCCTTCATTATAAAAAAGAACAACGTGCTAGAAAAGGCTTACTGATTTTTTTAAATGTTGGTTTAATAACTTAAAGGTATAATTCTAAAGTGTATATGTTGATACCTGATTTGGATGTCTGTCATAGCTGAAAAATATATTCACAAAGATACATAAATCTAAATGCAAAAAGTACATAATTGGTTATGCTTACTCAATCAAGATACTCATTTTCAATCCCATCTACTAATTATGGAAAAGATTTTTGTTGATATTCACTTAGTTTCTATTCCCTGATGTCAATTAGTTCCGGTTAAAATATCACTAATAATTTTTATTTGGACTTTAAAACAGATTAGAGCCGAATTGGCATGGCTTAGTGGTTGAGCATTGACCTATGAACCAGGAGGTCATGGTTTGAATCCCGGTCAGGGCACATGCCCAGGTTGTGGGGTCGAACCCTAGTAGGGGCATGCAGAAGGCAGCCTATTAATGATTCTCTCTCATCATTAATATTTCTCTCTCTCTCTCCCACTCCCTTTCTCCCTGAAATGAATAAAAATATATTTAAAAAAATGAAACAGGTTAGAAAATTCAGGTTATTAATGTATTTCTTTGAGAGTTTACATAGGTGACACAGGTTTTGTTTTTAGCTACAAAATAATATGAAAATATTTTTGTAGCAGATACTATAGCAGTGATGGGCAACCTTTTGACCTTGGTTTGTCAAAATTCGCCAAAAAACCGAGCATAACTCGGGTGGTGTGTCACTTCGAGAAAAATACCATAATTTCGATATTTATAGTTTAAATAACAAAAATGTAGAATTATAATATATAACTGTATTTAATAAACCAAAAACTAATAATTTAACTTATCTGCTTAGTGACTTCTTTGTTCATCTGTCAGTCAGTTTCTTTTGTTGGTCTTGATATTATTTAACTTGTGTGGGATGCCATAAACTAAGATAAGTGAGGGGGAGGGAAAATTCTTTAACTAACCTGCCTATTAGTGACTTTTTTGTTGCTGAATTTCAATGATTAAGCTTCAATTGAAGGTTGGTATTTTGTACACTTCAAGTCCAAGCAAGCACTACTAAGTTCATCTGTCAATCTATTTATATTATTTAACGCTGAGAATAAGGTTTCACAAAAGTACGTAAAGGGAAAAATTCTGAGTAAAGCCATTGCTATATTTTTCAGGGGGCTAAAAGTGTCTGGTGATCGGTTCCAGGCACTCCACATTTCCTGTTCGTAGTGGCACTCCTCTTGATTCTCCAAGCAGCACGTTTCCAGATTCTCAAGCTTTGAACTCAAGTCAACAAACACCTGAGCCTAGATGCCATCTTGAAATTCTGCAAGTTGCATCTCCAAATCACCAATTTGCATCCATTGGAAACCATTCAATTCCAAACTACTGTAGACTACTACATCAAGATACTTAATTATTTTTATGGTCTGTTCTAGGCTTCTAAATTGATTAAATCTATCAATGAACTGGTCAAGTAACGAGTCTAAAACATGCTGGTACTTTATATGCAAGGGTTCCATTTCATTTTGTACGGCTGCACTGGCCTTCTCAAAATACTTTGTTACTCGGGGAAAATACAAGTTTTAGTTTCTACATCTCGCTTGAAAATTTTAAGTTTACTTTCAAAAGCTTTTATGTACCCAAACATAATGTCAATACTTTTGCCAAAACCTTGTAACTTGAAGTTCAGTTCATTAATATGAACAGAGAAATCTGTAAAAAATATCAGGGTGTTGACCCACTTATCATCATTGAGCTGAGAAAAGTTTCCCAGATCTGTAGCCTCAAGAAATACCTGAATTTCATCAAAGCACTCCACAAAGCACTCAAGAACTTTGCCTCAGCTCAGCCATCTTACATTATTGTACGTCAGCAGTCCACTGTAGGTGGAAACAACCTCCAGTAAAAGTGCAGAAAATTCTCACTTGTGAAGGGGGGCGGACAGCTATTAAATTCACTATTTTTGTGCCGAAACCGGTTTGGCTCAGTGGATAGAGCGTCGGCCTGTGGATTGAAAGGTCCCAGGTTCGATTCCTGGTCAAGGGCATGTACCGTGGCTGTGGGCACATCTCCAGCAGGGGGTGTGCAAGAGGCAGCTGATCGATGTTTCTCTCTCATCGATGTTTCTGACTTTCTATCCCTCTCCCTTCCTCTCTGTGAAAAATCAATAAAATATATACAAAAAAAATTCACTATTTTTGTAACAACTAACATTAAGTCCTTTAAGTCGGTGAATCCTGCCATGGCACATAAAACCTGCTGATGGATAATACAATGAAAAGGCATAATAGGATGTCCAACAGCTTCCATAAACAACTTGACAAATCCAACTTTTTTCCCCACTATGTTTGGTGCCCCATCTGTTGTCACTGACCCAACTTTAGAGATATCAATGCTTAAGTCATGGAATGTTTGTATAACAATCTTACATATTTTGCTTCCTGATGTACTTGTTGGCACTGATACTAACTTTATCAACTCTCCTCTTATTGTGAGAGTGTAAGAATATCGACCAATAATGGCCAACTGAGCATGTGATGTGACATCAGTAGTTTCCTCAAGAGAGATCGAAAAATATTTATAATTACTTATGTCTCTCTTTAATTGATGTTGTACGTTTGTGTTCAGTCTCATTATTCGGTCTTTTATGATATTTCTACTGAGTGGTAACTCAGATATTCTCTTAACAATTGCATCTTTATTCTGCATATCGTGAAATAGACCTGGTGCACATCTTAGGACAGTTCCTTTAATAAATTTTCCCTCACTGAGTGCTTTTCCATGCTGAGCTATGGAGTGAGCAATGCTCAAACTTGCTAATTTGAGTAATTTAAATTGTTAAATTTGTAGAACCTTTTATAAATTTAAGGATGGAATTAGATTGGCTCTTATAAAGATGTAACTGCCTGGAAATGTATTCCTTCCTTTCATCCTCACTTTTATCAAGAGCTGGGAATGATTACTTTCAAAATGTCTATTTATATTCCCCATTCTGCTTATTATCACTTCCATACATAGAACGCAAAATGATCTGCCATTTATTTCTATAATGCCATACATCTTGGTCCATGTCTCTTGAAAAGGATTGGCTACTGCTACTACCACTTCCTTCACTTAACCTTGGTTTTTTATTTTTTGGGTTCTCCATCAGGGGGGCAGTGACAGAAAATAGAATTATAGACAGCCTATTAGCCCTGCAGGCAATTAGGGGTTAACTAGCCTAACTGACCACAAGATGGCACATGTAACTGTCTTTTAGGAAAGGGCAGGGTTAATAAGCAGAAATAGGGGTTAAGAAGGATGCACAACAGTAATAGTGGTGAAATGGAGTCTGCACTATGCTGCAAAATGGCGTTCCTTATATAAACTAAGATGGCTTCTGCTATTTCTAATGGCGGGAAACGGCACCCACAGCACAGGCCCTCGCCTATCCCAGCCTCCCCCTCACTTATCTCAGTAATGATGGTCAATTAGAAATCCATGACACCCCAGTACAGATTGGATGATGGTTGCTGTGGTTATTTGGTTGCTGGTAATGGCGATCACAGGGCCCTCAGAGATGCCCCCCCCCCCCCCGGCATTCTGCTGCTCCCTGCTCTGCTGGCTGGAAGTGAGGTCAAAGATCCCTTAACGGGGCCTCTGGGACAACCTCAAGCATACCAACTTCCGAATTATAGGTGCCAGAAAAAGAGAGAGAGCAAGACATCGAAAACCTATTTGAAGAAATAGTGACCAAAAACTTCCCACACCGGGTGAAAGAAATTGACTTAAAAGCCCAAGAAGTGCACAGAACCCCAAAATATAGGAATTTAAATAGGACCACACCAAGACACATCATAATTAAAATGCCAAGAGCAAAAGATAAAGAGAGAATATTAAAAGCAGCAAGAGAAAAACAGTTAGTTACCTATAAGGAAGCACCCATACGATTGTCAGCGGATTCTCAACAGAAACGATGCAGGCCAGACGGGAGTGGCAAGAAATATTCAAAGTGACGAATAGCAAGAATCTACAACCAAGATTACTCTATCCAGCAAAGCTATCATTCAGGATTGAAGGTCAGATAAAGTGCTTCGCAGATAAGAAAAAGCTAAAGGAGTTCATCACCGCCAAACCAATATTATATGAAATGCTGAAAGATATTCTTTAAGAAGAGGAAGAAAAAAAAGATAAAAATATAAATTATGAACAACAAATACACATCTATCTACAAATGAATCTAAAAATCAAGTGAATTAATAAGCTGATGAACAGGATAAACTGGTGAATATAACAGAATCATGGGCATAGAGAGGGAATGGACTGACAATTCTTGGGTAGAAAAGGGGTGTGGGAAGTGCAGCAAGAGACTGGACAAAAATCATGCAACAATGGGAGAGGACAGTGTGTGTGTGTGGGGGGGGTGAGGGCGGAGGGTAGGATGGGTACCGGGTGGAGGGGAGCTATAGAAGGATAAAAAAGGGGGAACAATGTAAGTAATAAACTGAACAATAAAGATTAAAAAAAAAAAAGATCCCCTAACGACCAACTGGAAGTCTCAGAACTAGACACTCTGTGCTGGAGTTCTGTTGTTTTAGCCTATAGACCTCCAGCACAGAGTGTCTACACTACACTACAGCAAATGTTTCATCCTCGGCTACTGCACCTGCCTGTTCAATAGCTGGGGATGAAAAATCCTTCTAGGCATGTGGCCCCATACTTCTCTGTATGCAACCACATGCGGCCACATGTCATCGAAAATGGCTACACATATCAGTGCTGACATGCGTGTCATAGGTTTGCCATCACGGCACTATACGCTGACTACTAACCAGCATCCATTCTCATGCTTGCTTCCAATTTAAAAGTAGGCACAGAAGCTGAATAGATATTTCTCCAAAGAGGACATACAAATGACCAGTAGACATTTGAAAAGATGCTCAATGTCCTAATAAACACATAAATGCAAATTAAAACCACAGTGAGATATCACCTCACACTTGTCAGAATGGCTATCATCCATGAATCAACAAGTGTTGACAGGGATGTAGAGAAAAGGGAACCCTGTGGATTGTAGGTGGGACTGCATATTGGTGCAATCTCTATGGAAAACAGTATGGCCCTGCCTTCATGTTTCAGTGGTTGAACATTAACCTATGAATCAGGAGGTCACAATTCAATTCTTGGTCAGGGCACAGGCCTGGGTTATGGGTGTGGGGTGTGCAGGAGGCAGAGAATCCCAAACAAGATGAATCCAAATCAGGAAGCACAGAGAACTCCAAACAAGATGAATCCAAAGAGGCCCACACCAAGACACACTATAGTTAAAATACCAAAGGTTAAAGACAAAGAGGGAATCTTAAAAGCAGCAAGAAAAAAACAAAAACCAAAACCAGTTTCTTACAAAAGAGCTGCCATCAGACTGATTCTCTCTCATCATTGATATTTCTATCTATCCCTCCTCCTCCTTTCTTCTCTGAAATCAATAAAAATATTTTAAAAATATAAAAATACTTAAAAAAGAAAACAATATGGAGGTTCCTCAAAAAATTAAAAATAGAACCATCCCTGACCCAGCAATTCTGTGTATCTATCCAAAGAAACCCAAAACACTAATTCACAAAATATGTGCATCTCTTTGTTCACTGCAGCACCACTTAAAACAGACAAGATATGGAAGCAACCTAAGTGCTCATCAATAGATGAGTGGATGAAGAAGATGTGCTACATACATATTAAATGGAATATTACTGGGCTATAAAAAAGAATGAAATGTTACCATTTGTGGCAACATAAACAGATTTAGAGGGTATTATGCTAAATGAAATAAGTCAGACAAAAAAAATACCATGATTTCACTTGTATGTGGCACCTGAAGAATAAAATAAATGAACAAACAAAACAAAGAGACTCATAGATACAAGGAACAAAATGATGGTTGCCAAACTGATGGGTAGGAACTCAGTGAAAAAGATGAAGGGATTAAAAAGTACAAATTGGTAGTTATGAAATAGTCACACGATGTAAAGTACAGCATAGAGAATTCTATACAATAAAAGCAAAATGTGCAAATAAACTGAACAGTGGAACGACTGGCCACTATGACATGCACTGAACACCAGGGGGCAGATGCTCAATGCATCTATCTGTTCAGTGCATTCCCACAAGGGGAGCGCCACTCAGTGAGAAGCCAGGCTCATGGCTAGCAAGTGCAGCAGTGGTGGCGGGAGCCGCTCTGACCCCCGTTGCAGTCGGACATCCCCCACTTCCCCCGAGGGCTCCTAGAGTACAAGAGGGTGCAGCCTGGGCTGAAGGACACCCCCCCACACACACACACACCCCACCCAGTGCATGAATTTTATGCACTGGGCCTCTAGTATAGTCAATAATATTGTAACAATTATGAACAGTGTCAGGTGGGTACTTGAAATATTGGGGGGGAGGATCATTTTGCAAAGTATATCACTGTCTGATTACTATGTTGTACTCCTGAAATTAATATAAAATAATATTGAATGTCCACTATAGTTGAAAAGTAAAGAAAAAATTTTTTTAATGCTTCACAGGTGTCATTTGAACTAGGCCGCTGAAAGATGAGCTGGTCTTCACCAAAGTGTGGCCAGTGTTGCTCAGTTGGTTGAACATTGTCCCATGCACCGAATGGTCACTAGTTCAAATCACGGTTAGGGCACACGCCAGAATGCTCCCCTGGTCTCCAATATGGGAGTATGCAGGAGGCAGCTGATGGATGTTTCTCTTTCACATTGATGCTTCTCTCTTTCACTCCCTCTCTCTTTCTCTCTAAAAAGTCAATGAAAAGATATATATTAAAACATTGAGACTCAACCACTGAGCCACATCGTCCAGGCAAAACATTTAAAAAGCACACATATGCTTTATCATTTAAATACTAGTACATACATACATACATAAATATATACATCCAAAAATCCTGAAACTTCTGATGCCTACTCAAATGGGTATCTGGCTGAATCTGGATCATTTCCAAAGCAAAATCAGAAACAAAGACAGATCTAAGCTCTTAGAAGTTTCAGGCCTGTGATTAAAGACACAGGCAAAGGACAGAGCCAGAGATGGTAGAGAGCAGCTATTTTTTAAGTTTTTCATTTTAGGACTTCTTTATGCTCTTTAAAAAAATTTTATTGAAGACTCCCCAAAAGTTTTATTTATGTGGATATCTACTATGTTTTTACTATGCTAGAAATTAAAACAAAATTAAAAATATTCTTTTTAAAACAACAAAGCTTACATGTTAATATCTCTATGAAAACTATATTTCCCACAGAAAAATAGTAAAAAGAATGGTGCTATTCCACATTTTTTACAAATCTTTTTAATGTTTGGCTTAATAGAAGACTGCTAGCTAGATTATCATATCTCCTATTTTCAAGGTGTTAAAATGTGTTTTTTTTTTAAACAATGATTTATATTGATTTTTAGAAAGAGGAAGGTGGAGGGAAAGGGAGAGAGAAATATAGGTCAGCTGCTTCCTGTGTGCCCCCTAATGGGAATTGACCCTGAAACCCAGGCATGTGCCCTGACTAGGAATTGAACCAGCAACCTTTTGGTGCACTGGATGACATCTAACCAACAAAGCCACGCAGGCCAGGGCTATGACTTGTAATGAAGAAAATCTAGTACACAAATATACTAGTACTAGAGGACCAATACACGAAGATTCGTGCAAGAATGGGCCTTCCTTCCTCTGGCTGCTGGCACCACCCTTACTCAAGCTGGAGCCCTCTTTCCACCTTCCCATGCTGCCCAGAGGCCCAGAGCAGCTGGGGTGGTGCAGAACACTTATATTGTCACCCTGCCCCTGGCTGCCTGTGTATGTTAACCTGTCATCTTTGTTGGGTTAATTTGCATACTCACTCTTGATTGGCTGTTGGGCATTGCAAAGGTACGGTCAATTTGCATTTTACTCTTTTATTAGTGTAGATAGCTGGAAGGGTAATTTTAAAAGCCTTTTCAGGCAATTGTGGATATTCTCTTTTGATACTACAACTCACAAGTGGTAGTTTCTTAAAGTTTAGTTGCTGTTAAATATATGAAGCCAAATTGATGACTTTTTTCAAACTGTTATACTAAATCCATTGATCTATCTTGCACTTTGAAATTATTATTTTTTAATCTTTATTGTTCAGCTTATTAATTACATTGTTCCCTTTTCCCCCCTATAGCTACCCTCCACCTGGTACCCATCCCACCCTCCGCCCTCACCCCCCTCCACTGTCCTCTCCCATAGTTGTCTGATTTTTGTCCAGTCTCTTGCTGCACTTCCCACACCCCTTTTCTACCCAAGAATTGTCAGTCCATTCCCTATGCCCATGATTCTGTTACATTCACCAGTTTATCCTGTTCATCAGCTTATTAATTCACTTGATTTTTAGATTCATTTGTTGATAGATGTGTATTTGTTGTTCCTAATTTACACTTCTATCTTTGTCTTCTTCCTCTTCTTAAAGAATATCTTTCAGCATTTCATATAATATTGGTTTGGCGGTGATGAACTCCTTTAGTTTTTTATCTGCGAAGCACTTTATCTGACCTTCAATCCTGAATGATAGCTTTGCTGGATAGAGTAATCTTGGTTGTAGATTCTTGCTATTCGTCACTTTGAATATTTCTTGCCACTCCCGTCTGGCCTGCATCGTTTCTGTTGAGAATCCGCTGACAATCGTATGGGTGCTTCCTTATAGGTAACTAACTGTTTTTCTCTTGCTGCTTTTAATATTCTCTCTTTGTCTTTTGCTCTTGGCATTTTAATTATGATGTGCCTTGGTGTGGTCCTCTTAGGGTCCCTATATATTGGGGTTCGGTGTGCTTCTTGGACTCCTAAGTCAATTTCTTTCACCCGGTGTGGGAAGTTTTCGGTCACTATTTCTTCAAATAGGTTTTCGTTGTCTTGCTCTCTCTCTTTTTCTGGCACCCCTATAATTCGGATGTTGGTATGCTTGAGGTTGTCCTAGAGGCCCCTTACACTATCTTCAATTTTTTTAATTCTTTTGGTTTCTTGCTTTTTCAGCTGAGTGGATTTTACTTCTTTGTATTTCAAATCTTTACCTTGGTTTTTGGGGTGCTCTAGAGTTCTTTTAGGTCTTTGTATAATATTTTTTATTTCAGTCAGTGTATGTTTAATTTCTGGTTGATCCTTTTTCATATCCTTGAGAGTCTTGATCATATCCTTGTAGGTCTCGTTCATTTCCTTGTAGGACTCATTCATTTCCACGTTGGTCTTGTTCATTTCTTTGCAGGTCTCGTTCATATCCTTGAAGGTCTCGTTCATTTCCTTGTAGGTCTTGCTTATTTCCTTATAGGTCTCGACCTTTTCTAGGAGCCTCTTGAGAAGCCCTATAACCATGGTTTTGAATTCCATGTCCAGTCGTTTTTTCCCTCCATTTCTTTCACATCTGATTTCTTTCCATGTCTCTGCATGGTGGCTGCTTCCCTGAGTTGGTCAATTAGCTTTGTGTGGTAGACATCCTACAAGGGACAGTGGCTCAGCCTCCCCAGTTACCTGAGGTGGATACGGGTTGCACAGTCTTGCTGAAGTTAAGCTCAGGTTAATCGTTGTTAGCACTTGGAGGGGTTGACCTCCAGGCCAATTGTCTGTGAAGTTCAGCTGTGCTCAGGTTGGATGGGCAGAGTCTCTGGGCCAAGCAGACAGTGTTAGCTCCGCCCTATGCGGCCCCAGGGACTCTGTGCCGGGGGCAATGGCCACCAGCACCTCTGAGAGAGAGCCGCTGCTGAGCTCCACCGGCTGCCGGAAAATTCAGACTCTCCCCAAATGAGTCTGCACACCCAACGTCTCACGCAGGGTCGCAAAACAATGCAGTCTGACGGTTTCCTGAATGAAAGAGCAAGTCACGAGTGATCTCTGCGTGGTCAGGCAGCTGCGCTGTTCCCAAGTTCACGCGCACTCCACACAAGCTTGCCTTCTTCACAAGCCGGCAGACCCCTGCAGCACCCGAGCTTCCGCGTGCCCTCCCGCTGTCCAGTTTTTACCTCGTATGATAGTGGGTTCCCTGGACTTCGCCCAGATCTGGAGAATCAGTCCAGTGGGACGTCTCTGTCTCCCCCGTTCGAGAAAACTGGCCGGTTTTCAGCCGCCCACCCTATATGCTGGCGCGTGCACTCCTCCAAACCTCTCTCCACGCCTATCTTCAACGCTGTCCTCAGCCGCTCCTCTGAGTCACAGTGTCTTATCTTCAGTTTTATTTGTGGAATTTTCACTCAGCCAGCTTTCCGGTGATTCTGGATGGTGTTTGTTCCTTTGTTAAGTTGTAGTTTTAAAATTGCTGTGTATGGCGGCAAGATAGGTTGCTATGTATGCCGCCATCTTGGTTCTGCGAAATTAATTTTTATCTATGCATAATTTTGAAACATCTTCCATGGGCCATTTGTAAAATATTTATTCCCTGAATTGTACAATCTTCCAAATGTTGAAACATTTCATTATATACCATTAAAAAGGTTACATTTCTTAATCTTATCAAAAATCTCTTCATAATAAAAGTCTTTTAAGTATTGGGAAGATCTTAAGCTTAAAGTGGCAGATATGAGTTTTCAAAAATTCTAATTTTTGCTTGAAAGCTCTAATTTTATCATTGGCAACAAAATACTGTCAGTTGTTTCCTTTGAAGTGACAGCTCATTTTGTTTCTTTTTGAGAAAATATTTACCAAATAAGCAAGTCAATATAACCATAGCTTGTCAGTCATTCTTTCAAATGGTGTTCTTGGATGCAGGTGCCTAACCAAGCTTACAATTCAAATGAGCAAAAGCTTTCTGTGGTTATAATGGTACCACTCTGATGTGAACAGAAGTGTTTATGCATACTTCTCATTTTGTTACACAGAATATTAGAAGAATGTGTACTCTATTAAGAGTTGGTTTGTTTTTTTGTTTTGTTTTTTGTTTTTTAATGACAGTGCATGGCCATCAAGAAAGAATACAATAACTACTAAAGTTTGGTGCCACTGCCTTGATTCATGGTAGTGCTAGCGGTTTTACCCACTATTGCTTTTGTCCCAATATGTCAATATAGTGAAAAAGCAAATAATGCCTTGCTATTATTATGAAAATGTGCTTTTCCGCACAAACCTATTAAACTATCTCATGAGGACCTCAGGGAGTACACTTTCAGAACACCTAGCAAAGAGTATCAGCACCAAGGCAGATATTTACTCACTTATTCAATTATGGCATTTATTTTTATAAATGCCCTGGACTAGGAACCAGACTCATCTCAGTGATAAAAGATGAATGGTAGAGATGGTCCCAGGACTGAAACTAATAAACTAAGAGTGGGAATTCCCCACAATTCATACTTTTTACATATTCAAATTAGAAATCTAGATGGTTGTGGTTTTACATTATTACATAACTAGAGGCCTGGTGCATGAAATTCGTGCACAGGGGTGCAGGGGGTTCCCTCAGCCCAGCCTGCACTCTCTCCAATCCAGGACCCCTTGGGGGATGTTTGACTGACAGTTTAGGCCCGATCCTCGGGATTGGGCCTAAAATGGCAGTCGGAAATCCTTCTCACAATCCTGGACCACTGACTCGTAATCGCTCACCTGCCTGCCTGCCTGATCACCCCTAAATGGCCTTCCTTGCCAGCCTGATCGCTCCTCACTGCCTCTGCATGCCAGTCTGATTGCCCCTAACTGCCCCTCTCCCTGCTGGCCTGGTCACTCCTAACTGCCCACCCCCCTGCTGGCCTGATCACCCCCAGCTTCTCCCCCTGCCAGCCTGGCCGCCCTAACTGCACTCCCCAGCCAGTTTGGTTGCCCCTAACTGCCCCCCTGCCAGCGGGGTCACCTCTTACTGCCCCCTTGGCCGACCTGGTCACCCCCAACTGCCCCTCTGCAGGCCTGGTTGCCCTACGTAGCCTGATTGTTCAGTCGTTTGGTTCTCCCTCACTAAACCCCTTGCTGGCCTGGCTGCCCCCCGCAGCCTGCTTGTTCAGTTGTTTGGTTGTCCTTCACTAACTCCCCTGCCAGCCTGGTTGTAGGCAGCCATCTTGTGAGGGTATGAGGGTCAATTTGCATATTATCTCTTTATTATACAGGATTATATAGGATAAGTGCTAGAAGAAATCAATGATAATTTAAAGTGCACTGATAATTTTTAATATCTTTTTCTATATTGAAGTTAAAGCTTAAAGTTTGCAAGGAATTAATACAGTGACACAATATAGCAAAATAGATGTGTACTCAATTAACAGATATTGAAGAGTACTAAAAATAATTTGCATTGCTGGATCCTTTCCTATTTTTTTGTTTACAAAACTGCAAGCAAGCAGGCTTGGGAGTACTATGGAAGCTGTGTACTTGGCATACAGAGCAGAAGATGCTCCCACTGCTATCTGGCAATCTTCCTTCTTTCAGGAACACTATGGGGTAGGTACTGGGGAGAATGAGCATTCCCTGTAACTATTATTCCAACCATGTGTATAATCTGTGGCCAGCTTCCTTCACAAGAAATAACATAACTGCTCTGCACAGACAGCAAGAAAAAAAAAAAAACCTAAACAAAACAAAACATGATTTATAGGAGTCCTTTAAAAGTTAATTTGACATATATAATACAAGAAGTTGTGTTTCTTTCTTCTCCAACTCCTTCAACATACAAGGATGGGCACAAATAGAGCTGCAGTTGCACTGTGACATTCTTTTGAGTTAATAAAGCTCTTACTTACTTTTAAATATTTTTAATGATTTTTTAAGATAGGAAAGGAGAGGGAGAGAGAAAAACATCTATGAGAGAGCCGAGTATCAATCGACTGCCTCACCAGGGATTGAGCCCATAACAGGGACATGTGTCCTGACCACAAATCAAACCAGCAACCTTTTGGTGCATGCACGATGCCCAACCACCTGAGTCACACTGGCCAGGGCCGAAACCTGGCCAAAACAGGTTTGGTTCAGTGGATAGAGCCTTCAAGCCTGCAGACTGAAGGGTCCCAGGTTTTGATTTCGATCAAGGGCAAGTACCTTGGTTGTGAGCAAATCCCCGGTGGGGGGTGTGCAGGAGGCAGCTGATCGATGTTTCTCTCTCATTGATGTTTCTGACTTTCTACCCCTTTCCCTTCCTCTCTGTAAAAAAAATCAATAAAGTATTAACAAAAAAATCATAACCTGCATGTCTTTTTCCATATGAACAACTATAAACCTATACTTGCTTACTTCAGTGGTTTCCTTCCGATCATTTACAGCTTTGATCTCACCAAAGAACCTAGGTAACTTGTAAAATAATTTTAAAAATCCCCATTCCCTTTTCCAGAAAATAAATTTACATACGTTTCATATTTGACACATTTCTTAAAAGTAAAAACAAAAAACTTCTTTTGAAAAGTCTTCTTACATTTTAGGAGATTGTTAACCTCATTGTTACCTCCCAACATGTATACTTGCTAGACACCTAGGTTTAAGAGTATTCTGGAAACAAAGGCAAATATATCAATGCCAAGAATCATGAACTTTTCCTCTTTTTCAATCCCTACTCACCCTATACATCTCTACCACATCTATGATTTGAAAGTTGATAAGGAAGGAAGGAAAGCTTTAAAAAAAAACACAAGAAAACAGTCTAATGCCTTTTTGGAATGTGGATGGGGGTGTGTGTCAAAGTATAGACAAAAGCATTCATAACAGTAACAAAAATGATGATAATAACAGTAGTAGCAGGAGCAGCAGCAGCAGCTAGCACTTCCAGAATTTACTCTATGCCAGACACTATTCTTCAAATGTTACATATATTAATGCATTCAATCCTCACAACAGCTCTAAGGTAAGCACTGTTATCCCTATTTCGTGAGGGAGCACCCAGAGGGACAGAGAAGCGAAGTAACTTGCTTTACTTATTGAAAGGCACAGTCAGTGGTTGTGGCAATGTGACTGCAGGCAACATATACAACTTACTTTGTGGTATGATCTCAGGATGGTAAGAATCTCAGAGAAGACTCAGTAACCTAAAAATCATTCTCTCTGTAGCTGACTCAGAATTGAAATATTACACAGAAAAAAAACACTGTACTAGAGCCAAGGACCTGAATTCTAGTTTTGGAGATGCAGTTTAAAGAGCTGTGTGATATTAACCTTAATAACATCCATTCTGGTTCTTGGTTTTATTATTTATAAAACAAACAAAGGAAGAGTGAATTAAGATTCATTTAATCAATTGTAATGCTCTAAGCACCTCTTAAATGTTAGGCAATATGCATTACTGAGAACCTGTTTTTAGTAACCTGTAAAGTCTATTTTCTAAGTTAATAGCTATTTTAGCTTGCACCTTAAAACTTGGCATGTCTTCTAAGGGTGAAAGAGATAAAACTGAGCCAAAGAGGTTTAATGATTTGTCCCATAAGGAAACTTAAGGTAAAACTAGCAAAACTCCTCAGCTATTCTAATTTTACCAAAACTGCCACAAGTTAGTACATTTTTTTTCATTTAATAAAAATGTATTTAACATTCATTATATGTTAGGATTGGCAATATAATATAGGCAAAACAAGTCCCTTTCTTAAAGAGTTTACAACACTTGCCATAAAGAACTTAATAAGTGAGTGAAGATTTTCTTTAAAAATATAACCTGATGAACTTTGTCACAAAAACATCCCTAAGAATTTTATCCAACTTTCTAAAGCTACTTTTGAGAGATGGTTTTATAAAATCAAACTCACACTTAAAAATTCTGATTCAAAAGACAAAGGGTAGGTCTGATGCAGTTGGGAAACAGGATCACAGTTTACTCCTGCCAGTTTTCAATTCTACTTTCTGATCCTAAACATTTTTGTTCTAGTACTCGGAGAAACAATTGTGCTTTGGTATAAACCTTAGAATTTCTACTCAGTTCCCTGTATTAATTAAATAAGTCTTTCAGCAAGCTATGACCTAGTTTGGTGCCATAAAGATTCTGCTCATAAGAATTTACTGAGTAATTCCTCTGTACTGGGTCCTCAGCACCAGATTCAACTCTTTTGAGTTAAATATTTAATATAGCACATATGCTTATACGTTCAACAAAAAGGCAAGGCAATATTCTAGACACCTGGGGTTTATCAGTGGTCTATCAGGTGAATGAAATGAACAAATTTCTGCACACTACTTTATTGGTTAATTCTCCCATACATTTAAGGAAGATATAATCTCAGTTCTGCACAAACTCTTCCATAAAACTGAAAAGTAGGTAATACTTTTCAACTAATTCTAAGGAGTCTTGATTCTCAGATCACATGACCAATAACCATCATAAAAATGGGTAAGAAATTTTACCAAATTTTTAGCAAATCAAATTCGACTATATATTAAAAGGATAATTCATCTTGACCAAGTGAGGTTTACCCAAGAATGCATGGTTGGTTTAACAAGTGTAAAGAAAAATTTTAATACTTTGAAATAAATAAAAGGCATTAGTGATGTCCCTTCAAAGTGATGTTGGAGACTCCAAAGTTTACCTGAACCTATAGGCATATGTGCCCTTGTCTTTAACCACGTTATTTTACAACAAACAACAGGGTTTCTCAACCTTGACATTTCTGACATTTTGGGTTGGATAATCCTTTGTTGTGGAGAGCACTATAAAATGTTTAGGAGACCCCCTGGCCTTTATACACCAGATACCAGTAACACCATCCTCCCAGGGATAACTAAAAACCATCTACAGACAACTACAGAAAACTACTGTTACTGAGATTAAGTTAACTTGCAGGGAAAATCAATAGCAATGCAAACAATTCTTATCCATAGACATGTAAATAAATTTAATCTGGTGAAGGAACCACCTCTCTAACCAAAAAGTCAGTTTGCATCCATCATTTCAATATTCCTGATCTAGAATGTGCCTATTCTTAGGAATCTTATTTGACTGGATTGTAACAACTTTCTGGTCCCTCATCTAAAAAGTCTCTGACACATGTTTATCCTATATAATAAAGAGATAATATGCAAATTAACCATCACACTATCACAAGATGGCTGTGCCCACAGGGGAGGCACAGTTCCCATAATGAGCCATCAAGGAGGGACCTGAAAGTGCATGGAGCTGGTGGAACGGAAGATCTGAGGCTGCGACCCCCACCCAGTGGGGATTGAAGGGGTACCTCAGGCCATGCCACCCGTCTGGCAGGGCTTGATGGGGGACCTCAAGGTGCGCTCCCTCCCCCAGTGCCAGGCTGGGGGACCTCAGCCACGTCCCCCAGCCCTGGCGGGGCTTGACCGAGAACCTCAAGGTGCCCCCCCAACCACGGTGCCAGGCCAGGGACCTGAGGTTGCATCCCCCTGTCTGGCGTGCGCCGGAGGACCTGAAGCTGTGCCCCCTCCAGCCAGTGGGGCTTAATGGGGGATCTGAGGCTGTGCCCCTCCACCCAGTGCCAGACCAGGGAACACCTGAGGCTGCACTGCCCCATCTGGTAGGGTTTGATAGGGGTGGCGTTGGCTGGGTCTGTGTCTGGGTCTGGCGTGATTTTGAGGCATTTGTGGGTGGGTGGGGACTTGACTCTGGGTCCCATGGCATGCCCCAGACTCTGACAGGAGGAAGATTTTCATATATATTTTACTGATTTTCTTTAATCTCTAACACTTCTATTATAAAGGGCAAATAGCAATATTAAGTATTATATGAGTCATGATTTTACCTTTTGTGAAACTGTCTTTTTAAAAAAAGTACTTTATTGATGCCTATTATGTGTTTCACTTTCCCACTGTGAAAATGGGATGCAACTGGCCCCCTTTCTCATCCTTTTCCTCCTTCCATGCCCATCGCCCCTCCCTTCTTGATTTGGCAAGTTAGGGAGGAGGGAGATCTGGTAATTTGGGTGACTGTGTAGGTGGCCTCTTTCACCTATTCAAAACAAAGCTGAGCTGCCTGCCGCTGCCGCCAGGGCTGCGAACATAGCCTCTTGGCTGGCCCAGGCTCCCGAGGCATGCTAACTGTGCACTGAGCGAGCTTCATTGAGCACCCATGCCCGCAGGGTTGCTCCAACGTTAGGGTTTTACTAGAGCAGTGGCGCAGGGGTGGAGTAGAGGGAGATGCCAGATACTGGGGCTATGACCTCAGGCATCAAAAGATTGCCTCTGAGGTTGGGGCCTGGGCCACAGGGAGGCTGCAAGGACGGTTGACAGATGCCTCCATCTTTTTTCAGGTTAATTTGCATACTCACTCCTGATTGGCTATGGGTGTTGTGTAGTGACAGTCAATTTACATATTTCTCTTTTATTAGTATAGATTACTCTTTACATTTTATGGTAGAAGGAAAGTATTTATTATCAAGTTTTATACAATCACTGCTAAAACTCATTTTGTGGGTGGGAACCTATTTAAAAACCTTGTATTAGATGAAGAAACTAAGGATGAATTTTTCTCCTTTAATATTCAGGTTTTCCTTCCTGATCCCAAATTTTTAATCACTTTAACTATTGTATATACAATGTCCCCTTAAGATTTAGCATGTAATTTTAATAAATCAAACAGATATGAACATTTCATTCTTTACTTTTCCTCCTACATTTTCTCACTAAGCCCTCTATATAACTTTCTGTTAAAGCATTCAATTATCTCTTTGATTGAGTGCCTCTTTATTCATTTTGGTTCTTTTTTACAGCATAGATCTCTTGTTACACTAAACTACAATAGCTAACTTAGGGGACAAACATTATCAGGAACCAAAGGACAACAATGTCAAAACAGTCAGTTTTTCCAGGATTTACACTTAGTGTATAATAGACCCCAAGCATTAGATTTGTTTTAAATTAAATCACCTTAAAGAGAATCTATATGGCAAACTAATATCCTTTTAAAAATAAATCAACCTCCTTTATTTTTACATGAAACCAAGCAAAAATAAGATGAAATAAAGTGGCTTATATGCAATAACTATTTAAAAATGTCTCAGATATATAAGTCATAAATTAACTATGGTCTCACTATACAGATTATTATTTTGGAGTTTTATCTTTTGTTACTTTATGTATGAAACCTAATAGAATAATTTGTGTGCAATATTCACAGTTTATAGCCCAAATTGAAATAAGGTGACAGAAAGAACAGCCTTCATGAATATTACTCAGTAGTAATTCTGATTTTCCTAACTATGCCATTTTTCTATCCATATTTTTGAAAGCGTATGTTATATATTAAGCTATTTTTTGATAATATAAAAATAAAAAATAATTAATCAGTTTATTTAAAGAACTGTGATTTTAAAATTGCAAGGTAATTTTATCACAATTACAAAAACCCTACAGAGGTATTTTGGACTAATTTTACTCCTCTTCTACATTTTTGATATTTTGTAAACTTATTTTTTTCTTTGCTCTTTCATTTCCCTTCCCCTGCTCTCCCCTCACCACTACAGACACTCAGTCCCTTTAGGCAACAGTGCATCAAGAATCCTCCCACGTTCAAAGTCGGCTACATCTGTTGCTCTTTTCCATTGTTGAAAATTCCTGGCTTAATCCTATTTGACTTTATTCATGAAAAGGTCATCCTGAATTCAACAAATGGAGGAGCAATAGCAAAGCACACTGTTGAACATGTAGCTAACATGTTCACACTGTCTCAGAGTAGGTCTCCAAACTTGAAGTCTCCAACATTGAAGTGTTATATGCGTTACTGCAATATTTGCTAAACATTATAACAATTATAATAAAGATCTTGACTTTTGGTCGTACACTGCTATTTCTTTTGTCTTAAACCAACTGTTGAGTGTTCATATTACTAACTATGCCTTCCTTGACAGCATGAATGAACTGAGAAGATCTATCTACTCTGACCCTATTATTACCATCAGTGTTTGGCAAAAGCAGCAGCAGCCTCCCCAATCCCTTCCTCCTCCACTCGCCGCCTCCTCCGCCCCCCGCCAAACTTGCTCCTTCATAGAATGGTATCTCTCATTCTTTAAATTCTCAAAATATGCCCAATGAAACTAAATTATGGGATTCAACTTAAAAAATAAGTTTCCAATTACAATAAGCAGCAAAATGGGTTTGGTTGTGTCTCAAAACTCTTAATAGACACTGATTATAAACCATAGCTATAATACATTATGCCTCTGGCCTTTTTCTCTATACTAAATATAGTTCAAATCTATAATTTGTTGCCATCCATACATACCTGACCAAAACTAGAAGACATTAATAGAAAGATTAAAGTAAGCACGAAAATAAACTTGACTAAAGATTTATGAGGTGAAGATAATTATTTTTAATATGCTCATAACTCAGTTTGACTGAAACATGAGAATACTTACTCATAAAAAGCATATGTTCAAGTTAAAAAAGATGCCTGCCAACTTAAGGAGAACCATGCTCAATTATTTTCAAGCAATCAAGGAAAAGGCCACTGTTATTCCTATGGCTAAACATAGAAAAGAAATCTTGTCCATAATCACATTGTGCAGCTACTAATGGAAAACAGTATGAAGTTTCCTCCAAAATTAAAAATGGAACTTCATTTGACTCAGCAATCTCACTTCTGGGAATATATCCTAAAAACCATGAAACACCAATCAAAAAGAATATATGCACCCCTATGTTCATAGCAACATCTATATATATATATATATATAAAAGCCAAAGTGTCCATTACAAACAACTGTAATGACCATTTGCTATAATGCGCACTGACCACCAGGGGGAAGATGCTCAACACAAGAACTGCCCTCAGCCCCCTCCCAGCCAACCTCCCAGTTCCTCCCTCAGGCCAGCAGCCCCGCCCCCAAGGCTGGAACATGAAACCAAGGGTGGGTGTCAGTGGACATGGGTGGTGAAGGAAAAAGGAGGGGGGAGGCACGGATGGGAGGAAGTGAGGAACAGGGGAGGTGAGGAGTGGGGAACCACATGGTGGCGGTGCACGGGTGGTGAGGGAAGGAGGAGGCAAGGAGGCAGGGAACCTGATTAGCCCTGATTGCTGGCCAGGCCTAGGGACCCAACCCATGCATGACTTTTGTGCATCAGGCCTCTAGTTATTTATAATAGCTAAGATCTGGAAATAGCTCAAGTGCCCATCAGTAGGGGATTGGATAAAAAAGCTGTGGGATATTTACACAATGGAATCTTATGCTGTAAAAAAGAGGGATCGCTTACCCTTTGGGACAGTGTGGATGGATCTGGGAATATTATGCTAAATGAAATAAGCCAATCTAAGAAAGACAAATATCACATGATCTCACTTATTTGTGGAGTCTAATGAACAAAAGGAATTGACCAACAAAATAAGATCTGAAGCATAGAGGTATGAAACAGACTGACATATTTTGATGTGGGGTTGAGGGGATGAGAAGAAATAAACCAAATAACTTATATACTTACTAGAGACCCAATGCATGAAATTCGTGCAAGAGTAGGCCTTCCCCGGCTGCCAGCACCAGCTTCCCTCTGAACCCTGAGACCCAGGCTTCCTTCGCAGCCCAGCTTTGTCTGGAAGGATGTCTGGTATAATTAGCATATTAAGCTTTTATTATTATAGACTAGAGGCCCAGTGCACAAAATTCATGCATGGGTAGAGTCCCTAGGCCTGGCTGGCGATCAGGGCCAATCAGATTCCCCACCTCCTCCTTCCCTTGCCGCCCATGTACTGCCACCACACGGTACCCCCATTTCCCCCCTTCCCTTGCCACCACACAGTTCCCCCCAGCTCCCTGCCTCCTCCTTCCCTCACTTCCTAAACACCCCGCTGCCACCACTGGTCACCTGCCATGTTCCGTGGCACCCCCTGGTGGTCAGCACACAACATAGCAAGCAATCGGACTCCCATTCTCCCAGTTGAAATCCCAAGGGGACACTTTGCATATTAGCCTTTTATATATAGACTAGAGGCCCGGTGCATGAAATTCGTGTGCGGGAAGGGGGTCGCCTCAGCTTGGCCTAAACTCTCTCCAATCTGGGTCCTTTGGCTCCTAACCACTCACCTGCCTGCCAGCCTGATCCCCTTAACTGCTCTCCCCTGATAGCCTATTTGCCCTAACTGCTCTCCCTTGCTGGCCTGGTCACCTTAACTGTTCTCCTCTGCCTGTCTGGTTGCCTTTAACCTCCTCTGCCTTGGCTCTGCTGGGAAGTATGTCCGGAAGGACATCCGGAAGGTCATCCAAAAGGTGTTCAGTCTAATTAGCATATTACCCTTTTATTAGTATAGATGCCACCTTGTCCTAAAAATGCAGGTTGTTCCCAAGTTTTCCTATCGTGGAAGGGGAGCCTGCAGTAGCATCCTGGGTTCTGAGCAAGGCTTATGTGCTTGTGCTTTATCTCAGTAGATGTGATTCCTAGAAGATGTACCTCGAACATTCCTATCGAATTTGCCAAATCATCCTCCAAAAATGTTGAATCACTTTAAACTCCCACCAGCAACCATGTATGTGCCCTTGGTCCCACTTTGATGCCAATATCACTGATTTCTCCCTAGAAACTTCCCTCCCAGCCAGGATTTCTTGGTATTTGAGTCAACCTCATTGTTCACTGGGGACTTGATTTCCCGAGATAGAATTATGGAGGAGGAAAAATAGCTTTCCTCTACCTTTCTGAGTTCTTAGTGGAGGCCCTTATAATGAAAGGCAGATCACCAAGAGAAAAACAAAAGTGAGAGATCCCAGAGAAAAATGATTAACTCCCCAAGGTGGCTTAATTAATAGCTTCTTCCTAAGAAAAGGGGACGGGAGATAGAGACCTCTTAGAGGAGAGCAAATGATATTTAGGAAAGATGAATGGAGTGGGGGGAAATAATTTATAACTAAGTTTGGGTGTGATGTCAACTTCTACTCTCTTCTCTCCCTGATGACACTTCTCCCATCAAGGGGACCTATGACATTTAAGCTCCTTTAGGGGGGTCTGATTTTAGGGAGAAAAGGAGACTTCAGTGAAATTCTCTGTGTGCATTTGCTGTTTTTCAAGCATCTGCAGCTCAAGATCATCAATATAACAACACAGCATATGTTGGGGTGGCATGTTCTCTGACCTTCAGAAAAGCTTGTTTCCTCTCTTAGATGATTTGCCACAGTAGCATTATTCCCTGGAGACAGTATTCTGGTCAGATCTCCCTGGGAGTGGTTATAATATCACCCAGGATTTGTATAAAGGTGTTGGCCACAGCACTAAATAATCCAGGGGCAGTTTTCTCATCTTATGGAAAGGGAGATAAAGTTATGATAGTTTATCTCCCTTTCCACAGGTTTTTTGTGGGTTTGAGTCTCTGCTGCCCCAACCCAAGCCCCTCAGCAACCCAAGCACCTCCGTCTCAGGCCTTGGGGCTACTGGGTGCCAGGCTTGCGGGTTTTTGTCTCCAATCCATCCTCCCCACCCCTTGCCCCAGGTTTGCCATGGCCAAGCTTGGGTTGGCGGGGAGCTGGCCTCCCTGCTGGGTTTGTGGCTGCAATCTGGAACCCTGCCTCCCCAGCACCACCATGGCCGGGCTTGGGGTTGCAGGGGGCCAGCCTGCCATTTTAGTTGGGTTAATTTGCATACTCAATCCTATTGGCTGGTAGCATAGTGAAGGTACGGTCAATTTGCATGTTTCTCTTTTATTTGATAGGACAGATATGCACAGCAAATGGACACAGGCAATAGGGTACTGAAGTCCTGAGGGGTGAGTAAGGCTGGGAGGAGGGGGGTATAGGAGAAATGGAAGACATTTCTAATACTAGCCTATCTAATACAAGAGTAATATGCAAATTAACCGTACCTTCACCACACCCACAAGCTAATCAGAGCAAGTATGCAAATTAACCCAACCAAGATGGTGGTTAATTTGCATATCCACACACAGAAGATGGTGTAGAAGGAAGCTAAGCACTGCAGAAGGGAGCAAAGCTGCGGAGAAGTAAGCAAGTGGGGCGGGGGAGAAGGGAGCAAGGCAGAGGAGATGGGAGGAAGGGAGGCAGCAGAGAAGAAAGCGAGGCAGTGGAAAAGGGAGTGAGGCAGAGGAGATGGGAGCGAGAAAGGCAGCAGAGATGGGAGAGAGGGAGGTAGTGGAGAAGGGAGCAAGGCAGCAGAGAAGGGTGGGAGCTTTGCTCAGGCTGCAGGAAGCTCTATTCTTGCAAGAATCTTCCTGCAACGGGTCTCTAGTCAACAATAAAATCCTATATAATAAAAGGCCAATATGCAAATCAACTGAACAGAGGAAAGACTGGTCGCTATGACACTCACTAACTCCAGGGGGCAGACGTTCAGTGCAAGAGCTGCCCTCTGGTGGTCAATGCTCCCACAGGGGGAGTACTGCTCAGCCAAAAGCCCTGAGCTGGGCTCACAGCTGGTGAGCGCAGCAGCGGTGGCAGGAGTCTCTACTGTCTCTGCTGTAGGTGAGCGGTAAGGAGCGAGGGGTCCAAGACTGCCAGAGCCCTGAACTGCGAGATTCCCGAACTGTGAGAGCAATGTCTGACTGCCAGATTAGGTCAATCTCCCCTAATTGGGCCTACGCCAGCAGGTGGACCTCTCCCAAGGGTCCCAGGCTGTGAGAGGGCACAGGCCAGGTTGGGGACTCCCCCCCCCCAATAGTGCACAAATCTCGTGTACCAGGCCTCTAATAAATATATATATTTTCATTCAAATATGAAAATAAAATAAAACGTAAACTCTTTAAGAAATATACTATGTTGTTGATCTTACATGAGATTTTTCATATAAGGCAAAACTGAATACAAGGTTTTTAAAAAATTACTTAGCTACTTAAATATAAAGTCCAACAGCTATTAAGGACACCCTGTTACTATTTCATAATGGGTTTTCCTAAATCTGTTTTTCTAAATAAGAGTCTTTTTAGCAAGTGAATCAATAAATCGGTTTACAAATTTGTATTTCCATACTTATACTAGAAAGTGTGTGATGTAATGAATGTCCTAATATTTGCCTCAGTTTCCTTGTAAAATGGGAAATACAGCATCACCCTATCTACTGCATGGTTTTGTACAGAGAATGAGAGGAATCATGCCAATGTTAATGCTTTAGAGACTATAAAGCATTTTGTAAATGTAAGGAATTGCTATCATGCAAAAGGAACTTTTGTCAACTGTTCAGCAGTTGTAATTCTTTGAAGCAGTACTCATTCATATGAAAATAGACTCAAATAAACCAAAGAAAATGCTCTAAGTCAAAGAGTCTCAAGCTTTTTCATCTCATGATTTTTTTTTCCCAAAGAATTCTCATGATTTTAGCAGTTGGGACCATCATCATCTTCAAGACTCTTTCAGATGGTCCCAGCAAATACAAATGTGAAATATCTGTGACAGAACAAAACCTGGCAGGTGTTAATTCCCCAAAGCTAACATTACTTGCTGTCATCCAATTCAGGCCCAGTCTCCCAATCCACACCCAAAAAATTCTAGCAAGGGTTTCACATCCTGTCTGTGTATAAGAACATACACAGTGAATCTGGATGGAAAGGTTCTTTACTTTCAATAAAGAGATAGGCAGAGAAACCAGAAAATTACAAAATATTTGTCTGTTTTTCCTATTAAAATCCATCATGCATCTTAGACTACTGGAGCCAGCTTTATTTTCCTCCCATGTAATTAAACAACATCCCTTATGTAAAGATGATACCACCCTAACCCAAAGTTCAGTTCACTAGTTTTCTATGTTGTCTGAACTACAGGAGACCCTCCGCTCCTGAGTTTATAACACAAGTATTTTCTCTGTAAAATTTAGAATAAATGAGTTTTTCCCTGGGAAGCCTCAACAGGCTAACACCTCCTGATCACCCTAAGTCCAGATATCCTTGAAGGAGATCTAAGGGTCATTTTCTTACAGTCTGAATTTCTGTTTCTTACTTAGACTTTAATTATAATTGCCATATTTCACAAGATCTGTAACAGCTAAATTCTTGAAAAGGCAAGACAAATTTCACTGTTAATTCTGACAACCATGTATAGATGCATGCTTCAGATGGGGGAAGGGCAATAGAAAGAATGGAAGAAGCTATAACCGTCTAGAACAAAATTCATTTTCTTAAATTACAAACTTATTCTTTTTGTATTCTATTATAGAGCCAGGTCCTATTATTCTACATTATTTCCGAGTTCCTTCCTTTCTTCCTTTTTTCCTACCTATCCATCTACCCATTCATCCATGCAGCAAGCACTTACTAAGCACCTATTATATGCTAAGCATCCATGGTAAGATCTAAACACATAGAAATAAAAGCCCTGATCTCATGGAGTTCACAGAATAGTGTATATACAGGAGGAGGGGACGTGATAAACAAAGTATACAGGAGAAGATAGTGACTGGGAAAGGGAGGATGGCTTATTCAGGGTAGTGAGAGAAGGTCTCTTTAAAGAGGTGACACTGAGAAAAAATCTGAATAAAATAAAGGAATGAGTCATGAGAAACTGGAAAATAGTGTTCCAGATGGAGAAAAAAAAAGTGAATATCCTGAGGTTAGAACAAACTGGATATATTTAGGGATCCCAAGATAACCGCAGAGCAGCTGAAGGCTCCATCTGCTTGCTCCCAACACTGGACAAGACTTGCAGCTAGACTGCAGAGCACTGGGCTTGAAAAATCAGCATTATAAGTAATCTGAAGAACTGTGAGCAGAGTGCATAAAGGACAGGAGGAGCATTTGCACAGCTGGGAAGTTGAGGGAGTATATAATAGCAGAGCCCCCGATCCCTAGGAGTCTGAGGTCTCAGTTCCACACAGGGATCCCAAATCCAGAGTGGCAAAGAAGGGAAGGGAAGTCTGTGTGGCATCAGGCAGTGGGAATCAGTGTACAACCTTATGTCTATAGCAGCATTATTTACAGCTAGGGGCCCAGTGCACAAATTTGTGCACCTTAAAAAGAACTGTGGGCCGCGAGGCTTCAGTGGAAACCGGAGTAGGTTCGGCCCATCCTCTGTGCCCCTGCCCGGCCCCTCCTGCTGCAGCCCTGTCTGCTGGAGGAAAGCCTCACTCCTGCCACCGCTGCCCCCACGGGCTGACAGTGCTGACCCCACTCGCACTTGCTGATGGCGCAGAGTGATTGGTGCTGGTGCCAGCAGTGGGTGTAAATGGTGGCTGCTGCCCTGATCGCTCTCAGGAGCGGGGATGGGGTTGGGGGTGGAGCAGCTCTCAGGGACGATTGGTGCCAGTAACTGCCACTCACACCTGCTGACAGCACTGTGTGATCGGGGCTGGTGCCAGGTGCCGGCAACGGGTGTGAGTAGCACCGCTGACGCCAGCAGTGGGTGAAAGTGGAGCCAGCACTGGCATTAGGTGCGAGTGCCAGGCAGGACCAAGGCATGCGAGAGCAAAGAATTTTCAGTAACCAACAGAGGCTTGCCCCAATTATAGCAACCAGTGCCCCGCCTTGGTGTGATGCCCCTGCTCCACTGTTCTGCCACGGCCAACACCCACCACGTTCAGCATTCTGCTGCCTGCTGCCGATGCCTGCCATGTTCTGCACACATGCCCTGGTGGTCAGCGCACATCATAGCGACTGGTTATGTAGTTGTTCGGTTGTTCTACCTTTTGGTCTATTTGCATATTAACCTTTTATTATATAGGATAGCTAAGATCTGGAAATAGCCCAAGTGCCCATCAGTGGATGAGCAGATAAAAAGATATGGTACATTTACACAATGGATTAATATGCAATTGTAAAAAGAAGGATCTCTTACCCTTTGAGACAGCATGGAAGAACCTGGAGAGTATTATGCTAAGTGAAACAAGCTAATCAGAGAAAGACAAGTATCATATCTCAGTTATATGTGGAATCTAATGAACGACATAAACTAACGAACAAAATACATCCAGAGACATCACAGAATTAGAAATTATAATATAGTATACATAAGTAATTATCTCTTGAGATTCACAAGGCATTCTGGGTATAGGCATTCTGCATATACCCAGAATTGGCATATACCCAATTCTGGGTATATGCAGCACTATGCTGAATACTAGTAAAAGTGTGTTTTTTTTTTTTTAAGGACAAAAAGATTCGTGAGTTTAAACTTAAAACCTAATGAAATGATCTAACGACATACAGGTTTGCAAAGAAAATGCTCACACGCTCAATGATAATGGCACTAGTGGTGCCAATATATAGCTTATATATTAATCCTTAGATTACAACACTTAATCTATGTATTAAAGAATTTACAGGTCATGCAGTAGTTGGCCCTTCTATATATAAGCCAGTTAAAGAATACCTATTACCACTAAAAATATGTCTTAACTTCTTGTTTTAATACTATGAAAACAGACAGTAAAAGACTATTAAGCCATTTTATGATATCTAGTTGCTCCATTAACTCAATTGTACTGTGACTGCTTTCAAGACTCATCTCCAAGTTCAAACTTGTTGGCCTTGTTCTTCAAGTTTTTTAAGGTGGGACTTAATGTTAAAAAGAAAACACACAGTGCCAAGCAAAAAGTTTAAGGAAACATAAAACCTTCATAGAAATGATCACAGGAGTTCAACTTGATAATAAATATCTTCCTCACCAACATAAGTAGTAAAACAAACATTTTTCAATAGATTTATAGTTTTTATTTCTTGTTTATATTTTCTTCTTTGACCTTGAAAGTATATTACTTTATTACTTGAAAGTATATATGTTAACTTTAACACATTGCAGGCAGATCACGAGCATTCTCGTGTTTTCATATTACAGTGTTTTGCATGTTAAAGGCACGCCTTAAAATTAAATACCCATTGCATTTTGAAGTTATTTATTACATGTTCTTACAAGCTAATATCTTTTTAAAATATGATACTTTGTAAAACATTTTTTGTACTTGTTCAATAGAAACTTATCTGGCCACTGGGTAAAACTAGCAATAAAACTACTGGTGCACAATGTGTTAAAATATATGTTTGTTCTAGATTAATTGCACTATGGGCAGAAAACTTAATTTCAATCCTCTAAAATTTATCAAAAAACTTACTTTAGAGCCTAACCCATAGTTAACTTTTTGTAAATAAATGACCTCTGCAGTTGCATCATGTAATATAATTTATGGGGTCAAAATTATTAATTGAGTCTTTAAATCTTACTGATTTTTTTGTCTGCCTATTCCATCAATTATATAGAGATGTGCTATAATTGCTCACTATAATATGAATTATGTGTTTCTCCTTGCAGTTCTTTCAAAGTTAACTATATATATTTTGAGAATGTTATTAGGTGAATGCAAAATAAAAATTGTATCTTCTTGGTGAACTGAATCTTCTATCATGATATGACAATCAGCTTTATATCTAGTAATCCATTTAGTTTTCAAACCTATTATATTTGATATTAACATAGCTACATTTTCTTTGGGTTGCTTTCATGGTAAATCTTCTTTCAGTCTTTTAATTTCAATCTTTCAGATATCTATTTTTAGATGTGTACAGTTATGATATTTTAAAAGTCCAGATTGATAATATTTATTTTTAACTGCAACACTTGAACAATTTTATTTAATATAATTACTAATAATTTGAATTTAAGTCTATCAATTTCAAGTTTTTGATTTGTTTCAACCACTTCCTGTTTATTTTTCATTCCTCTTACTGAATTTATCTCCTTTATCAAATTAATTTTAAAAATCTTTCCTTGCTGAAACCGGTTTGGCTCAGTGGATAGAGCGTCAGACTGCGGACTGAAAGGTCCCGGGTTCGATTTCAGTCAAGGGCATGTAACTTGGCTGCGGGCACATCCCCAGTAGGGGGCGTGCAAGAGGCAGCTGATCGATGTTACTCTCTCATCGATGTTTCTGACTTTCTATCCCTCTCCTTTCTGCTCTGTAAAAAATCAATAAAATATACATTTTAAAAAATCTTTCCTTTATTTTCTCTTCTAGTTTGTTATTTCTACCCTTTTAGTAATTGCCCTAAAAATTTCAAGCTTACCTAACTAATCACTATCTAAAGAAAAATCTTTACCCTTCTTCACAATAATATAGGGATCTTAGACTACATTAGTGTACTTAACCTCATTTCCAGCTTATATATTACCAGAGGCCTGGTGCACAAAATTCATGCATGGGTAGAATCCCTGGGCCTGGCCAGTGATCAGGACTGATTGGGGCCTCCTGGCTGCCAGCTGGGGCTTTCCTTTGTTCTGCGCCACCCCCTGGTGGTGAGCACGCATCATAGCAAGCGATTTAACTCCCAATCTCCCAGTCGCACCCCTGAGGGGACACTTTGCATATTAGCCTTTTGTATATATATATATAGATTGTTGTCACATGGTTTAATTCTATCTTTTATTTCAGCCTGGCATGAGATATTATTATTTTAGTAGAGGCCCAGTGCACGAATTCATGTACCTTGAAAGGATCTGTGGGCCGCGAGGCTACCATGGGCACAGGGGTGGGTCTCAACCCATCCTCCATGCCCTGGCCCAACCCCTCCTGCTGTACCCCCAGTCCCCTGTCTGCTGGCAACCTTGCTCTCCCCCCCCCCCCCCGTCACTGTTCCCACAGGCTGACTGCTCTGGTCTGCTCGCACCCACTGATGGCATGGAGCAATTGGGATCGGTGCCAGCAGCAGGTATGAGCAGGGCCGTCGCTGGCAGGGGGTACAAGAGGCGGCTGCTGGCCCCAATCTCTCTTCTGGAGCACGGGGAGGTGGAGAAGCTCTGAGAGTGATTGAGGCTGGCAGCCGCCACCAAAACCCACTGATGGCACTGGCGCCGGGTGCTGGCAGCGAGTGCAAGTGGTGGCTCCGGCACTGGCAGCAAGTGGGAGTGGGGCCGGCACCGGCAGCAGGTGTAAATGCCAGCCGGGACCATGGCTAATGGGAGCAAAGAATTTTCAGTAACCACTAGAGGCTTGCCCCGATGACAGCGACCAGTGCCCCACCATGGTCTGGCATCCTGCTCACCTACTCTACCATCCCACCACGGCCGACGCCTGCCGTACTCCATGCTCTGCCGCCTGCTGCCGATACCCGCCATGTTCTGAGCGCATCCCTTGCAGGTCAGCGCACATGATAGCAACCAGTTGTTCAGTCTTTCCATCATTCAGTCTATTTGCATATTAGGGTTTTATATATGTTGTCATTTGTTTAATTTATTCACATATTTGCCATTGTGCAATCTTTCTTGAATTTCTGACCTTCTTTTTTTTTTTCTTTTTTTATTATTTAGAGAATACTTTATTAGTTTCTGTAATCAAACCCATGTAGATTAAGACCTTACATATTTAATACAGTGCGTTACCCCTGTACAAATGGAAAAAATTATGTCGAACGTTTCTAGACCAATATGGCTGTTAATTTCTGTACAATGCCAACCCAACACAGTACAACTGGGATAGTTTTTCCAAAGTTGACAGCACAGCTAGTTTCCAAAAATTCAAATTATATATATATGTATATATATATTTATTTATATAAAAAGACCAATAGCATGTTATGCATCAATAGCAGCAACAGCCTTTCCAGGTTCTGCAGTCATATGAACAAAATTATAGACATCCAGCACATCCAATAGAAAAAAAAAAGTAAAAAACAAATCTCCAGAAAACAGCAAAGTTCTGTTACTGTTGTGGTACCTGGCACCATATATTTTTTTAAGCTTCTCCATCATCATCTGGAAAGAAAACACTCTAGAATAACGTCATTAAAAACAGCTCTGATAAAGCACGGTCACTACTACGTATCATAAAGCAGGTACAAGGTACTTTACATTCACAGAGGTATGATACAGTACTGCCCTACGTCTATAATACTAACACAATTAAAAAGGCATTGTTTGAGACTTGATTCTGTTTTCCCAGCAGAGGCCCCAGGGGTGGGACGACGGCTCTGGGAAGAAACGCACCTTCTCAGACAGGCTTTCCTCTCATTAGTGGCACAGTTCTGACTGCTCTTCATGAATATCACCTGAAAACCGTTTCAGAAAGACCAAAACAAACAAAAACAATAACCCCCCCCACACACACACCTCGTTTGATTCGTATAAAGATGACCAAGTGGAGGCAGGCAAGACTCGCCCCAATCAGTCTTCCCCAAACCCGCCGTGTGAGCGGTCAGCGCTCCACAGAAGCGAAGCCCAGCAACACGTCACAGCGTGGCCACAACCAAAGCACAGCCTCATTTCAGAAAGCAGCAGCAGCCGGGCACTGCCCACCCGGGTGTGTTCAGGGTGCTGACACTGCTATTTCATCACCACCGGAATTTCTGACCTTCTAATGAATATTTTCCTTCTAAGTTACATGTTTTAGTATTCCCTTTAGTAAGTGTCTGCTGATAACAAACTTAGTTGCCTAAAAACATGTTTATTTTTGTCCTCATTCTTAAAAAGACTTTTTACTGAACATACAATTCGAGACTGGCATTTTTTTTTTTTTTCATTATGTGGACAATAATATCAAACTGTCTCTTGCTTCTACAGATGCGGCTGACAAATCCTCAGTGTTCCTTTGAAGTTACTTTGGTTTTTTCCCATACTTGGCCTAATTAAAAATCCTCTCATCCATCTATACCTATATGTATCTATCTGCCTATCAATTGATCAATGATCTTCTGAAGTTTCATTATGAAATTTCTGAGTTTAGAGTTCTTTTATTCTGATTAAGATTTGTTTGGTTTCTTGTATAAGCAAACTGTATCCTTTTTAACAGGTTTGAAAAATTCTCAGACATTATCTCTTCAAATATAGTCTCTGTTCTACTCTTTCTTTTCCTTTTCAGAGAGGAAAGGAGTAGGCAAGAGAAAGAGACAGAAACATCAATGATGAGAGAGAATCATTTATGGTTGCCTCCTGCCATTGGAGATTGAGCCCACAACCCAGGTATATGCCCTGACCATGACTTCCTAGTTTATAGGTTGACACTCAACCAAGTAAGCTGGGCAATTCAGGTCTTTTAGAAAATATTTTACAATGAAAAACTTGAACAGCAGAACAAATATTATAATGAACCCCATGTAACCACTTTAAAACTTATCAACATTTTTTCCAATTTTGTTTTGTCATTATCTCTAAATACCATTCCCCAAACACATTTGTTTTTCTTCTAGAGCATTTTAAAGCAAATCCCAGAGAGCTATATTTCAACGGTAAATAATCCAATATATAACTCTAAAATATAAGTACATTTAAAATCTGTAACTTCTCCTTCTCCCCTCCTTCACTATTACCAATTATTCTTTCGTTAAGTGAACTGAATCATTTGTCCTGGAGGACTTCCCATATTCTGCTTTGGTTTATCCCATTTTCATGGTGTTATTTCACATATTCTTCTACCTATCAATTATATATCAGTTTCTTATAAACTGGTAGCTATTACAACCAGTGGCTTAACCTCATTTAAGTTTAATTCTTTGACAAGAATCCTTTATAAGTAGTTCTACATAATTTTGTTCTTTCTTTTAAAAATCTTTATTGTTGATAATTATACAGATGCACCCTTTATCCTGTCATTGATCCCCTCTAGCCCATCCCCTCCCTTTGCCCCAGGTCTTTCTATTATAATATATCAGGAGGCACAAAACGACTGCTTGTCTTATTCTTAATGATAACTACAGTTGAGTGTTGTCAGCATGACCCACTCGTCCAAATATCTATATATATAAAACCCTAATATGCAAATAGACCAAATGGCAAAACAACCGAACTGGTAACTATGACAAGTGCTGACCACCAGGTGGTGAGCATGAAACATGGTAGGTGTCAGCAGCAGGAGGCAGAGAGTGGAACATGGCGGGCATTGGCCACAGCAGGATGGTGGAGGTGAATGGGTGTATCAGACCAAGCTGGGGTGTCAGTCGCTGTCATTGGGGCGAGCCTCTAGTGGTTAATGAAAATTCTTTGCTCCCATGTGCTGCAGTCCTGCCCAGTGCTTGCACCTGCTGCAGGTATCAGCCCCACTTGCCCCTCAGGAGCAGGGGGAGGTGGAGAAGCCCTGAAGGGCAATTAGGGCTGACAGCCCCGTTCGTACCCATAGCCGGTGCTGGAGCCACATGCTCACACCCGCTGACGGTCTTGATCCCTATCGCTCGGCACTGTCAGTGGGTGTGAGCATCAGCTGCCTGTCCCAATGGCCCCTGAAAGCTTCTCTACCTCCCCTACTCCTGAGGGGCGATTGGGACAGCAGCTACCACTCCAACCCGCTGAAGGTGCCAGCCCCTTTTGCACCCCTGCTGGCACCAGCACTGTAAGTGTGTGGGAGTGGTGGGGGCAGGAGCAGGGCTGCTGGCAGACTGAAAACCGGGAGCTATGGTGGGAGGGGCTGGAAGGCATGAGGAGGAAGAGACCCACCCCTGTGCCCACCACAGCCTCACAGCCCACAGTTCCTTTCAAGGTGCATGAATTCATGCACTGGGCCCCCGAGTAGTACAATAAAAACCCATATATTCTTAATCTTGATTCACCCAGGATTAATATTTTGACTCAGGTCCTTAGTTTTTGTGACTACTTGCTTGTTTAATTTACCAACCCCCCCCCCCCCCCCGCCCCATCTGTTGCCCAAGATGCCAAAAGGAAAAGCAGGCTAAGGGGAAGAAAGTGGTGCCGGATGGCCTCTGCTGTAGTGAAGAAGCAGGAAGTAAGGAAAGTGGTAAATTCCATTTCAAAAAAGGCCAAGAATTTTGGCACTGGACCAGGACATCCAGCCCAAAAAGGAGCCTCACCTGTTTGTTAAATGGCCCTGCTATATTCAGCTGCAGTGGCAAAACACTATTCTCTATAAGCATCTGAAAGTGCCGCCTGTGATTAACCATCAAACAACTAACTACTCAAGTGCTTAAGCTTGTCCACTAGTACAGACTATAGACAAAACCAGAGAAGAAGCAGAGATTGTTGGCCTGGGCTGAGAAAAACACTGCTAGCAAAGGGGATGTCCCACCAAGAGGCCACATGTCCTTTGGGCAGGGTTTAACACTGTTACCACCTTGGTGGAGAATAAGAAAGCTCAGCAAGAGTGACTACACATGATGTGGATCCCATCGAGCTGGTTGTCCTCCTGCATGCACTGTGCTGTAATAGAGGGGGTTCCCTACTGCATTGTCAAGGGGAAGGTCAGACTGGGGTGTCCAGTCCACAGGGAGACCTGCATCACTGTCACCTTCACACAGATCAACTTGGAAGACAAAGGTACTCTGGCTAACCTGTACAGACCAACTATAATGACAGACATGATGAAATCTGGTGTCACTGCGGAGGCAGTATCCTGGGTCCAAAGTCAGTGGCTCACATTGCCAAACTGAAAAAGGCAAAGGCTAAAAAACTAGCCAGCAAACTGGGCTAAGTGTACACTGTTGAGTTTTCTGTTCATAAAGTAATAAAAATGCTCATCCAAAAATATTTTTAAATTACAACTGACATAAAATATTGTTATAGTTTCAGGTGTATAACATAGTGATTAGATGTTCATGTAATTTTCTAGGGGCTCAGTGCAAGAATTCATCCCAGTGGGGTCCCTCGACCTGGCCTGCGGGATTGGGCCGAAACCAGCTCTACAATATCCCCTAAGGAGTTCCAGATTGTGAGGGTGCAGACCAGGCCAAGATACCCCATTGGTGCACGATTGGGGCCGGGGAGGTTGGCCAGCTGGGAGGGACTGCAGGAGGGCTCCAGGGGGTATCTGGCCCTTCTCGCTCAGAATCGATTGGCCGGACCCCAGCAGCAAGCTAACCTAGCAGTCAGAGCGTTTTCCCCCTGGGGGTCAGTGCAAGTCATAGCAAGAAGTTAAGCAGCCTTAGCATATAATTAGCATATTACACTTTAATTGACTGAACAAGCAACCAGATGACCGGACACTTAGCATTAGGCTTTTATTATATAGGACTAGATGCCGGTGCATAAAATTCATGCATGGGGTGTGGGGGGGTTTATGCCTCAGGCTAGCCTGCACTCTCTCTAATCTGGGACATCTTTCTAAGGATCTAGGACTGCTGGCTCTCAACCGCTCACCTTTCTTCCTGCCTGATTGTCCCTAACCACTTCGACCTGCCAGCCTGATTGCCCCCAATTGTCTTTGCCTGCAGGCCTGGTTACTCCCAAATACCATCCCCTGCAGGCCTGGTTACCCACAACTGCCCACCCCTGCTGGCCAGGTCAGCCCTAACTGTCCTCTCCTGAAGGCCTGATTGCCCCCAACTGCCCTCCCCTGCAGCCTGATTGCTCCCAACTGTCCTCCCCTGCAGGACTGGTTGCCCCTAACTGCCCTCCCTGCAGGTCTGGTCGCCCCCAACTGCCCTCCCCTGCAGACCTGGTCCCTCCCAACTGCCCTCCCCTGCTACCCTGATTGTCCACAAATGCCCTCCGCTGCTGGCCTGATTGTCCTTAACTGCCCTCCCCTGCTGGCCATCTTGTGGTGGCCATCTTGTGTCCACATGGGGGCAGCCATCTTTGACCACATGGGGACAGCTATTTCGTATGTTGGAGTGATGGTCAATTTGCATATTACCGCTTTTTTTATCCTAGCTAATAAAAAAATAATATGCAAATTTGACCATACCTTTGCCACACCCAAAAGCCATGCCCACAGCCATACCCACCAACCAATCAGGAGCAGATTATGCAAATAAACCCCAACAAAGATGGTTGCCACCACTGAGAGCAGGAGGAAGGCTTGGGTTTCCTCAGCAATGGAAGAAGCCAAGCTTTCCACCTGCCATTGCTGGCCTAGGCCTCTACTCAATGCTACAAAGTTTCAATTATAAAAGATACAGAAATGGTGGCAGCCACTGAGCTGGAGAGAACAGAGGCTTGGGTTTCCTCAGCAATGAAAGAAGCCAAGCTTTCTGCCTGCCATTGCCGGCCTAGGCCTCCACTTTAGGCTACAAAGTTTCCAACAGAAATGACTGCCGCCACGGAGCAAGCAGAAGGCTTGGCTCCCCCAGGCTACAAAGTTTCAATTGTAGACATAGATTAATCCCAGATCCCAAGGCCTCTGCTTGGGTCACTGGGGAACATGGCCAGCCTGAAAACCTCCACAGGCTCCTCGCCCAGGCTGTGCCATGCCTCAAGGGAATCCCCACCCTGATCTGGTACACTATTCAGGGCAAACCAGCTGGCCCACACCCATGCAACCAAGCCTCTATCCTATCTAATAAAAGAGTAATTTGCAGATTGACCATCACTCCAACACACAAGAGGGCTGCCCCCATGTGGTCAAAGATCCTGCCCCCATGTGGACACAAGATGGCCACCACAAGATGGCCAGCAGGGGAGGACAGTGGGAGGTTCCAGGCCCTGCAAGGGAGGGCAGTTGTGGGCGATCAGGCCAGCAGGGGAGGGCAGTTGGGAAGAACAAGGCTGCAAGGGAGGGCAGTTGGGGGCAATCAAGCCTGCAGGGGAGGGCAGTTAGGGGTGACCAGGCTGGCAGAGAAGGGAAGTTGGGAGCAAACAGGCTGGCAGGGGAGCAGTTAGACATCAATCAGGCTGGCAGTATAGTGGTTAGGGGGTGATCAGGCTGGCAGGTAGAAGTGGTTAGGGGCAATCAGGGAAGCAGGCAGGCGAGCAATTTGGAGCCAGTAGTTCTGAATTGTGAGAAGGATGTCCAACTGTCCATTTAGGCCCGATCCTAACGGGATCGGGCCTAAACGGGCAGTTGGACATCCCTTGAGGGTTCCCGGATTGGAGAGGGTTCAGGCTGGGCTAAAGGACATCCTCTGCCCCTGTGCATGAATTTCGTGCACCGGGCCTCTAGTATAGGATAAGTGCTCACCCTAATAAATATACTATCAGTCTGACACTATAGAGGTATTTCAATATTTCTGGCTTTATTTCCTATGCTGTGACTTTATATCCCCTGTGACTATTTCTATTACTGGCAACTTGTACTCCCTAATTCCTTTACCTTTTCCCCCCAGTCTCAATACCCCTCCCCTCTGGCAACCATCAGTCTGAGTAATAGAATCCTTGACTTTTAGTTGGATAATACAATTTCCCAGAACAAAGGCTCACTTTCTATTCCCTCTTTGTTAGAGGTAAATGTGACTGTTTTTTGTCTTTTCTTTTTGTTGACTGGAATGGGGTATATTGGCTGTGACTCAAGTAGCCATCTTGAACCACAAGGTAGAAGTTTATGCTGAGAATGGTAAATCAGCAATATAGGATACAGGATCCCTGATGTCTTTGTGAGGCTACTGTATCAGCATTGGATTTTAATATTTTCAAAGATACAAATAAAATTTTCCTTTATTTAAACTGTCATCTGGAGCTTCCTATAGCCCATGGATAATCCTAATTCCAACTGAAATTCAATTAACCAAAGACTCATGTGATTAATAAGATCTTAAACCCAGCAACCCCTCTTCTGGGTATCTACCCAAAACAGAAAAATATTTACTTATTAAAATATATGTACACCTCTGTTTGTTGCAGCATTACTCACAGTGGCCAAGACATGGAAACAATGCAAGTGACCTTTGATAGGTGATTGGATAGAGATGTGGTACATATATATAATGGAATACTACTCAGCCATAAAAAAGATGAATTATTGCCATTTGCAAAAACATGAATGGATTCTGAGAATATTATGCTAAGTGAAAAAGACAAGAACCATATGACTTCACTCATGTGTTGTATATAAAACTGAAAGCAACAAATGAACAAATAAGACGAATAAACAAAACCTCATAGTCATGACAACAGTTCGGTGGTTACCAGAGGAAAAAAGGGGTGAGGGAAGGGAATAAAGAGGGGTCAAATATATGGTGATGGAAAGAGAACTGACTATGGGTAGTAAATACTCAATGCAAAATACATGTGAAACCTATATAATTTTATTAACCAATGTCAGCCCAATAAATTTTATAAAAAATTAAAAGAAATGCCATGGCTGATACGTCTCAGTTGGTTGGGCATCTTCCTGTGCACCAAAAAGTTGTGGGTTCAATTCTTGGTCAGGGCTCATGCCCAGGCTGTGGGCTCCGTCCCTGACAGGGGGCATGCAGGAAGCATCCAATTAATGTTTTTCTCTCTTCCTCTCTTTCTAAAATTCAATAAAAATAGGCCTTTTAAAATATTAAATATTAAAAGAAATAATTCTGGGAAGCTCCACATACAATCCAGGATTGCTGGTTCCCAACTGCTCGCCTGCCTGCCTTCCTGATTGCCCTAACTGCTTCTGCCTGCCAGCCTGATCACCCCCTAACCACTCCCTTGCTAGCCAGATTGATGCCTAATTGCTCCCTTGCCAGCCTGTTTGCCCCAAACTGCCCTCCCCTGAAGACCTGGGTCCCCCGCAATTGCCCTTCCCGACGGGTCCCGTCATCTCCAACTTCCCTCTCTGCCAGCCTGGTCACCCCTAACTGCCCTCCTCTGCAGGCCTGGTCCCTCCCAACTGCCCTCCCTTGCTGGCCTGATCACACACAACTGCCTTTCCTTGCAGGCCTGATACCTCCCAACTGCCCTCCCCTGCTGGCCATCTTGTGGTGGCCATCTTGTGTCTACATGGGGGCAGGATCTTTGACTACATGGGGGCAGCCATCTTGTGTGTTGGAGTCATGGTCAAGTTGTGTATAACTCTTTTATTAGATAGGCCAGAGGCCTGGTGCATGGGTGTGGGCCAGCTGGTTTGCCCTGAAGAGTGTCCCAGATCAGGGTGGGGATTCCCTTGGGGTGTGGGGCGGCCTGGGTGAGTGGCCTGTTCTGGAGGTTTTCAGGCTGGCCACGCCCCCCAGCGACCCAAGTGGAGGCCTTGGGATCAGGGATTAATTCATGTTATACGATTGAAACTTTGTAGCCTGGAGCGAAGTCAAGTCTTCTGCTGGCTCCGTGGTCGCTAAAGCCATTTCTGTTTGGGTTTATTTAAATTCTATAATTGAAACTTTGTAGCCTTAAGTGGAGGTCTAGGTGCTAGGGCTGCAGAAGCTTGGCTTCCTCCATCGCCTAAGCAACCCTAGCCTCTGCTCTCTCCAGCTCTGTGGTTGCCACCATTTCTGTTGGATTTATGTATCTTTTATAATTGAAACTTTGTAGCATTGAGTAGAGGCCTAGGCTGACAAGGCCAGGCAGAAAACTCAGTTTCCTCCATTGCTGGGGAAACCAAAGCCTCTCTTCTGCTCTCAGTGGCCACAGCCATCTTGGTTGGGGTTTATTTGCTCCTGATTGGCTGATGGGCATGGCTTGTGGGTGTATCAGAGGTCTGGTCAATTTGTATATTACTCTTTTATTAGATAGGCTGCTTTAATACTGCAAAGTCTTCAGGAATATATTACAGTCTACTGTGGGAATATATGTGTACACACACACACACACACACACGAATATATATATGATGAATAAGCCTCATACTTCTCACCTGCCATTTATCATTTTTATTGCTGTTATTATGCCATTGATCTTATCTTCTTCCTTATCTCATACATAATTGTATAGTTAGTAGTTTCCAGTTTTTCTTTTTTTCAGTTTGGCAATGGTCCATTTTTTTCCAAATGAAATCTTACATGAATTTCAATATATAAATGAGTGTGGATTTGTGCTGTAAAAGTGGAACAGGGAGTTTAGTACTCTGCTGCTAAGCCTCCATACCTGGTCTGAATACCCCAGTGCTGAATACCAAGGACCTCATGAAAACCCAGGTCACCACCAAGGAGTTTAATATCCCCGATAAAACCTAAGAGTGACTTCCTCTCATGAAAGATAAATATTTTTAAGGTAATGTTATCTTGCATTTTGTATGGAAGGCAACAACAACAAAGAAGATGCATGATCTCATTACTACAAAACCTCTACTAGTATAACAAACAAAAACAGAATTAAAACATAAATGAGTGTGTTTCTACTGTGTCTGAGCAGAATGAAGCCTTTTCTAGGAGAAGCATGATAGTACATGTTCAGCCTTTCATATAAACATGACTTATTTCACAATGTACCTGCAATAAAACATTATCCTCAAAATAATTTAAAAAATAGCCATGTTATACTTTACTACAACGTTTCTATGAAAAAAGGTATTAAGAGTTTCAACTTAGAACTGGAAATACCTCTACTATAGAGGTCGATTGGTGCAGTGGGAAAAGTATGGATTTAGACTTAAAAGGCTTGAATTTTAATCCTGGCACTGTCCCTACTAGCTCTATCACTCTGAGCAAGTTACTTAACTAAGATTCAGTTTCTCATATATAAAAAGAAGTGAATGGTATGTATTTATCAGGTAGTTCTATGGATCAAATGAGGCAATAGAAAATTGTCTGTCATACAATAGGCACTAGTAAGTACCTTTCCACTTCCCTACAAAGTGATTAGGAGTTCTTGATTAGTTTCAAACTCTTGATTGGACTCCAAAAAAAGATGGGACAAGAAGTCGGTCATGAAGTAGATTCGGGGTCACAGGGGATAATAGGTTTACTCTTAATGATTCAACTGGATAAAGGACCTAACTAGTTCTTGATTCTGACTATCATCTCTATTATGGCCTTCTTCTTCCCCCACCATGGGTACAGAACTTGGCCATCTCCTTTGCTTTACATTTCCACTGCTTGCTACTTCCATGTAGCCTCCCAGACCTACCCCTTGCCCTAGACCAGTGGTCAACAAACTGTGGCTCGTGAGCCATATGCGGCTCTTTGGCCCCTTAAGTGTGGCTCTTCCACAAAATACCACGTGCAGGCGTGCACGTACAGTGCAATTGAAAGTTTGTGGCCCATGTATAGAAGTCAGTTTTCGGCTCTCAAAAGAAATTTCAATCGTTGTACTGTTGATATTTGGCTCTGTTGACTAATGAGTTTGCTGATCCCTGCCCTAGACAATTGGAGGACACAATTAATTTAGTTCTAGTTTCTCCCCCTAAAGTTATAGGGTAAAAACAAACAAATAAAAAAACCTGATATAAAAACAAACACCTAGAGACTGACTTTTGGAATAGCACAGTAAAGACCTCAGTGAACTCAATCTCCTCTAAATTTTAGAGTCTAAAACAAACTATTGTATTTCATGAAAGCCACTGGCATTTTTTTAAAAATGTCACTGAATGAAGTAAAAAAGAGAAAACTGATGCCCTTGAGAAAAGCAGCAGCCTAGGCATCTCAGGAGGAGTAGCACTCAGATATCACACAATTAATAAAAATGCCTGTTCCAGTCCTGGCGGGGGGACCTGTGCCTTCACTATCTCTCTGAGTTTGAGTTTATTTTATTTTTCCCTTAACTACTGTGAGAATTACATAATGTAATATGGTAGCAAAAACACTACTCAAACACCCATAAGTAGATGAGCAAACTGTTTACTCCCAAAACACTTGCTAAATCCAACATTTCTACCTTACACATGGAATCTTACTATTTGCAAACAAACCATTTAAAAGCGTCAGACTTTGTTCCAATATTGTTACCTTTCCACATAGTCATTATACATTAAAATTTACTTAAAAAATAGTGACAAAATTATAAGTTGACACATATCAAAGAATCACTATTGAAATTCTTCAGCAAAGCTTTTCTCTACACTGAGCCTTAATCTTTCCAGGGTATTTCTCAAAGGATGACTTCTACTCCTTCGGTATCAGTGTAAGCTATCCTTCACACCTAGCTAGAGGCGTTAGGAATCCTTTGTTTAAATCACCAACCACATACTTGTAATGCTCTGATTTCAAAATAGCTGTTAAAAAACAAAACTTAACCCAAACTATCCAATCCATTATGTAATAAAAGTGTAGTATACAAACTGTCCCCTTGACCAGAAGTTCGTCCAGGAGTTTGACCAGGATGGGGGATTGGGGGGCGGGGGGCGGCCAGAGGAAGGGAAAGAAGCCCTGGCTGGCGGTGATAGCAGCAGGCAGCCGGGGAAGGGAGGGAGTACCCAGTCCCAGCCGTTAGAGACCCTACCAGTGCACGAGTTTTGTGTACTGGGCCTCTAGTATCTACATAATAAAAGCCTAAGCAACCCTTATGTGGAACAACCAGAATGACCGGTCGCTATGATGTGCACTGACCACCAGGGGGCAGATGCTCAATGCAGGAGCTGCCCCTAGTGGTCAGTGTGCTCTCAACAGGGAGAGTGCCACTCAGCCCGAAGCCAGGCTCATGGCAGGTGAGCACAGTGCCAGTGGCAAGAGCCCCTCCCGCCTCTGCAGCAGTGCTAAGGAGCAGTGAGCCAAGTGGTAAGGAGCTGTGAGCAGGCGGGTGGTAAGGAATGAGGAATCCTGGATTGTAAGAGGGATGTCCAACTGCTGGCTTACGGGGAGCAGGCATAAGCCAGCAGGCAGACATCTCCCAAGGGGTCCCAGACTGCGAGAGGGCACAGGGCGGGCTAAGGGACACTTCCTCCTCCACTCCCCCATCCACCCCAAGTGGACGAATTTCATGCACGGGGCCTCTAGTTATACTATAAACATAGTTTTCCATATAGATTCCCAGACAATCCTGTTTCAGTATAATGAAACTTAGTTGGAGTTTACTTTTAAATAATCAAAAATAGCTAACAATGACTTTCCTTAATTTTAATTAAATTGCATGGGGAAAGACCAAATATTAACACATAAGTTTTACTAAGAATAAACCCCTACCTTAGGAGAAGTGGAGAGATCTTTTCCTGAAGAAACAACTGTATTTTCGTTTACTCCTCCCATCTTTGGTGAGATGACTGGTGGGGCTGGGGCTTTTCTTTTCACTCTCTTTTCAGTTTCCACTTCTTGAACTGGATTTATCAAATTATTTGGAGGACGTGTTGGTTTAGGTTCATAAAAAGGATTTGATCTAAATGAAAGAAGAATTACTGTTAAATGTCTCTTGAAAAGTATTTTATATCTAACTAAAATATGTTCATTTATAAAACTAGAAAATATTGAAAATAGTAAGAAAAAAACTCAAACTTTTGATAACCTATAATTTAGAAACAATCACTGTTAATCTTGTGTTTTGTTAGGCATTAACAATAAAACGTTTCACTTCTAAAAAATATTTTTTAATTTTTTATATCTCCAGGTAATCTCAGCTCTTATTACATCTAGACCCTTAGGGAAATGTTTTTAATAATAGTAAATCCTACATATTCTCCACATCCAAGGAAAAATACATTAGATGTATTTCCCCCTTGTATTTTATCCCTTTCTCTGTGTTAAATCCCTTTCTTACTAGGGAACATCTTTTACAAGTTCATTCAGTGAGGTTCTAGTAGTAGTAAAATTTCCTAAGAGTTAAAAATGTCTTTATTTCAACCTGAAATAATAAACTCAATGATAGATTAACTGAGTAGAGAATTCTAATTGCCATTTATTTTATTACTAGGGGCCTGGTGCACGAAATTCGTGCACTGGGGGGTGGGTGGTCCCTCAACCCAACCTGCCCCCTCTCACATACTGGGAGCCCTCAGGGGATGTCCAACTGATGGCTCACCCCCAGCCTGCCCAAGGCCTAAAGCCTCACCCAAGGCACCCAGCCATCGCCCTGCTCAGCTCAGCCCTGGCTGCCTGCGACCACCCGGCCCCAGGGACTGGGTTCTCACCGCCACTTCTGTTTATAGCACCCGGGGACTGGGTTCTCCCTGCCACCGCTACCACCACCACCGCTGCTGCTGCCACTGCTTCCCCTCACAGCACCTGGGGGCTTGGCGCTCACCGCCACTGCCACGGCCGTTTCGTCTCCACCCCCGGGGCCCGGCGCTCGTTCCACGTGGCCCTGCCCCCACTCCTGATTGGCGGGTAGCATAGCCAATCAGGAGCAAAAGTATGGTCAAATTTGCATGTTTCTCTTTTATTATATAGGATTATTTTTTAGAACACATTTTAAAAAACATATTTTATTGATTTTTTTAGAGAGAGGAAGGGAAAGGGACAGAGAGTTAGAAACATCGATGAGAGAGAAACATTAATCAGCTGCCTCCTGCACACCTCCTACTGGGGATGTGTCCACAACCAAGGTACATGCCCTTGACCAGAATCAAACTGGGGCCATTTCAGTCTGCAGGCTAAAGCTCTATCTACTGAACCAAACTGGTTAGGGCTCTAATTGTCATTTAAATCACCTCAGCATTAAAAAAAATATTAGCCCACTATCAGCTTATTATTGTTCTTTTGTAAGTCATCTTTTCCCTCTTGCTGTTAACATATTCTCTTTTTTCTGGTTTTGAGCAATTTTATATGCTATGTCCAGATGTGAATTTTTTTTAACTTTTCCTATTTCAGATTCTTTATATTTCCTGAGTCTGAAGAGTATGTGTTGCCTTATTTATGAAAAATTATAGCCATTATCTCTTTGGTAGCCTGTCATTTTTTCTATTCTCTTTAGAAAATCTTATTAGATATATTGAACTCTCTCCTTCATATTTTTACAACTTTTTGTTCCTTCTGTGCTACCTTCTGGATAATCCCTTAACATCTATAATCAAGTTAACTTTTCCTCTCTTCATCTGTGTTTAATATAATGTAATTTCATGAATTTTTAACTTCCCTAAGCTTATTATGGCTGTGTGTATAATACCTCAGGTACCGAGATTTAAGTCACTAATAATTTAAACATATTTAAGTATCTATCTGATAAATTTATTATTTGAAGTTCTTACATATATAACCCTGATGTTTCTTTTGTCTCCTATTTCTCTTAGTCACCTATTTCCCTGTGTGTTTTGTAATTCTAGATTGTGAGTTCAGAACTTAATTTGAGGAAATACTTGGTAATCTGAGCTGGGAGTGGCTCTCTTCACAGTGTGTTAGTCTTGATGTACTTGCATTGCCAAGTACTTTAGGAGGCACTTTATATGTTACTTTCCTGGCTTGGAGGTTCCCAGACAATCCTGTCAATATATCAAATCCACATAAGAGTGGGCCTGGGCTTCCAACTTCTCAGGGAAGATTCCCCGCACTTCCACCCCCCTCTATCTAGAGTCTAGGCCCAGGTAGAAAATCTTCCTTAACTCCCTTTCTCATAGTTATTCACAAACACAACTATTTGGTATATGTGAGGAGTTTCCCTCCTAATACACATTAATAAACTGTTTTTCTGGTTCTTATTTTTTAGTTTGTTGCATTTTTTTTCGGTAACAGTCAGTCCCCTAGAGTCTAATATCCTGCATGCATAGAAACAACAGAATTTCTGAGTCTAAACTAAGCACCAGGCCAAACACAGTGATTATACCAAGGGAATTCCATCTAAATCATATAACGCCTGTATGGGTGATAGCCTTTGTTTCAGTTCTGCATGTTATTTGATCTATAACAGTACCAGACTCACTTAGAACCAAAATCAATTTTATCTATATCCCTGCCCAAAGTCACATGAGACTTTGTTTACCAACTATAAATCAGAGATGGGAAATATATTTGTAATGTCACTTTCACTCTGTAGTCAGAGTTAGAATCATATGACTCCTTCCCACTGAGCTGGAGGACAGACTCATAATTTCAACTTTGCTCAGTTTAATTGGTTTTAATTGAATGGAGTTGACATCTACATAGAAATCTATTCCATTTTCTTCCTCTTTTTACATCTATGCATTCAAGAAAAAAAAAAAGGAAGTAGTTACATCTTACTTAAAAACATGCAAATTAACCATCATTCTGCTACGCCCACAGCCAATCAGAGTGAGTATACAAATTAACCCAACAAAGATGGAGGTTAATTTGCATATGCAGGCACAGAGGGGAGCGAAGACTGCTATGAGGAGAAGGGGGGCAGCGGAGAGAGCTACTGGAGTGGTGCCACAGACAGAAACGAGTACTTGCCAGCTCCCGGGGCGGCCAGGGAGCGGGGACTTGCCGGCTCCTGGGCAGCTGGGAATGAAGCCAGGGGAAGGAAAGCCTATTATTGCATGAATATCGTGCAATGGGCCTCTAGTAGATACATATTTGAAAATTAGCCTTTCAGACCAAAATATTCTTGCCTAGTGACTGAGATATGCTTTAAGTATTTATATCCCATACTTACCACCTTCTGAAGAACTTAGGGGAATCAAAGCAAGGAACAATGTTAAAATAACTAGGTGTTTTTAAAAAGCTGAACATTCCCTCTGAAAAGAGGTAAAAAAAAAAAGGTTATCACAACCAATCTAGAATGGAGGGCTTGTCAATTACATTATTAACATTTAAAAGGTGTGTACACCATGGTAGGTACTGTTTTAAGTTTTTTACATGTATTAACCTAGTTAATTCTTACAAGAATTTTATTTGTCCTACTGATTTTATCAATAGTCTAATATAGCTGTTTTTCAAACTCTAAAGATAGTTCAAAGAGAGGTAAATATAAAGAAATGGGATAAAAAGAAAAAATTATTTAAAGCTCATAAACTTAGACAAGAAAAAAAATCTCCTCCCACCCCCAAAACTTATTACTTAACAATTGATGTTTTAGGACTGAACAAATCCACTTCAATCTAACAGCTAATTCAGTTATGTGAATTATTTGGGTGGTATTTAAAAAATTATTTCCAGTTAAATCGCTTTGTAACAAATTTCCATACCAGTTTATAAAATGGTAACTACTATAATAATGATCATTATTAACTGGAGGTCTGGTGCATGAAATTTGTGCATGAGGGGTGTGTATCCTTCAGCCCAGCCTGCACCCTCTCCAATCTGGGACCCCTCTTACAATCCAGGACTGCTGACTCCCAACTGCTCACCTGTCTGCCTGCCTGACTGCCCCTAACTGCTTCTGCCTGCTAGCCTGATTACCCCAGAACCACTCCCCTACCAGCCTGACTACACCTAACTGCTCCCCTGCCAGCCTGATTGTCCCTAACTGCCTTCCCCTGCCAGCCTGGTTGCCTCCAACTATCTTCCCCTGCTGTCTGGTTCCCCTGCAACTGTCCTCCCCTGCAGATCTGGTCCTCCCCAACTCCACAACCCTAACTGCCCTCCCCTGCTGGCCTAGTTGCCCTTAACTGACCTCCCTGCCATCTACAGGCGTGGTCTCCCCCAAGTGCCCTCCTCAGCTGGCCTGGTCACCCCTAACTGCTCTTTCCTACAAGCCTGGTCCCCCCACAACTGCCCTCCCCTGCAGGCCTGGTCACCCCTAAATGCCCTCCCTTGCAGTCCTGTTCTCCCTCGACTGCCCTCCTCTGCCAGCCCGGCCACCTCTAACTGCCCTCCCCTGCTGGCCATCTTGTGGCAGTCATCTTGTGTCCACATGGGGGCAGCCATATTTGACCACATGGGAGTGGGCCATCTTGTGTCTTGGAGTGATGGTCAATTTGCATATTTCTCTCTCTTTTTTTAGATAGGATTGGTTATGTAAAATTAGTTAAGAAAAATTCGGAAGTGTTAGATGATAGATTTTTACATTACCAAAGGTTTTGTGTTTGGAAAAAATTATTTAAATTGGCAATTCTAACTGAATTTACAATATTCAGTTGCATGCAACATTTATAAAACATCTAGTATGTACACAAAGGTATCTAAATATTGTCTTTTTTATTCATGTCTCTCTGCTTGTTTCTAACCACATAGGTTTCCCTCTAACCACTTGAATATTTGTATTATTTGTATTGAGAAGGTAAATACAAGCAGAAAAGAAGCTCAGACTGATTTTCAAAGTTGGCTCCTGAGGCTCATATTACTAGAAACTTAGTCAAATGGACATTTTCTCACAACAATTAGAGCCATGCTTCTCAATCTCTTTTAACTATGCCATTTAGTAAAAAATAAAATCTGTACGACATGGTAGAGGAAACATAGGAAGCTGTTGGAAAATGGAGTTACCAGGGACTCCAGCTGCTCTGGAATATGAATGACCACTAGGAGAACTAAGGGAGTATCTCTATACACTTCAGACCCACCTGTTAATGAACAGTGTGCTAGGCACCACCACTGATTATGTACTAAATCAGAAAAAGGACAGGAAACTGCTAAGGATTTTGAGTGAACCTCCTTGTAAATCAGAGATTCCTAAATAAAACTGAATTTCCTATTCTTGAAGAATGAATAGGATATATTTATATGAATTGTCTAGAATAGTCAAATCCATATGGAAAAGAAAGTAGATTTAGTGGTTCTCAGGAGATGGAAGAAGGGAGAAATTGGGACTAACTACTAATAGGTATGGGATTCCTTTTTTGGGGTAACAAAAATACTCTGGAATTACATACTTTTTATGATTTTGTAATACAGTGAATAAACTAAAAATCATTGAAGTATATACTTTAAAATGTGGAATTTTACATATGTAACGTATATCTCAATAAAAGTACCATTAAAAAGTGAATATGAATTATGTATGTGTGTGTGTATGTGTATGTATGTGTGTATATATATATATATATATATATATATGATGGTGAAACTGCTCCATTCTTTATAATAACAAGTTATATAACTGTTGATTAAAATATTTAAAAATATTTAAATAATATTTTTAGTAAGGAAAAATTATTTAAAGAATTAGCATAATTTTCACATTCTGTTAATCATCTAGGATTTGAATAATCTATTTCAGGGCTTCCTGCATCACTCTAAATAAAAAAGAATTACTTTTATCCTTGCATATTCACCTAGAAAGAAATTTATAGAAAGAAAAACTCTTAAGTTTATCAGAAATAGGATTAATGAACATACTGAAAAAAAAAAATGAAATAAGAGTATAGCAAAACTTATAGTCTTTTCCTGTTACTTTGAAAATTTTTTGGAAAAACAATCCAAATTTATTAAAATGTGTGTGTGGAGTATCTGAATAAAATCCAATGACAATTTTTCTTGAAATACTGACACACAATACCAGAAATAATTCATGCTGTGCACAAAAATCTACACTAATAAAAGAGCAAGATGCAAATTGACTGTACCCTCTCGACACCCACCACCCAAACCAGGAGTGTGCAAATTAACCCAACAGAGATGGCGGCTTAATTTGCATATCCATGCGCTAAGCCGCTGGGGACAGGACGCAGGCATTCCATACTGCCCCAGCCACTCTGGGCCTCTGGGCAGCGTGAGAAGGTGGAAAGGCGGCTCCAGCCAGAATAAAGGTGGTGCCGGCAGCCAGAGGAAGGAAGGCCCATTCTTGCCTGAATCTTCATGCATTGGGCCTCTTGTCACTTCATAAATGTTTTAAAAAATAATTGCTTTATCAATTTTCATTTTTCCCAATAATCTAGACTGGCTGACCTAACTCCCAACATGTGGAAACTAAGTAATCCATGTGGCTGCTAAGTGTAAAGGGCATGCTCTAAAAGCACTGAAGGGTATATACTTTCTCTTGGTGCTGATGGTGTGCTAGGTTCTGAAGATTATTTACACATCAAAGGACTCAGCACTATTTATCTGTGATAGTTTTAGGTCAGATACAGAAAGAGAATGGGAAGGAAAGATGAGTCAGGCTTTTCACTTGATTTGAAAGGACATATATAAGTTTATTATTTGTAGTAAACAAATTTTGGGTTATTTCTGCTACTGAAGTTATATCTACAAATTCTTGGGGGGAAAAGATGAGAAATACCGAATAAGGAAGTAATAAAAAGTTCTTCCTGTATTCTCACTTTAGCTGATGAGATCTTTCCATATAAAACTTAAGAATCTGTGTGTATGTTCCTACAAAAAAAGCAGGAAGGAGAGTTTACTGGCTTTCTCTGGTAACCTCAGATGATTGAGCAATTTAGAATGTTCGTTATTTCTGGGAAATTTGTAAAGACTGTGACTTTCATGTGATAAAAGAATGGTCAAAAGGAAACACCCAGTCATTCTGATTTTAGTTTTTATTAAGACATTTTAAAAGTTTAAGCAAACATTAGATGTCTCTTTAATTGGTTAAAAGAGGGGAGCAGGGTGTGTGTGTTGGGTAATTCCCAGGCATCCTGGAACGATTGAATGCTTGTACTTAAAGTTTGCATTGACATTCAAATATTCTAGGTGTGTGGCTATTACTCAGCAGCTACACCCCCCATGAGAAATTTTATTTTGATCAGACATTAACTATTTCAAAGAAAACAAATATAACTTAAGCAAGAGTTGAGCCAACTTTTTCAATCACTGTATAGTTATTAATTAGTACTGAAACCTCAACCTCATTTTGACATTAGAGTTATGATGTAATTCTACATACTTATAGGACATTAGAAGTTTTTATCAAAGCCTCGCCATACATATAGAAGCATATGACATATGTGAGAGTCATTAGCCACCTGTTGTAAAATGGAAAAAGGTTGAGAACTGCAGTTCCAGATCAACAGAAAACAAGTCAACTACCTTATTCACCAAACAAGTCTTTTAAATATTCGAGTTTGGTTTTTATAGTTACTTTAAATCATCTCTTTTCTAATTCAAACAGTACCTTTGCCCCAAATCACTGTTCATTTTATTTAGTTTTGAGAAATTTTACTTCTACACACTATAAAACACAGAATATATTACTACTTAAACTTTAAAGTCAATTACATTTTAAAGAGATTTTAAAACATAAGTATTTTCTATATTTGACATTTCTTGTGCTCTTCATTCCTTTTAGATTCATCAATATACTTATGTATATCAATAGTTTGTTTCTTCCTTACAAATAAGTAGAAACATGTAATATGCTCATGGATAGGAAGAATTAACATCACTAAAAAGTCCATCCTATATAAAGCAATCTACATTTCAATGCAATCCTTATAAAAATACCAACAGCATTTTTCAGAGAACTAGAATAATCCCAAAAATTTATATGGAACTACAAAAGACTCAATAGCCACAGCAATCTGGAGAAAAAAAGAACAAAGCTGGAGGGATCCCACTACCTGATATCAAACTACACAAGGTCATAGTAATCAAAACAGCATGGTACTGGCATAAAAACAGACACATAGATCAATGAAAAAGAACAGGGAGCCCTGAAATAAACTCATGCCTTTATGGTCAATTAATCTACGACAAAGGAGATAAGAATATCCAATGGGGTAAAGACAGCCTGTTCAATAAATGGTGTTGGTAAAATATGACAGATACATGCAAAAAAATGAAACTCGACCACCTCTGACACAACCTATAAGAATAAACTCCAAATTGATTTAAAGACTTAAATACAAGACTCAAGACCATAAAACTCCTAAAAGAAAAGATAGGCAGTAAAACCCCCTGACATTTCTCTTAGTATTATTTTTCTTCTGATATATGTCCTCAGGCACGGGGGGAAAATAAAGGGGATTATATCAAACTAAAAAGTTTTTGCCATCAACAAAGCACAGCAAAAGATACCATCACAAAGGGCAACCTACTAAATGATAAAAGACATTTAGCAATGATACATCCAATAAGGGATTAACATCCAAAACATAAAGAACTCAAATAACTCACATAAGAACACTAAAAAAATAAACATTCTAATTTAAAAATGGGCAGAGGACCTGAAAAGACACTTCTCCAAAGAGGACATACAGATGGCCAACAGACATATGAAAAGATGCTCAACATCAATAATCATCAGAGAAATGCAAACTAAAACCACAATGAGATATCACCTCAGAATGGCTACCATCAATAAATCAACATACACAAAATGTTGGTGAGGATGTGGAGAAAAGGGAACTTTGTCTACTGTTGGTTGGGATGCAGATTGGTGCAAGTATTGTGGAAAACAGTAGGGAGGATACTCAAAAAATTATAAATGAAACTGCCCTTTGACCCAGCAATTCCACTTCTGGATATATAATCGAAGAAACCAAAAACACTAATTAGAAAGAATTTATCACACCTACCTACATTCATTGCAGTGGTATTTATAATAGCAAAGTACCCATCAATAGACAAATGGATTAAAAAAGTGGTGTTCCATATGTACAATGGATTATTACTTGACCACAAAAAAGAATAAAATTTTACCCTTTACCATAGTGTGGATGGACCTAGAGGGTATTGTGCTAAGTGAAATAAGTCAGACAGAAAAACACAAATATCATGATTTCACCTATATGTGGAATTTATAGAATAAAACAAATAAAACAAAAACTCATCAATACAGATAAACTGAGGGTTGCCAGATGAGAGAGGAGTTGGGAGCTGGGTGAATAAGGTAGAGAGATTAAGAAATACAAATACAAATTGGAGTTACAAAATAGTCACTGAATATCAAGTATAAGGAATATTGTCAATATATTGTGATAACTATGTATGGTGCCAAGTGGGTACTAGAATTATTGGGGGGGATCACTTCGTTAATGATATAATTGTCTAACCACTATGCAGTATGCATGAAACTAATATAAAATATTGAATCTCAACTGTAATTAAAAAATAAAGTTCAGAAAAATAACTTACTTCTTCTTTATTACTGAGTAGTAAGTATTCCATTATATGAGTATACACAATTTGTTTACCCACTTATCTACTGATGGACATTTGAATTTTCGCCATATTTTGCTATTATGATAAATAAAGGTGTTAAAATATTCACGTACAAATCTTTTTGTGGACATATACTTTCATTCCTTTTGAGAGACTAGTACCTAGAAATGGAATGGCCGCATCAAATGATGGGTATAAGTTTAATTTTTTAAGAAACTGCCAAAACTGTTTTCTAAAATAGTTGTATCACACTAAAATGTCCTTTGATAGATGACTGGATAAAGAAAAGGTGGTACACATGTACCACGAAATACCCCCTAGCCATAAGAAAAGATGAAATACTGCCATTGGCAACAACACGGATGGATCTTGAGGATGTCTTACTAGTGAAATTAATTCAGTCAGGAGAAGTTTCAACAACCATATGATTTCACTCATATGTAAAATATAAAACTGAAAACAATAAATAAACAAACAAGATAAACAAACAAAACTAAAACAGTATGGTGGTTCCCAAAAGGGAAAGGAGATGCAGGGTGATAGTAAAAGGTAAAGGGAGTAAAAAATATGGTGATAGAAGATTTGAAGTTGGACAGTATACACCCAATGCAATATACAGATGATGTGTTACAGAATTGTACACTTGAATCCTATGTAATTTTATTAACCACTGTTACCCCCAATAAATCTAATTAAAAATAAAATAAAATGGTTCTATCATTTAGAACTCAGTGTTCTTTGAGAGAGTTCCAGGGACTCCACATCCTTGACACCATTTGAGATAGTCTCTTATATTTTAGCATTTCCAGTGGCTATGTTGTAGAGTCTTATTTGGACTTTATTTGCATTTCCTTAATGACTAAGGTGTTGAGCATCTTTCTGTGGGCACATTGGCCATTCTTATATCTCCTTTTGTGAAATTTCCGTTCAAATCTTTCCCCTGTTTAAAAAAAGTTTGTCTTATTATTGGGCTAAAAAAATTCTTCACATATTCTTGATAGAAGTCTTCTGTTTTACAAAGAATTTCTGCCAAATCATGACATGCCTTTTCATTTTCCTTTTTTTAAAAAAAAAGTGTAAGTTTTTAATTTTGATAGCATCTAAATTAATAATTTTTCCTTTTGATTTTTTTGTGCCTTTTGAATCCTATTTAAAACATTTTACCTAACCCAAAGTCAGTAAGAATTTTCTCCTATGCTTTCTTCTAGAAGTTCCAATCTTTTAGTTCTTAATTTTAGGTGTGTAACTTATTTTTAGTTAAATTTTGTATATGGTGTGAGATAAGGGTTGTAGTTATTTTGTGTGTGGATGAGTGAGAGAAAGATAAGAAATCTACTTGTTCTAGCACTATCTGTTGTAAAGATTATCATTTCTTAACCAGTTTCCCTTGCTAGCTTTGTAAAAAATCAATTGACAATTTATGTATGGTCTTATTTCTAGACTTTCTTATTCTCTTCTTTTCACCTATATTTCTTCTTTGAAAACAATACCACAATGTCTTAGTTAATGAGTCTTAAAATCAGGTAGTATAAGTTCTCCCAACTTTGTTCTTTTTCTAAATTGTTCTGAGTATTTTAGGTCCCTTGCATTTCCATATATATTTTAGGATTAGCTTCATTATTATTAAAAAAAACCAGTATGTCAAACTTTGATTGGGATAGCACTGAATGTATAGATCAATTTGAGTCCATGTCCAATAGCATTTCTGTCCATTGGATTTCTCCTTTTTTTAAAAAAAATATTTTATTGATTTCAGAGACAAAGGGAAAGGGAGAAAGAGAAATATCCATGATGGGAGAGAATCATTGACCTGCTGCCTTCAGCACACCCCTCACTGGGGATGGAGCCCATAATCTGAACATGTGCCCTTGACCAGAGTCACACCTGGGACCGTTCAGTCAGAAAACTGATGCTCTCTGCTGAGCTAAACCGGCAAGGGCTGATTTCTCTTAATTGCTCTCAGCAATGTTTTATTGCTTTCAACATATGGTTACTGCACATCTTTCTTCGAATTTATCCCTGAGGGCTTTATTTTATGCTTCTATATATGGTGTTTTTTGTGTGCTTTTTTTTTTTAATCCTCACCTGAGGATATTTTTTCCCATTGATTTTTATTTATTTATTTTTAGATGTCCAGGCACATTCTTTTTTTTTTTTTTTAATAAATCTTTATTGTTCAGATTATTACAGGTGTTCCTTCCCCGGCCCCCTCCACCTGATCCTCCACCCCACCCCATGCCCTTACCCCTCGCCACTGTCTTCATTCATAGGTGTAAGGTTTTTGTCCAGTCTCTCTCTGCACCCCTCACACCGCCTTCCCCTGAGAATTGTCAGTCCACTCCCTTTTTATGTCTCGGATTCTATTATATTCATCAGTCCATTCTGTTCATCAGATTTTTCATTCACTTGATTTTTAGTTTCACTTGTTGGCAGGTATGTATTTGTTGTCATTTTGTTGTTCATAGTTTTTATCTTTACCTTTTTCTCCTTCTTTCCCCCCTCGAAGATCTCATCAAGTTTCTTGGCAGTTTTTAGGAGATTCTTGAGTAACCTTATAAATGTGGTCTTGAACTCTATATCCGATAGTCTGCTTTCCTCCATTTCTTTCACTTATGACATGCCTCTTTGTCTTTCCATTTTGCCACTTCCCTGTGTTGATGGAGTGGAAGAGCTGCTGTGCAGAGACACACCTATGGGGGCAGACTTGCTTCAGTGGGGCTTTGGTGCTCACCGAGTCTGCCTCTTGAATGTGTCACTTATGGATGTGAGAGGTTGAATTCTGGTGTTGTCTCACACTCACCTCTAGATACACTAGCTTCTGAATCTCCAATGGGGTGCAGGTCAGCTACTGTCTGAGGTGACCCAGCAGGAGCTACAGCGAGGTCTGCAGATTTCTCCTGGTCTGACCAGAGCTGCAGTTTAGGTTAAGCTGTGAAAGCGCAGGCCATTTATATGCAAATGCCACTGTGCACAGCTCAGGCGGGTTTGCAGATTGTGCAGGGTGGGGTCTCAGGGAGTCACTAGGCTAGTGTGTGGAAAACAGCGTAGGCTGCCACTTAGCTGTTTCTGCGTCTTCGTGTTTAAAGTTCTCCGCATCCCACACTCCCGCACAGTGAACAATAATTGCTGTGGACACCTCTGCAAAGGAGTCACTCTCACTTTCTGTACGTCCAGCTTCTCCCCAGAGGAGTCTGGGTTGTCAGCGTCTCCCCAGAAACTGGAGTGCAGAATAATCAGGAGGCTGTTTCCCTTCGGGCTGAGAACAGCAGCGACCCGTCGCTCGCTACCAGCCCGGTTAGCGCACCTTCGTACCTCAGCTTTTCAGCGCTTGTGCACGTCTCAATTCTCTTTTCTCTTTCCTTCTAGTTGCAGAACTTCCACTCGGTCAGCTTTCCCATAGTCCTGGGTCTTAGACATTTTGTCTTTTAGTTGCAGTTTTGAAATTGTTGTGCAAGGCAGCAGTTTAGGTGTTTACCTATGCTGCCATCTTGGCTTCTCCTTCCATTCACTTTTAGAGAGAATATGTATATGGTGTTCAAAAATTTTCTATTTCTAATATTTCATTGTTACTATAGAAAAATATAATTAAATTTATATATTAATCTTGTATTCTGTAACATTGCCAAATTTATTTTTTAATTCTGGTATACTTTTTAAAGATTCCTTATGATTCTCTACATGAACAATTATGTCCTCTATAAAAAAAAGTACATCTTCAAGTAACATGTTGAAGAAGCTTAAAACAGAATTCTTCAATTTCCCACTCTCAGCCTTTATGATAAATATTCATAACTGTGAATGTTAAGATTATCAATTTCTATACATGTTATAAAACACAGAATACAGGAGTAGCTGGTGTGGCTCAGTTGGTCAAGCATTTTCCCAGGCACCAAAAGAGTGCCTTTGATTCCCATTCAGGACACATGCCCAGGTTGCAGACTCACTCTCCAGAATTGATGTTTTCTCTCCCTTCCTTACTCCCTCCCCCTTTCCTTCTTTCTCTCTAAAATAAGCAATTAAAAACAAAACAAAACACAGAATAAATTATTTAAACTTCAAAGCCAGTTATATATTAAGGAAGTTTTTAAAGATAAGACAAGTATTTTATATATAACTAGAGGCCTGAGGCACGGAATTTGTGCATGTAGGGCGGGGGAATGTACCTAGCCCAGGCAGCACCCTCTCTAATCTGGGACCCCTTGAGGGATGTCCGACTGCCCATTTAGGCCCAACCCCGGTAGGATTGGGCCTAAACGGGCAGTCAGACATCCTCCTCACAATCCAGGACTGCTGGATCCAAACTGCTCACCTGCCTGCCTCCCTGATTGCCCCTAACTGCTCTGCCTGCCAGCCTGATCACCCACTAACCACTACCCTGCTAGCCTAACTGATGTCTAACTGCTTCCCTGCTAGTCTGTTTGCCCCCAACTTCCCTCTTCTGCTGGCCTGGTCACCCCTAACTGCCCTCCCTGCAGGCTTGATCGCCCCCAACTGCCCTCCCTTGCAGGGCCTGGAACCTCCCAACAGCCTTCCCCTGCTGGCCTGATGGCCCACAACTGCCCTCCCTTGAAGGGCCTGGAACCTCCCAATGGCTCTCCCCTGCTGGCCATCTTGAGGTGGCCATCTTGTGTCCATATGGGGACAGGATCTTTGACCTCCTGGAGGCAGCCCTCTTGTGTGTTGGAGTGATGGTCAATCTGCAAATTTCTCTTTTATTAGATAGGATTAGAGGCCTGGTGCATGGGTGTGGGCCAACTGGTTTGCCCTGAAGAGTGTCCCAGATCAGGGTAGGGGTTCCCTTGGGGTGTGGGACGGCCTGGGCAAGGGGCCTGTTGAGGTTTGCAGGCCGGCCACACCCCCCAGCAACCCAAGTGGAGGCCCTGGTATTTGGGATTAATCTATGTCTACAATTGAAACTTTGTAGCCTGGAGCGGAGCCAAGCCTTCTGCTCGCTCCAGGGTGGCAGCCATTTCCGTTTGAAACTTTGTAACCTAAAGTGGAGGTCTAGGCCAGCAACAGCAGGCTGAAAGCTTGGCTTCTTCCATTGGCAGGGAACCCCAAGCCTCTCTTCTCTCCAGCTCAGTGGCTGCCACCATTTCTGTATCTTTTATAATTGAAACGTTGTAACATTGAGTGGAGGCCTAAGCCAGCAACCGCAGGTGGAAAGCTTGGCTTCTTCTATTGCCAGGGAAACCCAAGCCTTCCTCCTGCTCTCAGTGGTGGTAGCCATCTTGGATGGGGTTTATTTGCATAATCGGCTCCTGATTGGCTGGTGGGCATGGCTGTGGGCATGGCATGTGGGTGTAGCAAAGCTATGGTCAAATTTGCATATTACTCTTTTATTATATAGTATACTATATTGGCCATTTCTTGTGCTCTCCATTTCCTTGTGTAGATCCAAGTCTCTAAGTAGTGTCATGTTCCTCCTTCCTGAAGAGCTTCTTGTTAACTTGGCTGCAAGCAGAAGTTTTGCTTGTTGCTTTTTAACACACTCAGGGCCACAGTCTGTAGTCACACAAGTAATACACTGTATAACTTCAGAACACAATGTGAATTCACTGCTCTCTTTATCCCTACCTAGATTTGTGTAAAATGGTATCCCTAATCACATTGACTGTTTATACTGAGCTTGTGGTCAATCAACCTCACATTTAGGTAAGAATAATAACACAACTGACAATTTCTAATTTATAAATGTTATGATCTCATTGGCATTTCAATAAGCCTTCTAATCAAATCAATATCATAAATGATTAGTTGGTTTCCATAACATAATTAAGCATAATGCATAGTAATCAATTAAAAACACTCAAGTGCCATTTATAACAGTTCTTATGGGAAGACACCATAGAAATTCTAACCAGAGAGATTCCAAGAACATATTCCCTCATTTGTTAGTTTAGAGCCGTGGTCAGCAAACTCATTAGTCAAAAGAGCCAAATATCAACAGTACAAACATTGAAATTTCTTTTGAGAGCCAAATTTTTTAAACTTAAACTTCTTCTAACGCCACTTCTTCAAAATAGATTCGCCCAGGCTGTGGCATTTTAAAAAATATATATTTTATTGATTTTTTACAGAGCGGAAGGGAGAGGGATAGAAAGTCAGAAACATTGATGAGAGAGAGACATCGATCAGCTGCCTCTTGCACACCCCCTACCGGGGATGTGCCCGCAGCCAAGGCACATGACCCTGACCAGAATCGAACCCGGGACCCTTCAGTCCGCAGTCCGACGCTCTATCCACCTAGCCAAACTGGTCTCAGCCAGGCCGTGGCATTTTGTGGAAGAGCCACAATCAAGGGGCCAAAGAGCTGTATGTGGCTCGAGAGCCACAGTTTGCTGACCAGGGGTTTAGAATATACAAGCATATGAAAGAGGGCAGGAGATTAATGGTCAAGATTATAAAATTTCAGATGGAGATGAGACAGATACTAACTTGCAAAGTATATGTTAAAATTGCACCAGATCTCACTTTACCCATTTAAAGGTGTATTATAGAGGATCCCTATCCTATCTAATAAAAGAGTAATATGTAAATTTGACCATAGCTTTGCTACACCCACATGCCATGCCCACAGCCACGCCCACCAACCAATCAAGAGCAGATTATGCAAATAAACCCCATCCAAGATGGCTACCACCACTGAGAGCAGGAGGAAGGCTTGGGTTTCCCCGGCAACAAAGGAAGCCAAGCTTTCTGCCTGCCGCTGCCAGCCTAGGCCTTCACTCAATGCTATAAAGTTTCAATTATAAAAGATACAGAAATGGCGGCAGCCACTGAGCTGGAGAGAACAGAGGCTTGGGTTTCCCTGGTAACGAAGAAAGCCAAGCTTTCCGCCTGCCATTGCCAGCCTGGGACTCCACTCAATGCTACAAAGTTTCAAACAGAAATGGCTGCAGCCACGGAGCGAGCAGAAGGCTTGGTTCTGCTCCAGGCTACAAAGTTTCAATTGTAGACATAATTTAATCCCAGATTCCAGGGCCTCCGCTCGGGTCACTGGGGGGCGTGGCCAGCCTGCAAACCTCCACAGGCCCCTCGCCCAGGCTGTCCTACACCCCAAGGGAACCCTCATCCTGATCTGGGACACCCTTCAGGGCAAACCAGCTAGCCCACACCCATGCACCAGGCCTCTATCCTATCTAATAAAAGAGTAATTTGCAGATTGACCATCACTCCAATACACAAGAGGGCTGCCCCCATATGATCAAAGATCCTGTCCCCCTGTGGACACAAGATGGCCACCTCAAGATGGCCAGCAGGGGAGGGCCATTGGGAGGTTCCAGGCCCTGCAAGGGAGGGCAGTTGTGGGCGATCAGGCTAGTAGGGAGGGCAGTTGGGAGGGACCAGGCTGCAAGGGAGGGCAGTTGGGGGCGATCAAGCCTGCAGGGGAGGGCAGTTAGGGGTGACCAGGCTGGCAGAGGAGGGAAGTTGGGGGCAAAGAGGCTGGCAGAGGAGCAGTTAGACATCAATCAGGCTGGCAGGGTAGTGGTTAGGGGGTGATCAGGCTGGCAGGTAGAAGTGGTTAGGGTCAATCAGGGAGGCAGGCAAGTGAGCAGTTTCCCAACAGTCCTAGATTGTGAGAAGGATGTCCGACTGCCCATTTAGGCCTGATCCTACCGGGATCGGGCCTAAATGGGCAGTCAGACATCCCTCGAGGGGTCCCAGACTGGAGAGAGTGCAGGCTGGGATAAGGGACATCCCCCCCCCCCCCGTGCACGAATTTCATGCACCAGGCCTCTAGTAGTTAATATAAAGCCTGATCTACGCTGATAGCAAAATGAAATGTACTTACTCATCTAACTCTTCTTCTTCAGTTTTAGAACTTTCAGCATACAGGTACTTGCTCATGTCCACAGGTCTTATATTTTTTCTTTTTGTTGACTGGGGAGGAGAATCCTTTATAGCTTCGAAGGTTTCTGGTTCACCAAATGGGTTTAAATACTGTGGAGTTTGTATATCTTTGAAGAGATTATAGCTGTTATTATAAAAAGATTCTTCTGATTTTTTAGGTGATATTGTTTCAGTGGTTGGTTCTATAAAACAATAGCAACAGATGAATTAAACCCAATTAATTCTATCTAACATTTTCTCAAACTTTTAATGCTTTCAAAAATGCTCATTATTGAATGGAACTGAAAGAGGCAAAGTACTAGTACATTTTGGAGGGGCTAGCTTCAGAAGGTGTGATATTTAAGATCTTTGTCTACTTTTCCAGGAATGGTAAACCCCAGAATGGCATATTTGGAATGCCTTTGAAGTCTCTAATAATATTTCATTATATAGTGACAATTTTGGAAATTTTAACTTTCTTAAAAGTACAATATTCTATTATTTACTATTTTATTTCCATATACTAGCTTGCCATCTCAAACTGATACATAATAAATTTTTGCTTTTAAAAAAACAAAATGGATTAAATTTTGAAATGGTCTTTGGTTAGTTACACTAGCAAAAACCACTTAGGGATCTGAATATGAATATAAGAGAACTGAAGCTGTAAAAGCAAATAATAAGTACACCACCTTAACAATTATAACACATTTTTATCTTCCCCAAATACTTTACTTCAGGAAGCAAGTTTTTAATCCATAAAATTTATCCCAGAAAGAGATGTATATTTAAAGAGAAATACTGATTGTCACTTTTTTCTTAGCTCTACAGACATGAGAAAAGACTGAGTCAGGCTGGCTAACCTCTCCTAAATAGAAATATGATATCACATGATATCTGCTATTCCTTTCTATTCCTCAGAGAATAGGCATACATATATTTAGAAAACTTATTTTATTTTGAAATGGAAAGCTCAAATACTGATTCTCAAAATATCTTTTTAATATTTTTAAAACTCAATATACTCAGATATTATAATAATCAAGGAGAAGTTGTATAGTCAAAAGAAGACTCTTGATTAGGAATCTTAGGTCTAACTTCATCTCCATTTACCTAAAGTTGTTCAAATCACTTAATCCCCTCAGCTTCCTAATCTATGAAAATAGATGGCTGAACGAAATCACCTCTAAGATTTATTATAACGTTTGAGATTTAAAATATATTCTTAATATAACTAGTTCACAAAATAAAATTAATTTAAACTTACTAGTTTAAAATCTGATAAGAAGGGAAAAAGTAAAGAAAAAGAGAAGTGTATTATTAAATAATATTGTTCTTATAAAGTAAATCCTGAAGTTAAAATCTCATTTTCACCATGACTAGTGGCAGCAAAATTCTTTACAGCTCAGGAAGATTTCCTAAGAGCAGTCTAAAAGATGTAAACAGTGATTAGTCATTCTTACATTTACTTTGAGCAAACAGAGTTTAATTAAACTGAAGTCTCACTGCTTCAACAGCTTTTTTCTACGCTTTAAGAGATCAAAACTACTTGGTAGGAAAAATGACCCAGAAAAAATATCTGGGTTTTATTACTTCCAATTATGTTGTATGTATGACAACAGTGGGTTCACTCTTCCTTCTGCTCCTTTACTCACATGCACGACTCACTGTAACCACTGACTAATTCTCAGCCAGAGACATGGAGTGGGAGGTAGAGGTATTCCTCAAACTCTCTGAGGGTGAGGGTGGAGGAGTTGTCAAGAGGGAGACTGGACCCCACCATGTCAATATCAGTATGTACCACAACCCGACCTTACTTGGTTAGACTGCTAAACTAATGAAACTTGACCATATGCCAGCTAGGTAAAATACTTGTTCATGCTCTAGAATTTTAAAAATCAGCACAAAATAAGAAAAACAGGCAATAGCTACTACTATTTTTTACACCTGTTTATAAGAAATTTGTCTTTTAAGGGAACTCTTGAGTATCTGCTTTAGGAACCTTACAATTTTTCCAGTAAGAGATAGAACAATGTTATCTCTAACAATTCAGCTTTACTATTTGATCAAACTAACAGACATTTAAACATGAACCCTTTCCCCCCGCAGGCATGCTCATCCCGGATCCATGAAGCGGGAGGTCAGGGCACATGTAAGGTCGGGGACTCAGTTCCCAGTAGGGGGTGTGCAGGAAGGAGCCGATCAATGCTTCTCTCATCACTGACGTTTCTCTGTTTCTCTCTCTCTGTTTCTCTCTCTCTGTTTCTCTCTCTCTCTCTCTCTCTCTCTCTCTCTCTCTGTTTCTCTCTCTCTCTCCTTTCCTATCTCAGAAACCAATAAAAACACATTTTAAAAGTAAGAAATAAATAAATGCCCCAAGTACACGTCTATGTACGACTTTCTTTTTTCTTTAAAAATTCAATTGAATCTACCCAGAATTGCCGATCAATTGCAAGTGGTACTGAGCACAATAACATTATCATTGGAGAGAAAAATTACTTTATGAGTCTTTTAAAAAAACTCTTCCTGCCATCACCATTGAAGAGAATCTGACTGTAAAAAGACTCTAAAAGTATACAAAAAAAAAACCTGTTACCTTCTGAGTCAGGATCTTCAAATGGATTTAATTCTGTTACATCAGGATCACCAAATGGATTTAAATCCACAGTGGCCAAATCCTTTTCTGCTTCATCCAAAAAGTTAAGTTTGTTGATAAGCTCTGAAAATAAAATAAACATATGTGTTAGTTCACTATGGTTACAGTAAAGCATAATTTCGATCATTCATGAAATTTTTGAATTATAAAAATTCACATTAATAATACCTGCAAATAATAAGACATAGCATTTTACCAGTGGCAGAATGCCATTCAAGTATTTTGTAGTATACCAACATTTTCATATAAAACAAAACATATACATATTAATTTGAAAATTATATCAGTTAATGAACTAGAGAAACTTTCATCTGAATTCATTTTACCTAATGAAAAAGTACTGGCAGATTTTTAGTAAAACAGCCTTCAGTCCTAAATATAAATAATTCAAATGTGTTTAATCTAAGAAAATATTTAAAAAAAATAAAAGTTACAATATATACAGTAGCTGAAAAAATATGGCCATATTACATGACCAATTATTACCTTACAAGATGTTTTAAAATCACTACCTAATGAGAATCTTGATATAAAGCTTTGCTAAAGATGTCAAGTTTTGTTATGTTGTTGCCTATTGGTGTACTACAAATTACCAAAGAAAACATCCAAGGAAAAGCACGAAGACAAAACTGACAGCTAAGTACAGACAGAAGTCAAGAGGTAGCAGGTCACAGTAAATACAGGCAGTCAGAAGCAGAAAGAAAGGAAGAAAGCTCTTAGACCTTCAGAGGAACTGGCTGATTTAGCTGAAGGCATATTTGCTTGCTTTATGCAGTCATCTTGATCTTCATCTAAGCTGCTCAGAGCATTCAATTGGTTTACAATTTCTGTAAACAGAAGCCAGTCGAGACAAATGTAAGGTAAGGTCATTTAATTAAAGAGCTGAAGAAGCATGCTGTTACTCAAAAAGACAGAGAGGAGAGGCTTGGTTAACAAGAGAATACATTTAGAGAATGTTACTTTGATGAACTTTAACAGAAGCATTTAACTTAAAGTTATGTTGTACCATTTGAGATAGGAAACATTTTACTGTTAAAACTTATATTAGTAATATAAGAACTATGTTAATAAACACAAAACAAAGATAATAAACCCAAGGTCAGCATTGGCTTTCAGCAACCACATTTTGCATTTGTAAAATAGTGTTTTAAATGCATATGTTAAAAACAAAACAAAAAGTATCCTCTGCTAACACACAAAAAAATGTATATAACAGTTTATTATATGACAAATTTAAACTAAAGGTTTTTAGATTACATCTACATGAATCATGAACATAATAAGCACTTATTCATGTTCTAGAGTTTAAAAATCAGCACAAAATAAGAGAAAGGCAATAGCTACCATTTTCTATTCCTTTTTCTAAGGAATTTGTCTTTTAAGGGAACTCTTGAGTATCTATTTTAGGAAACCTTATAATTTATCTAATAAGAGACAGAACAGAAAAAGATATGGATAGAAAAACCTTAAAATAAAACTTCATTTTGTATGTGAATAAATTTTTTACATGAATTACACAGATAATTCTCAATATATGATATTATAATTCATTGGGTGATAAAGTGCCTACTGGAGTATTCTAGTTAATTCTTGCTGTTTCCAAAGTTAAAACCTGGGAATAATTTAGGTAATTAGGACAAACCAAAAAGATCTAGATCATTCAAATGGGAAAGAAAGAAAAATAATTAGAAATATAAAAAAGTTGTAAATTCAGCATTAAAAATGTTATTCTTTAACACTGTAAATCTAACTGTACATTATAAATTTTATGACCCAAATAACACAATACGCAGTGTAATAAGGTTGCCTTCATCCATTTGCTTGTTGTTCAACAAATATTTATTTACCACGCTGTGTCAAATACTATGCCTGATACACAATAATGAAAAAAAGCAGACATGGTATTGTCCTTATGGAATTTACCTTCTAGAGAAATTAATATTGAAACAGACAATAAATGACTACTAGATATTAGATGGCCAGAAATATGTGTTATATTTTAGATCTTTGAGCTAAATATTTATGAAAAGTTGACAAGTTATTTCCCTGTTGGAATGAGAACATATATTTTGCATAAATAAAACTGCTTGAGATATTAAAAGTAAACCATACAAAATAAGGAGTAAACTCAATAACAACTGAACTCTTCATTTGAATTTGAATAAGAGATGAATAGTCAGACTCTTCTTCCATTTTATTCTGCCAACAGTTTTAAACCTCACTCTGACTCAAACTAGCCAAGCAAATTTCTCAGTCGGTAGAATTCATTCATGTTATATCCTCTACCTTCTACTACCAATCATTATCCCTACCACATCTAGGTACAATGTGGGTGTTTATTTAAGTACTATTAAAGTTATTTTTAGGAAAATATAATAGAGTGGAAGATCAGTGTTAAGTGATTACCAGCACATAATTGATTTATTTTCACTCCTTACTAGCTGTGTATTTTTAAAAATTTGCAAATGGCTTGTCTTTAACATTGAAAATATGAAAAAATGTAAAAACATCTAATATTTATTGAGCAGTAGAAAGAACTTTACATATGTTACCAGAATTAGTTCTCATAAATATCCTGAGGTATTCTTTGAATATCCACATTTTAGCACATATATTAGTATCATTTACATTATATCCCCAAATGTACAATTACTTAGTTAAAATATTTAAAAATAATGCCCAAAGAGAAAACCTACTGTATGGGAATGTTATCAGTGATAAAGGTTTAATCTCAAGCATCTACAGGCAACTCATACAACTTAATAAAAGGAGGACAAACGATCCAATAAAAAAAATGGGCAACAGACTTAAATAGAATCTTTTCGAAAGAAGACAAAAGTAAGGCCCAGAGACGTATGAAAACCTGCTCAAAGTCACTAATTATCTGAGAGATGCAAATCGAAACGATAATGCGGTACCATCTAACACCTGTCAGAATGGCTTACATCAACAAATGAACAAACGACAAGTGCTGGCGAGGATGTGGAGAAAGAGGAACTCTCCTGCACTGCTGGTGGGACTGTAGACTGGTGCAGCCACTGTGGAGAACAGTATGGAGTTTCCTCAAAAAACTAAAAATGGAGCTCCCATTTGACCCAGTGATCTCACTTCTAGGAATATCCCAAGAAACTAGAAACGCGAATTAGGAAGGATATATGTACCCCTATGTTCATAGCAGCACAATTTACCATAGCTAAGATTTTGAAACAGCCTAAGTGTCCATCAGCAGATGAGTGGATTAAAAAAACTGTGGTACATCTACACAATGGAATACTACGCTGCGGTAAAAAAGAAGGAACTCCTACCTTTCGCAACACCATGGATGGAGCTGGAGAGCATTATGCTAAGTGAAATTAGCCAGGCAGAGAGAGATAAATACCACAAGATCTCACACATTTGTGGAATATAATGAATGACATAGACTGATGAACAAGAACAAATCCAGAGACTGAGAAAAGTCCATCAGAATGTCAAACCTCAGGGTAAGTGGCAGGGGGTGGGAGTAAGGGGGAAAGTCAATATATTTGACCTCTTGAACTAAGGTAAGTGATTTGTGTTTTTACATCCCTGACAAAGTTTATATAAAGTTATAAAAAAAAATTGGCAGCTAGTTTGAGATTGAATTGACATGGCCTAGAGCTTGTCCTCTCCTATGGACACCAGTCCTTAGGCTAGGGCCTCCTTAACCTCCTGTGACACCATAATTACCCTTACATGATATTATTCTACAATGTCATTATAATTTTTGATATTTGACAACAGCATATTATACAATTATCCCAAATAAACTTACAAACTAATTCTTTGAATGTTGGGCAGCAATTTAAAAAAGGATAGGAAAGGAATTAATCCCTTTCAGAAGGAATTAAGGCACTGGGAAGGCACTCGAGCATTCTATATTGGCCCCTCTTGCCCTTTTTTGCCAAGAGGGACCCTCTTCTTACTATCCAAATACACACAGCTGTTGCCTGAGCTCTCAGTTCCAGCTGTGGCTGAAGCCTCTGGGCAGCTGGCACCATGGATCTGTCTCTCGACCAATGGCGTGAGCTGGGCCCTCTCTGGAGAAGAAACCTGGGTCACCCGAGATATGTGATCAGTACTGGGACCCCGCCAGCAGGTGAGGGGACCCCAAGGCAGGTGCTGGACATGCAGGCCACGGGGGCATAGACTACAAAGGAGACAGGACTGAACCTCACATCACCCTGTTTGGCCCCAGAGGATGGCTGGTTAGCCAGAGACGGGTAAGATTCCTCAGGGAAGGAACAACCTAAGACAGGCACAGTCGCAGAGGGGCCAACAGGAGAGAACTAAAAGATCAACAGAGGTGGGACACAGACCCTTAACCAAAAACTTTGCAAGGGCTTGAACTCTTACCCCTCCTGAGGGAGGTCTTCTGCCCCCACGGCTGCTTCGCCTCCCATGCACAACTCAGACAGGGACCCAGGTGGCAGACAGAGACTCGGCCAGCAATAGCTGCTCTATATCTAAATTCAGTCTATTACCAGGAATGCTCAGGACCTACTCAAGAATGCAAATATTCCTTTCCACTAATATTTACAGGGTAAACTAAGATTTCTGCTTGAGTATTAAAATTAACAGTAAAATAGTAATCAAGTTTTCAGATTAATTCAAATTGGCTAATTGAAATAAGTGAATACCCAATAAAATTTAAGTGTATTGGACAAAAAGCTTTTCCTAAAACATTAACTAAAATATCTATTAGTAGTTCATCTTCCTGTAAAATTGCCTAACATCCAAAGAACCTAAAGCAGTCATATTTGTGTGCAAAAATTAAAATTTAAAATTACCAAGACTGCAAGTTAAAATTTCCAAAAGCCCCCACTAGTCAAAAAAGGGGGAGACAGTGGGGTAATATCATGTAAGGAAAAATATCCTGTAAGTAAAATACATCTAGAAAATTCTTACTCCAGAAAAGTAACTTCCATTTGTAAAGCCAACAGCAGGACACCCATGAAAAACACACATGGTGTCAAAATAAGCCAAAGGAAAATCATTCAGGCAAAAATAAAAAGAATCCCAAGTCTAATTTGCAGAGAGGATCCCTTTGTTAACTTTTGGTCGAGAATGTGTTTGTGTGTTTTCAGAGAGCAACTCCAAAACCATGTGGGTTCCTGCGACAGTGAGGAACTGACGGGTCTGTTCCAGTCACGAGGACGGTCCAGAGATGGGGGACACTGATGACACCTTGCCATGCTAGCAGTCGGCAGCTGTGCATGGCTGCAGGCGGCCCAGGACCAAACTAGAGAGGACGGAACTTGCATTGCCACAATGTGTCCACCATCTGGATACCATTGCTAACATGTACACATAAAGAACTATTTGACATTGAAACTGGGACTCAGAACAGTTGGGCATTGAAACTGAGACTCAAACATTTTTGTTCTTATACATTTACTTCTAGTATGCAGAGGTAAGATATTTTTGAAGAAAAGAAACAGGGGAGAGTGACTGATATAGAGGCAGGGAGGCATTGAACAGGCTGTCAAGCTACAGGGGGAAGGCTGGGGTGGATGGGAGGTGGATGCTGGGGGAGATCAACTGAAGGACTTGTATGCATGCATATGAGCATAACCAATGAATGAAAGACACTGGGGCGGGGAGGGGGGGGCAGGTGGGGACATGTGCTGAGGGGTAGGGGAGGCTGGGGGGAGGAAATTGGGGGTAAAAAAAAGGAAAACATATGTACTACTATTAAATATGTTATACTGCAAAAAAAATAAATAATAATGCCCAAAGATTTTCAGTTTATTACACATTTTTATTATTTATATTCTTACTTGTAATCTCAATGAAATTAGAAATCAATAATTTATTTAAACATATAATGAGCATTATAGGGAATACTAAAGAAACATTAGACTTGGTCCTTACATTCAGATCAATACTGTTCTATAGTTTTGGGTACAATGTGGGCATTTGTTTAAATACTATGAAGATAACTCTATTACATGACTAAATTATTTACATTTTATTTTTGGGAATGTGTAGAGTAGTTTCTCATCATCATGCTTTCAGTAATATCTAAAAACAACGATAACCATTTCCTCATTAACCAATCCAAAGTAATTTCTTCTTTCCATTCACTTCACTAAGTTTTCCTTCCTATCCTAGTTTTCCCTATTCATAGCTTTAATAAATCCTAGAACTTCTGCTTCTAGAACTTTCATATTAACAGGGAAAAGGTCATTTTAATAATCTATACCAATGTTCCCTTTACTGGGTATGCAAAAAAAGTTAATCCAAATCATTACAAGAAGCAAACTCCAAAGAAATACCATTTATCTATCTCATGAACATTTATTAAGCATCTATTAAATGCGGTAATAATACCTGCCCTCATGGCAGTATATGTTTGAGGGACAGATAGACAAGTATAGCAATACACACTGTATGATAAATATGATACATGTTATGATTGAGATATGCTTCATAGGCTATGTGAAACTAGAAGAGAGACTTTGAGGCCAGGAACACCTTCTGAACTTACTCAAATGTGAGCTAAATTAGACAAATAGACATTGCTATTAAAATAAAAAAGAAAATGGAGGGCACTGCAAATAAAAATATGACATATTTGAGGATCTGCAAGTTGTTTGGGGCTTAAGATGCCAGGGATGAGGAATGGAATAAAATGAGGCTAACGAATGTTCTTATGAAAGTTTTTTATTTTATTTTATTGATATTTTACAGAGAGGAAGGGAGAGGGATAGAAAGTCAGAAACATCAATCAGCTGCCTCCTGCATACCCTCTACTGCGGATGTGCCCGCAGCCAAGGTACATGCCCTTGACTGGAATCCAACCTGGGACCCTTCAGTCCACAGGCCGATGCTCTATCCACTGAGCCAAACCGGTTTCGGCCTTATGAAAGTTATTGTGGCCAAACTAAAGAATGTATTAGTAAACTTTACTCTGACAGCTCTGGAAATCCATTGAAAGATCAAATTCATATTTTAGAAACATCAGTCCAGGATCAATATGGTAGCATCATTAGGAAAAAACAAAAACAAAAACAAAAACAAAAAAACAGCGTAAGAAGCAAAGATAAGTAGTTCAGCATCACTACTCTATGAGGAGAGGCACACAATAAATATTGCTAATTAAAGAATAAGAAGAAAGATTTGATAATCTGACACATGGTATGGGGAAAGGAATCAAGGATAAGTGCCAGGTTTTTGCCTTGGGTGATTATGTGAATAGTAATTCTAGCATGGCATGGGGCTATTCAGTTTGGCCATACCAACCTACATGTGCCTCTCATAGAAATAATTCAATTGGCAATTGCATATGAAAGCATAATTTTGTTATATATTTCTCCTTTTTAAAAAGTATTTTTCTGTTTTTTACAAATTTTCTATAGTTGATATTTTTTACATTTATAATCAGGGGGGAAAGTTAAATAAATTAAAAGGAGATTTACAACAAAAATGTATTCCCAGATTTTTATTTTTTCAAGTGGAAAGCTTTCCCAGTAATATACTACCCTGACCAAAACAAAACAAACAAAAAAACCCTCCCTGAACCAATCTATATACATAAAAGGCTAATATGCAAAATGTTCCCTTGGGCGTTCAACAGGGAGTTCGATGACTTGCTATGACGTGCACTGACCACCAGGGGGTGGCACAGAAGGAAGGAAGGCCTTGGCCGGCGGCTGGTAATTGGTAGCTGGCAGTCAGGGGAGGGAGGCTCCAGCCAGCAGCCAAAAGCCCCTATTGGTCCTGATGGCCTGGCCTACCCATTCACGAATTTCATACACCAGGCCTCTACTATACTTACATAATACTTTATTACTTTTTAAAATATATATATTTTTATTGATTTTTCACAGAGAGGAAGAGAGAGGGATAGAAAGTCAGAAACATCAATGAGAGAGAAACATCGATCAGCTGCCTCTTGCACACCCCCTGCTGGGGATGTGCCCGCAGCCACGTTACATGCCCTTGACCGGAATCAAACCTGGGACCTTTCAGTCTGCAGGCCGACACTCTATCCACTGAGCCAAACCGGCTTCGGCCATAATACTTTATTACTTAGTAAAGCACTGGTTTGCCAAAATTTACGTATTTGGAAAATGCTAATAATAATGCTATGCTATAGCACAAATTTCTACCCTATTCTTCTCAAACTGAGCAATAAATCCATACTAAGCACACATGAAGCACATTTAGTTATCGTAACAGTGTGTCAATCTGAACTTGCTTCAACAGTGGTGAGAATGAGAAGAAAAACTAAATTAGGGGCAGGCAATCCAAGCAAAGGGTCAAATAATGTGAGACTCTTCTTTACTGTTAGGAAGGCAAAAGAAGATAGAAATTGACCACCAGAGATTATCACCCTGAATTAAAAAAGGGGGAGGGGGCGGTGGTACAAAGAATGGGGACTTTTTCCTTTAGGAAACTCAGTAGCTACTAAGTTACCTGAAAAGATAAGATACCTGCAAATCTTGCATGTTCGACATTCTTCTCTTCAAAGTATAACAAAATTCAGTACAAGGATATCTCATTTAAAAATAGTAACATTTCAACTTCCTGGCAGAAACTGAGATTCAAAAGATGTTACTTTTCCCACAGGCTTTAGCCCATAAACATTCTCTTAAAATATGTCTTTATTGATTTTAGAGAGAGAGGAAGGGAGAAGGGAGGGAGGGAGGGAGGGAGGGAGGGAGGGAGGGAGGGAGGGAGGGAGGAAGGAAGGAAGGGAGGGAGGGAGGGAAACAAATATCAATGTGAGAGAGAACCATTGATCAGTTGCCTCCTGTATGCACTCTGCCTGGGGACTGAACCCACACACTGGATATGTACTCTGACAAAATCAATCCAGTGACCTTCTGAAGTTAATTAAAGAAGACTTTAATAAATGAAGAAAGATTCTTTGTTCACATTTAGGTCTATAATCTATCTTGAGTTAATGTTTGTGTATGATGTGAAGTATGAATTGAGACTCATTTTTTCCACAAGGACATCTGGATGTTTTAGCATTAATTGTTAAAAATACTTCCTTTTCTTCACTAAATTATACTGTACTTTTGTTGTAAATCAATTGACCAAATACGTTTGGGTTTTCCAGGACTCTCTGTTTTGTTCCATTAATCTGTCTGTCATATGCCAATACCATGCTATCTTAATTATCATAGCTTTAAGTAAATCCTAAAATCCTGATGTAAGGTAGTATTAGAATAATAATTCTCTTTTCAAGATTATTTTTGTTATTCAGGTCCTTTGCATTTCCAAATACATTTTAGAATCAGCTTTTCAATTTTTATTTTTTTGAAAAAGCCTGGTAGGATTATGGCTGGCACTGAGTTGAATTACATATCAATGTGAGTACAAATGACATCTTAACAATATTGTCTTCTAATATATGAACAACTAATTTCTACTTATTAATTTCTCTCTTCATTAATTACTTTTAGTAATATATTATAATTTTTTTCACCTTTTGTTATATTTATTTCTAAAAAGGCTATGTTATGTTTAGCCTCCATTATAAATGAAATTGTTTTATTAACTTCATTTTCCAAATGTTAGTTGTTCATATATAAAAATACATATTTTCCTACATTGATCTTGTGCCCTGTGCTGGGCTAGGATTTCTAGAATAATGCTGAATATAAGTGGTGAGAGCAAATATCCTTGCCTTGTTTCCAATCTTTAGGAGGAAAGTGTTCAGGATTTCACCATTAGGTATGATGTTAGCTGCAGCTTTCCAAAGATGCTTTTATCAAAATGAAGATAATTCCCTTATAATGAAACTTTGCTGAGAAACTTGGTATTGAATTTTGCCAAATGTTCCTTTGAGATAATTATATGGTTTTACTTCTTCTATTAATATGGTTAAACATTCCTAGGACAAATCCTCAGCAAATACTTATTGGTACTTAAAATATTATTTGTTTCCTGGTTCCTACCCTAAGTAAATATTGGAGGGCTTCTAACTTATTCAGATCTCACTTTCATTGTGACTATGAAATGAGCTCGCAGTATCTGTAGAATTATAAATCCTGAGGGGGATATCCTGAGGGGGATGACAGAGAATGTTCAGCTGTCAGTAAAAACAAAGCAGCATTACAGTGTAAGGGTGAAACAGAAAGTGGGATAAATTTATAATACACTATCTTATGCCACTTCTTCTGCTCTATGAGTGACATGTATTTGAGATCTGAACACTCGGAGGAGATATTCTTGCTGACTTCAGTCTCTTATTCTAGGTCTCAAAATCCTTTAAAAAGGAGATTGCTGTGGTGCTTTAGAAGCCTTTTAGCTAAAAAAAATCAGAAATAATCCCATCTCTCTGTTTCTATCCTACTTCCCACCTAACTATAACAGATGAATTATTCCAGAAATTCTCATCCTTTACACAGACCTCCAGAATATGTGCCTTTTAAAAATTTTATAGAGTCCACAATAATCCTATGACTTGTTTATAAGTACTGGAGGGTATACACTCAGGTAAAAATCAGAAGCAAATTAATGGATGTATTCTCTGACCAGAGTCCCAAGTTTATTCTAAGGTACTTTCAAATGAAAGGAGGGAGACCTACTTATGGCCATTCACAGCCTTAATAAGCACAACATTTAATCTCAGAGGGATGAGTCATACCATAATCAACTCTAGCTCCTCAAATATGAACTGTGATCTCTTCTACTACAACCTATACTATAAGATTATGTTCCTTGAAGGTAGCCAATATATCACTCTATCTTCCTCCCCCAAAATTAACTTTACCAACTAAGAGAAAAAGATGAACAAACAACAGGCACATTATTTATGGTAAAAATGAATCCTAATTTATAAATTGCATCAGGATGGGAGGACTCTGAATGGAAGGCCATAGTTTTAGCTTCTCTGATTATACAGACTAATAACTGGGCATGTCCCTTATGCAGACCTGAGAAATTATGCTTATCAAACTGTTGCAACTGATATCAGCTCTTGAACAGCATAAAGATTCTAAAGTAATCCATGATGTAATTATGTGGATATTGTCCCCTTGTACTCAAGTTGTCATTTGAGTACAGAGGTCAAAGAATAGCACGTGGGCTGCCGTGAGGACCTCAGTAAAAGATGAATGCTCTGCTGGCATGCTGTTTCCTGTCCAATATTCTTCCAAGTGAATCTAACGCTAAGTTTGACCTATTCAGGTCATGAGCATCTGAATTTGTGATTAAGCCTACAGAGAATATTTGATGATCTCTGCAACAACTAAAAGTATAACGGGCCTTGCAAGTATCTGATAACATCTGGTTTCCCTGATACTGTTTTGCTATAAACTGTTTCAGTTAAACGTGATTTTCTGAGTTGTATTCAATAGAATTCAACATTTATGCAGGAGTCTTTCTCTTTCTATTCTTGTTGTGTGTTCAAATATTCAAAATGCTTACCAATGATGATATTACTAAAGTTTGGTTCAAGTACTATGAGGTTTCTGTACAGATGGAGGTACAAATTATTTTGAAACCATAAACAATTTCTAATACGGGCTACAGTATTACAAAATTTCATATGGTTATAAAAGTAAACTTTTCACTAAAAGGCTTTGTTTCGTTAATACCAAGGTCTAAAAGAAACCACTACATTTCAGTTATTTCTTCAATTGCAATTCAAAATTCCCTTGCTCATTCACTGGTGCTACACTTTTGTAGAATGCAGCTATACATATAGCATCAATAAAAGCTTCCTGCCTAAGAGCCAGTCCCAAAACGTTTACAGTTAGCAGTAAATTCTGCCTCAGACAAAAAAGGGTAGAGACATTTGATTAGTCCAATACAGATATGATGAATTTACTTTTCTTTTAGAAAAGACTATAATTTCATAAGATATATTTGTTAATTACTACTACCTAATAACAATGTTCCATAAGAAATCGCTGACTACATGAAGAGCCTCTAGGTGTCAATCTAAGAGATACACAAAATAATTTTAACAATCTTTCTTCAAGAAGGTTAGTTGGGTAATAATATACTTTTATGATTTTATTGATATAATGTAATTGCATTTTATGTATTTACATTGCAATATAAAGATAGAATATAGGCAGATACAAAATAATCATTCCTTTCTAAAAAGAAGTTACTACTTTGGCAGAAATTTTTAAAAATAGGGTATATTTAGATGCATTGCCCATTTTTTGATTAGATTGTTAAGTTGTATGAGTTCCCTGGAAATACTGGAGATTAAACCCTATCAGAGATAACAATGGCAAATACACGAGCAACCAGATTATTATGATCTCAGAAGACACAATAATCTGGCCACTCAGTGTATATACTATCGAATAAAAGAGTAATATGCAAATTAAGCATCACTCCACTACAACAAGCCATGCCCACTAGCCAATTAGGAGTATGCAAATTAACCCCAGCCAAGATGGCTGTCACCAAAGAGAGAGCAGGAGGTAGGCTTGGGTTTCCTTGAAATGGAGGAAGCCAAGTATTCTGCACATCCTGGCTGGCCCAGGTCTACGCTTAAGGCTACAAAGTTTCAATTATAGAAGAGAAATAAATCCCAACAGACATGGCTGCCTCCATGGAGAGAGCAGAAGGCTTGGCTCCGCTCCAGGCTACAAAGTTTCAATTATAGAAGATAAATAAATCCCAGATATCATGGCCTCTGTTTGGGTTGCTGAGGGGTGTGGCCAGCCTGAAAACCACCACAGGCTTCTCACCCAGGCCACTCCATGCCCCAAGGGAACCCCCACCCTGATCTGGGACACCCTTCAGGGCACACTAGCTGGCCCCCATCCATGCACCAGGCCTCTATCCTATCTAATAAAAGAGTAATATGCAGATTGACCATCACTCCAACACACAAGATGGCTGCCCCCATGTGGTCAAAGATCCTGCCTCCATGTGAACACAAGATGGCTACTATAAGATGGCCAGAGGGGAGGGCAGTTGAGAGGGATCAGGCCAGGGAGGGCAGTTGTGGGCGATCGGGCCAGCAGGAGAGGGCAGTTGGGAGAGACCAGGCTGAAAGGGAGGGCAGTTGGGAGCAATCAGGCCAGCAGGAGAGGGCAGTTAGGGGTCACCACACCCGCAGAAGAGGGAAATTGGGGGGCAAACAGGCTGGCAGGGGAGCAGTTAGACATCAATCAGGCTGGCAGGGGAGTGGTTAGGGGGTGATTAGGCTAGTAGGCAGAAGCAGTTAGGGGCAATCAGGAAGGCAGGCAGGTGAGCAGTTGGCAGCCAGCAGTCCTGGATTATGAAAGGGATGCCCGGGTGCCCGTTTAAGCCTGATCCTACCAGGATCAGGCCTAAACGGTCAGTCAGACATCCCTCAAGGGGTGCAAGATTGGAGAGGGTGCAAGCTGGGCTGAGGGACACCGCCCCCATGAATGAATTTCGTGCATTGTGTATACAGATATGTATATGTATACATATATGTGTATAAGTGTGTGTGTGTGCGTGCGCACACACACACACACACACACACACACACTTGAGGCCTGGTGCATGAATTCATGCATGGGTGGGATTCGGTCAACCTGGCCAGGGGGAGGGGACATGGGTAGTTGGCTGGCCTGCCTGCTGGTCAAATTCCTGGTCGAGGGGACAATTTGCATATTAGCCTTTTATTATATAGGATATACACCGAGTGGCTAGATTATTATGTGTTCAGAGATCATAATAATCTGGCTACTCAATGTATGTTCTCCCATGAAGTGGGATTTCTTGTTCTTTTGTTGATGGTTTCTTTTTCTTTATCTTATTAGATGTAGTCCCTAGTTTCCCTTCCCCTAGGGGCTATATTGGTGAAGATATTGCTTCGGTACATGTCTGAGATTTTGCTGCCTATGGATTCCTCTAAGATTTTTATGGTTTCCCAAAACTAGAAACACCAGTCAGAAAGGATATTCTAGCATGTACCCCTATGTTCATAGCAGCACAATTTACAATAGCTAAGATTTGGAAACAGCCTAAATGCCCATCAGCAGATGAGTGGATTAGAAAACTGTGGTATATCTACACAATGGAATACTATGATGCTGTAAAAAGTAAGGAATTCCTACCATTTGCAACAGCATGATGGACCTAGATAGCATTATGCTAAGTTAAATAAGTCATTTGGAGAAAGATAAATATCACATGATCTCACTCATTTGTGGAATATAATGAACAACATAAACTGATGAGCAAAAACAGATCCAGAGACAGAGAAGCACTGATCAGATTGTCAAATCTCAGAAGAAAAGCAGGGGGGGGGGGGGGGGGGGGCGGGGAAAGAGATCAACCAAAGGTCTTGTATGCATGCATATAAGCATAACCAGTGGACACAGACCCGAGTTAGGTGAGGGCACATGCATGGGAGAGAGGCAATGGGGGGATAAGGACACATATAACACCTTATTCAATGAAGAAGTAAATTTTAAAAATATGTATGTTTAAGAAATAATGGTTGCTATGTTATGAATGTTAGTGTTCCCCCCAAATTCATACATTGAAATCCTAATTCCCAATGTGATAGTATTAGGAGATGGGGCCTTTGGATAGTGTTATTAGGTCATGACAGTGGAGCCCTTATGAATGAAATTAATGCCTGTATAAAAAAGGCCCAAAAGAACAACCCTGCCTATTTCCACAATATGAGGAATACAATAAGGAGTCTGTGACCCAGAAAAGGGATCTCACACAATTATGCGAGCACCCTGATTTCAGACTTCCAGCTTCCAGAATTCTGAGAAATACATTTCTGCTGTATATATAGGCTATCCAATCTATTGTATTTTGTTACAGTAGGCCAAATGAACTAAGACAATGAACTATAAAATCTAATTATTATTGAATGCCTTCATTAAATCTGTATTTTGCTTAAAAAATATGTCCTTTCTTTTTCTTTCAACCAGCACAGAACTTGTGATGATTTGTTATCACTAATTTTTCCCATTACTATGAGTAAAACAATACAATATAGCTCAAAACAGCTATGTAACTATGTGGATATTTTATTCCTACGTATGGTACTAATGTCTAACTGATAATTAGTTTTAACTAAAAGCCATCAACAAAGAACAAACTGTATCTTCAATTAAAAGATAAAATTATATGCCACTGTGCTGCAGACATATGGAAGACTAAAGTTTTCTCATGCTATAAAAATGCCTGCATTTGTAAATGGTACAGTATTAACATAAAGGATGGAATGATCAAGCTTAAGAGGGGAACTGGCATGAAAGGCTTCTCGGACTATGTGGCAACAGAATTAAAATTTGAAGGACAGGTAGAAGGTCACTGGTAGTGGTAGCAGAAGTACACCAGAGAGGAACTCCAGCTAAGCAAATAAAACAGAGATTTCAAAGACAGGAAAGACATAGAATTTAAAAATAACTATATAATTGCTGCTGACATCATTTAAACATAATTCAAATGTCAGCATTACTTATTGGGGGGGGGGAGAAATCCCAAAATGTTATTGAAATAAAAATAATAGCCAGAAGGGGCTACAGGAGGTGTTGTAATTGATCAATATGCCCTATTTAATCATTCTTGTCTTGAAATTTTGCCCGATGTATATATATTTAGTGATTTACTTTCACTCCAATCATAAAGGCATAACAATTCCTTAAATGTGATAGCCAGATTGCCAATATTTATTGATCAATTAATACAAAGAGGTTCTAATCACTGAACATTTTAGTAGTTTGATCAAACCAACTAAATGAATACTTTCATAGAAGCTTCTAGATATAAGATAAATAGTCCATGCAATAGGACAGTGGTTTGCAAACCACGGCTCGCAAGGCACATATGGCTCTTTGGCCCCTTGAGTAGCGGCTCTTCCAAAAAATACCACGGCCTGAGCGAGTCTATTTTGAAGAAGTGGCGTTAGAATAAGTTTAAGTTTAAAAAATTTGGCTCTCAAAAGAACTTTAAATAGATGTACTGTTGATATTTGGCTCTTTTGACTAACGAGTTTGCTGACCACTGCACTAGGAGACATTAGCTAATTCAAATTCTCATTTCTTTATTTATAAAGGATTCATTCAAACATTGACAAAATAAGTATGAATATATTCAGACTATTTTATATTATAACTAGAGGCCCGGTACACGAAATTCATGCACGGGAGGGAGGGGTGAGGGATGTCCCTTAGCCCAGCCTGCACTCTCTCCAATCTGGGACTCCTTGAGGGATGTCCAACTGCCCATTTAGGCCTGATCCCGGTAGGATCGGGCCTAAACGGGCAGTCAGACATTACTTCTCACAATCCAGGACTGCTGGCTCCCAACTGCTCACCTGCCTGCCTCCCTGATTGCCCCTAATCACTTCTGCCTGCCAGCCTGATCACCCGCTAACCACTACCCTACCAGCCTAATTGATTTTTAACTGCTCCCCTGCCAGCCTGTTTGCCCCCAACTTCCCTCCCTCCTCTGCCGGCCTGGTCAGCCTTAACTGCCCTCCCCTGCAGGTTTGATCGCCCCCAACTTCCCTCCTCTGCCAGCCTGGTAACCCCTAACTGCCCTCCCTTGCAGGTCTGGTCCCTCCCAACTTCCCTCCCTTGTAGGCCTGGAACCTCCCAACAGCCCTCCCCTGCTGGCCATCTTGTGGTGGCCATCTTCTATCCACATGGGGACAGGATCTTTGACCACATGGGGGCAGCCCTCTTGTGTGTTGGAGTGATGGTCAATCTGCATATTACTCTTTTATTAGATAGGATAGAGGCCTGGTGCATGGGTAGGGGGGCAGCTGGTTTGCCCTGAAGAGTGTCCCAGATCAGGGTGGGGGTTCTCTTGGGGGAGGGGCGGTCTGGGCAAGGGGACTGTGGAGGTTTTGCAAGCCAGCCAGTCCCCCCCCTCCCTCCAGCAACCCAAGCAGAGACCCTGGGATCTGGGATTAATTTATGTCTACAATTAAAACTTTGTAGCTTGGAGCGGAGCCAAGCCTTCTGCTCATTCTGAGGTGGGAGCCATTTCTGTTTGAAACATTGTAGCCTAGAGTGGAGGCCTAGGCCAGCAATGGCAGGCAGAAAGCTTTGCTTCCTCTGATGCCAGGGAAACCCAAGCTTTCCTCCTGCTCTCAGTGGCGGCAGCCATCTTGGTTGGGGTTTATTTGCATAATCTGCTCCTGATTCGCTGGTGGGTGTGGCTTGTGGGTGTGGCAAAGGTACAGTCAAATTTGCATATTACTCTTTTATTGGATAGGATTAGTAGTTATAGTAAAAAATTCTACGCTTTCTTAACTAAACTTGGACATGATCTTAAAATTGCTGAAATGTGTTATTACCAGCAACATGCAAAGTTTTCAGAGAGCTAAATGGGATATCCTATATAATAAAAGCGTAATATGCAAATTGCCCAAACAGGCTAACAGCAGAACGACTATCCAAATGACCACCTGGGACCACGCTATGACACCCACTGGTGCCAGGCTGGCCAAGGCGAGTGCAGTGCGATTGGTCAGGGGCCTGGCCATCACCCATGATTGCTCTGCAGAGGGAAGCCCAGGCCACCAATCAGCAGGTTGCAGCAGGTGGGTGTGGTCTCCCTGTGCAAGGGAAGCCTGGGTCCCAGGGGAAGGAAGGCCTGTTCTTGTACCAATTTCATGTATCAGGCCTCTAGTTAGATTATAAAGCCTTAAGGAAGGAAAAATGCCTTGTTAGTGAACCTGTGTTTCCTGGAAAATAAGAGTAAGGTTTCAACTTTACCAAAAACAAACAAACAAACAAATAAAAAAAAACACCTTACAGCTTAATAAAACTAACCTGTAATTTTTGCTGCCTTTTCCTCTTGGTCCACTCGGTTCTCATCATCGTCTTCATTATCTTCTTCAAAGTCATCTAAATTCCCAATATCAGCCTGCTTCATACTCATCAAACTAGCCAAACTTTGCATGTCTTCATCCCTACATCAATGATTTATAAATAATACATAGTTCATTAAATGACATTACTTGAATAAGAACTGATGCTTAAAAAATATTAATATATTCCTTTTTTGTACATTAATAAGTCTTTTTAAAGCCATATAATGCTATTGAAAACTCTAAACACTCATTTATTAATTTTTAAACAGCATGCTTAATTAGTAAAAAAACAAACAGGATTAAAAACTAACTGGTTAGGAGTTACATTAATTCTGTGCTGCAGACATATGGAAGACTAAAATTTTCTCTATGGGATTAAAGTAGAGTTTCTTAACCATAAAGTCTGCAAACAAAAACTTGTTTCATAAAACAATGAGATAATTGACAAATCAGATGAGATCTAGACTTTAAAATATTTAAATTTTCATAAGGAATTAAAATAGAAATTCTTAATCTGAAGTCCATGAACCCTTTTGGTTTTGTGAACTGGAAGAAAAAGAAGTAGAATAAAGCCCTGTAAATTATATTTAAATCTTATTTAAAGGTGCATTTTTCTGAAAGGGGCTATAGTTGTTCAAACATTAAAGAACTAATGTAATACAAAAAGCACCATAAGACAAAGTCTAGCCTTTTTAAGAATTACAAGATGGAAAATGACCTGGGTTGATTGAAAAGAAAAAATTTACATTAAATACTGTAAACATTAAAAAATGTAAGTTTTCCTGATCTATCACTTTCATCTTAAATTTCAAACAAACTACAGTGAATGAAATATATTTCTTACATGTCATATACAAACTAAATTTTAATCAGGTATACTTCCTCAAAATTCAGAAAATCAAATTAAAACAGTTTCTCATGTTCTTAGCACAATACAATAAAAACACACACAATAAAGTCTCTTATTCATTTTTCTAAATATGACTTTGCAGACTAAACTGGTTTTTAGAAATTCTTTGCATTTTATCTCATATAAGCTTAGAATTAAAATAATTTCCCCATTTTAAAATAAGTTAGTAACACAAAGTCTGCATGAACAAAAAAAGTTGTTACATTATATAAATGCCTTACAAGTTGCTCACCTATCAATGAGGATAATTTCAAGATATATTATTCTTAAAATGCTAATTTGCTTAATTTTACCTATTTAATTTCCTCATATTTTAACCCTGAACATTTTTCTTTGGGAAAGGTAAGGAGGCAAGAGTAATTTAGGGTGTTTGAGAGAATGCTTCACTCAAACTGAGATATTTGATTTGACTGAATTCCCTCTCACCCACATTTCTGTGAATGGTACTGATTCACTTACTGCTTCTGCCCAATGGAAAGGAGTCCACTTTCAAAAGATCTTCTGATTTTGTTTTCTCTCTTCTTTCTCTATTTCATTATCTTTCATTGCGGATTGGATTTCAGGATAAGGTCTTTATTTTTAATTTCTCAATATTTAAGTCTACAATTCACAGTCCTGATATGGAAGACTAATGCTTCCACTCTGCACTAGTGCTACCACACTCACTTAGAAGCAAACTTTCCAGAGAAGAGGCTGTGTCATCTACCAAGTCACTTGTGCCCTGGAGAGGAGTGCCCAACTTCTCATTCTGGCCACAGTGTTCAGTCTAATCAGTCAAGTCGACATGACCAACCACGGGAACCACATTTCACTGGCTCAAATAGATCTAGAAGTGTAATTTAGATTGGACTGTAATGTTTATAGGTGCCTTCGTCCCCTCACATTTTAAGTGAAGGTGTAGAATTTACATTTCCATCTTCCATTCCAAATAGGTACTAACAGTTTCACTATACCCAAAACATGCAATTTTCCCATGATTTAACTAGAGTGAATGTTACTTTTTTTTTTAATCTCATTTTATCCAGCTATAATATTAACTTTTAGGAAACTAAACTGGGTATAGAAATTATCTTTGTGCAATGCTTATTGAGAACTTTAGAAGTGATTTTTTAACAAAGAGTGTCTCCTGTACACTTTGCTATACAATTTTTGGAAGGCTGAGCCAAAGAACATGAATTGGCCAAGATTCCTTTAATTCTTTCTTTACTCCTATCCTAAACTTCCCATTTTGGGCTCCTCTCACATCTCAGCTGAACCAAACAGCTCCACAAATTGAACTGTCTATATTTCAGAGTACAACCACTTACACCAAAGACACTAAAATATAACAAACACGTATGATATCCTATAATATACAATTATAATATAAAATTTGAAACTTGCTGTAATCACTTTTATATTATTGTTCATTCTCTAGAGTCACAAGAGGCTATAAATAATAAGGAATTCATTTAATTCAGTCTCTGAAACAAAGAATGGTAAGAATGATTGGTATGTGATAGGATGTTCTCAACTGTTGCAATCTACCGAGTCCAAAGCTATAAACCTAGTGTTTTAAAACATACTCTGAAGCAGCTTTCTGGACAAAACAAACTTACGTGGCTTTTCCTTCCCGGAGGAAAATACAAGATAATGAAAACTGGAGAGTGGCAGATACAACTTTTTTAGACAGTGGCTTGAATTTTAACTTAACATCAGTCTGAGTTGGCATAGGACTTGCATACTGTTTCATGTTGATGCTGCTAGTAGCAAGAGCTTTCCTTCGACCAGAAGGGGATTCCTGGAAGACAAAAAATAATTATAATTACGTTAGTTGGAGTTATTTACTTTATAGTCAAATATTTTAAAATACAATTTTAATAATATGATTAAACAATTGAGACTTCCTTCTCCAATGAATTCCTATAATAATGAAACAAAATTATAATGAGTTTATATCACAACATTTACATATGTAAGGCAAATATAAAATTGGAGAGAGCTGACAGGCAAAAATAGGGGAAGATTTAACTACCCTCAACTCAGGAAAGGAAACTAGAACAGAAAGTCTCCAGGGCTCCTGTAAAAAGCACAGGGGTCAGTATCAAAGTTCTCAATAATTGTTTTCCTTCCTTTGATTATATTTACTATAACCTATCTACATTATAATGTAAAACTAAAGATATTAGGTTAATTAACTAATTAACCTTTCTCAATGCCTATACTTTTTAAGGCAACACCCAGCCTTGTTAACATTCTACCTCATTCTATCTATAAATACTGAATTCTATCCTATACTCTGAGTCTTATTTCTTCCTGGAGCTTTTTCTAATCACTCCAGTCTACAGTCCTCTCTCTTTCCTAAGATCACATATATCAAGGAAGAATTCTTCTCCACATAGCAATTGCCAACTCATCAAAAATAGAACACAAAATGAAACCTATTTGCTATCAAAGGTATTTAACATTCCATTAATAAACTACCTTATTTCAAAATTATCTTTTATTGAATAATAGCACAGAAAAACAATGGTAACAGGACAGCAAAATAATGATTGGGTGTTAAGTATGAAAAAGAAAAGGTGTCAATTCTGGAGAAATGTTATCATGAATAAGACATAATAATCTCTGATTATGTGTTCTAATGGCAAAAAATTATTTTTAACTGATTTTATTGGTGTGGCATTGGTTAATATCATATGGGAAATTTTAGAAGGTCAATTTGTAAATAATGTAAATCAAAGGTTATACCATCATTAATGTAACCAGAGGTCATAAACTAGCATTTCATAGAGTTTACTGATCTGAGAGTTAAGACCTGAAATAAGGCTTACTTTCCAAACTATATGACCTTGAGTAAATCAGTAACTTGAGCCTCAGTAACCTTCCCTATAAAATAAGGAGATTAGACAGGAACCAAGATGGCGGCATAGGTAAGCACCTATTTTGCTGCCCACGCAACAGTTCCGAAACTACAACTTAACAACAAAACAAACATCATCCAGGATCACCGGAAAGCTGGCTGAGTGAAAATCCCACAGATAAAAGTAAAGGTGGGACGCGGTGACTCAGGAGGAGCAGCGGTGCGCAGCTTTGAAGATACCCGAGGAGTGAGGTTCGGAGCCTTTCGCGAGCGAGCAGTGAGGGACGGGCGGCAGCAAACCCGGCTGGTTTTCTCCAATGGGGAGGGTGGAGGCCTCCCACAGCACCGACCCCCCAGTTCCAGGCGAGGTCCCAGGTCGGGAAAAGGAAGACCCCAGGCGCGGCTGAGGTCTGCGAGTTTGGGGAGAGTGTGTGCGTAAATTGGAACAACAGTTCGTGGAGTGTGAGACCGGGCAGAGGATGCGTGACTTGCTCACTCGCTCGGAGACCACTGAACTGCTTTGTTTTGCAACCCTGAGTGAGACTTTGGGTGTGCAGACTCATTTGTGGAGAGGCAGAGTTGTCTGGCAACGGGGAGACCAGCAGTGGATTTCTATTGGAGGGGCGCAGCCATTACCACCCAACACTGAGACCCGCGAGCCGCATAGCTGACGCTGACGCCGCACGCCACATAGTGCGCAGCGTAGGGCAGAGCTAACGCTGGCGCTGCGCGTCGCGTAAGGAAGCTGAGCCACTGTCCCTTAGAGGATACCTACCACACACCGCTAAGGGACCAACTCAGGAAAGCAACCACAATGCAGAGAAAAGGAAAGAACTCAGCTGTGAAAGAACTGGAGGAAAAAAGACAACTAGATATAGAGTTCAAAAGGACAGTAATTAGGTTTATGAAGAGGCTACTAGAAAAGGCCGATGAACTTAACGAGAACTACAAGGAAATAACACATACAAGGAAATGAACAACACCTATGAGGATATGAAAAAGGACCAACTAGAAATTAAGCATACACTGACTGAAATAAAAAATATTATACAAAGACCTAAAAGCAGTCCAGACAACCGCAAGAACCAAGTCAAAGATTTGAAATACAAAGAAGCAAAATCCACTCAGCCGGAAAAGCAAGAAGCCAAAAGAGTCCAAAAAACTGAAGATAGTATAAGGGGCCTCTGGGACAACCTCAAGCATACCAACATCAGAATTATTGGGGTGCCAGAAAAAGAGAGAGCAAGATAATTTTCATTTGAAGAAATAGTGACTGAAAACTTCCCACACCTGGTGAAAGAAATTGACTTAAAAACCCAAGAAGTTCACAGAACCCCAAATTATAGGAATCTAAAGAGGACCACACCAAGACACATCATAATTAAAATGCCAAGAGCAAAAGATAAAGAGAAAATATTAAAAGCAGCAAGAGAAAAACAGTTAGTTACCTATAAGGGAGCACCCATACGATTGTCAGCGGATTTCTCAACAGAAATGTTGCAGGCCAGACGGGAATGGCAAGAAATATTCAAAGTGATGAATAGCAAGAATCTACAACCAAGATTACTCTGTCCAGCAAAGCTATCATTCAGAATTGAAGGTCAGATAAAGTGCTTCACAGATAAGAAAAAGCTAAAGGAGTGTATCACTGCCAAACCAATACTGTATGAAATGCTTAAAGGTATTGTTTAAGAACAGTAAGAAGAAAAAGGTAAAAATATACATTATGAACAACAAATACACATCTATCAACAAATGAATATAAAAATCAAGTGAATTAATTTGATGAACAGGATAAACTGGGGAATAGAACAGAATCATGGACATAGAGAGGGAATGGACTGACAATTCTTGGGGAGAAAAGGGGTGTTGGAAGTGCAGCAAGAGACTGGACAAAAATCATGCAACTATGGGAGAGGACAGTGGTGGGGGGAGTGAGGGCGGAGAGAGGGATGGGTACTGGGTGGAGGGGAGCTATAGGGGGAAAATGTAGTTAATAAACTGAACAATAAAGATTAAAAAAAAGGAGATTAAACAAATCCATTCAAGCTCTACATTGGTTTTCTAGAAAATTACCAAGACAGGAAAAACTATCATTAGCATTTCAATTATTTAATAAAGCTTTATTTGTCCTATGATTGGCAAACTTGTCTAAAATTAGGATATACTAATTTAATGAAAACATTGAAACAGCCTTGTAAAAGTTTTTGACATTCCTATGAGCAGAACAAGTAAAGAATGTAATATAGCATCCCTAAAGAATACCTTGTTTCAAAATGTGGTCTTATCTGTCCGATTACGCACAGCAATATTATACAGAACTATTAGTGCATGTAGATACCTTATGAGTGAATTTTAAAAAAGCATCAAGCATTTGAGAAGGATTTAGGTTCTCTCAGAAGAAATACTTAAGAATATGCAAATACCCTCAACTGAATCAAGTTGAGCAGATGTGACTATCCCAAACAATACAAGTGATCTTTCCCTGGTTGCTACTGTCAATCAAAGAATAAGATTAAGATCCAAGGTTCTGACAATGTGCAAAATGAAAAAGTATGATCAGGGAGTATCAACTGCCTACAATGATATGAACAATAATCTCTTATTGTACCTTTTGAATAGCTAAGAACTTCTACATATAATATACGACTTAAAACCTCTTTTGAAAGCATAACATACAATGTCCACATGTTATTTTCAGATTTTGTTAAACATTTGTTTCATAAATTATTACGTTGGTCCCTTAATAGTAATTATCTAATTTTATAACCAAATAAAAAACTATAAAACATAAGATAACTCGGAAATGCATAATTTTGAAAGACCAGTTTAAGGATGATTACTGCAAAATCTAGAGTCTAGATGATTAACAATCTGTGGACTTCACTTTTTAAGATAAAAGTTATGCAGAAAGGTTTTTTGCTAAACTTAGGGAACTGTTTGGTACATTAGTATGTCTGATAAAAACCCCACAGGAAATAAAATTATTAAATTCTAAACACAATTACCTATACTACCTAATTAAAAGCAAAAATTTGCTCAGCAGTATTAAAAACAGCACTTATAAAGATTTGGGCAGGTAAACAGTATAGAGCTCTTTTGAGTGTACAATATCCATTCCTAATATTATCACAGGATTTCATTAAAGTTTCTGTCTTTGGGAGAAGGAGTTTGAATGGTGTTTCTACTAATTCTTTAGCTAGTGGGAACACCAGCTTCACAAATCTTCAGTTTTTATAACCATTGAGTCCAAATCTTTACCCAATCAAGACTGCTATAATTGTTATCAACAGTTCTACAAAGAATAAATTAACTGATTGCATTGCTATATCAACATATCTTTTACAACCTAAAAAGTGGATATGTGTGGGGAGTGTTTAAGAGAGTAAGGACCAGCCAGGCAGGGAAAGTTTAGAGATAATTATTGTTATTCATGCCAGAGTCCTAATGCTAACATATCGCATGCGATTAGACAAGAGAACAAAAATAAGAGAAAAACAGTAAGATAAATTCTTAGGGAAAGGAAGTTAGATGACAAAAGTCAATAAGAAGTGAGTGATTACATATGTTTAGGTTTAAATTTTTGCCTCTGGTCTCATGTTTATACTTGTGTTAGTGTATTAGGCAGTATTTTGGGAATTACTTCAAAATCCCTAAAGCAGTTTTAAACTTTAGGATTTATTTTTTTAAAAAAAGAATAAAACTAGTTGAGCTTGTTAAAAATTCTGATGGCTATCTCCCAGTCCAAGAGATACTAAATTAGTAAATCTGGAGATGAGCCCTGCATTTCCTAAAAATAATAGTATTAAGTACTTTTCCTCTTCACTACCATCACCTCCCTTCCCCCAAAACTCACTACTAGCAGGTGATTCCAGTCCAGATCATCCAAAATCACTCTCTCAGGCCCTGGGCAGGTAACTGGGTCGGTCAGAGCATCATCCTGATATGCCAAGGTTTGGGCTTCAATCACCAGTCAGAGTACATTCAAGAACGAACCAATGAATGCATAAGTAAGTGGAACAACACACTGATGCTTCTCTTTCTCTCTCAAATTCAATAAATTAAAAATAAAGTAAATGAAATCACACTTTCAGAAATAGTTCTCCCCTGAGAGATCCAAGATGGCTGCCGAGGGGACAGCAGGCTGCAAGACGGTGTGAGTGAGAGAAGGCGAGGAGAGGGTGCGGATGTGTGGGGAGTGTCTCTATTTGTGAGTGAGGGGCAGCTATCCTCCAAGGAATTGTTGGGAACTGCCGGACGGGCTCCCCCGGCCAAGCGGCCGCTGCTGCACTGAACTCTCCCGCAGACGCCGCACCATCTGGAAGGGGAGAGTGCCGCGATGGGAGCCCAGCCTGACCTTCAACCAGGGAGACCTCAGGCCCTCTCAGGACCCTACAACCACAACGCCCAGGGACAAGCTGCTCAGCACGAACCCAGGAACACCAGGACTCCAGCCTCTGACCGTGGGCGCCTAAAATCCTGTCCAGGAGGAGACAAGGCGGCAGGAATACCCGGATGAGCCCTGCGCCTTCTCACAGCGCAGATAAAAGGGAGCAGCTGAGTCCATTACATCCCCGGAATTGGTGGATCAAATACAGCTGGAGAGTTCAGATATCGCCTAGGGCAGTGGTGAGCAATCGCGGCTCGAGAGCCACAAGCGGCTCTTTGGCCCCTTGAGTGCGGCTCTTCCTCAAAATACCAGGGCCTGGGCGAGTCTATTTTGAACAAGTGGCATTAGAAGAACTTTAAGTTTAAAAAATTTAGGTCTCAAAAGAAATTTCAATCGTCGTACTGTTCATATTTGGCTCTCTTGACTAACGAGTTTGCCGACCAACCACTGGCCTAGAGAAAAGTGAGATCTGGGGTCCAGGCTGGAGAAAGAAACACACGCAAAACGTGTGCAGTGGAAGACAGAATTTCAGAGGAAGACTGGGCCCCATGAAATCTGCAGTTGCTGGGGTCAGGGTAGCCCTCAAATGTGGAAGGGGGTCCACAGTGCTGCTGGCAGAAGGAGACTATAGAAATTAACCCACAGCAGGGCTGGGCCCAGAAAGGCAGCCTGAAGTTCTACCAGTATACCGGCTGGGAATGCCAGGGGGAAAAAGACTCGTGTCTGCTTGGATCCTGTGGCTTTTTTTTCTCTTCTTTTTAAAAAATCCTTGCTTTTGATTGCTAAGTCAGTACATAGGATCTTCCAATTAAAATACACCCACCAAGACTGCAGGGGAAAGCTGTTTTTGTGGAACCTGGGGTTCAGAGTGGGGAGTGATGAGTAGAAAACCAGCTCTAGGGCAGTCTATTCCCCCAACCAAGTATTGAGCACTGCAGGGAAAACAATCTAACCACTGGGTAGGGGAGGGGCCTTTTAGCACTGGATATCAATACAGGAACACCGCCACCCAGAGGTTGTATCAGAAATTGATTCTTGGGCAAATACAAGTAAAGACAGGCTGAGAAACAAAGACCCCGATTACTTGAAAACAGGGTTGTGGCTCATGACACAGGAGTGGTGGGGTGCAGGGAACTTCAATACTGTACTGACTACCTGACAGGAAACAGACCTGCCAAGCAGAACAGTAGAGGAAGTGAATGACCTTCACTACTTCATATATTTTTTTATCTTTTACTTGAGAAACTAAATTTCTTTCTCACTTGATTTTATCTTATTATATTTTTATTTTTAATTACTATTACTACTACTATTATTTTACCTTTTAAAAAAGTTTTTTATTTTTTTAACTTAAAAAATATATATTTTATTAATTTTTTTTAGAGAGGAAGGGAGATGGATAGAAAGTTAGAAACATCTATGAGAGAGAAACATTGATCAGCTGCCTCCTGCACATTTCCCACTGTGGATGTGCCCGCAACCAAGATATATGACCTTGACCAGAATTGAACCTGGGACCCATCAGTCCACAGGCCGATTCCATTCACCAAGCTAAACCAGTTAGGGCTATTTTTTTGTTGTTGTTGTTATTTTATTTTTAGACTAGTGTTCTACATTCTATTTTTATTTTTCCTTTAGCATTATTTTGCTCTATCTCAATTTTTCCTTTATTCTAACATTCTCTTCCTCACTTTCCCCTCTTGTCCTGTTTCTCTTACCCTGTTCCTACTTTAGTTTTTCTGAATCCTTTCTCTTTACTCCCTGTGAAAAATTGATCTTACTCATATATCTAATTTCTGCTCCCCTGCTCCAAGTTGATACACACTTCTCTCTTCTCTTTCTTCGCTATCTAAATTTTCTTTTTAGTCCTTTTTTTCTCCGTTCTTGGTGTCTTGGTGTTGCTTGATTGTTGATTAGTATGGCTTGTTTTTTTAAAAAATATATATTTTATTGATTTTTTACAGAGAAGAATGGAGAGAGAAAGTCAGAAACATCGATGAGAGAGAAAAATCGATCAGCTGCCTCCTGCACACCCCCTACTGGGGATGTGCCCACCACCAAGGTACATGCCCTTGACCAGAATCGAACTTGGGACCTTTCAGTCCACAGGCCGGTGCTCTATCCACTGAGCCAAACCGGTTTTGGCTAGTTTGGTTTATATTGCTTGCTTTTTTTCGTTGTTTTTCTCTGTTTAATTTTTTTACTTCAGTTTTTTCCTCTCCTCGTTGGTTCTCTTCTTCTAATAGCTTAACTAATTCCAATCACAAACTCAGGCCTATCTACTCTCTATCCTCCTTTTTCAATAGTAAACAAATACATGGGTAGATAGATTAAAGAAGAGGAAAAGTTTTATATATATATATTAATTTCCTTGTTTATAGATACTTTAATATACATTTTTTTCATTTTTTGTATTTAGTTTTTTACTTTTTTTCTCATGCACTCATTCTCTTTCTACCTGCTCTATAATGAATTGTGGCTATTTCCCCATTCATTCAATTCCTTAGATTCATCTGGGTGTTTGTTGTTTGGGGGTTTATAGTTTACATATTTTGGATTAGTTGTTTATAGTTTGCATTCATCTCTGGGTGCTTGTTGTTTGCATTTTTCTGGTTGTTTTATTGGAGTTTTCTCCTCATATACATATTTTTTTTACCCCGTTCTTTCTCCTTCTCTTTCTTTTCTCTCTCACATTTTTTCCTTTTCTCAACATCATTTTTGCACTCTGTTCTATCCCCTAACTCTCTTATCTCTGGTGGTCACCTTTACTTGGGGTTATTAGTATCATGAACCTCAAAAGACAGACACCAAGACACATTACAATTAAAATGGCAAACACCAACCGCAAAGCAAGAATCTTAATGGCTGCCAGACAGAGGCAAAAAGTTGCCTACACAGGATTCTCCATCAGATTAGTGACTGATTTCTCAACAGAAACATATCAGGCCATAAGGGAATAGAATGAAATATACAAAGTCATGCAAAGGAAGTGTCTGAATCCAAGAATATCATACCCAGCAAGGCTATCAATCAAAATTGAGGGTGGAAATTAGAAGCTTCACAGACAAAAAAGGATTAAGAGAGTTTATTACCACCAAACCAGCAATGCAAGAAATGCTAAAGGGTCTATTATAAAAATAAAAAAAAGAAATAGGAAGGGAAGAAGAAATACAGGCATAAAGAATAAAAATGGCGATAAACAAGTAACAATCAATAATAATTTTAAATGTAAATGGATTAAATGCCCCAATCAAAAGACACAGGGTAGCTGAGTAGATAAGAAAAAATGACCCATATATCTCCGATCTACAGGAAACCCACCTCAGAACAAAGAACTCATACAGACTGATGGTGAATGGATAGAAAAAGGTTTTTCAGGTGAATGGAAATGAAAAAAAAAAAAAAGCTGGGGTAGCAATACTTATATCTGACAAATTAAACCTCAAAATGTAGGCCATAACAAGAGATAAGGAAAGGCCACTTCATAATACTAAAGGGAGCAATTCAACAAGAAAATATAACTCTGATAAACATATATGCAAGCAATAAAGGAGTACCCAAATACATAAAATAAAAAAAAAAACTTCTGGAGGATATAAAGGGAGAGATTGACAGCAATATAGTCATACTAGGAGACTTTAATACCCCACTGACATCACTGGACAAATCCTCTAAACAAAAAAAAAATCGGCAAAGAAACATCAATCCTAAATGACTCACTAGATCAGATGGAATTGACATCTTCAGAACATTTCACCCCAAAGCCACAGAATATACATTCTTCTCAAGTGCACATGAGTCATTTACAAAGATAGACCACATATTGGGACACAGGCAAAGTCTCTCCAAATTCAAGATAGAAATCACATCAAGCATCTTCTCAGATCACAATGCATAAAACTAGAAATCAACTACAATAAAAACAATTTTAAAAAATCACATACCTGGAGGCTAGATAGCATGCTATTAAACAATGGTTGGGTTACCAGAGAGATCAAAGAAGAAATAAAAAGCATCATGGCCACTAATGACAATGAAAACACAACAATTCAAAAATCTATGGGACACAGTGAAAGCAGTCTTGAGAGGGAAGTTCACAGCACTACAGGCCTATCTCAGAAAACAAAAACAATGGTAATAAATTACCTATCCATACAACTTAAGGAGTTAAAAAGAGAGCAACAAGAAAAGCCCAGTGTAAGCAGAAGGCATGAAATAATAAAGATCAGAGGGTATCAAGATAAATAACATAGAGGCCAAAAAAAACAACACAAAAGATCAACAAAACCAAGAGCTGGTTTTTTGAAAGGATAAACAAGATTGATGAATCTCTAGCCAGGGTCACCAAGAAGCAAAGAGAGAGGAGCCAAATAAACAAAATCAGAAATGAAAGAGGTGAAGTACCAACTGATCCCACAGAAATACAAACAATTATGAAAAAAAAAATACTACGAACAACTCTATTCCAACGAAATGGACAACCTAGATGAAATGGACATATTTTTAGAAAAATACAAGACCCAAAAACTCAATTAGGAAGAATAAAAAACCTTATAGGCAGATAACCTTATAGAAGTAATTGAAGCAGTGATCAAAAATCTTCCAGCAAACAAAAGACTTGGTTTGAAAAAAGAGATAGAGGAAGACATAAACAAATGGGAGAACATACCATGTTCATGGATTGGTAGAATCAACATCATTAAAATGTCCATACTACCCAAAGCAATCTACAGATTCAATGCAATCCCCATTAAAATATCAAAGGCATATTTCAAAGACCTAGAACAAACTCTCCAAAAATTCATCTGGAATAAAAAAAAAGACCCCAAATAGACACAGCAATCCTGAGAAAGAAGAACAAACTTGGAGGGATCACAAGACCAGATGTCAAGCTATATTACAAAGCCATGGTTCTCAAACTGCCTGGTACTGGCACCAAAACAGGCATATAGACCAATGGAACACAACAGAAAACTCAGAAATCGACACAAGCCATTATGCTCAATTAATATTTGACATACAATGGAGTAAAAACAATCTCTTTAATAAATGGTGCTGGGAAATTTGGTAGATACATGCAAAAAAATGCAACTAGATCACCAACTTACACCATACACAAAAACAAACTCAAAATGGCTAAAAGACCTGAATGTAACACGGGAAACCATAAAAATCCTACAAGACTCCCTACACAGCAAAATAGCAGACATATGTCACACAATATCTTTACAGACACAGCTTCCTAGGGCAATGGAGACTGAGAAAATAAACAAATGGTACTATATCAAAATAAAAAGCTCCTGCACAGCAAAAGAAACCATCAACAAACAACAAGAAAGCCCACTGCATGGGAGAACATATTTGCCAACGATATTTCCGATAAGGGTTTAACCTCTAAAATTTACAAAGAACTCATACAACTTAACAAAAGGAAGATAAATGATCCAATCAAAAATGGTCAAAGGATCTAAATAGACACTTTTTGAAAGAAGCCCAGAGACATATGAAAACATGTTCAAAGTCACTAATCATCTGAGAGATGCAAATCAAAACAACAATGAGAATCCATCTCACACCTGTCAGAATGGTAATCAACAAATCAACAAATGAGAAGTGCTGGAGAGGATGTGGAGAAAAAGGAATCCTGGTGTACTCCTGGTGGGAATACAGACTGGTGCAGACACTGTGGAAGACAGTATGGAATTTCCTCAAAAAGTTAAAAATGGAACTCCCATTTAACCCAGTAATAACACTCCTAGGACTGTATCCCAAGAAAGACCAATCAGAAAGGATATATGCATCCCTATGTTCATAGCAGCACAATTTACAATAGCTAAGATTTGGAAACAGCCTAAGAACCCATTAGTAGATGAGTGGATTAAAAACTGTTGTACATCTACACAATGGAATACTATGCCGCTATATAAAAGGAACTTTTAACATTTGCAGCAACGTGGATGGAACTGGAGAATATTATGCTAAGCGAAATAAGCCAGTTGGAGAAAGATAAATATCACATGATCTCACTCCTATGTGGGATATAATGATCAACATAATTTGATGAATAAGAATAGATCAATCTACAGACAAATAGTAGGGGATGGGGGGGCTAGAGAGCAACCAAAGGACTTGTATACATGGATATTAGCAAAATCAATGCACAGAGACACTGGGGCAGTGGAGGCTTGCCCGGGTTGGAAATGGTTGAGGATGGAGGGATGTCAATTGGGGAAAAAGGAAACATATGTAAAACTTTAGATTAAAAAAAAAATGTCCATGGAATCACATCTAAATTGTGCACTAAACAATTAGTATTCTGGAATATGATATAGTATCACTGAAAAGTAAAACAATATTTAACAAGGTATTTGTTCCATTTTGAAGCTATCACTTAAAATAGCATGTAATACCTACTTTCTTTCATAGATATTAAAGTATGTGCTGTTGTAAAATAGAAATAAGTAAATAAGTAAAAAGAAATAGTCCCCTCTAAGGAAGTTCTTAAGAAATCTCACTCCCATTTTTAATAACTATTGTCAATGTTACAGAAAAGAATCAACTTATATATTTCTATTTCTTTGAAATCCAGCCTATTGTATGTGGCACTAGCACTTATTCACTGTTTTACCTTTGGCATAGTTCTTCATGTATCTGAACCTCAGTTTTAAATGTTGGATGATATCAAGTGTTTATAAGAACAATGCAAACTCTCTTACAGGGCAGGACAGAATTTCAATTGATCAGACACTTTGGAGGGTAATTTGACATTACCTTATAAAGTTGAACATATACACCTTACAACTCAGCAATTCCCATCCTAGAAGTATATCCTATAGACTTGGGACAACATATGAGTAGTTAGCATATAGTAGGTGCTTAATGAATAATGTTTACTATTAATACTGATGAGCCATTTAACATGGTTTATTACACTAATATTACAAATAGTCTATCCAGAATCAGCAATGTTGAAATGAGGAAAACAAATGCAGAACGCCATGCAGGATGTTTCCTTTAAAGTAATGTCTCTAGTTAAGTAGTTACTACAGTAATTTAGCAATGTAGTTATTAAAATTTATGCATGGACACCCCTACATTCTTGTTAGACCTAAAATAAATTCTCCACCTCAATATATTCTCACTGGTATTCAAGTGCTTACAATACAAGTAAGAGGTGAATGTTTCCTCTGTACAGCATAAAATAAAGATTTTATAATACTAATAAGGAATTAACTGATTATAATATGGATAAATACATTCTTATGGTTCTCATTATTTTCATACTTCAAGAATCATTGGCCTGGCCGGTGTGGCTCAGTGGCTGAGTATCAACCCATGAACCAAGAGGTCACTGCTTCCATTCTGGTTAGGCTACATACCTGGGTTGTGGGCTTAATCACCATTGGTGGTATGTAGGAGGTAGCTGATTAAAGTTTATTTCTATCCCTTTCCCTTGCTCTCTTTCTAAAAATCAATAAAAACCTATTTTTAAAAATTTTTAAAGAGTGTCTTTGGCTATTTGTGACCTGTTATTCTTCCAAATAGGGGTGTCTGCTTTGTGCAACAAGGGGATCTTATTAGACGTTTCATCTTGGGGAAATGGGAAGTGCTAGACTTTTTTGACATCTCCATACAGTGGTAAGAACAGTAAATCACTAGTTCAGTAGAAACCCTCAGTGGGAAAGCTATGATAAATGCTTATCTTCTAGACTTCCTGCTTTCAATTAAAAAAAAATTCTTTGGATTCTTTCTATCTGTGTCATTTTAGGAGTGCATTCATAAAGATCATTTGGTCCTATCTTACCCAACCTTTTATCTGTTTTCCAATAGGGAAAGTTATTCATACTATCTATTCTATCATATTGTCAGCAGCAGAATTCCTCATCTGAAGTACAGAACTAATCATTCTGATAAAAGAAATACCCATTAAAACAATGTTCACTTATCTCACATTGACCTAATCTCTTCAATTTAGCAATTCTGAGTGACTTAATTAGGATTGAGAATGTATTTTATTGGAATTCTTTAGATGTGGGCCTGTGATCACCAATGCAACCATACCATTCTCTTGTTTTGTCTGTTTACATGCTATGTCTCAGGGTTCCCATAAGCAAGTAATGATAAATCAATTCTTGCAGCACATGCCAGTCTAGAGTCTCAATGTCTAATGCCCGATTCTGCTCATTCTTCCCCAGAACTCTAAATTCTGATTCTGTACAATTGAATCAAGGCAACCAAGAATTCTGAATAGCATTCTAAAGGCATGTGACCAGATTTATGTTTAAAAGTCTTATATTAGATCTTACCATCTATTTTATGACTATGTGAATTATTTCACAGTAAAAATCGAACACACCCAAGTATCTATGTAAATAATCATTTTCTCAATTGACTCAAGAACCAAAATGGTCAAATGAGGTAATGTAGAGTTAGAAGGGACCTTTTAAAGGTTTCTTAATCCAAACTGTAACCCTAATGCAAAAACACCTTAGACACCTTTCCTTAACAGAAAGTTATCGTATTTGTTTCCTGGTAGTTTTCAATCAAATTTCACCTACAAATGCCCAATACCTTGTTATTTCTAAAAATAATAATAATAACAACTTAGTACACCACAGTATCTAGGCCAATAATTTTGCTTTAGTTTTCCTTTAAAATACTTATTGAGAGACTATTATGTGCCTGGTATTCTCTCATTTAACTCTGTGATAACACTTAAATTTTATTTTCAAATGAGAAAAAGTCAATCAAAAAGTCAAACTAACTTTTCCAAAACTGTGATGCTGGTCCTTTGAGCTGTCACAAGCCCTGCATTTCTCAGGCGGTGCTGAAAAGATCATTGCTTCATCAGCAGACCAAACTGGAATAATACAGAATTTAATTTGGAGTCCATGGAGCAATTAACTGCTAAAGCAGACATGCCACAGGGAGCTCTCTCAACCTCAAAGACTTAATTAGAAAACATGTCAGCTAAAATAACCAACTTAGATGGTTGGATGGAGGAACCCAGTAGCACAAATGTGAATTGAAAGAACTGTTAAAAATATGTTTAGATATGTACTTAAAAACATTTATAAAACTATATTGATTTTAGAATTAAATCTAACAGCTCTCTAAAAAATCCAAATAAAAAACCTCAACCTGCTCAGAGGGAAATTATATATATATAATATATATATATATATATATATATATATATAATTATATTATTTATATAAATATATACATATATTTATATCTATATATATAAAGAGATATAATTCTATATCTACACACACACACACACACACACACACGTTAAAGTATTCCAGTCAAAGGATTAAACCAATTGTAAGTTGCAAAAAAAAAATTATTAGTGTCCTACCCTCAAGTTAAGTCTCCTACAAAGTTGCTAAAGAGCAGTTATATCAATCTCTAAATGCCTAAAGAAAGCCACTAAATGCCTAAAGAAAGCCACTAAAAGTGTACTCATACTATTTTATATATACTAGAGGCCCAGTGCACAGCAGGATGGGGGGAGGGGAGAGGAGGAAGGGTCTTCTCACCCCAGCCTGCACCCTCTCCAATCCAGGACCCCTTGGGGGATGTCTGACTGCCAGTTTAGGCCCAATCCCAGGGACATCCCTCTCACAATCCTGGACCGCTGGCTCCAAACCACTCACCTGCCTGCCTGCCTGCCTGATCACACCCCTAACTGCCTCTGCCAGCTGGCCTGATTGCTCCCAACTGCCAACGTGCTGGCCTGGTTGCCCCCAACAGCCCCCTTTGCTGACCTGGTCATCCCACACAGCCTACTGCATGGTCGTTTGGTTGCTCCTCACTAACCCCCCTGCTGGCCTGGTCTCCCCACTTAGTCTGCTGCTCAGTTGTTTGGTAACCCCTCTGCCAGGATGGTCGCTCCACGCATCCTGTTTGGTTGTTCATTTGGTTGCGATAGTCACTTAGGCTTTTATATAGATACTAGTGGCCTGGTGCACGAAATTCATGCACAGGGGTGGGGGGGTGGGGGGTTGTCTCTCAGTCTGGCCTGCATCCTCTCCAATCTGAGATCCCTGTGGGATCGGGCCTACACTGTCACTTGGACAACCCCTTGCAATCCACTTCTAACTGCAAACCTGCCTGACTGCTTGATCACCCCTAACCACTCTGCTTGCTAACCACTCTGCAACTGGTCCCCTCTGCTGGCCTGCTCGGCCCCAACTGCCCCCCATCATCAGCCTGATCACCCTCAACTGCCCACCCCTTCTGGCCTGATCACCCCCAACTGCCTTCCCCTCCTGGCCTGATAACCCCTAACGGCCTCTGCCTTGGCCCCTCCACCATGGCGATCTGGGATCCCCGTGCGCACACACCCTTCATGATCTGGAACCCCCGGTGCCCGCAGCGAAGCGTGGCGGTAGCCGGTCTACCCCCTGACCTCCCCTGGCCCCGCCCTTCGTGCACACACCAGTGATCTGAGACCCCCGCGCTTGTACCCTTCGCAATCTCGGACCCCAGGCGCCCACAGAAAAGCATGGCGGTGGCTGGCCTTCCTGCCGTGCCTCTCTGCGGCCTGGGGAACTGGCACCGTGGGCTTGCCAGGACCACCAGCGCAGCATCTGCTCCCCAGGCCCATGGTGCTGGTTCCCTAGGCCGTGTGGAGGTGGCGAGAGAGGCAGGATCATGCACTGCGCAGCCCTCGCCCCTCACTCCTGATTGGCTGGTAGCATAGCCAACCAGGAGCCAAGGTACGGTCACATCTGCATGTACTCTTTTATTAGATAGGATTTTTTAACTTTAACTACACCATCAGATAGGACCTACACCATCAGAATTTTCCATTAGTTTTCAGTAGATGTTCTAAGACCATGGTTGGCAAACTGCAGCTCGTGAGCCACATGCGGCTCTTCCACAAAATACCACAGCCTGGGTGAGTCTATTTTGAAGAAGTGGCATTAGAAGAAGTTTAAGTTTAAAAACTTGGCTCTCAAAAGAAATTTCAGTCGTTGTACTGTTGATATTTGGCTCTGTTTATTAATGAGTTCGCCAACCACTGTTCTTAGGGAAATAAGATAATCTGTTAAAGATCTGATAGCTGAGGATTATTTCACTCATGGCCAGGATTTCAATGTGTGTGCTGATAATGACTCCCAAATCTTCATAATTAGACAGACCTACTCCTCACTTCCAGATCAAAGCATTCAGAGCCCACTATTTATCTTAACTCAACATAGCCAAACTGAACACATTTCTATTCTTTGTGCTAGTTCTCATCTTGGTGAATTGTCACCGAGCCTCCCAATCCCAGGACTCACCCAAACTAAGTTTGCTCGAACTGCTAAATCTCTCCAGAATCTGGGAAGCGATTTTCTATCTTCAATGCCACATTTTTCCTAAATTCAAGCATCATCAACTGTGAAGACACTACTGCTATACTCTCTGGACTTGTTGCCCTTTTTGTAGGCTCGTACACACTTAGATTTCATCTTCCATAATTCTATGAGGGTGATCATTTTCTTTAATGATATCTTGTTTTCTTATAAGAAAAAATTCATTAAACAAAATTATAAATACATAGGGTAGTACAAAAAAGAACTTAAAACTTTACCGCTAGCTGAAAACCACGGCTAATATTTTGACATATTTTCTCTAGTTTTTAAAAAATAGCTTACTATTTGTAAAATCTTGTATTTTTAAGCTTAAAATCATAACTCTGTAAACCTAAATTTTAGAAGTTGCATATCATTCTGAAATATGGTTACAGCACAAACTTGCATAAGTATTCCCTATGAATGAACATTTAAGTCACTTCACATTTGTCATTTAGAACTCATGCTACAATGAACATATTTTTTATTGTTGTTAATCCTCAATGCTTTTGTTTCCATTGATTTATTAGACAGAGGAGAGAAAAAAAAAGAAGAGGGAGGGTTGGAGGAAGAGAGGGGGGAGGGAGAGAGAGAAATGTGAGAAAGAAACATCAATCAGCCAAAACCATTTGGCTCAGTGGATAGAGCATCGGCCTGCAGACTGAAGGGTCCAAGGTTTGATTCTGGTCAAGGACATGTACCTTGGTTGCAGGCACATCCCCAGTAGGGGGTGTGCAGGAGGCAGCTGATCGATGTTTCTCTCTTACCAATGTTTCTAACTCTCTAGCCCTCTCCCTTCCTCTCTGGAAAAAAATCAATAAAACATATATTTTTTAAAAAGCCCAGTAATATTTAGTGTTGATCAGGATATAGAAAATAGGCATTTCAATCACTTTTGGTGGGAACAGAGATAATTATAGTCTATTATGAGGATATTTCTTTAGCATTAAAATTATGAAAATAAAATAAATATCCCTTTTGACTGAACAGCTCAATTTTGGGGAATCTATCCCAGAACCTGAGGCCCTATTGTGCACATATGCATAAATCTCAATTAAGTACTATTTATAACACCATCAAGTAAACTGAAAACAACCTTAGGATCCATTACCAGAAGGATGGTTAAATCGTATGGTACATCCATCTATACTATGGGAAATTATACAGCAATTACACACAGTACAGTGAGAAAAGCAAGCACAAAATAATATATCAAATGTGATGCCATTTAAAAATAAAACAGAAACCTACCCACCTCAAACCATATGTATGTTTAAGTAATTTCATGAAAAAATGTCTAGAAGAATTATGTATGAGAACTTTTTTACTTTATATATTTGCTTATTGTTTAAATATTTTAAAATAATCATCTGTTCACATTTAATAATATCATGTATTCTAATTTAATACTTGTGCAGTTTCTAAAAACTATGTGGGCAGGGAGTCAGGGGAGAAGAACAACAGCCATTAAAGAGAGGAGAAAATAATTAAGCAGGGTTTCTCAAGCACAGAATATTGATATTTAGGACCAAATAATTCTTTTTTCTTTTTTTACAGGGGGACTTTCCTATGCATTATGGAAAGTTTAGCAACATCCCTGGTCTCTCCCCACTAGATACCAGAAGTAAATTTTGACCCTCTCCCACCAAATCATGATAATCAAGTCTTCAGACATTACCAGATGTTCCCTAAGAGACAAAAATGCTACCCCACCCCCACCCCCGAACACATTGAGAACCACAAAATTAAGAAATCTAGTATTTTGAGAAGCCTCTCTAGTTCCCCAGAGTTAGGATTCCGTGCATATCACCCAATATAACATCAATTATTAGTTTTGTTTCCTTGTTTATCTACATCAGACTGTGGGCCTCTTCAAAGTTAGTGTTTAGTCTGCTTAATTAATTTTCTCGTAAACTATGTTCCTCAAATGTGGACAGGGACCATCTTCATCCATAACACCTGAGATATTTGTTAAAATTCAGAGTCCTTGACTTCACTTAAGATCTAACCAGCTCCCAAGATAATTCTAATTCATACTACAGTTTGAGAATTACTGGTGTATTACAGTTTAGTACAATTACCTACATGTGGCAGGCACTCTGTAATTGTTGAATGAATGCATAGATTTTATTGATCTCTGGTTAACAAATGTAAAACTAACCAATCTACTTGTAAAATTCAAATATATAAACTCTATAAAATAAAAAAGCTATAAATTATAAAATTTAGTTTAAGTAAATTATGCCACTTAATAACAAACAGGTAAATATGATTCTAAATATTAGTAATAAGTTTACTAAGAATTGTATCGAGAGAGAGAGAGAGAGAGAGAGAGAGAGCGAGCTGTATTCAAGGACAGCTGATAGAAGTGAATGAAATAGTCTCCATAAGCCTTCTTTCTATTCTTTTTTCTTTGGGGGGGGGGGAGGTTACACTTTTATTTTTTTTACATTGTTTTTTTTTTATTGTTCAGTTTATTAATTACACTGTTCCCCCGTTTTTTTCTCCCTATAGCTCCCCACCACCCAGTACCCATCCCACCCTCCGCCCTCACCCCCCTCCACTGTCCTCTCCCATAGGTGCATGATTTTTGTCCAGTCTCTTGCTGCACCTCCCACACCCCTTTTCTCCCCAAGAATTGTCAGTCCATTCCCTCTCTATGCCCATGCTTCTATTATATTCACCAGTTTATCCTGTTCATCAGATTTTTAATTCATTTGATTTTTGGATTCATTTGTTGATAGATGTGTATTTGTTATTCATAATTTTTATTTTTACCTTTTTCTTCTTCCTCTTCTTAAAGAATATCTTTCAGCATTTCATATAATATTGTTTTGCTGGCGATGAATTCCTTTAGCTTTTTCTTATCTGCAAAGCACTTTATCTGACCTTCAATTCTGAATGATAGCTTTGCTGGGTACAGTAATCTTGGTTGTAGATTTTTGCTATTCATCACTTTGAATATTTCTTGCCACTCCCATCTGGCCTGCATCTTTTCTGTTGAGAAATCTGCTGACAATCGTATGGGTGCTCCCTTATTGGTAACTAACTGTTTTTCTCTTGCTGCTTTTAATATTCTCTCTTTGTCTTTTGCTCTTGGCATTTTAATTATGATGTGCCTTGGTGTGGTCCTCTTAGGGTTCCTATATATTGGGTTCGGTGCACTTCTTGGACTCCTAAGTCAATTTCTTTCACCAGGTATGGGAAGTTTTTGGTCACTATTTCTTCAAATAGGTTTTCATTGTCTTGCTCTCTCTCTTTTCCTGGCACCCCTATAATTAGGATGTTGGTATACTTGAGGTTGTCCCAGAGGCCCCTTACACTATCTTCAATTTTTTGGATTCTTTTGGTTTCTTGCTTTTCCAGCTAAGTGGATTTTACCTCTTTGTATTTCAAATCTTTAACTTAGTTCTTGCGGTCCTCTAGAGTACTTTTAGATCTCTGTATATTTTTTATTTCAGTCAGTGTATGCTTAATTTCTAGTTGGTCCTTCTCCATATCCTTGAGGGTCTCGTTCATATCCTCGTAGGTCTCGTTCATATCCTCATAGGTCTCAGCCTTTTCTAGGATCGTCTTGAAAAGCCTTATAACTGTGGTTTTGAATTCTATGTCCAGTCGTTTTTTTCCCTCCATTTCTTTCACATCTGATTTTTTCCATGTCTCTGCATGGTGGCTGCTTAGCTTTGTGTGGTAGATGTCCTCTAAGGGACAGTGCCTCAGCCTCCCCAGCTACCTGAGGTGGATATGGGTTGCACAGTCTTGTTGAAGTTAAGCCTTGATTATTGTTGTTAGCACTAGGAGGGTTTGACCTCCAGGCCAATTGGCTATGATGTTCAGCCATGCTCAGGTTGGATGGGTGGAGTCTCTGGGCCAAGCAGGCAGCGTCAGCTCTGCCCTATGCAGCCACTGGGACTCTGTGCCATGTGGCAATGGCCGCCAGCACCTCTGAGAGAGAGCTGCTGCCAAGCTCCACCCGCTGCCAGACAATTCAGCTTCTCCCCAAATGAGTCTGCACACCCAACGTCTCACCCAGGGTTGTAAAACAATGCAGTCTGGTGGTTTCCCGAACAAGAGAGTAAGTCACGAGTCCTCTCCGTGTGGTCACACAGCTGTGCTGTTCCCAAGTTCACATGCACTCCGTACAAGCTCACCCTCTCCACAAGCTTGCAACCCTGGCAGTGCCCGAGTTTCAGCATGTCTCCCCACTGTCCAGTTTTTACCCCATATGATTGTGGGTTCCCTGGACTTTGCCCGAAGCTGGAAAATCAGTGCAGTCTCCCCCGTTAAGAAAACCGGCCGGGTTTTCAGCCGCCCACCCTATCCGCTGGTGCGCGCACGGCTCCAAACCTCTCTCTGTGCATATCTTCAATGGTCTCCTCTGCCGCTCCTCTGAGTCATAGTGTCCTATCTTCACTTTTATTTGTGGAATTTTCACTCAGCCAGCTTTCTGGTGATTCTGGATGATGTTTGTTCTTTCCTTAAGTTGTAGTTTTGAAATTGCCGTGTGGGGCAGCAAGATAGGTGTTTACCTATGCTGCCATCTTGGTTCCTCCTCTCAGCCTTCTTCCTATTCTTCAAGAGAAGCCATCCACTGATGGTTACACTGCAGTTGTGTTGCCCGTATTCGAAGTAAAAGCATAACAGAAGTGTTACTGATACAAAAATAATATGAAGAAGTTTTGGTAAAACGCAGTAATTCCACAATAGCCACATCGTGAAGACTGAGATGACATAAAAAGCAATGCAACACTGGATCCGTGCACTAAAGAAGCACTATCACATGGCAGAAGCATACTCCACAGCCAGCATTCTGCAGGGATGCCTGTTTTTGTTTTTTTCTTTCTCTTGCATAACAAACCTTGGTTCCCATTTGTCTTTAGCATCTCAGACCAGCCCTGCCACGGACCCAGCCTGTTCCTTTTTTGCTTTTCTCTTTCTAAAATCTAATAACCCAGGGGTGTTTTTCTGATTAAAAACAAGCAGAGCATTTTGAGGAAAATTTGGAAAAGAAGGCACAAATTTTAAGTAGCAAGAAAAAATAATTTATCCATCCTATAACTCATTAGTAAGTACTACATTTTTACATATTTTTGTTTGAATGTTATGGTATGGTTAATTGCTTTTGCTTAAATTTCCATCAGTTTGAGGATAAAAGAAACAGCTGACCTTTCGTGGCCAGTTTGCTTCAATGTGACACTACCAAAAGTCCAGTCCCACCCCTTCTGCCCCAAATCCTCTCCAGGCTGTGGAGGAGAGGCAGTGTGTGGAGTGTACCTTCTCAGTCTTTATGCTGCAGGATGGCCTTCCTCTCTGAAACAAAGCAGAAATCTAACACTGTGGCTCCTTATATGAGAGACAACATGAAAAGGCTTTGAAAAATATAAAGGGCTTTCCTAATTTACAGAAGTATTATAAAACAGTACACACATTATGGTCACTCTGTAACAGACTCTACAGCAGTGGTTCTCAACCTGGGTCACAGCCCACAGGCTGAGAACCGCCAGCAGGGTCACCTAAGACCATCGGAAAACACAGATATCTACATTACGATTCATAACAGTAGCAAAATTACAGTTATGAAGTAGCAATGAAAATAATTTTATGGTTGGGGGTCACCACAACATGAGGAACTGGATTAAAGAGTTGCGGCGTTAGACAGGTTGAGAACCACTGGGTTACAGGGTAATGAGCAAAGGCGAAGTTACTGTAATTCAAAGACAAAGAGGCCTTTGAACAGAACAAAAGATTTCACACCATTTGAACTAAAAACAAAACAAAACAAAAACCCCTGAATTTATGGTTTAAGATTGTATACTTATTTACACTGAATTTAAAATAAAAGACTTTAAAATTATTTTTAAAAATACACAGACTATTGAGTATTTCAGTTTTTAGAATTTATAGATAAATATTTTCACCTATACGTGATGAAACAGCACTTTTATATTCTACCACATACGAACTTTTAATCTGATACATGTAATACTTGAATTTGAATGTGCTTGTATCTAAAGGAGACTTAGTGGCCATGCAGAATGCTTCATTTCCTTCTTAATGTAATTACTAGAGGCCCGGCGCACAAAATTCATGCACAGGGGTGGGAGGTGGGGGATCCCCTCAGCCCAGCCTGCAACCTCTCCAACCCAAGACACCTCAGAGGATGTCCGACTGCCAGTTTAGGCCCGATCCTGGGAAGCAGGTCTAGACTGGCAGTTGGACATCCCTCTCACAATCCTGGACCACTGGCTCCTAATCGCTCACCAGCCTGCCTGCCTAGCCACCCCACACTGCCCCTTCCAGGCTTACCACCCCCAACTGCCCCATGCAGGCTTCGTTGCCCCCAACTGCTCCCTCCGCTGGCCTGGTCACCCCACAAAGCCTGCTGTTCAATCATTTGGTCGTCCCTCACTTACCCACCCTGCCGGCCTGGTCATCCCACATAGCCTGCTTGTTCAGTCATTTGGTCAGCCCTTACTAACCCCCCTGCAGGCCTGGTCATAGGCACTCATCCTGTGAGGGTGTGATAGTCAATTTGCATATTACCTCTTTATTATACAGTATTTTAGCAGCTCATATGGCCAACTCTAAACCTATATGAAGGATATGAGTAAAACACCATTGTTAGAATGAATACATACTTCTTTTCCTGCACTTCCAGGTTGCAGGGCCATGGAACAGTTTTCACAAATGCTTACTTGCTTTTGAACCGAGTAGATTAGATGTTTTTTAAAAAGTTATTGGCCCTCAGCCCAGCTAGCCATGGCTCAGTGTTTGAGCATTAACATATAAACCAGGAGGTCACGGTTAGATTTCGGTGGTGAGGTGGGGATCAGGGCACATGCATGGATTGCAGGCTCAAACCTCAGTAGGGGGGCATGCAAGAGGCAGCCAATCAATGATTCTCTCTCATCACTGATGTTTCTCTCTCCTTCCCCGCCCCTCCGCCTTCATTCTTCTCTGAAACCACTGAAAATATGTTTTAATAAAATAAAAGTTATTGGCCCCCACAGGTAACTAAAAGAGTATGAAATGCGAGAGTAAAGAGGTATATAGGTCCTCATATTGATGCCCCAACTTCATAGTTTCCAGTATAATTAAATACTTAAATATTTTTAGAGTGTTGAACTTGCTTAAGGGCAAGTTGTAGGATCTTCATTCCTCAGATTAAAAACACACACGCGCGCGCGCACACACACACACACACACACACACACACACACCAAACCATATAGATAATTACCATAGCTTTCTATGATGTTTTAGGTACAGCCTAGCCTAAGAGCAGAAAGACAGGCAGGGGATTTCTTAAAGTGCTTTTCAGCCCCAGGGTGATAAAAATGCCTTAAACGTTCTGAAGTTGAAAAGTCATAATTAACCATTAAAATTTAAAGCTGAACAATCACATACAGTTACGGCATACTTTCCTAATATAGTGCAAGAAAAGAAGTAACATTAACTAATGTTTCAGCTAAAATGTAGCAAATATTGTTAAAATGCAAAAGTCAGCTGAGACTGGTTTGGCTCAGTGGATAAAGCGGACTGTGGACTGAAGGGTCCCGGGTTCGATTCCGGCAAGGGCATGTACCTTGGCTGAGGGCACATCCCTAGTAGGGGGCGTGCAAGAGGCAGCTGATCGATGTCTCTCTCTCATCGATGTTTCTGACTTTCTATTCCTCTCCCTTCTGCTCTGTAAAAAATCAATAAAATATATATTTTTAAAAAGATATATTTATTAAAAAATGCAAAAGTCAACACCTCAAATTACTAACGTTTAAAATAAATACTTTATCTGGTTTTAGGGAACTTTTTCAATAAGCAATTATAGATAACACATGGTTTGTGTGGTATACTTACTATACAGTTCTCAATAAAAATTGCATCATTTCACTAATCCTAATCACATGGAGATTTCTTTTCTTTAAAGAATAATAATATGAAAGCTTGAAGACTATTTATCATAGATAGCACTAGAGAGATCACTGATATCACACTGCTTGGGATCTTTTCCTGTAGTAGAAATTGTTAAACATTTCCTACATCATGGATTTCTATAATTCTAGCTGCTGCTTAAGTCAGATCAATAACAGCACAACCAACTACAATGACAACATACTATGTATTGAGCACTGTTCTAAACAAATGCTAATGCTTTTTGTAGTGTTGACTACACAGGCTTATATGTTGACTAGCATTATTTTCATTTTAGAGATAAGTAAACTGAGGTTAATCAATTTTCCCAGGACTACACAGCTAAGAATGTCCAAGTCTTAACCACTATTCACACTACACTAAGATCCTCTGAAGTGACAGTCAACTGACTGCACCTGGCAATCTGCAGAGAAAGAAGAGGTGAGACTTTCACAGAAATCTATTAATTCTATGAAACAAATAATTGCTTTCAATTTCATTTACATCTTTTTCTTGATTTCCATATATTCCAAACACTACAGAAAAAATTATTGATGTTTTCACAGCATTTGGTATAATAGCACTTAAAAGATAATGACCATTTTTACCATTTGTTTAGTGACCTACTTTGGGATAATTATTTATTTGATCTTAACTAACATCTTGTTAAATGGTAGGACTGCTGCTATTATCACTGTTTATAGATGACTAAGGAAACTTAGGCCTAGAAACTTTAAAATGCTGTAAGTTTACCAAGACATATCATCAGTTCTACCACTGCAGTGGTTTCTGATTTTGTTTTTGTAAGGCAGATGGTAGGACAAAGGAGTTCATATGTAGATAACCTCCAACCACTGTTAAAAAGGCAAAAGGTTTGCTTGTAAGCAAAAGGATTTGTTTTGAATTTAAATGAAATTATCTTAGTTGGCCCTTCATATACCACAACAGCATACTTAGCAGGCATGCTTTTGTTTATTCATTAATATATCAGCAAAGCTAAGTATCCTAAGAGGTAATATCTGGGGAACTAAAGTCTTAGACTTACTTTTACATTATCTAGCAAGGGTTATTTCAGGTTAACTATTGATAAAAATGTCAATTTGGTTCCTTTTGCTTTCATGCCATCATTATCATTCTATGGGAATTTAATTTTCTGCCAATCAAACGGGGTCCGTAGGGCTGGGATATTTCTGGTGTGGTGCCGTTAGCTATTGGTGCTCAAATTATAACAGGAGCAACAACAACTGTCACCAAGTTACTGCAGGCAGAGTGATCTGACACAAAAGCCACGCATAGCTAAGAGTCAGAAGAATTATAAGCAGTATTTGAACACTTCTTTTAAAAATAAACAAAAATTTGCTCTGGCCGGTGTGGCTCAGTTGGTTGGGTGTCATCCCATACACCAAAAGGTTGCTGGTTCGATTCCTAGTCAGGGAACATGCTGAGGTTGCAGGCTTGATAGTGCAGGCAGTGGTTGAAGGATGTTTGCTCTCACATAGATATTTCTCTCCATCTCTCCCTTGCTCTCTTTCTACAAATCAATAAAAAAATTTTTTAAAAAGTAAAATATCAGACATATGTCATAGCAATATTTTTACTGATACTACTTCTAAGACAATGAAAACTAAGGAGAAAAGAAACAAATGAAACTACATCAAAATAAAAAGCTCCTTCACAGCAAAAAAAAAAAACCATCAACAAAACAACAAGAAAGCCCACTGCTGAGAGAACATATTTGCCAATGTTGTATCCGATAAGGGCCTAATCTCCAAAATTTATAGAGAACTCACACATCTTAACAAAATAAAATAAAATAAACAATCCAATAAAAAAATGGGCAAAGGACTTAAATAGGCACCTTTTGAAAGTGGACATACAGAAGGCCAAGTGACATATGAAAACATGCTCTAAGTCGCTAATTATCTGAGAGATGCAAATCAAAATGATAATGAGATACCTGTCAGAATGACTATCATCAACAAATGACAAATGCTGGGGAGGATGTGGAGAAAAAGGAACCCTTGTGTACTGCTGATAGAATGTAGGTTGATGCAGTCACTATGGAAAACAGTATGGAGTTTCCTCAAAAGATTAAAAATGCAACTCCCATTTAACCCAATTATCCCTCTCCTAAGAATATATCCCAAGAAACCAAAAACACCAATCAGAAAGGACATATGCAACCCTACGTTCATAGCAGCACAATTTACAACAGCTAAGATTTGGAAACAGTCTAAATGTCCATCAGCAGATGAGTAGGTTAGAAAGCCATGGTACATCTGTACAATGGAATACCACGCTACTATAAAAAAGAAAGAACTCTTACCATTCTCAACAGCATGGATGGATCTGGAAAGTATTATGCTAAGCAAAATAAACCAGAGAAAGATAAATATCACATGATTTCACTCTTTGTTGGAATATAATGAACAATATAAACTGATGAACAAAAATAGATACAGAGACAGAAAAGCATCAAACAGACTGTCAAACTTAAGTGGGAAGGTGGGGGTGGGGGTAAGAGATCAACCAAAGGACTTATATGCATGCATATAAGCATAACAAGGACACCAGGGGTGAGGGCATGTGCTGGGGGCTGGGGGTGGCCAGGGAGAGGTCAATGGGGGAAAAGGAGATATATGTAATACTATACCTAATACTTTAAACAATTAAAAATAAATAAACAAACAAACAAACAAAAGCCCTACCCAGTCTGACTCAGTGGATAGAGTGCCAGCCTGTGGACCAAAGGGTCCCAGGTTCAGTTCTGGTCAGATGCATGTACCTTGGTTGCAGGCTCCTCCCCAGCCTGGACCCCTGTCAGGGCTCCTGCAGGAAGCAACCAATCGATGTGTTTCTCTCACATTGATATTTCTCTCTGTCTTTCCCTTTTTCTTGCACTCGCTTTAAAAATCAATGTAAAAATATCCTCAGGTGAGAGAGGAACCCAGATGGCCGCATAGGTAAACACCTATCCTGCTGCCCCACACAACAACTTCAAAACTACAACTAAACGACAGAACGGACATCATCCAGTATCACCAGAAAGCTGGCTGAGTGAAAATTCCAAAAATAAAAGTAAAGATATTACACTAACTCAGAGGAGCTGCAGAGGGCAGAGTCGCGGATACGTGCAAAGTCAGAGGTGCCGAGCCGTGCGTGCGAGCGGATAGGGCGGGGGGCTGGATACCTGGCTGGTTTTCTTGAACGGGGAGGGAGACAAAGGCATCCCACTGCACTGATTCCCCAGTTCCAGGCAGGGTCCGGGGAACCCACACTCATACGGGATGAAACTGGACAGTAAAGAGGAACTCGCTAAAACTTGGGCGCTGCAGAGGTCCACGAGCCTGCGGAGTGGGTGCGTAAACTTGGGAACTGCAGAAGTGTGCGAGTGTGCAGAGAGGACTCGTGACTTGCTCTCTCATTCAGGAGGAAGAAAGAAAGAAAGAAAGGAAGAAAGGAAGGAGGAAGGAGGGAGGGAGGGAGGGAGGGAGGGAGGGAGGGAGGGAGGGAGGGAGAAAGGAAAGAAAGAAAGAAAGAAAGAAAGAAAGAAAGAAAGAAAGAAAGAAGAGGAGGGAGGGAGGGAGGGAGGGAGGGAGGGAGGGAGAGAGAGAGAGAGAGAGAGAGAAAGAAAGAAAGAAAGAAAGAAAGAAAGAAAGAAAGAAAGAAAGAAAGAAAGAAAGAAAGAAAAAAAGAGAGGGAAACCACGGCACTGCATTATTTTACAACAACCCTGGGTGAGACTTTGGGTGTGCGGACTCATTTGGGGAGAGGCTGAATTGTCCAGAAGCGGGTAGAGCTCGGCGGCAGCTTTCTCTTAAAGGTGTGTGCAGCCATTACCACCAGACACAAAGACCCAGGTGCCGCATAGGGTGGAGCTGATGGTGCCTGCTCAGCCCACAGATTCCGCCCATCCAATCTGAGCACAGCTGATTCTCACAGCCAATTGGCCTGGAGGTCAAACCCTCCTAGTGCTAACAACAGTAATCTAGGCTTAACTTCAACAAGACTGTGCAACCCATAAAGGGCTGCACCAAGAGTATCCACCTCAGGTACTGAGCCACTGTCCCCTAGAAGACATCTACCACACAAAGCTAATCGACCAACTCAGGGAAGCAGCCACCATGCAGAGACATGGAAAGAAATCACATTTGAAAGAAATGAAGGGAAAAAAAAAAAAAACGACTGGACATAGAGTTCAAAACCACGGTTATAAGGTTTTTCAAGCAATTCCTAGAAAAGACCAATGAACTTAATGAGACCTTCGAGGATATGAAGGAGACTTTCGAGGATATGGATGAAACCCTCGAAGATATGAACGAGACTCTCAAGGATATGAAAATGGACCAACTAGAAATCAAGCATTCACTGACTGAAATAAAAAATATTATACAAAGACCTAAAAGCAGATTAGAGGACCGCAAGAATCAAGTCAAATATTTGAAATACAAAGAAGCAAAATCCACTCAGCCAGAAAAGCAAGAAGCAAAAATAATCCAAAAAGTTGAAGATAGTGTAAGGGGCCTCTGGGACAACCTCAAACATACCAACATCAGAATTATACGGGTGCCAGAAAAAGAGAGAGAGCAAGATAATGAAAACCTACTTGAAGAAATAGTGACCAAAAACTTCCCACACCTGGTGAAAGAAATTGACTTAAAAGCCCAAGAAGTACACAGAACCCCAAAATATAGAAGTCCAAAGAGGACCACACCAAGACACATCATAGTTAAAATGCCAAGAGCAAAAGACAAAGAGAGAATATTAAAAGCAGCAAGAGAAAAACAGTTAGTTACCTATAAGGAGCACCCATATGATTGTCAGCGGATTTCTCAACAGAAACGATGCAGGCCAGATGGGAGTGGCAAGACATATTCAAAGTGATGAACAGCAAGAATCTACAACCAAGATTACTCTATCCAGCAAAGTTATCATTCAGAATTGAAGGTCAGATAAAGTGCTTCACAGATAAGAAAAAGCTAAAGGAGTTCATCACCGCCATACCAGTATTATATGAAATACTGAAAGGTATTGTTTAAGAAGAGGAAGAAGAAAAAGGTAAAAATATACATTATGAACAACAAATATACATCTATCAACAAATGAATCCAAAAATCAAGTGAATTAAAAATCTGATGAACAGGATAAACTGGTGAATATAACAGAATCATGGGCATAGAGAGGGAAGGGACTGACAATTCTTGGAGAGAAAAGGGATGTGGGAGGTGCAGCAAGAGACTGGAAAAAATCATACACCTAAAGAAAAGGACAGTGAGGGGGAGGTAAGGGGAGAGGGTGGGATGGGTACCAGGTGGAGGGGAGCTATAGGGAAGGAAAAGGGAAACACTATAATGAATAAACTGAACAATAAAGATTAAAATATTTAAAAAATATCCTCAGGTGAGGATTAAAAACAAATAAAAGAACAAAGGCTTGTATATGATGTTTACATGTTCATATTTTAGCAATCAGAATATGTTTTTGCATAGGACAAAAAAGAATGATTATTTAGTTAGGTTTTCCTAAATGTTTATATATTTCTAAAAAGAAAATAGTGTCCTTTCACAGGACTCCCAAGTATCACAGGAGCTAGGGAAAATAAAAGCAGGGTACTTCTATTCATTAGGTTTTTTAAAAACGTGTTTGTGTGTGTGTGTGTGTGTGTGTGTGTGTGTGTGTGTTGGAGAGGGAGACAGGAAGGATGGAGAACTTAGAAGACAAAGGAAAAGATCTGCCTCTGTGCTTACAAATTAGAATAAAGTCAGAAGTAATGAAAAGAAGTGTTCAAGAAAGATAAAAATTTGACCTTCATTAAACTCATAACAAACGACACAATTACTGGGTTTTATTTACAGGGTTTTTGAAAGTGTTTTGTAAATGATAGATACTATAAAATTCAAGTATTATATTGCACTGAAATTCTGAATAAAACCCATGATTCATCTGTAATTAAAACTTTACATTTAAAAACTCTAAGGAAAATCGTAAGTTTTATGTGGGGAAAATAATGATATAGAAAAATTTTACACTGCATATCTTATATACTTGAAATCTATCAATGTATATGCTTAAATGAAAAGAGTAAGATATCAAGTATTATTATTCTGCTCTTACTGTGTATTAAAAGGTGATATGTATAAATCTGGAGATATACATAGGGACCTAATAGTAAGTTCTCTGAGGAAAAGAAAATATAAACAAAGTAGAGAGATAGAATTACTTTTTATTCTACTGTTTTAAAAAAAAAAAAAAAAAAACTTGCCGAGACCGGTTTGGCTCAGTGCATAGAGCATCGGACTGTGGACTGAAGGGTCCCGGGTTTGATTCCGGTCAAGGGCATGTACCTTGGCTACGGGCACATCCCCAGTAGGGGGCGTGCAAGAGGCAGTTGATCCCCAGTAGGGGACGTGCAAGAGGCAGTTGGTCGATGTTTCTCTCTCATCGATGTTTCTGACTTTCTATCCCTCTCCCTTCTGCTCTGTAAAAAAATCAATAAAATATATTAAAAAAAAAACTTTAGCTATCTATTACTTTTCATATAAAAAATTAATTTTAGGCACTAATAACAAAAAAAGTGAAAAATTTGCCCTAGCTGGTTTGGTTCAGTGGTTAAGAGTGTCAGCCCATGGGTTCAATTCTGGTCTAGGGTACATACCTCAGATCCCCAGTCCCCAGTCAGGTCAGAGCATGTGCAGGAAGCAACCAATCTATGTGTCTCTCACATATCAATGTTCTGTCTCTCCCTCTCCCTTCTACTAGCTAAAAAAGGGGGGAGGGGTAGGAAAATATTCTCAGGTGAGAATTAACAACAACAAAAAAGTGGGACATTTTTACTTCCTATATAATAAATAACCTATCTAATAAAGAGGGAATGTGCTAATTGACCATCACGCCATCACAAAGATGGCTGCACCCACAGCTGAGACCAACTTCCCAAAAGGAGCCTTAATGAGCAATTAGCAGGGACCGGAGGCAACTCCCCTCCCCTGCCCCTGGGGGGCTTGATAGGGCACCTCAAGGTGCACTTCTCATCCTGGTACTGGGCTGGAGGACCTCAGGCTGCTCCCCAGCCTCAGCGCCAGGCCGGGGGACCTCAGGCTGCGCCTCCTTCCTGGTGCAGCTTGACAGGGAACTTCAGGCTGCACCCTCCCCCAGCAGGGCTTGATGGGGGACCTCAAGGTGAGCTTCCTGTCCTGGTGCTGGGTTGGGGGACCTCAGGCTACACCCCCCACTGGGTGGGGGATTGATAGCAGACTTCAGGCCACGCCCTCCACCCCAGCACCAGGCTGGGGGACCTCAGTCTGCACTCTGCACCCTAGCACTGGGCCAGGGGACCTGAGGCTGTGCCCCCCTGCCTGTCAGGGCTTGACAGGGGACCTCAGGCCATGCCCACTTGAGGCTATGTCCCCTGCCCAGTGAGGCTTGACAAAGGTGGGACTGGCCCAGATCTGAATCTAGCTCAATGGGAGGGGAGAATGGGGAGGGTGGTGGCTGGGTCTGGGTCTCATGCGATTTTGAGGCACATGTGGGTGCGTGGGGACTTGACTCTGGGTCTCATGGTGCACCCCAGACCCTGACAGGAGGAAAGTTTTCATATACATTTATTAATTTTCTTTCATCTCTGACACTTCTATTATAGAGAAAGGGCAAATAGCAATATTAAATTATTTCCTCTAATGAACCCCCTTTTAATGTGCACAAATTTCATGCACTGGGCCACTAGTTTAAGAATAAAATTCAAGTTTATGCTCAAGGATAATGTTATCTAAGATTTTTTAAAAAGTGGAACAGACATTTAACATTTATTCATTTTTAGAACTGGATATAGCTTTTCAGGGTTCTCCACTTTCTCCTACTCCTGAGGGGTGATCGGGGCAGCAGCCACTGCTAGTACCCGCTGACAGGGCCGGCCCTGCTTGCACCCGCCGCTGGCACTGGCCCCAATCACTCAGCGCCATCAGTGGGTGCGAGTGGCAGCAGCGGGAGCAGGGATGCTGGCAGACAGCGGACCAGGGGCCGGCAGGAGGGGCAGGTTGGGGGCGCAGAGGATGGGCCGAGGACCACCCCTGTGCCCATCACAGCCTCACGGCCAACAGTTCCTTTCAAGGTGCATGAATTTGTGCACTGGGCCCCTAGTATATTTAATAAATATCCTGTATAATAAAAGCATAATAGGCAAATCGACCGAATGACAGAACGACCAATTGCTATGACACACAATGACCACCAGGGGAAGACACTCAATGCAGGACCTTCCCCGAGGTGATCAGTGCACTCCCACAGGGCAAGCGCTGCTCAGTCAGAAGCCGGGTTCACGACTGGTGAGTGCAGTGGCAGTGGCAGGAGCCTCTCCCACCACCTCTGATGCAGGCGGGTGGTAAGGAGCAAGGGGTCCCCAACTGCGAGATCCCCAGATTGCAAGAGGGATGTCTGACTGCCAGCTATCCCCCAAGGGGTCCCGGACTGTGAAAGGGCGCAGACTGGGCTGAGGGGCTCCTCCCCCTGCACCCCCACCTCCGCACCAGTACACAAATCTCGTGCACCAGGACTCTAGTTAAATAAAGTAAAAAATTTTTAAAAAGGTTATATATTATATTATATTATATTATATTATATTATATTATATTATATCATATCATATATTCTATAAAGGGAAAAACTCAATTAGTCCAAGGACTGAATCAGGAAATTAAAATATAACCATGTTTATTCTTTGATACTTGATAAGACAGAATAACAGTAAATCCTACTGACCAAAGAAACAAAGAAAGGAGATATCCTCAGAATACAGTTAGGCTACCTTAAAAGGCAAAGCATTTCACATCCTAGAATGTCTCTCTATCCACAGCTTTTATGACAACAGGAAAACCAATTTGATGATAACCTATTAGTCTAATATCTCTATTGGGAAAGCAGGATTTCTGGCTTAACCACAGAGCTACAATTGATTTTTTTAGAGCAACAGAAATTAATGAAGGTAATTCATATAATGCTGAGAAGAAAGGTTTAGGCAGGGATCCCACAGTTCCTTGCATATTTCCAAGCAGTGTCCCAAACTGTTTAAAAAGGTCTAAAGTTAGTACTAGACTCTCTAGAAGTAATTGATATATTGTAGTAAAAGTAAAGTCCTAAAATTATATGCCAAACTCCATTTTTATCCCGAATGCTATTTAAAATTGGATTTATCTCCCAGGACAGTGGTTGGCAAACTCATTAGTCAACAGAGCCAAATATCAACAGTACAACGATTGGAATTTCTTTTGAGACCCAAATTTTTAAAACTTAAATTTCTTCTAATGCCACTTGTTAAAAATAGACTCGTTCAGGCCGTGGTATTCTGTGGAAGAGCCACACTCAAGGGATCAAAGAGCCGCATGTGGCTCGAGAGCTGCAGTGTGCCTACCATGGTCCTAGGAAAAGCTGGAGAGCAGATATGAATTATGTAAAAGAAGTTTGTTGGGAAAAGAGTAGAAAGGACCAGCTGAGCCAGGAAGGGGAAGAAGGGTGAAAAAGATTGGCATTTCAGACTGTATTATTTTTATTTACATTATTTTAAGAGTATTTGAGAAGAATGCTAAACTCTTAGAAATCCATCAAGTCAAATTTATAACATGCCTGCTTTTTTTTTTTTTTTAATCAAAATCCTTATGTCTAGCTATTATCTACTAGGGGAAGGGTTACAAACCAAAAATTAACAAACTTCTTACAAGGGCCATTGACTCACAGGGAAAAAAAAAAAGAAATACAAATACTTGCAGTTACATAGGTATTTTAAAAATAAATTTTGCATATTTTTAAAAGAAACATATGACCTTCCCTAATCCGAATCTATGGCTCATCCAAAGTTTAATACCAAACAGGGGAACAGAATAGATTTTAACATGGAAAAGAAGTGGAAAGGAATCAGAGAGTAGATGAGATGGGCTTGACAGGAAGTTTTTGAAGTGGTGGGAACAATGGTGGAACTGTACTAATCCCTTGAGAAACTATCAAGAAAGGATGTGGAACTGAAAAAATGATAGGGAATGATTCAAGAAAGGATGTGGATTGAAAAAATGATAGGGAATGACTATATGCATTTCTGAAATGCTGCTAGCCAGGAATGTGCAATTTGAACTAAAGATTCAATAAATGTTGTCTAAAGTTGACAACATTAATAAATGTTGTCTGAAGTTGAGAACATTTGAAATAGAGTACAAGTATATGCTATGGCACTAGAATCATGAAGGAACCAACCACTAGAAGAATGAGAATCTAGAGCAGTTAAAAGAGGCTGCCTCTAGAAGAGGGTTGAAGATAGGAAAGGAAGGGGCAGAAGAATGTTGATTTTCATTAAAAGGTCTTCTATACTGTTTGATTTGTTACCAAGTTCCTATACTTAAAAAAATAAAAACAAAAATTTTAAACTCATAAATTAGAAGGGCCTGACCTGTATTAAAAGTTTCTTCTTCTTTTTTTCTTTTTTTTGCAAATTCCATCAAAAGGTTCTTGTCAAAAACAGATTTGATTTTTCCCCCTGTGTATACACACATTAGTTACGGATGATTAACAAAGCATTCATTCTTCTATTTGCTTTGGCTGAGAACTGACTTGTGTTAGTGTTAAGGAAATATTTCACTTCATATGGAGAAGACATTAAGTGTTGCTTATTTAAATATACATATGGTAAAAAGATGTTTTTACCATACATGTTTTGGGCTCACAAACAATAAACACATTTAAGTAAATGGAAGTGCAGACTTTATCCACCTTAGAAACTAGGAAAAATACTTTTTCTCTCTTTGTTCAAAATAGGCTTTGTGAACTTATCTATTTAGTATTTTAATTTTGGTGAAGTGGTAAAAAATTTACCTGAAGATTTGATATCAAATATGACAGAAGAAATCATAATTATTTTCTTCAATTTTTACAGATGCAGACTTTTAAAAATACTTTTTTAAAGAAACTGAGTAAAAAGTAGCTAGCTATTCTGTAAAATCAGTTTTTCGAGTTTAGGGTATCTAAAAATAAATACCCAATTTAGCCTCACAAATAGTCACTTGAAGTGTCTTCACTTTTCAGATGTACAATGTTTAAAACATAATATTCCTTGGAAGAAAAGTTTTCTTATTATGGAAACACATATGAAGAAACAGTGAGATATGCAAATTTATGCTATCTTAATTTTTGTAAAATCACTTTTCTAAAATAAAATTACTTTATCCAGTCAACAAGAAATATTAATTATAGCCATTTAGTTTTTTGCAACAACCTGTTTGCTTTAAAGAAAAGGTAGTCAAAACCAGTAACATGATTTATACTAAACTATGATGGACTTTTGAGTAGATTTTCAATAACTGGATCCATCAGTATAGAGTGGGATATATAAAAATAAAGTGTTATTGGGGAAAATGTGATGGATTATTTAGAAACTGGCAAATGAACAAGAGAGTTTAAGAAAGAATGGATTTGAAGTCAGTTTTTAGATCTCTACTTTATTCCTAAATTGCTAGTAGTAGCAATTTATAAAAAAAAAAGACAAGAGATGAAAATTAGGAATAAGGTGAAAAATAAGAAAAATATGTTTTGAATATTCTAGGACTACCTGATGATACCATAAGAATTTATAGTAAGCAACATTTCAGATCCTGGGCTTAACTTAAGCAGACAGTTGCTCTGACATTAGTAGATTCTTTTTCCTCTCATTTTCCTTCCTTCCTAACACATATGTTTGGCAACTAAATATTCTTTTTTTTTTACATTGGAAAATAAAGAAATTTAATTTTATATTTCTCCCTTCTTTCTTTAGTAAGTCACATGGAACTTGGAAACATTATAAAATAAATGTCACTACCAGTTTGAACTTACTATTTTCAAACTCCTAAAAGGCAATAAGATCTTTCTACAAAATTAAATTGAGCAGTCTCAGGTAGCACTCTTCAATTTTATTTCATTTTTACCATACACACCTCCCTAGTCATCACTTTCATTTTATATGATCTTCTTGTTGACACGTATCCATTGAAAATCTGCTTCTAAACTGAACTCTGACTCTAGTCACCAAAACTGTCCTGAATCAACAAGACCGTTCCAAAAGCCTCAGAGAATGATGGGTTTTGTATAACAACCTGAAGCCCCATAGCTTTTCACTAGGTCAAGCTATTGTTGGAGTAAATTCCAAAGTGAGAGTCACTGCAGAGAGAACTGAGAGCCCTTCATAGCTCACATCTGGGAAGCAGTTCTGTGAGCAGAGCTGCTTTTTAGACTTATACACAAGTATCAGCTCTCAAAGCATTTCTATAAAAGCCTGAAAATGACAAAGGTATAATATACATTTTTAAATAAGAAATGTAATAACACCAACTACAAATTTTGTCTACTCTATGAAATGAAACAAAAAATAACCTAAATCAACTTTTATTAAAATGACTAGAGGTATGAATTTTGTGTGTGGGGGGATGCAGTCCCCTCAGCCCAGCCTGCACCCTCTCCAATCCAGAACCCCTTGGGGGATATCCCTCTCACAATCTGGGACCACTGGCTCCTAACTGCTCACCTGCCTGCCTGCCTGATCACCCTTAACTGCCCACCGGATGGCCTAATCACCCCCAACTGCCCCCACCCCTGCCGGCCTGGTCGCCCCTTAATGCCCCCCCCCATGGTGGCCCGGTTGCCCCAACTGCCCCCCTGCCAGTCTGGTCACCCCTCACTGGCCCCCCCTTGCAGCCAGGTCACCCCTAACTGCCCCCTCCCACCGGCCTGGTTGCCCCACACAGCGTGCTGTTTGATTGTTTGGTTGGCCCTCACTGCGCCCCCTGCCGACCTGGTCACCGACACACAGCCTATGTGTTCAGTCGTTTCGTCGGCCCTCACTGCCCCCCTGTCGGCCTGGTCACACCATGCAGCCTGTTCGGTCATTCGTCCCGTTGTTTTGGTTCCAATGGTCACTTAGGCTTTTATATGTATAGATGGGATTATGAATAATTTTTCATTTTTTAAAATATATTTTATTGATTTTTTACAGAGAGGAAGGGAGAAGGATAGAGAGTCAGGAACATCAATGAGAGTGAAACATCGATCAGCTGCCTCTTGCACAACCTCTATTGGAGATGTCCCTGCAACCAAGGTACATGCCCTTGACCGGAATCATACCTGGGACCCCTCAGTCTGCAGACCGATGCTCAATCCATCGAGCCAAACCAGTCAGGGCCATTTTTAAATATTTATAATATTGTAATTTTGTTGGATGTGTAATACATATACAATTTTTAAAAGATACACTAAGCTCTTAAAAGAATCTAAATAACAAAAAAGTTATACATGTTAATTTTATTAGTACATTCTTCCAAGCATATCTGACTCACAGACTCTGTAACAGATATCTTCTTTCAGCATGAAACTAAGAATTCTTCAGGTAGCAGGGCTTAAAATGATCACTCCAACTTTACTGAAAATGAAAACAATTGAATACCCACTTACCCATTTATTGGATATTTATAAGTGCATAAAATCTTGGGGAGTATGTCTGTTTAAAAAAAAAATTCTTCCCACTCGTAGGTAGCTACCTAAGATCAGCAGGCAAAGAGAAGCCTATCCATGAAAAGTTGAATAACAAGCTATGATAAAAATTTTTAAAATCCACAAGCTTCATATGTAAAGCAGTGATAAATCATTCTTCAAACACTCATTGAGGGTCCACTTACTATGTGCAAAACATTATTCTAAAATGTGGAAATCAATTATATACACTTACATTCCATCACTCCAAAAACAAGCAAAAAGATGGATATTTAGGGACTGAAAAAAGAATCTGAACCACTAACTTACCTGAACTGTGGGACACTATAAGCTTACAGGGAATAGAGCTCATGTTAAGGTATAACGATTCTGTAGTTCACAAAACTGGAAATACATGTCCAATGCTTTAAATTAGTTTAAACAGCAGTATATGCAGCTCTCTTTAATTAACTGTAGCAATTGACATACCTAAAAAGCAGAGATCTGAAACGATGTGCTGTAAGGAGTACTTGTAAGCCAATATTAATCTCTAAGTTTAACCCAGTGGTTGGCAAACTGTGGCTTGCGAGCCACATGCAGCTCTTTGGAACCTTGAGTGTGGCTCTTCCACAAAACACCACGTGCGGGCACGCACGTACAGTGCGACTGAAACTTCATAGCCCGTGCGCAGAGGTCAGTTTTCGGCTCTCAAAAGAAATTTCAATTGTTGTACTGTTGATATTTGGCTCTGTTGACTAATGAGTTTGCCAACCACTGGCTTAACCTATTATAGCAGTGTCCAATGCTGTACCTAGACTGAAAGGAGAAGGCTGGGTATATATTACACAACAGCATTCAGAAATCCTGAGACAAAAGTGCTTTACGGCAAAGTTCTAAATAGTTAGCAATATGCAGAGAATAAGCATTGCTGCTGAGTATTATTTTTTGAATGACAGGACAGATACACATTTACATTAAAAATAACCTGTTTTAAAGCAATCTCTAGTTTAGATATCTAAACTACCATCACAAATATTATTGGAAAACATCTGGTTACTATTCTTGACCAAATAATATTTCCAATTTCTCTATTTTAATAATTTGTAACTATAAAACTATATATAGTTTAATCATTCTATAAAGACAACTTAAAATGGCTATTCATCTATATATATTAAAGTGTCATTAAAAATCCGTCTCTTATTTAAAAAATGGGCAACAGAACTAAATACCGTATTTTCTGGCATAAGACGACTGGGCGTATAAGACGACCCCCAACTTTTCCAGTTAAAATATAAAGTTTGGGATGTACTTCCAATGCACTCAAATAAAGATTAAAAAATTTGATTTCAATATGGTAATTTTAATTCAAATACTTATGACATGCAGGTACTTAGTAGGAAAACTGTCACTTATAAACATGACTGTTTGTCATCAAACAAGTAAACATAAAACAGTGAAAGTGGATTGAACTTTTCCTAATTCTCTCTAAAGCTGAAAGGAAGGATAAGACAATAAACCCATGGGAGCTACCATGCTGTTTGTTTTCTAAGCTGTCAACCAAACTGGAACTGATGATGACAGGAGGAAGATAACAAACAATAAAGAGAGAGCAAGTGCCAGGCAAGTCCATGGCAAGTTAGCAACACCCATCATAACGGCAAGCTACGGCATTTTTACAACTGTATAAGACGACCCCCAACTTTTGAGAAGATTTTCCTGGGTTAAAAAGTCATCTTATATGCCGGAAAATACAGTATATACTTTTTGAAAGCGGACATAAGGAAGGCCAAGTGACATATGAAAACATGCTCAAAGTCACTAGTCATCCGAGAAATGCAAATCAAAACGACAATGAGGTAGCATCTCACACCTGTCATCAACAAATCAGCAAATGACAAGTGCTGAAGAGGATGCAGAGAAAAAGGAACCCTCATGCCCTGCCAATGGGAATGAAGACTGGTGCAGCTGCCTTGGAGAACAGTATGGAGTTTCTTTAAAAACTAAAAATAGAACTACCATTTGACCCAGTAATATCACTCCTAAGACTATATCCCAAGAAACCAGAAAAAACAATTAGTAAGGATATATGCACCCCTATGTTCACAGCAGCACAATTTACAATGGCTAAGATCTGGAAACAGCCTAAGTGCCCAGCAGCAGATGAGTGGATAAAAGTGGATAAGGACACATATGTAATACCTTAATCAATAAAGAAAATAAATAAATGAATAAAAAAGCTTAACTAAAACTATAAATTTTTGCCTAACAAATTTATTTTTACAAAGTTTACACTCAGATATTTTCACATAATTATAAAATTTACATTTTTATATTGATCATCTTTTTTCAATGAAACTAAAACATTTCATACTTTATATTATTCAATATATATGTGTTAAAATTTTTAGCAAATTAAGTGAGTTTATGAACTTTAGTATGTGGCTAGTATATATGCATGATCTGAAGTAGATGATCTGGTGCACTGAATTTAAATGAATAATCCAGGTGTGGCTGCTGGGAATTCTGGCCTTGTTTTGTTTTCATTACTATCAAAAAATCTATCTCAGTGAAACTGATCTTTACTTAATAAACCTGATTACCAATATTTTTTCATATAATAAATCAAGTTTCAGTTTTCTAAAACAGCTGAGTTAGGATCTATTTAAAGAATTACAAAAACCAAACACTTAATATTGTGTTATCACATAAATGCAAATACTGTTTGTTGGTAGATAAAAGAACAGAACAGGAGTGAAGAAAATGAATGGATATAATTTACTACTAATTAGCAATATGACCTTGGGCTAGTTTCTGTATCATGACACTCTCAGTTTCTTTATCTATAAAATGAGGGTAGAGAACTTTATGATTTCTAAGCCTCCTTCCAGCTCTAAATTTCTATGATTTGATTATTTGAATTAAGAAACCCATATGTGCCTTAAGAAACTAGCTTCTAAAATTATAAAATAACGTAATGGTGGGTTGTAACTTTAACAACAAAAGTATTACAATACTAATTTGAAACATATTAACTATCAGAAAGCAATGTTTTCAAGATAAACAAAAGCAGGGGCAACAACTGCATGTATCTGTGCTCTTTTATGATGGTATGAACAATAAAGTCTATAAAACAGGACACTTCATTTATGGGTACCATTTGCAGAAATATTTCTACAAGTAACTTTTGACAAGTAATGAGAATTCAGCTGAAATATCTTACATCTTACTTTTAGTGGACTTCTGTTATACTCTACAACTTACATGTAGAAACTAGAATGAGTTAAAATGATCACTAATAGTGCAGCATAACAAAAGTATGCATAGGAAAACAGCCATATATCTTTTAACACATTACTAGTCACATAATACTTATATGAATTAACACTATTTTCTCTGAAATTGTGAAATTCTCTAAAGACTCAATGTATAAACATGTCACCAACAAGCATCTGACTAATAAAATACAACTTTACATGAAGGCAAACACTTTACTTCCTATTATTAATGTGATATAGGTATTACTGGAATTCAATTTTCTTTCAAAGGTGTGTGGTTTTTTTCTTTTTCAAAGAACATCCAACCACCCACACATTATTTAAAAAACAAAAGAAAAAATTTAAAAACACACACACAAAAAAACACACCTTTGTGCTAGAAACTGTCCCAGGACTATATTTTGACATTTTTAGCAACTTGACAAACCACTCTGTTTGCTTTCTTCTGCCAATACAAATCAAGCCAATCTCTTCACTTATTTCTGTCAATGTCAAAAGACAACACTATGTCAGGGTACAGGTCATTCACCAGTAATGCACCCTATTGGTACAGCTGAAATGAAATGTTCGTCTGGGCCGTGTTTCCAAGACTGGCCCATTGACACCTACTTAATAAGACCTATAAAACTAGGAGGATGTGGGAAGACCAAGAAATATAAAATACACTTTTCCCACCAAACTTTGTTTGCCAACATCCTATAGCAAATTAAAGAAGGTATAAACTTTAGGTAGAAGCCATGACAAAGGGTTTTTCTCTAATAGTTTTTATAATCTCATCTTTTTAAAAACGTGCAGGAGTGCTACCCTACAGGCATCTGTGACAGACAGCATCACGAGGTTTTGGATTTAGTGTAGGTGGCTGGGTCAAGTTGGACACTGACCAGTTTTGTGTATGATGAAAGGCACCAGGCTGGAACACCATATTTGGCAACTAAGTGTGAGACTGCCAGTGCAGTGGTTGGAAGATGCATGCACTGGCACTGGGTGGAACCAGCAGGCTTTGTAAAAGGTTGCTGCAGTCTTGACTTTGGCAGCTATCTTCTCTAGGTGATCATGAAGAGTTTAGAGTGAGATCCAGAGTCACACCTATGAAGACCAGAAATAGTGCATGTCTGAAGCACTGTCTCTCCTTTATAACATCAGGTTGAGAAAGTGTCACATTTTATTCTTTATAATCCTCGGATTTTCATTGATTTTCAGAGAGAGGAAAAGACAGAGAGAAACAGAGATGTGAGAGAAACACATCGATTGGTTGCTTCCTGCACAAGCCCTGACCAGGGCGGGCCAGGGAGGAGCCTGCTCAGTCTCATTAGAACACTTATTGATGGCACCAAGCACTACTCTTATGCTATTGCTGTCCTTGACTCAAAGCAGTGCTTCAAACATGCACAACCTCTGGTCTTCAAAGATGTGATTCTGGGTCTCACCCTTAACCTCTCGGGATCACTTAAAGAGAGCTGTCAAAATCAAGCTATTTCCATAGCTCATCTTTTCACAGTGATCCCTCCCACCTTCTTTCCTCACCACTACAAAATCAAATATCCTTTGTCATCAGAGCTAAAATAGGACAAGACAGAATTATCCAAGCATAGTTGAGTGATATTTTGCCGATCTGTGCTGCAGCATCTAATACAGGTTCACAGCATGTCTTCAACATTTGCAATCAAGTACTGATATTCTATAATCAATTTGGTATACATTAAATATAGGATTTTGTTAGAGATCACCTTGCTGGTGAGCCTTCAGAAACAGGTACAAAAAATCTGAATACAAAGTTATGTAAAATAATTTGTTAGTAATAAAATAGAAAGTAATTATCTGAATTAAAGGAAGGAAAAGATGCCTCTTAAAATAAGCATAATAAAGTTGAAAGGAAAGTATATAGTTAAACTGAATTTTCAAGCTTCTAGATTTTGCAGTGTTCTGATATTTTTAAAAACAAAAGTTTGATTTATTTTTTTATATAGGAAAAGCTCATAACATGACTGTTGCTCTGAATGATAGATTAGTAGATATTTATAATACCCTCCCCTGACCTACACTATTAAAATTTAGATGTTTTTTTAATTGAGAAAATTTTACTTCTAAGAAAGAAATATCACAAATACATACTAATTATGACAGCATTCCCTAGTGGGCAGAAGTGGGATAATTTAAGAAGAATCTACAAACATTTGAGATGATACTGAAATAGAAATGTCCATATAACCCTTAAAAAGTATAGTATTTTATCAAGTGGAATATTTTTAAGCAAGGTCATAAAACTACTACAAGATTATTCTATAATAATAAATTATTTTCTCAGCATGTGAAAAAAACACACAACTTAAAACTATTTAATTTAACAAGAGGCATTCTTTAAAAACTATTTCTCCTGACACTAAATCTAAACTCTAAAAGAAAAGCAAAAAAGATTCCTCGACAGTCCTCAATCAAAAATACAATTAGTATTTTGAAGTAAAGAAACCACTCCACTCCATCTCCAAAAATCAAAACCTTAAGAGTTGACACTTAAATATTTAGCCAGTGCTCTGTGAACCATTTTATATTAAAATTGGATAGTTCTAAACACCACACATATAAAAAGTATTGTTTGACACATGCTATTTTGATGATAAATTGCAATCTATAGCTCAAATAATTCTACCCAGGGATTAACATTTCAGAGGCTGAGCCAGAGATTATGTGTGTGGATCTTGAATTTCATCATCTCTCTTTGGCACAATAGCTTATTCTTCCTTTTTTCATCTATTCTCTCATGAAGGGTCAGGAAAGCTTAGCCTTGCTGTTGCATTCATTTCATCTCCACATTAACCATATACCTTGCAGTCTTTAGTTCTTATGTGTTATTCCATTACAAATACTATACTGCAGTATAGTATGGCTAATGAGGTTTGTACCAAATCAAAGGGTGCCATCAAGTGGTTACAATACTCTAAACAGCATTACACTAAATGACTATTCCAGATATGCTTTCTTCAATATAGACAAACTGTCACTCCTCTATGAAAGAACACATCAATGGAGGTAAGGAATAGGGAACTATCCATATTAACATATTAACTTTTGTTCTTTATTTCCTATTTTTTATTTTTTTTAAAATATATTTTATTGATTTTTTACAGAGCGGAAGGGAGAGGGATAGAAAGCCAGAAACATCAATGAGAGAGAAACATCAATCAGCTGCCTCTTGCACGCCCCCTACTGGGGATGTGCCCGCAGCCAAGGTACATGCCCTTGACCAGAATCAAACCCGGGACCCTTCAGTCCGCAGTCCGACGCTCTATCCACTGAGCCAAACCGGTCTCGGCTATTTCCTATCTTTTAGGGATTGCTTTTATGCCCTATATATTGATAAAGTACAATTTTATAGAGCCACAGTTAGGATTAATATTTCTGTCAGCAGATTATCAAATTGTTAGCCACAATTCAACCATGGCAGCACTACTGGGAACTAAACAAATTTATCAATCAAAATTCATGACTAGATTGATAGGAGCTTATTTTTTAAAATAAGCAATAACAGTACGCATACTTTAAAGAAAGTGTCTTGTCAGATCTGATCCCTAATACTAATGAAAAATTGCAAGGCTATGAAATAGAACCAGTATTATTTGATCTATTTCATTCAGTCATGCCTAAGGTCTAACAAGAAATATAGCAATTGGTATGAGAATGTATTTTCAGACTCTTAGAAAACTTTCAACAGTCTATTCAAAATACTTCAGGGGTCATTTAGAATTCTGAAGATAGGAATCTAGAGCTGCTCTCAGAAAACACACACAAGATAACATGTAATTCAAATGACCCACTCTGTAGAGTAGACTAAACTCTTGCTTTGAACCGTCCTGCACCAGGGAAATCTCACACTAGGGCTGAAAGCATCTTCATAACTTTACATTTCATTCTACTGCAGAGAAAGCAAATTGCTCAAGTTCAGAGAGGAGACAAGATATAAGATCTTAAATCATAAAAGCTAACTTGATTTTTATAAGATTTAAACAGCCATACCAATTGAATAGAAAATTCCAGGCAAACCTAAAGATCCATATGGTAGCATTAATTATTTTCTACAAAGCTGTTTCAGTCTGCCTACAAAATATTTTTCATACCACATTTTCCTCTAGAGCCTTGCCGCTCTCTCATCAAGTAGTGGAGTCTAATTCCCCTCCCCTTGATCCTGGACAGGTTTGTGACTGACTTGTAGCTAAGAGTGTGGGAGGTAGCTAGCTTGGCTAGGTAAGAAAAGGTGATGCAACTTCCACTTGGAGAGCTGGAATAGTCACTCCTGAAGTCTTCAGTTGCCACAAAAACAGTCCAACTGCCATTGAAGAAATGGCCTTCTTGTGTCATGTTCTAGCCCCAAACACCTCAGATTACTGCATGAGAGACTCCAAATCACAACTGCCTCGCTAAGCCCTTCCTGACTCACAGAAACTGTGAATAATTGAACAGTGACTACAATCTGACCTATCAAACTGGATCACAAGCAGCAGAAAATGATCATTGAGTTCTGGAGAACAGTCAGCAGATTTTAACCTGCAATGCTTATAACAACAATCTGACACTAAAAGACTACTGAAATTTTTCTAAGTGTCTGAAAATACATTCTCATACCAACTACTCGGTTCCTTGTTAGACCTTACGCATGGCTGCATGAGACAAATCAAATAATACTGGCTCTATTTCATAACCTTGAAAGAAGTGAAAAACATCATGGTAACAACAGCAGAAGGATCAGAAAAATGAGTTCAGCATCTCTGGCAGATGAGGAAAGGATGATGTAGTTTAGAAAGAAAGAAAAAAAGTTTGATTCTTATGTTTTATTTTGGTCCAGGAGTCAGATGCCCTGGAAAAGACTGAACTGGCGTTACAGGACCTTATAGCATGGAGGGAAAGTTTTAAAATATTTTAGGGCAAAGCCACACAGAAATACTAGAACCATATGGAGTTTAAAGAAAAAAATAAATAAAATTGGAAGAGACTCAGACACAGAGAACAGACTAATGGTTGCTGAGGGGAAGTGGGATGGGGGACTGAGTGAAAAAGGTGAAGGGATTAAGAAGTACAAATTGGGCTGAGGCTGGTTTGGCTCAACGGATGGAACGTCTGCCTCAGGACTGAAGGGTCCTGGGTTCGATTCTGGTCAGGGGTATGTACCTTGGTTGCGGGCACATCCCCGTGGGGGCTGTGCAGGAGGCAGCTGATCGATATTTCTCTCTCATTGGTGTTTCCGACTTCCTATCCCTTTCCCTTCCTCTCTGTAAAAAATCAATACAATATATTTTTTTAAAAGCATAAATTGGTAGTTACAATACAGTCATGAGGAAGTACAGCATAGAGCTGTGATGGCGAACCTATGACACGTGTCAGCACTGACACGCGTAGCCATTTTTGATGACATGCAGCTGCATGTGGTCACATAGAGAGAAGTATGGGGCCGATACTGAGAAGGACGTTTCATCCTCGGCTACTGCACGGCCAGGTGCAGTAGCTGAGGATGAAACATTTGCTGTAGTGCAGTGTAGACACTCTGTGCCAGAGGTCTGTAGGCCAAAACAACAGAACTCCGGCACAGAGCATCTAGTTCTGGGACTTCCGGTTAGGCCCTTAGGGGATCTTTGACCTCACTTCCAGCTGTCGGAGCAGGGAGCAGCGGAATGCCATGGTGGACACATCTCTGGGGGCCCTGTGATCGCCATTACCAGCAACCACATAACCACAGCAACCATCACCCAACCTACTGTTCTGGGGTGTTGTGGATTTCTAATTGACCATCATTACTGAGATAAGTGAGGGGGAGGCTGGGAGAGACGAGGGCCTGTGCTATGGGGTGCCGTTTCCCACCATTAGAAATAGCGGAAGCCATCTTAGTTTATATAAGGAATGCCATTTTGCAGCATAGTGCAGACTCCATTTCACCACTATTACTGTTGTGCATCCTTCTTAACCCCTATTTCTGCTTATTAACCCTGCCCTTTCCTAAAAGACAGTTACATGTGCCATCTTGTGATCAGTTAGGCTAGTCAACCCCCAATTGCCTGCAGGGCTAACAGGCTATCTATAATTTTATCTTCTGTCACTGCCCCCCTGATGGAGAACCAAAAAAAATAAAAAACCATGGTTAAGTTAAGGTAGTGGTAGTAGCAGTAGTCAATCCTTTCAAGAGACATGGACCGAGATGTATGGCATTATAGAAATAAATGACAGATCATTTTGCGTTCTATGTACTGAAACGATAGTAAGCAGAACGTGGAATATAAGTAGACATTTTGAAACTAATCATTCCCAGCTCTTGAAAAAAGTGAGGACAAAAGGAAGGAACACATTTCCAGGCAACTGCACCTTTATAAGAGCCAATCTAATTCCATCCTTAAATTTATAAAAGGCTCTATAAATTTAACATCTGCAAGGTTGAGCATTGCTCACTCCATAGCTCAGCATGGAAAAGCACTCAGTGAGGGAAAATTTATTAAAGGAACTCTCTTAAGATGTGCACCAGGTCTATTTCACGATATGCAGAATAAAGATGCAGTTATTAAGAGAATATCTGAGTTACCACTCAGTAGAAATATCAGAAAAGACCGAATAATGAGACTGAACACAAATGTACAACATCAATTAAAGAGAGACATAAGTAATTGTAAATATTTTTCGATCTCTCTTGATGAAACTACTGATGTCACATCACATGCTCAGTTGGCCATTATTGGTCGATATTCTGATGGTCTCACAATGAGAGAAGAGTTGATAAAGTTAGAATCAGTGCCAACAAGTACATCAGGAAGCGAAATATGTAAGGTTGTTATACAAACATTCCGTGACCTAAGCATTGATATCTCTAAAGTTGGGTCAGTGACGACAGATGGGGCACCAAACATGGTGGGAAAAAAGTCGGATTTGTCAAATTGTTTACGAAAGCTATTGGACATCCAATTGTGCTTTTTCATTGTATTATCCATCAGGAGGTTTTATGTGTCAAGGCAGGATTCACCGACCTAAATGACTTAATGTCAGTTGTTACAAAAACAGTGAATTTAATAGCTGCTCACCCCCTTCACAAACGAGAATTTTCTACACTTTTACTGGAGGTTGATTCCACCTACAGTGGACTGCTGATGTACAATAATTTAAGATGGCTTGAGCCGAGGCAAAGTTCTTGAGTGCTTTGTGGAGTGCTTTGAAGAAATTAAGGTATTTCTTGAGGATAAGGAACTGGGAAACTTTTCTCAGCTCCATGATGATAAATGGGTCAACACCCTGATGTTTTTTACAGATCTCTCTGTTCATATTAATGAACTGAACTTAAAGTTACAAGGTTTTGGCAAAAGTATTGACGTTATTTTGTATACATAAAAGCTTTTGAAAGTAAACTTAAAATTTTCAAGTGAGATGTAGAAACTAAAACTTTAAGTATTTTCCTCGAGTAACAAAGTATTTTGAAAAGGCCAGTGCAGCTGTACAAAATGAAATGGATCCCTTGCATATAAAGTACCAGTATGTTTTAGACTCATTACTTGACCAGTTCATTGATAGATTTAATCAGTTTAGAAGCCTAGAACAGACCATAAAAATAATTAAGTATCCTGATGTAGTAGTCTACAGTAGTTTGGAATTAAATGGTTTCCAATGGATGCAAATTGATGATTTGGAGATGCAACTTGAAGAATTTCAAGACAGCATCTGGGCTCAGGTGTTTGTCGACTTGAGGTCAAAGCTTGAGAATCTGGAAAGGTGCCGCTTGGAGAATCAAGAGTGCTACTACGAACAGGAAATGTGGAGTGCCTGGAACCGATTACCAGACACTTTTAGCACCCTGAAAAATATAGAAATGGCTTTACTTACAGTTTTTCCCTCTACATACTTTTGTGAGACCTTATTCTCAGCGTTAAATAATATCAAAACCAACAAAAGAAACAGATTCACAGATGAAGTTAGTAGTCCTTGCTTGGGCTTGAAGTTTATAGAATACCAACTTTCAATTGAAGGTTTAGCCAATGAAATTCAACAACAATAAAGTCATTAGTAGGCAGGTTAGTTAAATAATTCTCCCTCCCCTTCACTTATCTTATTTCACAGCACCCCACACAAGTTAAATAATATCAAGACCAACAAAAGAACCTGACTGACAGATGAACAAGGAAGTCACTAAGCAGTTAAGTTAAATTATTAGTTTTTGGTTTATTAAATAGTTATATATTACAATTATACATTTTTGTTATTTAAACTATAAATATCGTGAAATTATGGTGTTTTTCTCAAAGTGACACACCACCCGAGTTATGCTCGTTTTTTTTGCGAATTTTGACACACCAAGCTCAAAAGGTTGCCCATCACTGGCATAGGGAATACATTTATTTAATAATCCTATCTAATAAAAGGCTAATATGCAAATTGTCCCTATGGGTGGGAGTTCGACCGACTGGGATGTGCACTGACCACCAGGGGGCAACGCGGAACATGGCGGGAGTTGGCGATGTAGCGCTGGCAGTGGGTGGCAGTGGAGGTGCTGCCTGCCCCAATGGGCCCCAATGATACTGGGATCGTGGTGGAATGGTGGAGCAGGTGAGTGGGCAGCTCCAGGCCAAGGGGGATGTGAAGGGAGGCCCCAGTGGCAGGCAGCCAGGGGAAGGGAGGCCCTGGCTCACAGCCAGCAGCCGGCAGCCGCTAGGAACCTTACCTGTGTACGAATTTCATGCACTGAGCCTCTAGTATTGTAATGACTGTGTATGGTGCCAGGTGGGTACTCAAAAAATATTGGGAGGAACACTTTTGTAAAGTATATGATTTTCTAACCATTATGCTTACACCGAAAACTAATACAAAATAATATTGAATTTAAATTAAATTGGAGAATTTTATAATATGTGAATTATCTCAATAAATTTTTTAAAATTGCTTCCTAATAAGAACCTAAAATATAAAATTTTAAAAATACTATAAATCAATGTAAGAAAAAGTATTCTTCCCTTTTTCATTTAAGACATTCAACACTAAGTTTTATTAACTGAAAGGAAGGATTCCTTGCACACAATCTTGAGCATCTAATTGTGTAATCAGGTTCAACACCAAGTACAAGACTATCCAAGTGAACCTAGCAGCAATTAGCCTACCATTACTCAGTAAAACGTTCAGCAAGATTTCAATCGTGCAATTTGGGGAAGGGATGTGCAGCTCCCCAACTGTCAGGTAAGGGCTTAAGTGAGAACATGACATTGGGACAAGGAGGCTCATATGTCAACCTCACCCAATCCTGAAGTCACAACATAACCAAGGAGAAGCCAAAGATATAGTACTTTCCTTTCCTATCATTGTTAGGAACTCTGAAGGTTTTCCCAAAAGTTTTCATCTATGTCTAATTTCTACATCATGGTGCTTTCTAGAGCCTGTCACTAAGATAAGTGCTCGGGGAAAGCAATATTTGTTACTTTCATCTCCCAAACTACAGCTTTCCTAGCTATAATCCTTATGTATTAAGACCCAGATTCTGGCTTCTTGTCTAGCTCAGCCAAAATGCCTAACTGCACAGCTTTGAACTCAAACAGCTGCCTCACTCTGAGTCTATGAAGGTTCCAGGGTTGGCTCAAAGGCAGCTGAATTCTACTTGTCAAATGAGTGTTAACTGATGGAGGTGGAGCATAATGGAGGTAGGAGGAGATGCCTGCCTCCAACTCCCTGGCCTCATTCCACTCAGCTGGAAGGCTTAAACCACATGGAACAGAAGATCCTGGACTAAAATCAGGAGACACTGTGCACATCATCTTAATGGCAGGATCACAGAAAAGGCAACGAGAAAAGCTTCTAGATGTTTCTTTCCTCTCCTTACAAGTTCTTTTTAAAAAGTGTGGTATGTCATTAGAACGCTACAGTAATACAATTTCCAAGTCTCTGTTCTATTATTTTTCATTAGGGGTAAAAAAGGCCACATGCAGATTCATAACATCTTGTATGCAATAGTATCTTTTACTGCCGGATTTCTATGAATAAATATGTTAAAAATTGCTCAAATATACTACTGGTTTTAAATGTTGCTAGCATGGTATTAGAGGTTTGTTTTGATAGCTGACTATCTAGTTTATCAGCTTCCTTCCTCCAGTTGGCAAAAAATAGAATTTGAAAGCAACTTTGGTTATCTTTTTTCTCTCACTCATTTAAAGGTAGCTAGCAGGAAGAATAATAAGTTAAATAGCTCTAGCAATTTAGAAGACAGACTGCAGTATACTACTGTGACTCAATAATAACCACACAAAATTACATGCCTTCAAATTCATTCAGTATGAAGTTAAAGTTTAGACTATTTTTTAATTTATAGAAACTACAACATACAAGGCTGTGGTTATTTTCCTTAACTCCCAAAAGTCTCCTCATAGTCAAGTCACATTCACCTGAAAGGACATACAGTTGTAGGAGATACAGTAATAATTTATTTCTAGTCTATTAATTTTAAATAGAAACATCTATTACAATGTAAAAATATTATGCTACTGCTCTACTTCCTTTAGTTTTAAGGTATGTTTGATGAAATGTATACATTAATTTAAACCTCAAAAAAATTTAAACTTTTAAATATTATTCAAAAATTTTAACTGGGGCTATATGCTAGTGCCTTCCATTTTCTGTATACAAAAAGGATAGATTTTAAAAAGTAAGATCAGAGGATAACTATACCTAAAGTTATACAGTAAAAAAAACTGGGTTATCCTCATGAGAAGAGGTTTTTCTGCTTGCATTATGTCCCCCACTTATTTTTCAAAAATTATAGAAAACACCCAGTAGTCTTTAAAGTATCTGGGGTAACAATTCAATGAAAATCTGATTTTTTAGAAAGATGTTCACACACAAACTTTTACTGACATTTTTAAAGGAGACTGCAAGCCTCTGAAGTACGGCCATGCCAGAACCCCTAAGGGCCCCAAGATTCAAGATTATGAACCTCTGGATGATGAGACAGCAAACTGGCTGTGGCATCTGTCCCCAGGGCTGCCCAGCTGTTCAGGGAAAGATGATTTCAGAAATCCAAATGGCTGGGTAAGTGAGCGTATATTCTTTCTGAAACCTTTTTGCTTTAACGACCTGCTCTTTAATCAAGCATATTCATTTCCAAATCTGGTATTTCAGAGTTTCCATGAGAGAACCAAGATGGCGGCATAGGTAAACACCTATACTTGCTGCCTCTCACAACCACATCAAAATTACAACTAAAAGGCAGAACAGCTACTACCCAGAACCGTGGGAAAGCTGGATGAGTGGAAGTTCCACAACTAGAGAGATGAAGAAAGCACACTGAGACTGGTAAGAGGTGTGGAGGTGTAGAAAGTGTTGGCACCTGGATGTGCTGCTCTTTTAATCGGGAGCTTGATACCAAGTTCCATTTTTTATGAACGCCAGAGTGATCTGAACTCCAGTTCCAGGTGAGACTCTGGGGGACCCAGACTCATAGGGGAGAAACTAGGTTGTCTGTCATCAAGACAGGACTGCAAGGGGGGCTTTCTCTCAGAGGTGCTAGCAGGTATCACTGTTCCTGCACAGGGGCCCAGGAACCTCTCCAGTGCAGGGCTGACTGGAAGCCATTGCTGTTTGCTCTGCCCTGGTGATTCCCACAGACCCTGCCACACCCAATTTAAACCCCACTCAAGTTGTGCGAAGTGGCTTTTGCATATGAATGGCCTGTCATTTCTCCACCTAAAACCTGTCAGAGAGCCCCAGAGCTTCCAAAAGAAGGCCCAAGGCCCAGAAGCAGCAGCCTGCCTTGCTTCACAGCTGGGCCTTGTCTGGGCACTTCCAAACCTCATACAAGAGAGGAATCTGCAGATGTCTCTGTAGCTTCTGCTGGGCAGTCTCAGACAGTGGCTGACCTTGCACCTCCTTGGAGATCCAAGAGCCAGTGTACCCAGTGGTCAGAGTAAGACCATACCAGATTACAACTCTTCACATCCATATGAGACATACTCAAGAGGCAGACTCAGTAAGCACCAAAGCAAGTCCTGCCCCAAAAGGGTGTCTCCTGCACGACAAATCTTCCAGTATAGACACAGCTGGTCATCACAGCCAATTGGCCTGGAGGTCAATTCCTCCCAGTGAAACCAACAGCAATCAAGGGTTAACTACAACAAGACTGTACAAACAACCCACAAAGGGGTGCACCAAGAGCATCCACCTCAGGTGACTGGGGAAACTGAGCTACTGGGCCCTATGGGACACATACCACAAAAGGCCACTCTATCAACTTAGTAGCTACTCAGTACATAGAAATAAACACAGGGAAGCAGCCAAAATGCAGAGACAAAAAAAAAAAAAAAAAAAAAACCCAAACCAAAAACAAGTCACAAATGAAAGAAATGGATGAAAGCAAAATACAGGATATAGAGTTCAAACCCATAGTTACTCAAGAATCTTCTAGAAACCTCTGAGAAATTTAGTAAGAACCTCAAGGATATGAAACAAGGACCAATCAGAAATTAAGCAGCTGAAACTGGTTTGGCTCAGTGGATAGAGCATCAGCCTGCGGACTGCATGATTTTCTTACTCTCTCCTCAAGTTTTCTTTCCATGCTTATTATTTTCACCTCGTTTGTAAAGTCTCTCTGCCATTTAGTATTAGTATGTATTGAATTCTTAATATATACCAAACACTGTGCTAGATGCTTTTTATATCTTTAATAAATATCTCTAATTCCAGCTAATATTTTTTAAAATTATCTATCTTTTACAGATGATAAACTAGAAGTTCTGAAAGGATACATAAGCATAAAGTACAAATTTATATTGTTAGTAAATATAATTCAAATCTAGGTCTAATTGAGCCCAAAGCCTTATTTTCCCCCCTATCTAATGCTTCTCCAACTTTTCTTCTCTATTACCCTTAATAGTAAAGGACTAGGATGCATACCTGGGAAGTATAACCAGAAGCAGCTCAATCAAGACATGGCATTTCTTTGAATTCATGTTTCACCTTTAAAATTCACATTACTTTTGCCTTTTGCCTTTTTTTCTGAAATAATTCTGTGGAGATGTCATTATAAAAACACCTTAAAGTATATATTAGAGAAGAAAATTTATAATGATGGAAAATGACACACACGTCTAGGGATGAACATAGGCATGTTTGAAAATCTACTCTTAAACAATCTCATAAATTTAATCTACATTAACTTATCTACCTCTCATTTCTGTTATATTTTTTAGCTATTGTTATACATTTACCATAGTATATATCACTTGATTCCTGTTATATGTATGTATATCTCAAACCAGACTTCAGTATCTGAGTATGGATGTTCGTGTGCATTCCCTGTAGTAATTAATCAGTACAGGTAGACTCTAAACACAGGACCTAGGACAATAAATGTTTAATAAGCTAATAAACGGTAAGATGCTTGAGCCTCAGAGTCTAAAAACTTCATTTTGAGACCAGGCTAAGTTGTTTTCTATGTCTTGAGCTAGTCATATAACATCACTGAATCAAAGAAATTATAATAATGTCCACTATAGAGAGGTTTCTAAAGGATTAAATGAGTTATTTATGTGAAAACATTTTGTATTCTTTAATAAGACTTAGCAAACATTATTTAAGATTTATAAAACTTATTTATCAGTTGACATGTTTAATTTCATTTTAAGAGGTGAAGTAAGATCTTAAAGTTAATATATCACATCAGCCTAGAAATTTAGAAAGAAAAGTAAACTAATAAATCCCAATAAAGTATACCATCTGTTTAATAATATAAGTATTAGGACACAAAATTATTTTCATAGTGGAATACATTTCATAACATATAAAATAATGTCTTATACATTCATTTACCCCCCCTCAATATTCCGAATCTTTAATTTGCCAAAAATACATAAGTAGATGACTCTAATGTTCTCAAAGCCACCTCCTTTCTGCATCAGAATTCTAATTCAGTCGGTCCAACTAGGGGCCCATCCAGGTATCTGCATTATTAAAAAAGGACATGGATGACTTTAAGTGAATGTTGACTTTTTAAAAAATATATATTTTATTGATTTTTTACAGAAAGGATGAGAGAGGGAAAGTCAGAAACATCGATGAGAGAGAAACATCAATCAGCTGCCTCTTGCACACCCCCATACTAGGGATGTGCCCGCAAACTAAGGTACATGCCCTTGACTAGAATCGAACCCGGGATCTTTCAGTCCACAGGCCAAGACTCTATCCACTGAGCCAAACCGGTCTCAGCTGAATGTTGACTTAAAAATCACATCAACAGTTATTTACCACTATTATCCATCATGTGGACCACGTAAATTTATAGATTCACAGCAATTATATAGTGAATTTTTAATTCCTTAATTATATAATTCCACTAAATGGCTATAAATTAATATAACCCTAGAAAAATGAACCTCTTTTTAAAATAAAATATTCAAAGAAGTCATTCACTGAACTATATGTTGGTCCACAAAGGAGCCACAATCTCTCTTACCTCTGCTCAAGAAAATCCAGTCACCTGCAGCTGACAATCAGAGTACTTAATCTCTTATCTGAAATCTCTTATTTGGGTTTTAGGAAGGCAATAAAATACCTGTGACTAGATTACAGCTCAATCCCATCGAGGTCTAAGGCAACACCCCATAATCAAACATATTATTTCTGTAGCAAAATAAAATAAACTTCCACTCTAAGTGGAATAAATACTACAAGTAGCCTCACTTCCAGTCAGGACAGGTTTTGCTACCAAATGAATTTGAACCAAATTTCCAAAAAATAAACTTTAAAAGAATCTTCAGATGATAGAAGTTTTGTATTTTGAGGTTACAGAGAAAGGACTGTAAAAACGTTTTTAGATTTCAACTTATAAATCATTTTCATTGGAAAATTTTCCCTAACACACCAAGATTGAGTTAGGTACTCTTTATATGTACACATTTAACAGCCTATACCTCCTCTTACCTTAGTGGTTGCCTTTTTACCTCCCTACAGACTGTAGGATACCTGGAGTCAGGGGCCACAGTTTTTCACTATTACACTCTCAATCACTACCAAGTATCTGCCACATAGTATTCATTTAATAAACAGTAAATGAATAAGCAATTATGGGAACTAAGACTTTAGTGAAATTTTATAATATTAGCATACTTGCTTGATCTGTAAGGCATGCTTAACATCCATGAAGATGCATCTCATGAAATGGGAAAAAGTCAAAAAGTCCAATAAAAAGTCTACCCAATAGCATACTCATTGTAATAGTACAAAAACAGTGCTTCGTTGCTGCAAAGTAAAACTCTTACTTAAATTTGTGAGCTAGGACATTTTACAAAGTAAGCTACTACATGGAATAAATTATCTAACATGCAGTAATTTACTATTTATTCAGAGCTTATATCCTATATAATAAAAGCCAAATAATGCTAAGTGTCCAGTTATCTGTTCAACCAATCAGAGTGTACTGTACTAATGATATGCTAAGGCCACTCAACTGCTCTTTATGACATGCACTGACCACCGGGGGGCAGACACTCCGACTGGTAAGTTAGCTTGCTGCTGGGGTCTGGCAGGACTGAGCGAGATGGGCTGGACATGCCCTGAAGCCTTTCCACAGTGCTTCCCTGGCTGGCTAACCTCCCGTGCCCCTCTCTGGCCCCAATTGTGCACCGGTGGGGTCCCTCAGCCAGGCCTGTGCCTTCTTATAATCCAGGCTAAGGGACAACACCTCCCCCACAAGTGCACTGGCCTCTAGTATATAGATAAATACTTTAAATGTTAATCAATGTTATGTCCCTTCCTGTTATTAGGAATTTTAGAATGTAGGATCTAAAGATGAAAATTTGCTTTTTCCTAATTAACATACTCTAATAAAATTGACAAATAATTAACCAAAAAAATGACAGACATGAGGCAAGATGAAAATGGAAAACTAAATACATAAATAAGTAGGTAGATATAAAAAGAAATCTTAGGATTTTGAGAATTCTGCCATGCTCATAGCACATATGATCATTCTTAAGCACACCTTTCTTTTTATTTTTCTTCATTATTTTCTTCAAAGCCAAAGGGTCTTTTGAGAATAAAAGGGATGGAATTTTCCTCCAGAGGAATCCTTATCAGAGATTAAACCCTTATTGGAGATAACATTAGCAAATATGTTCTCCCATGCAGTGGGCTTTCTTGTTTTGTTGATGGTTTCTTTTGCTGCGCAGAAGCTTTTTGTTTCAACGTAATCCCATTTGTTTATTTTCTCCTTAGTTTCCATTATCCTAGGAACTATATTGGTAAAGATTTTGCTGTGACATATGTCTGCTATTTTGCTGCCTATGAATTCTTCTAAGCTTTTTATGGCTTTCTGTCTTACGTTTAAGTCCTTTATCCATTTTGAGTTTATTTTTGTGTATGGTGTAGTACAGTATGTTCTTAATGGAAATTTGAACCTCCTCTCCACCCATTCAGTATCACCTTCACAGAAGAAATGTCAACAGGGATTGATCAGGTTCAAAAAGTTACTGAGTCATATTTCTAGCAGGTAGAACATTATAACAGGTAGGCTATAACTAGGGCTATACCAGGGCAAATGTCCTACCCTAAAAAAGTTGGGCCATCTCTGATTGGTACTCATAAATTATTGTATTGGTTACATGCAGAAGGAATGCTTCTAATTTTCGAGATGTAGGTTGTGGTATTCTTGTATGTACTATTCACCCTTTGGACCTTTGGAAAAGTGGTGATTCATGAGAGGCTCCTCCCCGCCCCCCTGCCAACTATCAGTTTGTTTTCTGTATGAGTCTGTTTTGGGTTATTTGGTCATTTGTTTTGGTATATTTTAGATTCAATATGTAAGTAAAATCATATGGGATTTGTCTTTGTCTTATTTTACTTAGCATACTGTTGCAAATGGCAAGATTTCATTTTTTTTAATGTATGGAAAATATTTCATTGTAGATAAACATCACATCTTCTTTACTCTTTTATCAAAGGTTGCTTCCATATTTTGACTATCCTTTCTAATAAGGAGGGAATATGCTAATTGACCCACAGCTCAGGCCAAGTTCCCTTAAGGAGCCTTAATGAGCAATCAGCAGGGACCTCAGGCTACACCCTCCCTCACCCCGTGGGGCTTGACTGGGGGACCTCAGGCCATGCCCCCTTCCCTGGCATCAGGCTGGGGGACCTCAGGCCATGCCTCCTGCCTTAGCACCAGGCTGACCTGAGGCCACACCCCTCGCCCTGGCAGGGCTTGACGGGGAACCTCAAGGTGCACTTCCAGTGCCCTGGTGCTGGGCCAGAGGACCTGAGGCTGTGTCCCCCTGTCTGGAAGGGCTTGACAGGGGACCTCAGGCTGTGCTCTGCACCCAGCAGGGCTTGACAGGGAACCTGAAGGTGCACCCCCAGTGCTGGGTCAGGGGAGCTCAGGCCACGGCAGGGGGCATAGCCTCAGGTCCCCTGCCAGGTACCAGGATAGGGGGACGTGGATGGAGGCTTGACGGAGGACCTGAGGTTGCACCTTCCTGCCAGTAGGGCTTGATGGGGGACCTCAGGCCATGGCCCCCACCCAGCGGGGCTTGGCAGGGGATTTCAGGCCCTGTCCTCTCACCTGGCAGGGCTTGACGGGGGACCTCAAGGCATGCCCTCCACCCCCTCTGGGGGATCTCAGGCCACGCCCCCCCATCCTGGCACAGGGCCAGGGGACCTGAGGCTACACCCTCTGCCCTGCAGGGCTTGACAAGGGTGGGACGGGCCAGTTCTGGATCTAGCCCAATGGGGGGATGGGTGGCCGGGTCTGGGTTTCATGAGATTTTGAGGCACCTGTGGATGGGTGGGGACTTGACTCTGGGTCCCCCCACCTTTTACTGTGCACGAATTTCGTGCACCAAGTCACTAGTTGTAAATAATGTTGCAATGAACATAGGAGTGCATATATTTTTTTGGAATAGTGTTTTTGTTTTTTGGGGGTAAAGACCCAGAAGTGAAATTACTGGACCATATGGTAGTTCTATTTTTAATTTTTGAGAACCCTCCATACTATTTTTCATAGTAGTTGCATCAATTTACATTCCCACCAACAGTGCACAAGGATTCTCTTTTCTCCACATCTGCACCATATTTTTTAGTTGTTGTTTTTTTAATAATAGCCATTCTGCCAGGTATGAGGTGATATCTCAGTGTGGTTTTGTTTTTTATATCCCTGATGATCACTGATGGGGAGCATCTTTTCCTGTACCTTTTGGCCACATGGAAGTCTTCTTTGGAAAATGTCTTATTCCGGTTCTCTGCCCATATTTTAATCAGACTATTCATTTTTTTAATATAGATCTATGTGAGGTTTTAAATATGTATGTTTCGGATATTAACTCAAAATATGTATTTTATACAGGTATCATTTACAAACATCTTCTCCCATTCAGTAGGCTGCCTCTTCATGTTGTTCATGGTTTCTTCACTGTGCTAATCTTTTTAGTTTGGTTGTAAAGCTATGCCAGTTTAAATGGAAGAAAGCATAACCTATAGTCTTAAAAAAGATACCAACTCTTTAACCAGCCATAGAGTGAGATTCCTTGACCAAGAGGACACAGGAAAGAAAAAAAAATTAAGATAAAAAGAAGCATTTATATCTATATTTTTTCCCTTTGAAAAAAAAATGTTGAAATAATTTATCAGAATACAACATTCTGAGATTAAGAGACTGACTTGAGTTCAGAGGAATATTCAAACTTAAATTTAATAAGGCCACGTGATTTGTATTTTATTTACATTGTATTTCCTGAGCTATTATATTTACTAGAGGCCTGGTACACAAAATTCATGCTCGGCCTGCACCTTCTGCAATCTGGGACCCCTCGAGGGATGACCGACTGCCTGTTTAGATCCGATCCCAGTGGGATGAGTCCTAAACAGGCAGTCGGACATCCCTCTCACAATCCAGGACTGCTGGCTCCCAACTGCTCACCTGCCTGCCTTCCTGACTGCCCCAACCGCTTCTGCCTGCCAGCCTGATCACCCCCTAAACACTCCCATGCCAGCCTAATTGATGTCTAACTGCTCCCCTGCCAGCCTGTCTGCCTCCAACTTTCCTCATCTCCCAGCCTGGTCACTCCTAACTGCCCTCGCCTGCAGGCTTGATCACCCCCAATTGCCCTCCCTTCCAGGCTTGGTGACCCCTAACTGCCCTCCCCTGTAGGCCTGGTCCCCCCCCAACTGCCCTTCACTGCAGGCCATCTTGTAGTGGTCATCTGTGTCCACATGGGGGCAGCTGTCTTGTGTGTTGGAGTGATGGCCATCTGCATATTACTCTTATATTAGATAGGATAGAGGCCTGGTGCATGGCTGGAGGTCCAACTGGTTTGTCCTGAAGGGTGTCCCGGATCAGGGTGGGGTTTCCTTGGGGTGTGGGGCAGCCTGGGCGAGGGGCCTGTGGTGGTTTGCGGGCTGGTCATACCCCCCGGCAACCCAAGCAGAGGCCCTGGTATCTGGAATTTATTTATCTTCTACAATTGAAACTTTGTAGCCTGGAGAGGAGCCAAACCTTCTGCTCTATCCCTGGCAGTAGCCATTTCCATTGGAATTTATTTTTCTTCTATAACTGAAACTTTGTAGTGTTAAGTGGAGGCCTAGGCCAGCCACGGTGTGCAGAAAGTTGGCTTCCTCCATCGCTGGAGACAACCCTAGTCTCCCTCCTGCTCTCTCCAGCTCCATGGTTGCCGCCATTTTAATTGAAACTTTGTAGCCTTAAGCGGAGGCCTGGGCTGGCCAGGGTGTGTGGAAAGCTTGGCTTCCTCTATCACCGGGGAACCCAAGCCTTTCTCCTGCTCTCTCCCTGGCCTCAGCCATCTTGGTTGGAGTTAATTTGCATACTTGCTCTTGATTGGCTGGTGAGCATGGCTTGTGGGTGTAGTAGAGGTATGGTCAATTTACATATTACTCTTTCATTAGATAGGATATTCCTGGTATAATCTTGTCAGGTAAATTTGGTTGGATAAGCAATCTTATTAATATATTATCCAATTGAAAATCTTATTATCCAATTGAAAAACGAGGAAGATTTATAGTACTACATTGGAATTAATTAATATCCTATCCTATCCCCCTTAACAGGCATCTGGAGGTAAGATCAAATGAATAGCAATAAACATACCAAGTGCCAAACTGCCCATTTTACTATTCACATGTAGAAACAATGGAAAAGACAGAATAGCTGGCCCCAAGAAAATATATTTTGAAACTCCAGTGATCTCGTCTAAGGATGACACAGCATCTCAAGTTAATCATAAGACTATTTTTAAATCTATTGGGTTAACAGGTTAAAAAAAATAGAGGTCTACTGATCTTTGGTAAGGAGCTCATGTTTTGTTTTGGTTGGTTCTGATTTTTATTTTCTTCCTCTCAATTATTTCATCAAGAATGGTTACTACTCTAAATTCACCATCGCCCTTACCTTATCTTTCTTTCCTTTGCTTAGAATGCCTTTTTTTGCATAACTCCAAAGCTCTGTAGCCACTTCCTCCTGAAAGTCTTTGATTTTGCCTTCCTTTGCAGCCCCTATGGATATTTTTTTCTTGTATTTCTTTCTTTACATAAATGACACCCTCACTAGTTTATATATTTTAGAAGTACAGGTTATTTCCATCAAAGATAAGTCTCCCATGGTTTTTAAATTATGTGTCATTATTTTATACTAGTGGCTGGAGCACAAATTCGTGCACACTGAAAGGAAATTAATTAGAAGAAATATTCTAATATCATTATTCGCCCTTTCTTTGTAATAGAACTGTCAATCAAATTCATGATGGACAAAGACAGATCAAAACATACATGTGCAATTGGCGCCAGAGCTTTATATGTATCACGCATGTTTGAGTCAACTTAGCCTTTTATATATCTAGAATAAACTTGCTTAATTAGACCTGCTTTCTGATTTAGCTAACCTTTTTCCAGCCCAGTGAAGCACCCCAATTTCTCTTTCAGGTAATTGTCAGCAACACAGCAGTAAATATAAACATGAAGCAGATTATTACTGTAGATCACACAGGGAGAACAAAGGGCAAAATATTTAACTGTAGCAGTGTTTGACTATATTCTGTGCAGTGAGAAAACCTGAACTAATTTTCAGTTCACCATTTCTTACTTCTTTTCAGTTGGGTCAAGTTTCTAAGCTTTCTAAATCTCCATTTTCAGCGAATGAAAAAAAATAGGACTCTGAGTCTCCTATCTACCTACTCCAGGACTCCTATCTACCTACTCCATTTCATTGGAGGATCAAATGAAATGAGGCTCAGGAAAATGCTTCACAGACATTTGGTTAGTGTAAAGTGTTTGCACCTGGCTATAAAGCTAATTGTGTCCCCGGGCTGAAGAAACTGCAAGGCAGCTCGTCATCTCTAGGGAGAGGAAGCTGGGCATCACTGTGATGTCATTACCCAGACAGCGGGGACACCTAGCATATAAGTCTTTTATATATATACTAGGGGCCCGGTGCACGAAATTCGTGCACTCGGGTGGGTGGTCCCTCAACCCAACCTGCCCCCTCTCACATACTAGGAGCCCTCAGGGGATGTCTAACTGATGGCTCACCCCCAGCCTGCCCAAGACCTAAAGCCTCTGATGCTTTAGGCCTTGGGCGCCCAGCCATCGCTCTGCTCAGCTCAGCCCTGGCTGCCTGAGACCACCTGGCCCCCAGGGCTGGGCACTCACAGCCACTTCTGCTTACAACACCCAGGGGCAAGGTGCTCCCTGCAGCTGCCACCACCACCCTCTCCAATCTGAGACCCCTCAAGGAATGTCCAATTGCCCAATTAGGCCCAATCCCAATGGGATCAGGCCAAAATGGGCAGGCCAACAACCTTCTCACAATCCAGGAATGCTAGCTCCCAACTGGTCACCTGCTTGCCTTCCTGATTGCCCCTAATTGCTTCTGATTGATGTCTAACTGCTCCCCTGCCAGCCTGTTTGCCCCAACTTCCCTCCTCTGCTGGCCTGGTCACCCCTAACTGCCCTTCCCTGCAGGCCTGGTTCCCCCCAACTGTTCTCCTCTGCAGGCCTGGGTCCCTTCCAACTGTCCTCCCTGCAGGCCCAGTCACCCCCAATTTCCCTCCTCTGCTGGCCATCTTGTGTCCACATGCGGGCAGGATCTTTGACCACATGGGGGCAGCCATCTTGTGTGTTGGAGTGATGGTCAACCTGCTTATTACTCTTTTATTAGATAGGATATAGACAGTGCAAGGAAAGAATAAAACACTACCAGTTATAATTGTGAAACACCAAAAATGTAAGATGATCCTAACTTCAGAGAAGTCAAAATATGACAAGGGGAATATTTATATAGGAATCAAAATTCTGCAAGTTTTAGCTGACCCTGTATCTTCAATAGTATGAAAATGTCTAGGCATATAGAAAATGCACATTAAATGTTTGCAGAATGAATGACTGAATGAATTCAACTTAGATTTATACTTTTCATCAGTATGAATTTTTATTTATTCAAAAACCAAAAAAATCTAAGAATAAAAATTTTTAGATTTTTAAAACACTACCAGTTATAATTGTGAAAAGACCCATGGATATAATTTACAAATACACTAGTTCTGATTTTAGTTGAATAACTACAGCACCAGGAAAAAATTTTTGTTGTTGTTTTATAAATATAACTGTTATGATTTCACATTAAACTACACTGCAGTCCTGGTCAGGTAGCTCAGTTGGTTACAGTGATGTCCCAGCACACCAAGTTTGTGGGTTTGGTGTCCAGTCAGGAAACATACAAGAATCAACCAATGAATGCACAAGTAAGTAGAACAATAAATCGATGTTTCTCTCTCTAAAAATTAATGAAAAAACAAAAATAAAATACATGATGGGCAAAAGTAGGTTTATAGTTGTTTATATAAAAAAAATTACAATAATCTTATATAATAAAATGCCAGGACCATAAGTGTAATGACCAGAATGACCGCTCAACAGTCACCATGAGGTGCATTGACCACCTCTTGGTCCCTCCCTTCCCCCACTTCCCACACCCCTCATCCCCACCCTCGGGCAAATGGAACCACGGGGAAGCGGGTGGGTGGCAGCAGGGGCGGGACTGGGGACTGGTGAGTGGGCAGAATGGCTGACCTTTTGGTCCCCCCTTCCCCGCCCTCAGGCTTTGATAGAGCAGTGATGGTGAAGGGGGGAACCGGGGTGGGTGGCAGGAGGACTGGACTGGCTGTCAGGCCATTGGAATCCCCAGCTCATCCCCGGCTGCTCGGGGGCTCAAGGTGGTGGGAAAGTGGGTGCTGGCGACTTCACCTCCATGCGCGAGCGTGGGCTGGCCACTGGTAGAGCGCACTGCCCGCTGAGGGCCAATCACACAGGCGCCACCACCGCCACCACTGCCGCTGGGGCTTGTGGTGCTGATGGCAGCTGTGGGTGTGCCCGTGACCTGGGAACTGCCAAATGGAAAGAAGATGGCGCTGGTCAGAGGCTCGGCCTAGGCACTCTCCTGGCCCAATTTTGTGCACTGGGCCTCTAGTTAATAAATAAATACAAGAATAAACTCATGTTTTGCGTGCTCACACCTGTAAAGCTACTTTTGCCCTCCACCTTGTAAAACGCACAATGTCAATTACCTAGTGAATGAAAATTATTATATTATAGTAGGTAAAAAAAAAAAAAGTTATTTTATAGTATCTATTCTTGATAATCTGCACTGATAATAGGGATATATAGATGGCAAATAATCCAAAATAAAGGATAGTTTAAAACTCATTTATATTTGTTTTTAAAGTACATTCACATAGTCATACTGTGATCAGATAAACACAAACATAGACTGTCAGGCCCAGAGGTATATATTAACAAATTACCAACACCTGTTTAATTTCAGAAAACAAACTGGTTCTTATTCTTGTATTAAATTTAAAAGTTATCCTATCAAAAGCTAAAAACTTTAGAAAGATTAAAATATTTTTAAGTTTAAATTTAATCTGAGATGTTTGTAAGTCGTCATTCATTTAAGATAACGATCAAGTGTAGATATCACTGAGAGCCATAATATAAAGGAGTGGAAAACTAAAATCCTACAACAATAAATTTAGAAATCTAGCTTCCTTTCCTTTAAAATGATAAAAGTAATTAGCCATTACTGAACTAGATGCTTTACATACATTATTTCTAATCCTTAATAACCTATGGAGTAGATATTTATACCATAATTTTCATACCTGAGTACACTGAGGCTACAAAAGATTAAATAACTTGTCTAAAGTTACAAAGCTGGCCGAAACTGGTTTGGCTCAGTGGATAGAGCGTCAGCCTGCGGACTGAAAGGTCCCAGGTTCGATTCCAGTCAAGGGCATGTACCTTGGTTGCGGGCACATCCCCAGTAGGGGGTGTCCAGGAGGCAGTTGAGCGATGTTTCTCTCTCATCAATGTTTCTGACTTTCTATCCCTCTCAATCCCTCTGTGTAAAAAATCAATAAAATATATTTTAAAAAATAAAGTTACAAAGCCAGCAGTAGTAAAATCCTTTATGTAAAAGAAGCTTGCTGGTTCAAAGAAGAAAGCTCAGAAAAAATGGGAAATGTTCTCTGTAACAGAAACAAAAGAACCAAAATGATGAAGAAAGCAATATCTCTATTTACACAAAGAGGTTGGAAGGTTACTTTGAGAAAAAATATTCAGAATTATAGGAACTAATAAATTCTGAGATTCCATTTTGTAATGCCTAGCAGCAGTCAAGTAATTAATCCCAATAGCTTTTAGCCTGAAAATGCACAATAATTAAAGACTACCTCTAATACATATATCACAGTTTTCTCATTAAAGAAAATGATTAAAAATTATCTATGATTCTATAATTTCAAATTATTTTCAACTTTGTAATTAAGGGAAGTAGTTATTGCACAGAAGTAAAGGGTAAAGAGCACGAAGAAGGGCAAAACTGAGTAAGATCCTGACTTCTTAGCTATATAACCTTGAGCAAGTTACTTAACCTAAGTAACTTTCTTTATAAAATAAGGATATTGATACCTGATTCACAATTATTGTAATGAGTAAATGAGATAATGTGTATAAAGATTCCACATATTATCTGGTATACAGTAAGGGCTCAATAAATTTGTTAGGGTAGTATGCTTTGATGACCTCTATGTTTTATTGGGATATTTTATGTTAAGCAAAAACTTAAAATGTTTTTTATTGATTGTACAAGGGAAAGAAAGGTATTAAAATTTCCATTCAAAGTGTCAGAACACTTTTCAGTGTCTGGACAATTTACCAAAAACCTTTAACAAAACGCAGATTTTACTAGAAAAGAGAAACTTCAGTCCTTTGAAATTTACTAGTTCTTCTGTACATAATGTGGAAGCACATTAAAATGTAAGATAGAGCACAACATTTGTAATATATTATTGCTACAATTATAGAATTATTTCTCCAGACGAGAGTCAATTTCATCATTCACCACTGAGGGGAGCTGCAATCTAAAAAAAGGTTTATATAGACTCCCAATGTTATTTTTAAACTTTCTCAGACCTCACAATATTTAATAAATTTTCATGTATTTTAAATTAATTTGATAAAAATGCCTGAATTCTCTTTACAAGGAATAAGAAGGCTCATTCTATCCATATAATAAAATGGGAGATCTCTATCTATAGCTTCTCTGCTTTTGCTCCATAGCACTTACTAACATACTATATGTCATGTAACATACACTATATATTTATGTTATCTAACATAGTACATATTTTCAGACAATAATTTTTATTCTCTCTCCTTTTCTTTCTCTCTCTTTCTCACTCACATACACAAAAGAATGTAAGCCCTATGAAGATTTTTATTCATGTTTTATATACTATTCTACAGTATTTCTAGCCTAAAACAGTGCCAAGCACAAAAATATATGCAGAGTGAATTAATTGCTTCTTAATGAATAAATGAGTGAGTACTGGTTCATTTATTTGAAAGGTTAAAAACACATTAGATAATGTCAAGTATAATAATCCCCTTCGTCCACAGTTCACTTTCTTTTTTTTCTTTTATCTTTATTGTTCAGTTTATTACATTATTTCCCCTTTTTTATGCCCCTATATCTCCCCTCCACCCTGTACCTATCCCACCCTCCACCCTCACCTCCCCCTCCCCACTGTCCTCTCCCATTGTTGCAAGATTTTTGTCCAGTCTCTTGCTCTACTTCCCACAACCCTTTTCTCCCCAAGAATTGTCAGTCCATTCGCTATGTCCATGTTTCTGTTATATTCACCAGTTTCTCCTGTTCATCAGCCTATCAATGCACTTGATTTTTATGTTCATTTGTTGATAGATGTGTATTTGTTGTTCCTAATTTATATTTTTACCTTTTTCTTCTTCCTCTTCTTAAAGAATATCTTTCAGCATTTCATATAATATTGGTTTGGTGGTGATGAACTCCATTAGCTTTTTCTTATCTGCGAAGCACTTGATCTGATCTTCAATTCTGAATGATAGCTTTGCTGGATAGAGTAATCTTGGTTGTAGATTCTTGCTGTTCATCACTTTGAATATTTCTTGCCACTCGCGTCTGGCCTGCATCGTTTCTGTTGAGAAATCCGCTGACAATCGTATGGGTGCTCCCCTGTAGGTAACCAACTGTTTTTCTCTTGCTGCTTTTAATATTCTCTCCTTATCTTTTGCTCTTGGCATTTTAATTATGATGTGTCTTGGTGTGGTCCTCTTTAGATTCCTATATTTTGGGGTTCTGTGTACTTCTTGGGCTTTTAAGTCAGTTTCTTTCACCAGGTGGGGGAAGTTTTCAGCCACTATTTCTTCAAGTAGGTTTTCATTAACTTGCTCTCTCTCTTTTTCTGGCACCCCAATAATTCGGATGTTGGCATGCTTGAGGTTGTCCCAGAGGCCCCTTACGCTATCTTCAATTATCTGAATTCTTTTTGTTTCTTGCTTTTCCAGCCGAGTGGATTTTGCTTCTTTGTATTTCAGATCTTTGACTTGGTTCTTGTGGCCCTCTGGACTGCTTTTAGGACTTTGTGTAATATTTTTTATTTCAGTCTGTGTATGCTTGATTTCTAGTTGGTCCTTTTTCATATCCGTGAGGGTCTGGTTCATATCCTCAGAGGTCTTGTTCATTTCCTTGAGGGTCTCATTCATTTCCTTGTAAGTCTCATTCATTTCCTGGTTGGTCTTGTTTAGTTCCTTGTAGTTCTCATTAAGTTGATCGGCCTTTTCTAGGAGCCTCTTGAAAAGCCTTATAACCGTGGTTTTGAACTCTATGTCTTGTCGTCTTTTCTCCTCCATTTCTTTCACACCTGATTTCTTTCCATATCTCTGCATGGTGGCTGCTTTATGTGGTAGATGTCCTCTAAGGGTCAGTGGCACAGCCTCCCCAGTTATTTGAGATGGGTACTCTTACCGCAATCCTTTATGGGTTGCACAGTATTTTTGAATTTAAACCCAGCTTGTTGTTGTTAGCCCTAGGAGGGTTTGACCTCCAGGCCAATTGGCTGTGAAGGGAGACTGTGTTCTGCTTGGATGGGCGGAGTCTCTGAGCTGCGCAGGCAGCCTCAGTGTCAGCTACGTCCTATGTGGCTGCGCGCGCACAGGTCTCTGTTGGATGGGGATGGCTGCAGGCACCTCCAAGAGAAAGCCGCTAGTCTCTTCCCCTTGCCAGACAACTCTGCCTCTCCCCAAATGAGTCTGCACACCCAAAGTCTAGCCCAGGGTTGTAAAATAGATGGTTTCCGGGACCAGGAGACAAGTTTCCGGGGAGCAAGTTGCGGGTTTGTGTGATACTTGCGTGCAAACTTCTTTTCCCAGCTACCCGGTTTCTCCGCAGACTAGGAGACCTCTGCCACGCCCCACTTCCAGGGTGCGTCCCCCGGACCTCGGACCTCGTCTGGCACTGGGGAATCTGTGCAGTGGGACATCTCCACGTACCCCGGATCTCGGACCTCGCCTGGCGCTGGGGAGTCCGTGTAGTAGGACGTCTCCGCCCTCCCCGTTGGAGAAATCCTGCTGGGGTTGCTGCTCCAGCCCCAGCCCACACGCACGGCCAGGACGGCTCCTAACCTGTTTCCGTCTTCAAGGCTGTGCTCCCGCCGCTCTTCTGAGTCTCAGTGTCCCACCTTTACTTTTATTTGTGGAGTTTTCACTCAGCCAGCTTTCTGGTGATTCTGGGTGATGTTTGTTTTGTTGTTATGTTGTAGTTTCTGAATCGTTGCGCGGGGCAGAATAGGTATTTACCTATGCCGCCATCTTGGTTCTCCCCACAGTTCACTTTCAAAGTTTCATTTACCTAGGGTAAACTGTGGTCCAAAAATATTAAACGGGAAATTCCTGAAATAAACTATTCATAGCTTTTAAATTGTATGCCCTTCAGAGTGGCCTGATAAAATCTTGGGCTGTCCCATTTTATCCAGCCAGGGAGTTAATCATCCCTTTGTCTAGAGTATAGGCCAGTGGTCAGCAAACGGCGGCTCGCAAGCCACAAGTGGCTCTTTGGCCCCTTGAGTGTGGCTCTTCGGCCCCTTGAGTGTGGCTCTTCCACAAAATACCAAGTGCAGGCGAGCACGTACAGTGTGATTGAAAATTCGTGGCCCATGCGCAGAAGTCAGTTTTCGGCTCTCAAAAGAAATTTCAATCTGTTGATATTTGGCTCTGTTGACTAACGAGTTTGCTGACCATTGGTATAGGCTATCTGCCCATTAGTCATTGAGTAGTCTTCTAGGTTAGTAGATTGTAGAGATATTGCAACATTATGTTCAAGTAACCCTTTTGCTTATTCTTAATGGCCTCAAAGCGTAAAACTACTTTGTAGTAATGCTGGCAGACGTAACAAACAGAAGTTGTAAGTGCTTCCTTTAACTGAAAAGGTGAAAGTTCTTAACTTTAAAAAAGCAAAAAAATAAAATGAAAATAAAAAATGTATGCTAAGATTGAAAAAATGAATCTTCTATCTATGAAACTGCCTAATTCGTAAGTTAAACTTTATCTTGGTTATGTCTGTATAGAGTTCCATACTATCTGGAGGCCCTGTAAGTAAGGGGGGATTACTGTAAAGCAAACAACTACTATCTGAGAAATGTAATGTCTACATATACTGAATTTTGGTTTAAAATACCTAAAAGCCATTATTTAATCCTATAAATGAGTACACAGATCTCGTGAGAATGACTTGTTTAATATACATTTATAGTAGAATCCGTCTTAAATTATCTGACTGGCACAGAGAGTTGGCCCATGAAATGAGGTAGTAGCCTATTCACCATGAGGGATTGAAACCAGGGTGTTTTATTGACAGCATGGGCAGTATGAGGTTCTCCATGTAAATTCAGTGGAGGTTGACCAGAACTTCCATGTAATGAGATCCTTCACATACTATCTCACACAGGAGCCACAGGAGTCTACTTTTTAAATTTTTCTTCTATACAGTTGATGGATTTTTAGGTAATCTATCACCCTCTCTCTCTTTACTTTTATTAGCATTTATTTGATGCAGAATTTAGTCCTAGCCGTACGTTTTCGTTTCTTCAAGGATATTTTTTTTCTTCTGTACAATCTCTTTTCTGGTTTGGGAAAAATCTGCTCTTTTTCAACGGGATCATCTCAATATGACAGGGAGAGCTCATGTGTGGATTAATCCATGGATGAGCTCTGTAAATTCTACATCACATCTTTAGACCATTGTTCACCTGGATGTGTTCAATGACCAAATAACCTAAACTAGACCCGTAAGCTCAGCATTACTCTTTGCATTTTTAACCAAGTGCAGCAAAAATTCAGCACTCTTTTTGTGCCACTGACCCTGCAACTCCAGCCTCACCTTTTGGCCTGGGCACATCTACCAACTCTACTCCTCTAATAATGGAATGGCACACATTGCTTTTGTAAAGTGACATTCTTCACATAATGGGTGGCTGTTCAGATAAGCATACCCTTGATGACTGGGCAGTTTCATGAGTGTTCTTAAAGTGAACACAAAGATTTGAACCATTGATTTGCATGATTTTGTGTGGTTTTCTGGGCCAAGAGAATAGCAAACCATTTTCAGAGGTCACCTCAAGATGCTTACAGGAAGAGCTATAATTCCTCCTTAAAAATAATAATCTTTATAAGATTTTTAACAGTTAACTATAATCACTCACTCTTTCAAATATCTACTGAGTACCTATTACACAAAAGGCATCCTATAAAAAAAATTTTTTTTGTGGGATATACAGACATATACAGAACAGAACTTTCCCCCTGTTAAATTTACTTATCCAAGCAGTGGTCCTGTTTAGCATCTCAGATATTTGACCTAGATTTTTCAGAGCACATAAAAAGACTTAATACCCAGATAGGAAAGAAAAAAACTATTCTCAAAATTCATTTATTCCTCTCACTATACAGGAGTTGGTCCAGGCAGAATGAAATTAAGTTCCTGCCCAATCCTGGTCTATTTTCCAGATAAGAATACGCTATTTTTCTTTTTGTTTTGTTTCAGATTTACCAGTAATTATACGATCTCATCCTTTGAGATTGGATAGATCACAATTTGTGATAGTTATTCTAATTTGAAGTATGTAAATTATTATATTCTTTTTTAAGTTAATATGTTTTAAATGATTTGGTTATAACATACATTCATTCATGCTTTTGCCCATGTATTAAGAACACAGCAGGGAGAAACCAGGATGGCGGCATAGGTAAACACACCTAGGCTTTTTCCCTGCACAACAATTTCAAGAATACAACTAAAGGACAAAATGGACAATGTCCAGAACCACGGGAAGGCTGGCTGACTGAAAGTTCTGAAACTAGAGGGACACAGAAGTGCGCACGGATAATCAGAGCCTCTGCAAAGCCCAAGTAGGTAGGAGACTGGCGCGCGAGAGGACGGGGTGTCTGAACGCCTGGCAGGGTTGCTCTGGTGGAAAGGAGACAAAAACTCCAGGCTACGCTGAACCAAGTTCGGTTTGTACTCAAAACCCGGGGAAACCAGGCCCTATGGGAAGAATCTGGATTGCAGGCAGAATCCCAGGGGAAGAGTAAAAGGCAGAGCTACGGAGGCATGCCTGCGAGTGCGCACAGAGAGGACGAATGGCCCCCGCTGGCGGTGTCTGACAGGAGACAGAAAAGCATTGACTGTAGACCTCAGAGGGATGGTAGGGGAGGGTGGGGGTTAAGGGGAGAGATCAACCAAAGGACTTTTGTGCATGCCTATAAGCCTAATCAATGGACAAGGACACCAGGGGGGTGAGGGCATAAGTGGTGATGGGGGGAGGAGGGGATAGGAAGGGGTAATGGGTGATGAGGACTCATATGTAATACCTTAAGCAATAAAGAAATTTTTAAAAAAGTACAGCAATTTCACAATACCTCTAAAGTCTGGTAACTATATACAATGCAAGTAAATATGATAATGGATATATTTACTATTTACCTTTCTCTCTTTAACAACTGTTTTAAAAAAATAAACATGGTGCTAGTAAAATAAGTCAAATCCCATATTGTCTCTAAAAAAAAAAAACTTGCTATAAAAAAGCTATAAGCCAGTAATAAAATCATAAGAAATTCATCTAATAAATGTTATTTTATTGAATTTGGGTTCCTAGCAAACATTATTAATTATTGTCATCATTATTTATGGCTGAAAATACAGAACCACATTGTGATTAATTTTAATTTTCTTCAAATTAGATCTTTAATACCGACATTTACTTAAGTTTTGCTACCTCTTCAAGGATGCGTATGCTTTTTCATACCCATAGCTAGGAAATTAGATTTCTGCTACAATGGCTAAGAGCTTCTTCAACATGAAAAGCAAATTTATACCATAATTCAATTTTCCATTTTTTAATAAATTAAACTACAGTTGACATACAATATTATGTTGAATACAAAAAATGTTATTCAACATTTACGTAACTTTCAAAGTGATGACTAATATAAATCTTGTAACCATCTGTCATCGCACAGATTATTAAGATATTATTGACTCTATTTCCTATGCTGACTTATTTTATAACTGGAAGGGTGTACCTCTTATTCCCCTTCACCCTTCTCACCCATAAAATTTAATTTTCTTTTTTTTAAAATCTGGCATAGAAAGTAGCTATTATAAAAACAAGAAGTAGGAGGAAAAAAACTGTTGTGCTAAAAAGTTCAGAATAAGAAACTCACAACAATACTCATATTCCATTCCAGATTTAAAAGCATACAGAAAATACATATAGAGATATGGATTTTTTAAAAAGGTATAAATTAGGGAGATATTAATTTATTCTAAAATGGTATACTGATAATTATTTTAAATATTTCATTCCTCATGAACTAGAAAACCAAAAATTTGATCTACAAAAAGGTAATTTTTAAAAAGTTCATAAAAATATTTCTATCAATTAAAACAAAGTCACAAACCTAGGAAAAGCTCTCTGAGATCAGTAAACAAAAAAACTTTATTTTTAGATGAAACTGGGTCCTAGAATATAACCTACTGAAGGTCATCAGTTTTGAAGATACAAAATCAGAATTTATACTCAATTCTAACCCAACCAAAAGTTCATGTTTTCTCTATACTATGATATGAGAGAAAGAAAATGTATTCTTTTCAAATAAGAATATGAGGCAGAGTCAAGAGACATTATGCTATTAAAAAGCATAATGATGGCTGAGAATCTCCACAAGTCCAGTGTTTCACCCACTGCATAACTCAGAGTTAAGGTCTTTAGAATCATTAGATGGCATAGTAAAATTTAGCTCTAGTAAGAGTTCAAAAAAATGTTGGTTTTCTAAGTTTTATAAACAATATGAATAATAGTGAAAGTCATCTATGTTACGTTTCTTGGATTTTTATAATTCTAATTCATTAATAAACATTTGTACAGATGGAATGTTAATATATTTTATTTTCCGTTTTCCCCCATGGTCATTCCCTTACCTCAGTCACATTTCTAGCAACTTCAACTATTTGAATAAGAAATATACAAATGAACAAAATGAGCTTTAATAAATATGATTAAAAGAATATCAAATATACTTCCTGACTTGAGAAACACATATATAATTCCAAATATACCCTTTTATCTCATGATCCATTTTACATCTCTTTCAATTTAAATTTTAATATTTCTCTATTGACATTTAAAACACCTTTATAAAATATATAACACAGAATATTCTATAGCTTTTTTTTTTTTTTAACTTCCACCTTTCAGTAGGTTAATTAGTTCCTAACCTATTCTTCAGAAATTTAGAACTGGTGCGCTTCCCTATCCTAAGAGTAATTGTGTTGTAAAAACACCTTTTCAAACAAATATAAAGTTACCATTTTTTACACACTTTACCATTAATTACAACCCAAATTTAATTATTTAATACATCAACTTAACAAACAGACTTTAGATTTGATGTATAACACAACCAATAGCTTTGAAAACTGAAAGAACATATATTGGGGAGGAGCTCCTGATGTGAGAATGAAAGCTAGCTTTTGAAGCTGTAACTATTTTCAAGAAGTCTAAGTCTGTTTGCTTTTAAAACTTCAGTTACTATTCAAAGTATACTGTTCAAATCTATCACTACGGAAAAGCCAGAGTGTTGTCAACATATTGGCTTAATATCCAGCCATCAGAACTCCACCTGCTATGCTTGGACCTGACCTCCCTCCCAAGCTTCCCAGATCTTTCAGATTAAAAATGGCCTAGTTAGTGCTGGAAAAAGTGTAAGAATCCTTTTATCACTGAGATGTAAAACAATGTCACACAATATGCTGATTTGGGAAGGAAATATATGCTGCAAAGCATGTTAAAATATGTTGTCAATATATTATAGAATTTTAATGCTAGTCATGATAACAATGACAATAATTATAAAAACTAATATTCATTAAAATTAAGTATTTAAACCTCACAACAACCATTATGGCTGAGAAGTTAAGAAACTAATAAGATCATAGAGCTTATAAGTGAAAGAGCTAAGGCATGAAAGATCTGACTCCAGAACCTACACTCTTTTTAATTTACTATATTTCCATTCCCTAATCCCTATTCAAATACATTACTGAACACCTACCATACCCACCTGCCAGTCACTTAAATTCCACAATATGTAAATTAAAGATTATTAAAGCACCAACCTAGAATTCCTCAACCCAAACAACAAGTAAAAAATGTGCTTTATTTTAAAAATATTTTGAAGGTCACTCATGATTTCATTCAACAAATGTTTAAATGAAAATTTGCTATGTGAGAAGCACCATGCTAGATGCTGAACAGATAAAAAGTTGAGTAAGACATATAATCTTTCCCTCAAGCCCCCAAAATACATATATAATTTCAGTAATGAAGAGCATTTTTACTTTTAAATCTATAAGAAAACATTATTCCTATTACCAAAATGCTAGTGTGCCTCAGTAATGTATATACTAGAGTAAAAACGTGAAATAAAGACTTTGCTATTAGCTTACATTTTCAATGACAAATGTCCACTCTTTATCTTCAAACTCCTCTGCATGAGGATCCTGTAATAAAAGCAAAATTATAAAGTTGATATACATTTCTGTTTATTATTATTATTGATTTTAGAAAGGGAGGAAGGAGGAGAGAGAAAAAAACATCAGTGTAAGAGACAGACATCAATCAGTTGCCTCCATACATGCTCTGATAGGGAATTGAACCCATGACCTTCTGGTGCATGGAAAATGCTACAACCAACTAAGTAACACTGGCCAGGGCTGATACACATTTCTTTAATGTAATCAATCAAGCAATAAAATGCAGGCTGCCTTGTTTCCAGCTTTACCAACTTTTTAGGGAGAACAACTTACTCTATTTCTCTAAACTTAAAGCATTATTTTATATCGAGAAATACTCTATTTCACTTATATTGATGCATATCATCTTCCAGCATTGCATAGATGACAAGATAAAAAGAAACCTGATCAGAGACAGATTATTAATAGCAAGTAAACTATTAAGAACCACTTTATTTAGATATTATATGCTTCTATAAAACCTTGCCCTAATTTTTATACATGTAAATATTTTAAATTAAAAGTGTCATTTGAGGCAAGGCTTTCTTCTGAGCAGAGATTATGTAAACACCTGGTATCTCAAAGCACTGCAAAGGACTTCATACTCTACATAAGTGGAAAACTGGTGTGGCTACTGATATCCTGGATCCCCCCCTTCACTCATTACTCCTGGAAATGCCTCAGAAACTTGAGAAAGGATAATTGGTCCTACAATCAAATAAAACTTTTAAAAAATGAGGCAGATTTTTGCAAGTATTTATTTGATAAATATTTATTAGATATTATATACTAGAGGCCCGGTGCACAAAATTCGTGCACGGGGTTGGAGGGGTTTGTTCCTCAGCTCAGCCTGTACCCTCTCCAATCTGGGACCCCTCGAGGGATGTCCAACTGCACGTTTACGCCCGATCCCAGTAGGATTGGGCCTAAACAGGCAGTCAGACATCCTTCTCATAATCCAGGACTGCTGGTTCCAAACTTCTCACCTGCCTGCCATCCTGATTGCCCCTAACTGCTTCTGCCTGCCAGCCTGATCACCCCCTAACCACTCCCCTACCAGCCTGTTTGCCACCAACTTCCTTCCTCTGCCGGCCTGGTCACCCCTAACTGCCCTCCCCTGCAGGCCTGGTCCTTCCCAACTGCCTTCCCCTGCTGGCCATCATGTGGTGGCCATTTGTATCCACATGGGGGCAGGATCTTTGACCACATGGGGCCAGCCATCTTGTGTGTTGGAGTGATGGTCAGTTTGCATATTACTCTTTTATTAGATAGGATAGAGGCCTGGTACATGGGTGGGGGCCAGCTGGTTTGCCCTGAAGGGTGTCCCGAATCAGGGTTGGGGTTCCCTTGGGGCATGGGACAGCCTGGGAGAGAGGCCTGTGGTGGTTTGCAGGCAAGCCATGCCCCCGAGCGACCCAAGCAGAGGCCCTGGTATCTGGGATTTGTTTTATGTTCTACAATTGAAACTTTGTAGCCTGGAGCAGAGCCAAGCCTTCTGCTTGCTCCATGGCAGCAGCCATTTCTGTTGGGACATTTACCTTCAATAATTGAAACATTGTAGCCTGGAGTGGAGGGTTAGGCCCTCCAGAACTACAGAAGTTTGGCTTTCTCCATCGCCCAGGCAACCCTAGCCTCTGCTCTCTCCAGCTCCATGGCTGCCACCATTTTTGTTGGGATATATCTTCTATAATTGAAACTTGGTAGTATTGAGTGGAGGCCTAGGCCGGCAAAGGCAGGCGGAAAGCTTGGCTTCCTCTGTTGCCAGGGAAACCCAAGCCTCCCTCCTGCTCTCAGTGGCCACAGCCATCTTGGTTGGGGTTTATTTGCTCCGGATAGGCTGTGGGTGTGGCCTGTGGGCATGGCTTGATAGGAGGTATGATCAATTTGCATATTACTCTATTATTAGATAGGATAAGAGAGTGTAGAGGTGTTATATGGATTCTAATATAGTTGTTTTTGCTTTCTAAGACAAAAAAATTAATCAAAATAAATAAGTACTGAATGAAATACATGGTTTCACCAAACACTGGAAACTACACATCACTTTTTACAGAAATGAACATGAGAACTTTTTATGAACAGAAAGCATGTGAGCCAGGAGTGATGGTTTAGGACTTCTACAGATATTAAAATAAGTCAAAGCAAAAGGCAACAGAGTATAAGACATAAAAATAAAAAGTAGTGGGGTCGCATCATATGTACAATTAAGTTATTCAAATTCACTTCTATGTGTTAGAGAAGGGAGAGGGATAAAAATATTGAGAGTGAGACAATATTAAAATAGAGTAGGCTTTTGGCTCCACATTCCAATCTAAGAGTAAGGGAGTGCACACAGATAGAGAATGGGCTCTGCTATTCCCCTTCTGGATCTCAGGTCTCACATGCTGCTTCTAGGGAAGAATCTTTTTTCATGTCTAATTCCACTTTAGACTATTATTAATTTTCTGTTTCCATTGTCACAGCCTACTTTGAGTCCTTATCACGATGCCTGAATAGAAGAACTGCAGCATTCTCAGTCTATCTGTCCTCCAATCAATCTTGTACACATGAATTCTCCCAAAGCACAAGTCTAACCATGCTAGTACCAACCCAAATTTCTTTAATGACTCCTATATACCAATGGGATAAATTCAAAACTTCTTAGTTTTACTTCTTTATATGTGTTTACTTTCTTTTTCACTGCAATAGCACAGTAGTGACTGATTCTAAGCTATATTAAGGCAACTATTTCTATTATTAAATTCATACAAATAGGATAAAAACCTTTCAAAAAGGAGTTTCTTTGGTGGTAATTGGTAGGAAGAGATAGAAAAGGCTAAAAGGAAAAGAAAGATAGAAAACTCTACTTGATATTTGTTTGCCCAGACTGGCCCTGCCCAAGAACTAAGTTTATGGACAGAGAATCCTATCCTTCCTATCTAATAAAAGAGTAACATGCAAATTTAGCCATACCTTTATCACACTCACATGCCACGCCCACAAGCCAATCAGGAGATTATGCAAATAAATCCCAACCAAAATGGCTGCAGCCACTGAGAGCAGGAGGAAGGCTTGGGCAACAGAGGAAGCCAAGCTTTCCCCCTGCCTGTGGTTGCCGCCTTGGCCTCCACTCAATGTTACAAAGTTTCAGTTATAAAAGATACAGAAATGGCGGCAGCCACTGAGCTGGAGAGAACAGAGGCTTGAGTTTCCCTGGCAAAGGAGGAAGCCAAGCTTTCAACCTGCTGTTGCCGGCCTAGGCCTCCACTCTAGGCTACAAAGTTTCAATTGTAGAACATAAAATAAATCCCAGATACCAGGGCCTCTGCTTGGGTCGCTGGGGGGGGGGGGGGGGGGCGTGGCTGGCCTGCAAACCTCCACAGGCCCCTCACCCAGGCCGCCCCTCACCCCAAAGGAATCCCCACCCTGATCTGGGACACTCTTCAGGGCAAACCAGCTGGTCCCCACCCATGCACCAGGCCTCTATCTTATCTAATAAAAGAGAAATATGCAGATTCACCATTACTCCAACACACAAGAGGGTTGCCCCAATGTGGTCAAAAATTCTGCCCCCATGTGGACACAAGATGGCCACCACAAGATGGCCAGCAGGGGAAGGCAGTTGGGAGGTTCCAGGCCCTGCAAGAGAGGGCAGTTGTGGGCTATCAGGCCAGCAGGGGAAGGCAGTTGGGAGGGACCAGGCCTGCAAGGGAGGACAGTTGGGGGCGATCAAGCCTGCAGGGGAGGGCAGTTAGGGGTGACCAGGCCAGCAGAGGAGGGAAGTTGGGGGCAAAGAGGCTTGCAGGGGATGAGTTAGACATCAATTAGGCTGGTAGGGTAGTGGTTAGCAGGTGATCAGGCTGGCAGGCAGAAGCGGTTAGGGGCAATCAGGGAGGCAGGCAGGTGAGCAGTTTGGAGCCAGCAGTCCTGGATTGTGAGAGGATGTCTGATTGCCCGATTAGGCCCAATCCCAGTAGGATTGGCTTAAATGGGCAGTTGGACATCCCTCAAGGGGTCCCAGATTGGAGAAGGTGCAGGCTGGGCTAAGGGACATCCCCCACCCCCAGTGCACGAATTTCATTCACTGGGCCTCTAGTCTACACTAATAGAAGAGTAAGATGCAAATTGACCTTACCTTTGTGACGCCCACAGCCAATCAGTAGTGAATATGCAAATTAACCCAACAAAGATGGTGGGTTAATTTGCATATAGAGGCACCAAGCAGACGGGGTTAGGGCATTCCACCCCACCCCAGTCGCTCTGGGCCTCCGGGCAGCATGGGAAAATGGAAAGGCAGCTCCAGGCCAGAGCAAAAATGCGACCATGGCTGGACCGAAGGCAATGCCAGCAGCCAGGGGAAGGAAGGCTTATTCTTGCATGAATCTTCATGCATCAGGCCTCTATAATAAAACTTTGAAAAGCTTTCCCATGAGGAATTTAAGGCACAAACAGTGCTACTTTAGAGACTTAAGTAATAATGTGAGACACAATGCTCAGGAAGGAGACAATTTAGCATCCACCCTACTCGCCCTCCCCCCTCATTTTGTTGAGGAATGCAGCCTAGTTGCATCACAGCTAGTACATAATTTTAATACTATTTATTAGTTGTTCACTTGGGACCATACATCTTTTAGATCTCACTTTTGTATTCCAGCATGGGACACCATTCAACTGAGCCACACGGGCGATGGCTAAAATATTATTTTTAAACACCAATGATGCACTACTCCTAAAATAATAATATGATATGGCATCTGATATGGCAAACTGAGTAAAACATGTAAAATAGCAACAGTAATGTTCATTTTCAAGACACTTCAAAATGGCATCTGTACTAACAAAAGGGTAATATGCAAATGGTCAGGATGGCCTCACGCACAACAACTGATCAGCAGGCTGCGCACACAGCAGGCGCAGGTGGGCAGAGACTCGCAGCATCGGGGGCTTGTGTCACACTATCTATCACAATACTCCACCAGGAGACCGGGGGCCTGGCAGAGGCCTCTACGCAGCTCCGCTGGATCCTATGACTCTGTGCAGCCCAGTCCGGGAGCAGGGACTGGTAGAGGCCTCTGCACAGCAAGGCCTGGGGTTCCGCAGCTCCATGTGGCAAGGCCTGTGCAGCGCAAAGGCGGAACCCCCGACTCTGGCCTACTTTTTTGAGGCAAAACATCAAGAAGCCCCGGGGGGGGGGGGGGGGGTTAGACGGGGCCTACCTCTTTGGGGCAATGGATCACAGGGCTCCCGCACTGTGACAGGGCACAGGGAAGGATGGGGGACCCCCCACCCCAAGTGCACAAATTTCGTGCACCAGGCCACTAGTCTATAATAATAAAAGGGTAATATAATTTGACCAGATGTCTTTCCGGACAAAGCCAGGGCTAAAGGGAAGCCTGGGACCCAGGTGCCTGCCAGTGGCCAGAGCAAATCCTAGGTCCTGGGTGCCAGAGGAAAGCCACTGCTGGCACCCGGGAGAAGGAAGGCCTACTCTTGGATGAATTTTGTGTGTTGGGCCTTTAGTATCTACATAAACAACTGTTATTCACTAGACAAAAACATTTGTAATGAAGACTGCTTTCAGTTTGAATCAATTAAGTCTTTTTTGTGTCCTTCTTTGTGAAAAAAAAAATGACAACAGCCATTTTTTCCAGATATGCAAAAACATATTTTTTTGGTGTGCTGCAGAATTTTAGTAGTTAATGTGTGCCAGGAGATGAAAAGGGGTGAAAATCACTGCTCGAGTCTCCTCTCATACCACTGCAGTAAAGAGAAAAATTGAAAATGGCTTAGCCTTTTTTCTTTCTCAAAACCCTAAAAGGCTCATTATTCATTTACTAGCATCAGATATTTTCAATCTAATTCAAATTTCAAAAACAAGCATGCAGCATGAAGAAATTAATTTTAGTTGAATAATAGAAAAATAAAACATTGATAAGTTCTTTAAAATGCACCTTGACTATGAGCACACCTCTGTGAATACTACACTTCCAACAAAGAGGGTTTAAAGTAGTCTTTTCCTATTTACAAGTTTCAAGGTTAAGGGAATTGTGAAACTTTATTAAAGTAAAATTTAAAAGGGGGAAAATATGAAAAGTTTTTCACTAGAATATTTTCAATGATGTTCAAAAAACCAGATCCAAAAATTATCATGAAAAAATGAAAAGTTTTTTTTTTTTGCTTGATTTACTTTTCTGTATTATAATTCTGGTGAGATGGGAGAGTCAGGAAGATAAAAATATTGACTGAAGTATTTCTTAAATATTCTAAATGGTCACAAGGTTGCCTTAGCACAGTGATACAGCAAATGAGGCAGGAAGAGGTATTTGGGTGTGTGTTTTATTTTCCTACACACTGTAACATTAAAGTCATAAAAGTTCAGTGACGAGGATATGCTGAAGATTCTCATCAGTACTTGAAAACAACACTTATCTCCTAATCCCCCAAGTGACATATTTCAACAGCCACTTTCAACTCAGAATCACCCAGTGTATATACTTTCCCCAAACACATGGCTGTCAGCTATTTATCAGCTCTATTCTAACCGCTCTTCACTATCATCCTCTTTCTTAAAAAAGTTGTATACCACTGTCCATTCATTTACTTTACCAATATAAACAATAGACTGAATCAAAACACTCAAGAGATTACTTAAAATTCCTCAAGAATTTCAAGAGATCTTGCTGTTGTTATAATCCATAGTCACGGTCTTTTGATTACAGAATAGGCACTACACCGTAGAATACAGAACAGGACTAGGCCTAGTCAGTGTTGTTCAGTGACTACAGCGTCAGCTCACACATGGGAGGGTCTCTGATTTGACCCCCAGTCAGGGGCACGTACCTGGGCTGTAGATTCCATCTCCAGTCCCCAGTTGGGGTGCATTCAGGAGGCAACCAATCAATGTATCATTGACATTTCTCCTTCTCTCTCTCTCCCTCCCTCCTTTCCTTACACCCTTCTGCTCTCTTTAAAAAATCAATGCAAAAGGAAGAGAACTAAGATGGCGGCAAAGGTAGAACACCTATCTTGCCGTCATACTCAGCAATTTTAATACTACAACTTCACGAAAGAACAAACACCTTCCAGAATCACCAGAAAGCTCGCCGAGTGAAAATTCCACAAATAAAAGTGAAAATAAGACACTGTGACTCGGAGGAGCGGCGGCGAACAGCGTTGAAAGATTCGCACGGAGAGAGGTTTGGAATGCGCGCCGCGGAGAGGGCGGGCGGCTGAAAACCGGCCAGTTTTCTCGAACGGGGAGACAAAGGCGTCCCACTGGACTGATTCTCCAGCTCTGGGCGAAGTCCAGAGAACCCACTATCACACGGGGTGAAAACTGGACAGTGGGAGGGCACGCCGAAGCTCAGGTGCTGCCGGGTCTGCTGGCTTGTGGAGAAGGCAGCTTGCGCGAACAGCTCGGCTGCGTGACGGCGCAGAGAGCGCACCGCGACTTGCCTCTCATTCAGAAAACCGTCAGACTGCTTTGTTTTATGATCCTGGGTGAGACATTGTGCATGCAGACTCATTTTGGGAAAGTCTGAATTCCCCGGCAACCGGCAGCCGGTGGAGCTCCGCAGGGGCTCTCTCTCAGAGGTGCTGGCGGCCATTGCCTCCGGCACAGAGTCCCTGGGGCCGCATAGGGCAGAGCTAACGCTGTCTGCTTGGCCCGGAGACTCCGCCCACCCAACCTAAGCACAGCTGAGCTTCACAGACAATTGGCCTGGAGGTCAACCCTCCAAGTGCTAACAACGATTAACTGAGCTTAACTTCAGCAAGACTGTGCAGCCCATATCCACCTCAGGTAACCGGGGAGGCTGAGCCACTATCCCTAGTAGGAAGTCTACCACACAAAGCTAATTGACCAACTCAGGGAAGCAGCCACCATGAAGCAACATGGAAAGAAATCAGATGTGAAAGAAATGGAGGAAAAAAAACGACTGGACATGGAATTCAGAACCACGGTTATAGGGTTTTTTAAGAGGCTCCAACAAAAGATCGAGGCCTATAAGGAAATAAGCAAGACCACAAAGGAAATGAATGAGTCCTACAAGAAAATGAACAACACCCTCAAGGATATAAACGAGAGCTGCAAAGAAATAATCAAGACCAACGTGGAAATGATCAAGACCAACGTGGAAATGAATGAGTCCTACAAGGAAATGAAAGAAACCCTCAAGGATATAAAGCAGACTCTCAAGGATATGAAAAAGGACCAACCAGAAATTAAGCATACACTGACTGAAACAAAAAATATTATACAAAGACCTAAAAGTGCCCTGGAGCACCCCAAGAACCAACTTAAAGATTTGAAATACAAAGAGGTAAAATCCACTCAGCTGAAAAAGCAAGAAACCAAAAGAATACAAAAAATTGAAGATAGTGTAAGGGGCCCCTGGGACAACCTCAAGCATACCAACATCCGAATTATAGGGGTGCCAGAAAAAGCGAGAGGCCAAGACAATGAAAACCTATTTGAAGAAATAGTGACTGAAAACTTCCCACACCTGGTGAAAGAAATTGACTTAGGAGTCCAAGAAGTGCACCGAACCCCAATATATAGGAACCCTAAGAGGACCACACCGAGGCACATCATAATTAAAATGCCAAGAGCAAAAGACAAAGAGAATATTAAAAGCAGCAAGAGAGAAACAGTTGGTTACCTATAAGGGAGCACCCATACGACTGTCAGCGGATTTCTCAACAGAAACGATGCAGGCCAGACGGGAGTGGCAAGAAATATTCAAAGTGATGAACAGCAAGAATCTACAACCAAGATTACTCTATCCAGCAAAGATATCATTCAGAATTGAAGGTCAGATGAAGTGCTTCGCAGAAAAGAAAAAGCTAAAGGAGTTCATCACCACCAAACCAACATTATATGAAATGCTGAAAGATATTCTTTAAGAAGAGGAAGAGGAAAAAGGTAAAGATGAAAATTATGAACAACAAATACACATCTATCAGCAAATGAACATAAAAATCAAGTGAATTGATAGGCTGTTGAACAGGATAGACTGGTGAATATAACAGAGACATGGACATAGAGAGGGAATGGACTGACAATTCTTGGGGAGAAAAGGGTTGTGGGAAGTGCAGCAAGAGACTGGACAAAAATCTAGCAACAATGGGAGAGGACAGTGGGGAGGGAGAGGTGAGGGTGGAGGGTGGGATAGGTACAGGGTGGAGGGGAGCTATAGGGGGATAAAAAGGGGAAACAATGTAATTAATAAACCGAACAATAAAGATTAAAAAAATTAAAAAAAAAAAATAAAAAAAAAAAAAAATCAATGCAAAAAATATCCTTGGGTGAGGAGGGGAAAGCGGGGGAGGGAGAAGAGGAGGAGGAGAAGAGGAGGGCTAAGTCATAGTGTAACTGAGCAAGTTACCTTCATTTCTAATCTCAATACAACGGGAATAATCATAGAATCTTAGGGTTGCTGTGAGAATTAAATGAGATACTCCAAAAGTCTCATAGTTAACTTCCAATCATACTGTGTTGTTCCAGCAGAAAAATACGGATTAGAGGGATTTAATAACAGACTTTTCAGACAGCTGGCTGAAAGGACAGGATAGCCCTGGTCCTCCTGGAGAAAAGGAAAAGTAGCGATTGTCTCACCCCTCATTTCTCCGAGGCAAACCAAGTATGGTACATATATGACAAGCATAATCAAGTAATGTTTTAAAGCCAATAACAGTAATATCAAACTATAAAATATTAAGAATGTTTTGTAAAATAGAAGAAATAAAATAGAGCATTTAAAAGTAGTATTCCACTCATAGGTTAGTACACTAACATTCATCATACTGTTTTGTTCTACTGATCCCTGCAGTAGTTCCTGAATAAGTGAATTAATATAATCAACCACAAAATCAAAAGTAACATTTTTACACAGATTTCACATCTAAGCTATATAACAATGCTCTACTTAAATTTAATGTCCTGAAATATTTAATGGCCAGACTTGTGTGGCTCACGATGTCCCTGGTTCAATTTCTGAGCAGGGCGCGCATCCCCAGGTTGTGGGCTCGATCCCCAGTAGAGGGTGTGCGTGAGGCAGCCAATCAATGATTCTCTCTCATTGATGTTTCTATTTCCCTCTCCTTCCTTCCTCTCTGAAATCATTAAAAATATATTTTAAAACTACATATATAGTGCATTCATTATATGTGTGTGTGTGTGCGCGCGTGCGCGCATGTATGTGGGTGTGTATAGTATCCTATATAATAAAGAGGTAATATGCAAATTAACCCACACGCCCTCACAAGATGGCCGCCTATGACCAGGCTGGCAGAAGGGTTAGTGAGGGACGACCAAATGACTGAACAAGCAGGCAGCGTGGGGTGACCAGGCCAGAAGGGGAAGCGGGGGGAAGGGGCAACCAAATGACCAAACAGCAGGTTATAAGGGGCAACCAGGCTGGCTGGGGGGGTGTAGTTGGGGGTGACCAGGTCGGCAGGGGGGAGTAGTTGGGGGCAATTAGGCTGACAGGGTGGGGGAAATGAGGGGCGACTAGGTTTTTGGGGAGGGCAGTTGGGGGCAATCAGGCCAGCAGGGGGGCAGTTGGGGGCAACCAGACCGGCAGGGTGAGGGCAGTTAGGGGTGACCTGGCCCGTGGCAGGGGGCAGTTAGGGGCGATCAGGCTGGCATGCAGAGGCAGCAGAAAAATACGGATTAGAGGGATTTAATAACAGGCTTTTTGGACAGCTGGCTGAAAGGACAGGATAGCCCTGGTCCTCCTGGAGAAAAGGAAAAGTAGCGATTGTCTCACCCCTCAGGGGTGATCAGGCCAGTGTGTGTGTGGGGGGGGGAGGTTGGCAGTTAGAAGCAACCAGCCAGGCAGGCAGGCATGTAAGTGATTAGGAGCCAGCAGTACAGGATTGTGAGAGGGATGTCCTGGATTGGTAAGAGTGCAGGCTGGGTGGAGGGGACCCCCCCGCATCCCCATGCATGAATTTTGAGCACTGGGCCTCTAACGTGTGCGTGCGTGCGTGCGTGCGTGCATGTATAAAATTTAGTGGAGCTTCTCAAGTTTTATGTTACTAAATTATGCTTAATGAGATATCCCTGTTCCTCCTGTCCTTCTGCGAAAGTACCTTCAAAACAATTGAAATGACTGAAAGAAGAAGTAAGTCCTAGCTGGTCTGGCTCAGGGGATAGAGAGTTGGCCTACAAACTGAAGAGTCCCAGATTCTATTCCAGTCAAGGGCATGTACCTCCACTGCAGGCTCCGCCCTGGCCCAGGCCCTGGTCAGGGCTCATGCAGGAGGCAACCAATTGATGTGTTTCTCTCACATCAATGTTTCTCTCTGTCTTTCCTTCTCTCTTCCACTCTCCCTAAAAATCAATGGAAAAATATCCTCGGGTGAGAATTAAAACAAAAGGAGAAATAAAGCATTCGTTTTCTCATTTCATCATTTTCAAAGAGGCTAAAAAGGTTGTGTTTTTTGTTTTATTTTGTTTTTGGAGTAGATAAGGAGTTGGTTAGGAAAGTACTAAATATGTTAGTACTTAATCACCATATGTGTGAGAAATACATGATAATATTTCCAGAAATATGGAAGACTTTCAAGAAAAAAACATGTATATAAAATAGGCTGGTAGGTATATGCACACCTATATTTTTGGATTTATACTTTGAATTTAACTAGAATCTTGCTTTTAAGCCATAGTATTTATAAAATATTAATATCAAGCCTAGCAGGTGTAGCTCAGTGGTTGAATATCAACCCAGGAGCCAAGAGGCTGGCAGTTCGATTCCTGGTCAGGGAACATGACCAGGTTATGGGCTCGATCCCCAGCAGAGGGCATGCAGGAGGCAGTCGACAGATGATGTTTCTCTCTCATTGATGTTTCTATCTCTCTATTCCTCTCCCTTCCTCTCTCTCTAAAAAATCAATAAAAACATATTTTAGAAAAATAAGTAAAATATTAATATCAAAAAAATATAAATTTAAAATTTATCTTCTAACACTATCATCACTAAAATGTAGAGTATCCCAAAAATGTATACATAATCTATGAATAATTATAAAAGTATTTATTAAAATGTTTTCAAAATTGAGCTATCAGCTGCTAACGTGTATATATATTTTGGGGAGATACCCTGTATTTATAAAATGCTCATTTAAAAAAGATATCTTGGTATTAGCCAAACATGGCTAACAAAATGAGGCTCAGAACTAAGAATTACACAAACCTCAACTTTCTTAAGGAAAAGCACTTTAAATTTTCCCATGGACAGAACGTAGGAAGTAGTAAAAGAAGTGTCTTAATTATAACAAGTTCAAAAGGACTACCCTGGCACATTAAGGTACCAGGTTGGGACCAAATGTATAGAACAATTAATAGTGAAATATTCTCTCATTTAGAACCATGATTCTATAATAAAGTCTTTAATTTATAAAAATGAAACTTACCTTAAAAAGTGTCACAGTGATTTCAATATTTTCAGGAACAGGCCATACTACAACACCACGGTATGGATTTTTTATTCCAGGTTGCCAGCTATGAGCCTACCAGAATAAAATAATGGCTTCAATATGAAGTACAGGAAATGCAATGGTAATAACTTAGCAAAATATATTGACCCCACTTAACTATCCATTATATCTGTAGTCTTCCTGAAACAAAAATAACTGGTCAAATAAAACTTTTCAAGCTTTAATCTTGGGCCATGACTGTTATATCACATAATAGCTACCAATGACATCTATAAACAAACCTTCACACCAATGTTCCCAAAGAAGCAAAATAGAGGGCTCATGACACTAGGTTATCTTCTCAGCATCTCTTCTGTTGGGTTGCATCCTCTGTGGCAATAATGGGGGGACTCAATGTTGCATGAGTCTGCCAGCTCTAGATTCCACCATTCCCAACGACAGACAGATCCTGCGGCAATCAATGCCTTCCAACCATCTGATGGAGGATGCCAGCTTTTCGTTTGGGAAAACAATCTCTGAACAAATAAAGCCCACACAGGGCTGTGGTTAAGGAAGCTAGTTTTCCAGCTGCAGCACTCAGTCACCCTGGTTGTACATGCATTTGTGGATCCTTTCACTTCTACTTCTGCTAAGAGATGAAGATGTGATTTCAGATAATGCAAATTAACAATTTAGTGGATTTCAAGGTAGAAAAATTTGGTATTGATTGAGTGTACATGTTGCTATATTATAGCATAAAAATATTTTTAAATGAAAAAGAAAGGAAAAAGTAATTGCCTCCTTTGCATTTAAGTTCATTTCCCATTAGACTGTCAATGTTTATTTGGAACAAGTAAAAAAAAATAGAAGGCAATTTTTGCAGTTAATGTTTCTAATGGGTGTAATTTTAAAGATTTTTTTTCCTTGTAAATCTTGGTTATCAAGGTTCCCTAAGGAACCCCAAATATTTGGGAGTTACCACTATAGTTCTTCCTTTGTGGTGGCATTTCTAGCCCAAACTGATGGAAGATTAGGTATGCCAAGACATCTCAACTAAGTCTTCATCTCTATGGCCTGCAGGACTATCTATCCATGGAAATGCCATGAATGTGATAATAAACGCTGAGAGTTTATAAAGAACTTTCTATAGGTCAATCTATGTTTGGAATTTACTTATGTTTAACTCATTTAATCTGCCTAAGAAGCCTATGAAGTATAGCTACCATTCATTCATTCATTCATTCATTCACTCCACTCACTCACTTGGTTGATACTATGTGCCAACCACTGTCTAGGCACTCGGAGTAGGAAAAAACAAAACACAATCTGCCTTAGTAGAGTTTACAGTATAATAGGAAGAGACACACAAAATAATTAAGTAAAATATATAGTAGGTTAGGTGGAGGTAAGTGCTAAGGAGAAAAATAGAAGTATGGAAGAAGCATAGAGGGGGGCAAAAGAAAGTAACAATTTTCAATATGGTAGTCAGAGAAAATGTCGTTGAGGAGGTAACAGTTAAGAGAAGGCCTTAAGAAGGGGAAAGAATGAGATATATAAATACACGAGAAGAGCTTTCCAAGGAGATGGTATAGCAACTGGAAAGGTGCTGAGGCAGTTAGATCACAAGGAGGACAATGTGGCTGGAGCAGAGTCATCAAAAAGAAGAGGAGTAGGAGACAAGGCCAGAGAAATAATAAGGGTCCAACCATGTAAGGATCTGGGAGGCCATTGCAAAGAGTTTGGCATGTAATTTGAGGGAGACAGGAAGCTACTAGGGTTTTAAGCAGAAAAACGATAACCTAAATTATGTTTTAACAGATTCATCCCAGCTAATGTATCAAGAATATACTCCAGACATAAGAGAGGAAAACAAGAAGTAAGAAGCTACTGCAATAAACCAGCGGAAAGCTGATAGTGACTTGGCTTGGAATGGTAGAAAGATAGTACAAAATGGTTAGCTAGAATCTGAAAATATTTTTATATTTTTAAAACAGAATCAATAAGATCTGCTGTCTGATTAGATGAAAGAAAGTAGTAGACATGGCAATTCTAAGGCCTTTGCCCTTGAGCAAGTAGAAGAAAGGAGTGGCTATTACCAACCAAGCAAGACTGCAGCAGGATCAGGTTTAGGAAGTAAGATAGAGAACACAGTTTTACACATATTAAATCTGAGGTGCCTAGGAGATATTCAAGTACAGATGTTCAAATAGACTGCTAAATATATGTCTCTGGGATTATAAACTGGGGAATCATTAGCATACAGGTGATATCTAAAGCTTAAGAGTGGATGTGATACCAAGGGAGTACAGATAAAGAATATAAAGACACAACCCTAGCCGGTTTGGCTTAGTAGATAGAGCACTGTCCTGCAGACTGAAGGGTCCCAGGTTCCATTCCAGTCAAGGGCACATGCCCCGGTTGCAGGCTTGATCCCCCAGTAAGGGACGTGCAGGAAACAGCCAATCAATGATTCTCTCTCATCACTGATGTTTCTAACTCTCTCTCCCTCTCCCTTTCTCTGTGAAATCAATAAAAGTATTTAAAAATAAAGAAGAATATAAAGGTACAAGCACTGAACCTTGGAGCACAATATTTACAGGTCAAGGAAATGAGAATAAATCAGAAAAGGATGGTCAGTAAAGCAGAAGGAAAAGCAGAAGTGTGCTGGGATCCTAAAAGTCTAGTGAAGAAAATGTTTCCAATAGAAAGGAACAATCAACCACACGTGCCAAATGTTAGTGATATGTCAAATTGAATGAGACCTGAAAAATAACCACTGGATTTAACAAAGCAAAAGCTATTATTGACTTCACAAGAGTAAGTTTCAGTAGAGTCATGGCAAATGCCTGGGTTCAAGAAAGAATAAAAGGAAAGAAATTGAAGATAGCAAGTACATACAACTCTGAGGTGTTTTGCTTAAAGAGAAGAGAGAAACTGTTTGGTTGCTAGTGGGAGAAATACTGTCAGAGAGAATTTTTTTAACAATAAAAAATATTTTCATGCTGGTGGGAAATATCCATTTAAGGACAATTTAATGATACAGAAGAGAATTGCTAGAGTAATGTCCGTAACAGTACAAAAGGAGACATATTCACCACAGACCACTCTGCAACAGCAGGAATGAAGTTCGAGTACATGATGCATGTGAGTGAGCAGATTTAACAAACGAGGAAACCAAGTCACAGACTGGCCAAAGATCACAAAGCAAGTAAGTGTCAGAAATTGGATTTGAACCCAGGAAATGGAATTGAGAAGAGATTAAGATCATGGAATCTTAACATCCATGCAAATCTTTTCAGCTCTTATTGGCTAAAATACCAGCAGAAGATATAAGTTTAGCAGTATTCTCATCCTCCAACTCCTAAGTTGTCAATAATTTTCCCTCTATTCTCTCCCCACTGCTTCCAATCACAAAACTTCAGGTGAGGAAAGGGAAGTAGAGACTCACACTTTAGCATACCATAGTCAAGGTAAAAAACCGAGTTTTGTTTATTACAAAAAAATCTCCAGAAATTCCTCTGCTTATTACCCTTCCTATTTCCATGCTTGTTGATAGTCTTAAAACAAAACTCAATGAAGTACAATCGCCATTTTGAAAAGTAAATTTCTGCCTTAGATAATCCCTAATCAAAACTCCACTCTACATACTCTATATACTTTTAATTCTGATGACTTATGACAACTCTAATTATCATGTACAAGGAAGGTAGACCAGGCTATTTGTCTAGTGTCTTCAAACTTCCCATAATTATATTTTCAAGTAATTATATTTTCAGCCTCCACATACTATATATATGTAATATGCAAATTAGGCCAGGACGCCATAACGGGTCACGACCGGACAGGAGGAGGTTTCGTGCACAGGTCAGGCCCAGAGCATGCAAAGGCAGGGGAGCCAGGGGATGCTGCCAGTTAGACGCCAGTCCCTGTCCCTCGCAACACTGATCTGGCCTGACTCCTGCAGTGGCCAGCACTGAGGAGTCAGGCATGGGTCCAGGATCCCGTGAGGTGCCTCCTCACACAGCAGGAGGCAAGGTGCCTCCTTGTGTGATTTCAATCGCATGCTGGGCCTCTAGCAGAAACATAAAGGGAGTAACATCTTTTCTGACCCACAGAAGAAAAGGTAAGTCTTTGAAAAATTCTTTGACCAAAAAAATTGCCATAAAAGAATTTTAGACCTGAATATATTCTTAGGAAATCTAGTCTAAGTCCATAAAAGGAAATAGAAGCAATAAAAGAGTAAATGGCTTGCTTGAACCGTACTAGTAAACAGTAAAAGAACCAAACTCAATGATTTCCAAGTTCAGAGTTCTTTATCCAACCAACATCATATTATGCCCAGCTGTATCCCTGATTCATATGATAGTCAATAAAATAGTCTTCTATCACTAAGGTCTGTCATTTATATGAATGACATATCAAAAATGGGGAAGGCAGGGAATGTGTAATTCACCCAACATCTGGGCAGTTAAAAGGATGTTTCAGATAATTTCCTCAGGTCTCCTACTGCTGTCCTCTAAATGACCTCTTTCAATCCTCAGTCTTGAATCAGGGAATGGTAATTTGATTACTTAACAAATAAAAATATAATCTGCTTAACAAACTAAAAAAAAAAAATTTAATAAAAAGAAATGGAAGGATGCCAGTTCCCAAGTTGCTAGTATACTGCCATTTTCTCACCATTCTATCCAGCACTTCTCTCCCAGTGAGAAAGGTCCAACTAAGAGATCTGAGTTTCTGCCAACCATAATGGCTCAGTGGTTGAGAGTCGATTATGAACCAGGAGATAACAAATTTGATTCCCGCACAGGTTGCAGGCTCAATATTCAGTGGTGGGGCATGCAGGAGGCAGCCAGCTAATCAATGATTTTTTTTTCTCATGGTTTATGTTTCTATCATTTCTCTTCTTCTCTGAAATCAATAAAAATATACATTTTAAAAAGAGCTCTGTTCTTTCCAGAGACTGTACAACCTGGCTAAGTAAGGACAATGAAACAGTATCAACTAGTCCAGCTGAATAGCTGGCAATGCCAGCTTTATAATGTTCATGAATTATTATATACTAGAGGCCCAGTGCATGAAAATTCATGCACTAGAGGGAGGGTCCCTCAACCCAGCCTGCCCCCTCTCAGAGTCCTGGAGCCCTCAGGGACAGGAGGTGACCCAGTGATCAGGGGAAGGTGACACCCTATCACACCTCTGCTGCTGCCACTGCCGGCAGTGCACGCCTCGGCCGGCCCTAGATACCTGAGTCTTGGGTGGTCCTGGGCAGCTGGGGGCTGAGAGGACTAGGGGACTCTGGAGGCAGGAACGCGGCAAGGCCGGGTCCAACTAGAGGCTGGCCTGGCCTTGCCAATGTGCCTGCTGCCCCAGTGGGGCTGAAGGGACTGGGCACCGCCATCTTGTGAATTTGGGTGCCGCCATTTTTGAGGGCATGGCAGTCAGCATATTCTCTCCTTATTGGCTGTGGGCACTGCCATCTTTGAGAGCAGGGCAGTCAATTGGGCATAGTCCCTCTTTACTGGCTGTGGGCACTGCCATTTTGAGGGCAGGGCAGTCAATTAGCATATTCCCTCTTTACTGGCTATGGGCGCCGCCATTTTGTGATGGTGTGAGGGTCAATTAGCATATTCCCTCTTTATTAGAAAAGATTAGACAAAAAGCAGGACCAGCAAATTTTACTGAACAGGAATAGGTTATGCATCTAAGTGGCAAATATGGAAAAAATGTCTTTCCTGTTTTCAAAGAGTTTACTACATCCTCTACCTCAAATTGAATTCAAGAATCTGAAGCTAGAACAAGAACGAAAAGTCTAATACAGGTAACTAAAAATAGCCTAATACAGGTAACTAAAAATAGGTAATAAACATCTAATTGTACAAATCCACAGGGACAGTAATTTAGGTTCTTAAGAATTTGATATAGAAAAAGTACATCATATTGGCAAATATCAGCACTGTAATAACCCAAATCAGTTTTCATTCAGGGTAACAGAAAGGTTTTCCCTATGAAATAATCAGGTACAAAAGCATAGGTACAGCTATTTAGCTCCTCAGTATGATAATGAAAGGCAAGTTAATCATTTGCCAGTATCCTAGTACAGATAATGGTTGTAATAATCCAGTACCCCTTATACAAATTTTCTCACTTTTTAAAATCACAACACAGATCCTTTGGCATCTGCCAAAGGAGGCCTAGGAAAAAGGCAAAATTTCTCGATTTGTGGTATTTACTCTATAAAATGCCTTATTTTCTAATTATTTCATGTCATACTTTACCTAAAAGATATGTAGCTTGTACAGAACCAAACACAGAATACACACTCACTAATTACTTTTGATTCCTACAAAAACAAAAATATTTCACTGAAAATTTCTAATTGTCATATACATATTACATTGATAATTCTGAACTTATAAAACTGTGCATACTCGAAAGTTTAGGATGTCATATATAAAGTTACACTACCATAAGCCAATTTCTGCAATTATAGCCTCCCCTCTTGATATCGTAGTGCATTGTAAAGGCTGTAGTACAACCACAGGGCAAGAAAGTAAAGCTGGTAATGCCATAAAAAAAAGCTAGTGAGGACTTTACAATTCGGGCTTCCCTTTGGCATTCTCCCATCTCTCTGTGAGTGTAAATTTCTAGTTCACACACTGGATTTAAGGCACAGGCTACTCTGCCACAATTTTTCTGGCCTAAGATAATTGGCCTGTTTCCTATGAACACGTATATCCTGCAAAATAATTTATTTAAGCATATACAAATGAACTGCAGCCTAATAATCCTATCTAATAAAAGATTAATATGCAAATTTGACAGTACTTTCGCTACACCCACGAGCCATGCCCACAGCCACGCCCACCAGCCAATCAGGAGCAGATTATGTAAATAAACCCCAACCAAGATGGCTGCCGCTACTGAGAGCAGGAGGGAGGCTTGGGTTTCCCCAGCAACAGAGGAAGCCAAGCTTTCCGCCTGCCGCTGCCGACCTAGGCCTCCACTCTAGGCTGCAAAGTTTCAAACAGAAATGGCCGCCGCCACGGAGCGAGCAGAAGGCTTGGCTTTGCTTCAGGCTACAAAGTTGCAATTGTAGACATAGATTAATCTCAGATCCCAGGCCTCTGCTTGGGTCGCTGGGGGGTGTGTCTGGCCTGCAAACCTCCACAGGCCACTCACCCAGGCCGCCCCTCGCCCCAAGGGAACCCCCACCCTGATCTGGGTCACTCTTCTGGGCAAACCAGCTGGCCCCCACCCATACACCAGGCCTCTATCCTATCTAATAAAAGAGTAATCTGCAGATTGACTATCACTCCAACACACAAGAGGGCTGCCCTCATGTGGTCCTGCCACCAGGTGGACACAAGATGGCCACCACAAGATGGCCATCAGGGTAGGGCAGTTGGGAGGAACCAGGCCTGCAAGGGAGGGCAGTTGTGGGCAATCAGGCCAGCAGGGCAGGGCAGTTAGGAGTGACCAAGCCGGCAAAAAAAGGAAGTTGGGGGCAAACAGGCTGGCAGGGGAGCAGTTAGACATCAATTAGGCTGGAAGGGTAGTGGTTAGTGGGTAATCAGGCTGGCAGGCAGAAGCAGTTAGGGGCAATCAGGGAGGCAGGCAGGTGAGCAGTTTGGAGGCAGCGGTCCTGGATTGTGAGAAGGATGTCTGACTGCCCATTTAGACCCGATCCTAAACGGGCAGTCGGACATCCCTCGAGGAGTCCCAGATTGGAGAGGATGCAGGCTGGGTTAAGGGACATCTCCCACCCCCCCCCCCCCCCTGCACGAATTTCGTGCACTGGGCCTCAAGTCTTTGTTATAAATGCCATGACTTAAGAAGATGAGGGGAAGCCGCATACTGTGTTAATTAGCCATGATAATTATTTTCTCAATAAAAGATAATTCAGCAAAAAACTATTTGTATATTTAGCAATAAAAATAGATCTGTATCTACAGAAAGTGATTAAGAAACTGAGAACTAAACGTTAAATCAAATAATGCAAGGTGCCTTAATATTTCACTGTCTAATCTGATAGTTATCAAGTGAAAGTTATAAGTTTCAATCTACCAATATAAAATAAAGTAGACTGACTCACAATCAGGAATGTTAAGTAGAAAGCTAAACAGATGATTAAAAAAAAAAACAAAAAAAAAACCTGATAACTGTGTAGCTCAAACTCTTTTCAGAACCATATTTAAAATTAAAAACTAGAATATTTTCTGGCTAGTGGTTGCAGAGACCTGTTTTCCCCTAAGTGATTTCAGTAGGACTTAACAGCAAATAATGTATATTTTAAAGGAACACAGAAGAGTCTTTCTAGGAGAAAACAATGATTCTACTACTTGGATTTAATATAACTGATAGCTATTTTTAAAAAAATAGCTGGAAACAAGAATACCGAAATGCCTTAAGTTTCTCAAGATTAAAAAGTTATTTCCTTAACTTTTATAATAATACCATAATCATTTCTTCCACAGCTTCTGGAACTGATTTTTATGTCTTTATTTAGCTGTTGCATACAATTTATAAAACAGTCGTTTTAATATTATGGATATGCTGTAATAAATTTAACACATTATGGGGATAAAACACAATACACAGAGGGGATTTAAAATATTAAAATCGAAGAGAAACCAAGATGGCGGCATAGGTAAACACCTATCTTGCTGCCCCACACAGCAATTTCAAAACTACAACTTAACGAAAGAACAAACATCATCCAGAATCACCGGAAAGCTGGCCGAGTGAAAATTCCACAAGTAAAAGTGAAGATGGGACACTGTGACTCAGAGAAGCGGCTGAGGACAGCATTAAGGATACACGCATGGTGGCGGAGGTTTGGAGCCATGCGCGTGTGAGCAGATAGGGCGGGCGTCTGCAGACCCGGCCGGTTTTCTCAAACGGGGGAGACAAAGACGTCCCACTGCACTGATTCCCCAGCTCCAGGCGAAGTCCAGGGAACCCACTATCATACGGGGTAAAAACTGGACAGTGGGAAGGCACACGGAAGCTCAGGTGCTGCAGAGGTCTGCAAGCTTGTGAAGAGGACGAGCTTGTGCAGAGTATGCGTGAACTTGGGAACACAGCTGCGTGACCACGCAGAGAGGACTCGTGACTTATCCTCTCGTTTGGGAAACCACCAGACTGCATTGTTTTAGGACCCTGTGTGAGACGGTAGGTGTGCAGACTCATTTGGGGAGAGGCTGAATCGTCCAGCAGCGGTTGGAGCTTGGCGACAGCTCTCTCTCAGAGGTGCTTGCAGCCATTGCCACCTGGAACAGAGTCCCAGGTGATACATAGGGCAGAGGTGACACTGCCTGCTCAGCCCGGAGACTCCGCCCATCCAACCTGAGCACGGCTGAACCTCACAGCCAATTGGCCTGTAGGTCAAACCCTCCTAGTGCTGGCAACAATAACCTAGGCTTAACTTCAACAAGACTGTGCAACCCATATCCACCTCAGGTAGCTGGGGAGCCTGAGCCACTGTCCCTTAGAGGACATCTACCACATAAAGCTAATCGACCAACTCAGGAAAGCAGCCACCATGCAGAAACATGGAAAGAAATCAGATGTGAAAGAAATGGAGGGAAAAAAACGACTGGACGTAGAGTTCAAAACCACGGTATAAGGCTTTTCAAGAAGCTCCTAGAAAAGGCTCAGACCTACAAGGAAATGAACAAGACCTATGAGGAAAAGAACAAGACCTATGAGGAAATGAACAAGACCTACAAGGATATGAAAAAGGACCAACTAGAAATTAAACATACACTGACTGAAATAAAAAATATTGTACAAAGACCTAAAAGCACTCTAGAGCACCCCAAGAACCAAGTGAAAGATTTGAAATACAAAGAGGTAAAATCTACTCAGCTGAAAAAGAAGCCAAAAAAAATCCAAAAAATTGAAGATAGGCGCCTCCGGGACAACCTTAAGCATACCAACATCCGAATTATAGGGGTGCCAGAAAAAGAGAGAGAGCAAGACAATGAAAACATATTTGAAGAAATAGTGACCAAAAACTTCCCACACCTGGTGAAAGAAATTGACTTAGGAGTCCAAGAAGTGCACCGAACCCCAATATATAGGAACCCTAAGAGAATCACACCAAGGCACATCATAATTAAAATGCCAAGAGCAAAAGACAAAGAGAGAATATTAAAAGCAGCAAGAGAAAAACAGTTAGTTGCCTATAAGGGAGCACCCATACGATTGTCAGCGGATTTCTCAACAGAAACGATGCAGGCCAGATGGGAGTGGCAAGAAATATTCAAAGTGATGAATAGCAAGAATCTACAACCAAGATTACTTTACCCAGCAAAGCTATCATTCAGAATTGAAGGTCAGATAAAGTGCTTCGCAGCTAAGAAAGAGCTAAAGGAATTCATCACCACCAAACAAATATTATATGAAATGCTGAGAGACATTCTTTAAGAAAAGGAAGAAGAAAAAGGTAAAAATAAAAATTATGAATAACAAATACACATCTATCAACAAATGAATATAAAAATCAAGTGAATTAAAAATCTGATGAACAGGATAAACTGGTGAATATAATAGAATCATGGGCATAGAGAGCGAATGGACTGACAATTCTTGGGGAGAAAAGGGGTGTGGGAGGTGCAGCAAGAGACTGGACAAAAATCATGTACCTATGGGAGAGGTCAGTGGGGGAGAGGTGAGGGCGGAGGGTGGTATGGGTACCGGGTGTTGGGGAACTATAGGGGGGAAAAAGGGGGAACAATGTAACTATTAAACTGAACAATAAACATTAAAATATTTTTTAAAATAAATAAAGTATCAAAATCATCACAACTGAAAAATTCATCTAACAAATAAGAAATAATTCCTTCTAGAAAATATTACATTCTGAGAAAAATCAACCTGTAGCCTCATTTTTATATTTCACCACATGGATTCAATTAATATTTGATACAATATATTTTAAAAATCTCGACATAAAATAAAAATTATTAGCAATTAAATAAAAAGTGTACTTCAAAAGCATGGGTATTCTGAATTGATCTATAATCTAAAGTATTTCATTATGTCTAATAATTTTCCTGAGGAAATAACTGGTATCTAATTATTAAAAGGGGGATCATTTTCTGTTGATAGCTAAACACATTTAAGGACTATTTCTAATATTATAATTGTAGTCATATTCATCTATTAATTATACTTAGTAATGATCTTATATTGTTCTTTTTCCAAAGCTTAAGGCCCAATCACCAAAACCTACAAGAAGACCTTAAGTTTATTTTCAGAACCCATATTTTAATAAACAAGGAAATATTCCAGATATAAAATATAATGCCCCAAAAAACTATAAATGTATGCTTTGAAGAAGATACCATTCATGCTATAAAGCAACTGAATATTCCCTATAATCCTACATTATAGAATTACATTTACAAGTAAAAAGAAAAAAAAATATTTACCTTATTACTAGTGATTCTATTCCTAAGTATCCACCCAAAAGAAATGAAAATATTTGTCCCCAAAAATACTTGTATAGTAGTACCATTCATAGCATAATAGGAAATATTTGCAATATTCACTGGAAATTAAGCAAATGTTCATTAACAGGGTTAGTATAAATAATTACACTGCAATATTATTTACATAATGAAATACTTCTCAGAAATAAAAAACTACCAATATACTAAATAGCATGAAGAAACCTCAGAAACATACTAACAAGAAATAGTGGAAATAGTCTGTATCTTGATAAGAACAGTAATTACACAAGTATATATTAATCAAAACTCACTATCCTAGCTAATAAAAGAGTAATATCCAAATTGACCATACCTTCGCTACACCCACAAGCCATGCCCACAAGCAAATCAGAGCAAGTATGCAAATTAACCCAACCAAGATGGCGGTTTATTTGCATATCCACATGCAGAAGACGGAGTAGAAGGAAGCCAAGCACTGCAGAAGGGAGCAAAGCTGTGGAGAAATAAGCAAGCAGAGAAGTAAGCAAGCGGGGTGGGGGAAAAGGGAGGGAGCAAGGCAGAGGAGATGAGAGGAAGGGAGGCAGCAGAGAAGGAATCGAGGCAGCAGAAATGGTAGTGAGGCAGTGGGGAATGGAGTGAGCAAGGCAACAGAGATGGGAGAGAGCAAGGTGGTGGAGAAGGTAGTGAGGCAGCAGAGAAGGGTGGGAGCTTTGTTCAGGCCACAGGAAGCTCTATTCTTGCAGAAATCTTCTTGCAGCTGGTCTCTAGTATCATATAATTAACATCTGTGTGTTACCATTATATGTAAATTTTAGCTCAATAAAAATAAAATTTGAAAAGATACCCTTAGTAAAAATCTGTGCAATTTCTATTGAACATTTTAAAATTCTATTCTACTCTCCATAAAGCTATCAGTCCAAAAAGTATAAGCCTTTGAAAAAATAAATCCTTCTCTTTTTCAACTCAGCAATAGACTCAGATAACTCATCATTCCTTATGTATACCCCAACCTAATCCTCTTGGAATCTGAATAAATTATTCCTAAGTACATTTTATAAGTGGTACCTATTTAATTCATGATACCCTAGTACAGGGAAGTTAGATAACTTCTTACTCCAGGCTACCAAATCCAAGATCAAGGCTCAGATATTTGGCTTCCATTTTAAAACTTTAGTAATAAGATTACAATGGCTGGTCAATCATTTTAGTAGACCAGAAATAACCAAAAATATCTAATAATGCTTTAAAATATTTAACGGTAGGGCCAGAGAAGTTTAATAATTTAACTTAAAATTTAATACAATATTGAAGTAAGAAATGTAGAACCAGACTAACCTTAGAAGACTTCCTTCGGCTTCTTCTTGTCCAAACTACCACCAATTTATCCGGTTGCCTGCCAAACAAGAAAAAGATTAAATATAATTTAAGTTATCTTAAATCAAAGTAATGTGAGGTTTGGTTCCAATAAACTTATTTTTAAATTTTAATATTTTTATTGATTTTTGGAGGGGGAGGGAAAACTTAATCCTCACCTGAGGATATTTTTCCATTGATTTAGGGAGAGTAGATGAGAGAGGGAAAGACAGAGGAAAACACTGATATGAGAGAACACATCTATGGGCTGCCTCCTCCACTCTCACTACTGGTGATCAAGCTGTAACCCGGGCATCTGCCCTGATAAGAAATCCAACCAGTAACCTTTCCAAGCATTGGAAGAGGGCCAACAACTGAGCTACACTTAGACACTCGGGCCAGGGCAAGTTCTAGCACAGTGATCGGCAAACTCATTAGTCAACAGAGCCAAATGTCTACAGTACAAATATTGAAATTTCTTTTGAGAGCCAAATTTTTAAATGTAAACTTCTTCTAATGCCACTTCTTCAAAATAGACTCGCCCAGGCTGTGGTATTCTGTGGAAGAGTCACACTCAAGGGGTCAAAGAGCCACAAATGGCTTGCAAGCCGCAACTTGCCAACCACGATTCTAGCACATTTAAAAGGACAAAAATGTCATTTGCTTTAGGTTATATAAGGCAGTTACTCTTACACTAAAGCTTTTCCAAATAAATTAATCAGTACAGATGGTGAATCTAGTTGTGACCTAATTTAAATTACTAATATTTTAGCCAGATATTTTTCTAAAAATACTTTAGCAAGTTACTCATTGGAACAAATCATACTATCTAATAAAAGAGTAATATGCAAATTGACTGTACCTCTGCTATACCCACAAGCCATGCCCACAAGCCAATCAGGAGTGAGTATGCAAATTAACCCCAACCAAGATGGCTGTGGCCACAAGAGAGAGCAGGAGGGAGGCTTGAGTTTCCCCAGTGATGGAGGAAGCCAAACTTTCCACATACTCTGGCAGGCCCAGGCCTCCACTCAATGCTACAAAGTTTCAATTATAGAAGATAAATAAATTCAAACAAAAATGGCGGCAGCCACAGAGCTGGAGAGAGCAGGAGGCTAGGGTTGCCCCCAGCAATGGAGGAAGCCAAGCTTTCCACACAACCTGGCGGGCCCAGGCCTCCACTCAATGCTACAAAGTTTCAATTTAGAAGATAAATAAACCCTGACAGAAATGGCTGCCGCCATGGAGTGAGCAGGAGGCTTGGCTCTGCTCCAGGCTACAAAGTTTCAATTTGTAGCCTGGAGATAAATCCCTGATACCAGAACCTCCGCTTGGGTCGCCGGGGGGCATGGCCAGCCTGCAAACCATCACAGGCCCCCCGATGCCCCAAGGGAACCCCCACCCTGATCCAGGACACCCTTCAGTACAAACCAGCTGGCCCCCATCTATGCACCAGGCCTCTATCCTATCTAATAAAAGAGTAATATGCAGATTGACTGTCACTCCAACACACAAGATGGCTGCCCCCATGTGGTCAAAGATCCTGCCCCTATGTGGACACAAGATGGCCACCACAAGATGGCCAGCAGGGGAGGGCAGTTGGGAGAGACCAGGCCTGCAAGGGAGGGCAATTGTGGGCGATCAAGCCTGCAGGGAAGGGCAATTGAGGGTAACCAGGTCTACAGGGGAGGGCAGTTAGAGGTGACCAGGCCTACAGGGAGGGCAGTTAGCGGCAAACAGGCTGGCAGGAGAGCAGTTAGACATCAATCAGGTTGAGAGGGGAGTGGTTAGGGGGTGATCAGGCTGATAGGCAGAAGCAATTAGGGGCAATCAGTAAGGCAGGCGGGCAAGCAGTTGGGAGACAGCAGTCCTGTATTGTGAGAGGGATGTCCCAAATTGGAGAGGGTGTAGGCTGGGCTGAGTGACAACCCCTCATCCCCCATGCATGAATTTCGTGCACTGGGCCTCTAGGGTAAAATAAAATACTTAGAACTATTGACCATTATAAAAAGAATAGCACACATATATTTTCTCTAAAACTTAATACTACTAACACATTAACTACTTTAACTTGGAGAAAACAAGCATACAAATAGCATTACCAAGATAATTTAAATCTCTGAGTTAAACTACTTTGACATCTCTATATCTTATGAACAATTGTTCGGTTTTCATCATTTTAATGATTAACTCAATTAGCTTCATACTGGGATGAGAAAAGATGGCAGCTGGAAGGATGGAGAAGAGGGAGAGGAAGTGAGTGAGTGAGGGCATGAAAGGAGTGTGCGTGGATGTGTGTGGTGTGTGCGTGAGTGAGAAAGGGACAGTTAAATCTCACAGGAGCAGCAGGGGCTGGCAGACCAGGCTCTCCTTGACAAGGAGACTACCACCGCTGTGGGCACTCCCAGAACTGCGGGACTCAGGCACGGAGCCCATGCCATCTAGAAGCGGGAAATGGCCTTTTTAAAGAATTCATCAGCACCAACACCCAGACAGGCCTTGGAACTGCCCCGCAATCCAACAGCCACTCCAGCCAAAATCTTGCTGCCCCAGCTGCAGACCCACAGACTCTGGGACCTCCACCTCCACACTCCACAGCAGTAAGTACAACCTCTCCATCCCCAGCGGCAGAACTCCGGACAAAACATTTCTGAGTTGCCAGCATGCACAGGCAGTCAGGGCACTCCACTCACTAGGCAGCGCCTGGGAGCCACTGAGAGCGAGGGTGTGATTTTGCACAGACAAGAGCACATGGCCTTGCAGTAGAAATTCTGAACTCCCTCTTCCTGAATAACTACCGGCAGACCCCAGCAACTCATCCTCAGTGCCAGGACCCCTCAGAGTGCCTCAGAGCTCTGCAAACGCACCTCCACAGATGCGAAGTTCCAACAGGCAGGCACCCTGAGCCCATCTACCCACAGGGCACTTGGGGGAGCCACTGTCAGCTCTCCCTGGGTGCGATCTTGAACAAACAGGGGCTCACTCCCCCGCAGCAGCAGAAATTTTGAATTCAGTCATCTTGGATAACTGCCCACAGGCACCTCAATTACGGGGCTACACTGCCAGGGCCCTTCAGAGTGCTTCAGTGTGCCTCGCTGGCAAACTTATTGCAGGTGCTCCTGTGAACCGCCACTGGGAGTAAGCACCTATCCACCACAAGTGCAGCAGCAAAAGCTGTCTGCCCACCCCACAACTACGGAACTCTGGGCACCACAATCATGCCTTTCCAGAGTGCAGGCCCCCTGAGCCACATCCCCAACAGACGGGTCCTTGGTGCCACTGTGAGTCCCCACTGGACACACGTGATTTCAATTAAGGGTGCAAGACAGCAAAAATTGGGACACTCCCCTCCATGGCTGCTGACTTCCTAGACACCGAAGTTGTGCCTCTCAAGCTTGTAGGCCTACATCAAGAGAACCCAAATAGTTCAAGCAGGGAGCTACACTAGATTACCAAACCAAGGAGAATTGAGAGATTACACCAGTAGCACCATCCCCAAAAGAACCTGGGTATCAAAGCAATTGGACCTACAATTAAAACATTACAGGAAAACATGGGAAGACAAAAAAGAGAGAAAAAAAAAGAAAAAAGAAAAGCAATCCCCAAAGGAAAGAAAAAGAGGAATCACCAGAAAGGGAGTTAAATGCTAAGGCTAGCAGCATATCACAGAAAGAATTCAGAGTAATGGTTATAAGGATGTTTAAACGACTGGATGACAAATATACACAAGTCAATGAGAAATATAAGGAGCTGAATAAGAATGTCACCAACATGAAAAGAAACCAAGAGATGAAGAGTGACATAGCTGCAATAAAGAACACAATGGAAGGCTTACACAGTAGACTAGAAGAGGCTGAGGACTGCATCAGCAAATTAGAAGACAAGGTAGGAAAAAATACACAAACATAGCAGCAACTGAAAAGAAGACTTAAAAAGCAAGAGGAGAGCCTAAGAGAGCTTTGGACAACACATAACGAAACAACATTCCCATAATAGGGATACCAGAAGGAAAGGAAGAGAAGGAATAGAAAACCTATTTGAAGAAATAATGACAGAAAACTTCCCTGATATGGGCAAGAAAAAAACTATGCAAGTCCAAGAAGTACAGAGTCCCAAACAAGTTGAACCCCAAAAGACCGGCACCAAGACACATCATAATTAAATTGGCAAACACTAATGACAAAGTAAGAATCTTAAAGGCAAAGAGAGTTTATTACTACCAAGCCAGCAATGCAAGAAATGCTAAAGGGACTGCTGTAAAAAGAAGAAAAAGTAAAGAAGAAACACAGACACTAAGGAAAAATATGACAAGTGTGTACTTGTCAATAATAACATTAATCGTAAATGGTTAAATGCACCAATCAAAAGACATAGGGTAGCTGAATGGATAAGAAAACATGACCCATATATTTTCTGTCTATAAGAGACCCACCTCAGAGCAAAGGATTCACACACACTGAGAGTGAAGGGATGGAAAAACATTTTTCAGGCAAACGGAAATGAGAAAAAAGCTGGGGTTGCGATACTTATATATGATAAAATAGACCTCAAAGTAAAGGCCATAACAAGAGATAAAGAAGGCCACTACATAATACTAAAGAGAGCAATTCAACAAGAAGATATAATTCTGGTAAACATATATGCACCCAATGCAGGAGCACCCAGATATATAAAAAACTCTTAGAAGATAGCAAGAGAGATAGACAACAATACAATCATAGTAGGGGACTTTCACACACCACTGACATCACGGGATAAATCCTCTAGACAAAAAATCAACAGAGAAACAGCAATTCTAAATGACTCAGTAGATCAGATGGACCTAACTGACATCTTCAGAGCATTTCACCCCAAGGCCACAGAATATACATTTTTCTCAAGTATACATGGGACATTTTCAAAAATAGACCACATATTGGGTCACAAGCAAAGTCTCCCCAAATTCAAAAAGATTGAAATCTTTCTCAGACCACAATGGCATAATCCTATCTAATAAAGAGGGAATATCCTAATTGATCATCACTCCATCACAAAGTTGGCTGCACCCACAGCTGAGGCCAAGTTCCAATAAGGAACCTTAACGAGCAATCAGCAGAGACCTGATGCTATGCCCTCCCCTGCCTCTGTGGGGCTTGACAAGGGAACTCAGGCTGCACCCCCTACCTGGCAGGGCTTGACAGGAGATCTCAGGCCATGACCCCCACCCGGCAGGGCTTGACAGGGGACCTCAAGATGCACTTCCTATCCTGCTGCTAGGCTAGGGGACCTCAGGCTGCTCCCCCCGCCCCAGCACCAGGCCAGGGGACCTCAGGCCATGCCCCCCACCTGGTGGGGCTTGACAGGAAACTTCAGGCTGTGTCCTATACCCTGCAGGACTTGAGAGGGGACCTCAGGCTGCACCCCTGACCCAGCAGGGCTTGACAGGCTATCTCAGGCTGTGCCGCCCACCTGGCAGGGCTTGAAAGGGGACTTCAGGCTGTGCTCCCTGCCCTAGCATCAGGCTGAGGGACCTCAGGCTGCACCTCCTGCCTTGGCACCAGGCCGGGGGACCTCAGGCCACGACCCCTACCCTGGCACCAGGCCGGGGACCTGAGGCCATGCCCCTCACCCGGTGGGGCTTGATGGGGGACCTCAGGTGCACTTCCTGTCCTGGTGCTGGGCTAGGGGACCTCAGGCTGCACCCCCCACCCCAGCACCAGGCCAGGAGACCTGAAGCTGTGACCCCTGCCTGGCAGGCTTGACAGGTAACCTCAGACCGTGCTCCCCACCCAGCAGGGCTTGATGGGGGACCTCAAGGTGCAACCCCAGTGCTGGGTCGGGGGAACTCAGGCCACACCATCCATCCAGCAGGGCTTGACAAGGGACCTGAGGTGGCGCCCCCGCTAGTGGGACTTGATGGGGGACCTCAGGCAATACCCCCCCACCCAGCAGGGCTTGACAGGGGATCTCAGGCTGTGTCTTCCATCTGGCGGGGCTTGATGGGGGACCTCAATCCATGTCCCCCGTCCCTGGTCTGAGCTGGGGGACCTCAGGTCTTGCTCACATGAGGTTATGTCTCCTGCCCAATGGGGCTTGACAAGGGTGGGACTGGCAGGGTCTGGATCTAGCCCAATTGGGGGGGGGGGGGGAGGGAGCAGCCGGGTCTGGGTCTCACATGATTTTGAGGTGAATGTGGGTGGGCAGGGACTTGACTCTGGGACCCCTTTTAATATACACAAATTTTGTGCATGGGCCACTAGTATTAGAAATAAACTACAATAAAAACAATCCAAAACACTCAAACACTTGGAAGCTGAATAGCATGCTATTAAACAATGATTGGGTTATCAATGAGATCAAAGAAGAAATTAAAAACATCCTAGAGACTAATGACAATAAAAACACAACAATGCAAATGCTATGGGATACAATGAAAGCAGTCCTGAAGGAAGTTTATAGCTCTACAGGCCTTCCTCAAAAAACAAGAAAAAATGGCAATAAATCATCTAACTCAACAACTCAAAGAATTAGAAAGAGAGCAACAAGAAGAACCCAGAGTGAGAAGGAAGGAAATAAGATCAGAACAGAAATGAATGACATAGACACACACACACACACACACACACAATACAAAAGATCAAGAAAACCAAGAGCTGGTTCTTCGAAAGGATAAGCAAGACTGATGAACCTCTAGCCAGGCTCACCAAGAAGCAAACAGAGAGAACTCAAACAAAATCAGAAATGAAAGAGGTGAAATAACAACAGACCCCATAGAAATACAACGGATTGTTAAAAAATACTATGAACAACTCTATTCTAACAAATTACACAACCTGGAGAAATGAACACATTCCTAGAAAAATACAACCTTCCAAAACTCACTCAAGAAGATTCTAAAATCTCAATAGACTGATAACTATGGAAAAAATTGAAGTAGTCATCAAAAAGCTTCCAGCAAACAAAAACTCGGGGCTAGACAGCTTCATAGGGGAGTTTTACCAAACATTCAAGAAAGAACTAAAGCCTATCCTCCTCAGACCATTCCAGAAAATTCAAGAGGATGGAATACTTCCAAGCTCCTTCTTTGAAGCCAGCATCACCCTAATACCAAAACCAGATAAAGACAACACAATGAAAGAGAATTACAGGCCAATATCCCTCATGAACATAGATGCCAAAATCCTCAACAAAATTCTAGCAAATCAACTTTAGCATTACATTTGAAAGATCATATACCATGACCAAGTGTGATTTATTTCGCTCCTGATTGGCTGGTAGCGTAGTGAAGGTATGGTCAAATTTGGATATTACTCTTTTATTATATAGTATATATAAAAGGCCACCACTGGACATAAACTCCTTACCAAGTAATTCACCAATACATCTGTCCAAACAGAGAGTTGTACAATGAAAAATATTATGGTGGAAATTACCAGAATGTAGCACAGAAATAAAGTGATAAAAATACTGAGGAGAGCCTGGCCAGATGTGACTCAGTGGTTGAGCATCAACCTAGGAACCAGAAGTCACGGTCCCATTCCTGGTCAGGGCACATGCCTAGGTTGTGGGCTCAATCCCCAGGGGTATGCAGGAGGCAGCCAATCAATGATTCATTGATTGTATACCTCATTGATGTTTCTACCTTTATCCCTCTCCCTTCCTCTCTCTAATTATTAAAAGCTTTAAAAAAAAAAAAAAAACAACCTGGTACAGATTAAGGCTCAATGACCATCTACTACTGAATGAACCTTAAGCTTCATCTAGGAATTCCCAATTGGTTAATTATGATTAATGAGGTCCAATTAACGCCAGTGCCTATATAATACACCTCTCAGCAGCTTATTTGAGCTTTGCAGGGATTCTCACTTCTGTTGATTCACTGATAGTAATATATCTTTTCCTTTTCCACCCCCTTCTTCCCCTCCCTCCTATTCTCACCCAGAATTCATCAGGACCATAATTTGAGGTGTTCTTTCTAAAGGACTTTGAGGGTAGGATACGTGTTAAATTTTTATTTAAACCTTCTGGGAAGTTTAAAAATACTGATGCATAGATTCCACCCCTAGAGAATAAGATTTAATTGGTTTAGTGTGCAGATTTTTTAAAATTCCACAGGTTATTCTAATGTGAAGCCAAAGCTAAGAAACACTGTTTTATAGGAAGTGGTAAGCTATCCCCATACCCCCTAACTTGAAACACTAGAGAAGCATTACTTGTGATGGCAGTGAGGGTGTCTCCCCTTCACAACATTGTTCCAGTGCCACCTGCAGTTCTAACTCAGCTTCTCAGAATCGCCTTCTACCCAACTCAATCTGATCTTGGTACTTCAGAATAGGAAAACCTTTTACTGTAAAAAATCAAGAAGGGCTCAGTGGATAGAGAATCAGCCTGCGGACTGAAAGGTATCAGGTTCGATTCCGGTCAAGGGCATGTACCTTGGCTGTGGGCACATCCCTGGTGGGAGGTGTGCAAGAGGCAGCTGATCGATGTTTCTCTCTCATCGATGTTTCTGACTTTCTATCCCTCTCCCTTTCTCTCTATGAAAAAATCAATAAAATATATATATTTTTAAAAAATCAAGAAGGATAGTCTCCTAACCCATATGTCTGAAGTTCCAAGAATGTAAATAAAACATAAATAACTTATTTGGGAATGCCTCCAGAAAGCTAAACTTTTTTAGGACTCTAAGTCGTGTCCCATTTTTTAAAATGTCTTTACTAGAAATCAATCCACCTTTACATTATCAGGGACATGGCAGAACACTAAAGCAAAGAACTGCACTTGAGTTACTGTTCTCAGTAGAAGAGTACCAATAACCACACAATTAGCTGACCACAATTAATATTTTAAGCATCCGTGATGTACTAGAAAAGAACCATTAAATATTTACCTCTGTGCTTCCAAGAGGCCAGGAACAGAGCAATTGTGAGAGGTCTACCCAACTACAAAAGAACTTATAATTTAATTATACAACTTCCTATCAAAAAAGTCAAGACAACCTGATAAAGTTCAGGTTTCAGATAGAATTCAACAATCATACATTTAACAATTATATCCAACTAGAGGCCCAGTGCATGAAACTCATGCACTGGTAGAGTCTCTAGTGGCTGCAGGCCAAGGTCTCCCTCCCTTCCCCCTGCTGGCCCCGCCCCCTGGTTTAACTCCCAGACAAACTCCCAGTCAAGGGGGCAACTTGCATACTACACTTTTATTACATAGGATTATCTACATTAAGTAACCAGGAAGCCCTACACAATATATACACAGAAATATAAACAGACATACTATATGCATATGTATGTTTACATAGAGGTTTTTACATATATCTTCTTTACATAAACACACACACGCATACACTTTCTGTAAAATGGATCTAAAGGGCTTCTGTGGGAAATTCAAAGCCTTTTGGTGAGCCTATTCAGGAAAGGAAAGTTTACATTTAAAAATAAACATTTAACATCTTCTATCCTATTCTAAAAGTCCTTAAAAAAAACAAAAAAAAAACAACACTTGAATCGGAAGATGTCAAAATGCCTCAAATGATGGTCCTGATGCTGAACTCTGGAGAGTATAAAAGGAGGGAAGGAAAAGGAGTAGAAAAAGGAAAAGATATGCAAGTTTCAATGAATCAGATTATAAAGCAGTAATCTGTATCTTTCTTTAGTGCAGCTAAATGTTGTGTCCTCCTCTCTGTCACTAGTGAGCTACTGTGACAGAAAAACATTTCTGGCTTAAATTTAGACTCCTTTGCTCTTTTCCACTCTCATGTGTGTCACATATGTGAGATGAGACTAAAAACACTATGAGAGAAAAAATTCAAAGCTATCAGGTGAAAACCATGCTCATTACTTTCTAGAATCATAATAAACATTCAACAAATATTTTATTAAATGCCTGTTATATTCCTGGCACTGGGCTCAGTAATAGAGATACAGAAGATAATATGGTAGGCCCCACTTGACTTAGGCATCCTTCCTCCCTTGATTTGCAGCCCCTCCAATTTCAGGGCCATTCTTCCCTGGGTATGCAAAATCAGCCTGGTGTTCCATTACAGCATGCAAAATCACAAAGGACAAATGCTCTTCAGATCACTCATTCTTTTCTATGGCAATTAAACTCCCCTCTTCCCCAGGGTATCTTAGGTTATTGAAAGGAAAGAAATCTGGGCAAGCAATTGTATTAATTTAGGAGATAAGAATTTAGAAAAGAAGACGCTTCCAAGATGACATAGTAGTAGAATGAAGGTTAGAAAACTAGTTTTTCCTAGTTCTGACCCTAAGTGACTTTAGGAATGTCTCTCCATTTTTCTGAGTCTACTCTGTAATTTATCAAATGAAGAGATTGCACTAAAATCTCAGCTACTTCTGAAACACTATAGTTCAATGACTGTAAGGTTAAATCATGCTAACTGGTTGAATATTTGGTGGTTTAAAATGAAATGAGAAATTCAGGAATAGGGTAAATAATTTGTGGCACGAAATCACTTGCCTCCTATCTTCTGACAATCTAGAGGTAGCTAATATTACCAATTTTGAACAGTATTATCTGTGTGTGAATATACAGGAAGTAATATTTTTTAGTAGAGAACTAAACTGACCACCAAAGATTCATGCTCCCTATCCAAAGCATAATGTTAATCCTGGGAGGTGTAGCAAGAAGTCTCTTACCCCACCCCAACCAACCACCACCACTGCCACCATGTATGTACTGAGATGGAGCCATCTGCTGCTCCTTACCACTGGAAGGTGAGAAGTAAGCCGTGCCACTTCCAGAATAAAATGAATAAAGGAGTATGCCTTCTCCACAGCATTTGCATGGAGTGGATTCTAGAATGCAGAGGGTACAGTCAAAATGTAAAAGGTATCTGGGCCCCTGAATGACAAGTGGAAAGACAGTCAACCTGGAACACCCTCTCTAGACTGAGGAGTGAGGAAGAAATAAACTTTTATTAGGTTAAGCCACTTGAATTTGTGGGTATATCGATATAGTGCCTCCTCAACATTCTAGAAAATTTAGTAAATTAAACACACACAAACTAATACATAACAATAAGATGTGGGAACCCCTTTTCATGTCCCTCATAATTCAGGGTCCCCCGGTTTCTGGAGAAGGACGCACACAAATAAAGAGATTCAGAAAAATATTAATTTGGAAAATGGGGGCCAGGCAGTAGTTCAACTCTAGTGGCAGAACTTCCACTCGCTCTGGCTTCACCACTCCTTTTATTAAGATTAAAATCATAAGATACAGCTGTATCCCCCAAACCAGAAACACCAGTAAAAGTCTATCAGATCTTCTTAGGACTAACAGGTGGGGGCTGCTTCAACCACGAACATCCCAGTAATCAGCTCCAACCCCTCAGAGCAATCAAGGTTGACCAGCCCTCCAAACTCCCTGTCCACAGCTCTCCATCATTAAAACAATGATTGGCTTCCAGCAATAAGAGAGTTGCTGTCTTGTAGAAGCTTACGTTGCAAGTGCTGAGACACAAACCTTTTTATGTCCTACTAGTTTTTATTTATATGAAATCAATGTCTCCAAAGATAAAAGACAGTTATACTTGCAAACTTAGTAATATTTAAGCCTCTGCACTTTTCCTAAATTAAAAATAAAGAACCGTAAGTCCTTAGAACACAAAAAGTACAACATATTCCTCTCACCACAGAATCCAGGATATGCCTATAATGAGAAAAAGCTCAAAATATTACCCTGAGGTTAATGTGAATAGGCACTTCACTAAATAACAAGGTTTTACTCTTTTTAGGGAAAAGGGCTCTTAGCCATAACTGAACATTTCATGGTGGAATGCTGTGAATATTGAAACAAAAGGTGAGAAATTGTTTTATCACAGAAATACTCTAACTTTACTATTTCTCAAGTAATTATTTTTATCCTTCAGTAGACACATCTGCCTACTATTGTACTATCACTGCTGTAGCTCCAGTTAATTATACTCCTTTATGATTACTTCACAAGAGTAATTTAGCAAGCTATAATAATTAATTCAACAAGAAAAATAATTATACAAGACAAATTATGCAAGTATACATATATAGGATACATTTCTTTTTGTAAAAATGAAAGGATAGTTCTAATATGAGATGTAAATCTTTGTCACTCAAATAAAAATGCTGTCATTAAATTATATTTTGCATTTTCTTACCATCTTTTTTAAAATATAAGTTCTGTGAATATAATGTACAGCACGGTGACTAGAGTTAATACTATATTGTTTATCTGCAAGTTGCTAGGAGAGGCCCAGGCTGGGTAGGTTAGTTGGTTAGTGTGTCATCCTGATACGCCAAGGTTGCGGGTTCCATCTCCAGTCAGGGCAAATATAAGCAACCAATGAATGAATAAATAAGTGGAACAACAAATTGATTTTTCTTCCTCTCTCTCCACACTCCCATCTTTCCTCTCTCTAAAAGCAATCAAAAAGCTTTTAAAAAGAGGAAGTTGCTAGAAAAGTAGATCTTATAATTTCTCATCATAAGGAAAAAAAATGCAACTATGTGAGGTCATCAATGTATATTAAATAAACTTACTATTGTAATCATTTGGTAATATCCTATCTAATAAAACAACAATATGCAAATTGACCATGCCTCTGCTACACCCACCAGCCCAACCCGCCAGCCATGCCCACCAGCCAATCAGGAGTGAAATGCAAATAAACCCAACAAAGATGGTGGTTAATTTGCATATGCAGGCGCAGAGCGGCCTGGGTCCCAGGAACATACTTGGGGCCCAGGATGCCTCTAGCTTATAGGCCCATAGGCCCCCTCTTAGGCCTTGAGGGGCGAGGGGTCCCAGAACACCTCAGCCACTGCGGGACTATGGGTGTAGCAGCCAAGCAACAGCCAAGAAGCAGCCAAGCAGCTGGGGGCGGGACGGGAACATCCCCGCATTCCCGCCCTGCCCCAGCCACTTGCATGTACTCTGGAGCCAAGTGGTGATTTGGGTCCACACCCCCAGCCCAGCACACATGACAGGGAGCTGGCTGCTGGCCTCTGGAGCATGCAGACCCTGGTGGCCACCACTGTGTGAGGCCCAGGGGTCCCTGCATGCCCCCCAGCCCAGCACCCACAATGGGGCTGGCTGCTGGAGATAGGGATGTTCCTGCCCCACCCCCAGCCACTTGCACACACTCTGGCACCAAACAGCAGTTTGGGTCCATGCCCCCAGCCCAGCGCCCATGATGTGGGGGGCTAGCTGCCAGTTTCTGGGGTGTACGGAGACCCCGGTGGTCAACACTAGGTGGCAGGGAGTTGACAGTCCTCTTGGTTCCAACAGTCACTAAACCAGAAGTGGAAACCAAGAGTGCGGGGAGCACTAGAATTCTGGGGATCGTAGTTCTGGTGGCATATGCATTGTGGGATCTCCTAGAAGCTGGAACAAAGTGAGCCTGGAGCAAGTTACTGTTGCAGGCGGTGGAGGGAAAGCAAAGGTGAGAGACATAAGTAAAGTCAGAGTGTCGAGGAAATATTAAAGGGAAGACATCCTGCAACTTCTAGGAAATCACCAATGGAACAAAGAAAAAGAAAAAAAAAGAAGACCTCTATTATTCTGAGCACCAAACCAAACTGGGTTGGGGTCTCAGACAATTCACTCAGATGATTTCAAAGACAGACAGAAAGTCCTGGATTGGAGAGGGCTCCCTGAGGGTTCCCAGATTAGAGAGGGTGCAGGTCAGGCTAAGGGACTCACCACCCCTCATACCCCCATGCATGAATCTTTGTGCACTGGGCTCCAGTCCTATATCTAATAAAAGAGTAACATGCAAATTGACCGTACCTCCGCTATGCTACCAGCCAATCAGGAACAGGGGGCGTGGCCAGCAGACAGGGGTTGTGGACAGAGGGCGTGGCCAGCCAGCAGGAGCGTGGCCAGTGTGGGCATGGCCACAATGCCGTGTAAGCAAGCACCATGCTATAAGCTCTGCCCACATGGTACTTAAAGGCCGGCGAGATCCCTCCTTACAGTTACTGTGACTGAATCACATGCAAATGAGTGCCCAAGGCACCTTGGGTAATGAGCGCCAGGTGCGAGGCAGGGCTGTGAGCCAAGCGGCAGTTTGGGTCCACGCCCCCAGCCGAGCGCCTGTGATGGAGCATGTGGATACCCTGGTGGCCGCTGCTATGTGAGGCCCAGGGGTCCCTGCATGCCCCCCAGCCCAGCACCCATGATGGGGGGTGTGGGGGCTGGCTGCCAGTCTTTGAGGTGTGCAGAGACCCCGGTGGCCACCACTGGCTGCAGGAAGTTCACAGTCTTCTTGGTTTGTGCATAACTAAACCAGAAGCAGACATCGAGTGCGGGGAGCACAAAGAATGCTGGGAAATATAGTTCTGGTGGCAGACGCAGGGGGCATGGCCAGCAGGATGGAAGGTGATACTGGTGAGGCCTGTGGGGGCTTGGCCGCGGTGCAGTGTGCGCTCCCCAGGCCAGGGTCCCCGCAGCGCCACAGCGCAGCGTGCATGTGTTCCCCAGGCGGGGGCCCCATGCAGGGGCAAGGCAAGCTGTCTGCAGGGTGTGCTGTAAGTCCAGTAAGGTCACCCTTTCCCCAAGTACCACGCACATCCCACAGCTCTCTGCCTCCTCGGGCCAAGATCAGAGCCGGGAGCCTTCCAACCACAGAGCTCACTAGCCAGGTGCTCCAGCTTCTGGAGATGCTGAGGAAGGCTCGCATCTCCAGTTTCTCAGCTCGCACCCTCTCCCCAGGAGGCTGGGGAGAACATATTTGGCAAAGTTCTTTAAGCCACAGCAGAGTAGTGAAACTCGGCCAGGCAGGCACATGGAGGGGCGGGGACCCTTTCCGGCCCTGGGGTTAGGCAGCATGCCCTGTGGTCCTGGGTGCCTGTGGCTGCCTGTGGCTGTGGCCGGCCTGAGTGAAGCTGGCCCAGGTCCTGGGTGCCTATAGCTGGCCAGAGGGAGGAAAGCCTGGGTCCCAGGTGTGGGGCAAGGCAGAGGCAGTTAGGAGCAATCAGACCAGCAGGGGAGGACTTAGGGGCCATCAGGCAGGTAGGCAGAGGTGGTTAGGGGTGATCAGGCAGGCAGGCCATGAGCAGTTAGGAGCCAGTGTTCCTAGATTGTGAGAGGGATGTCCAACTGCCAGCAGTCAGACATCTCTGACTGCCAACAGTCAGACATCCCCGAATGGGTACCTGATTGGAGAGGGTGCAGGCTGGGCTAAGGGAACCCCCGCTCCATGCACGAATTTTGTGCACCAGGCCACTACTCTATAATAAAAGCATAATATGCTAATCAGACTGGACATCCATCCAGATGTCCTTCCTGACGACCTTCCAGACAAAGCCAGGGCTGCAAGGGAAGCGCAGGTCCCGGTGCCAGAGGAAAGCCGGTGCCAGCAGCCGGGGAAGGAAGGCCTATTCTTGCATGAACTTCATGCATCAGGCCTCTAACATACATATATCAAGTCATTATGCTGTACACATTAAACTAATACAATGTTATATGTCAGTAAGTTTTTTTTTTAAAGAAAAAAGTGTCAAATATTTGAAGAATTACAATTTTAAAAGGTTCTTAGCAGTTAAGGGAAAAAATTTTTCCATGAGTAAAAGGAATGTAAAAATCTGAAGGAAAGGTAAAAATGTACATCTACTAGATTAAAAAAGAACATGAGCTCAAACAGAAAAACACATTTTTTTTAAAGCCATGATCTCTCTCTTTGATCTTAAATGCATCTTTATATATTTAAAGAACTGATCAGACACAAAAGACTCAGCAAGTATTTTTAAGAATTTACATAATACTACTAAGAATGAAGGCTAGAAAGGATTAAATGAATGCTAACAGATTATAGACTACAAGAAAATGAAATCATTATATCTCACTTAAGATCATATATCTTATTTAATTAAGATCAAAAAGAGTATTACTCAGTTTGACCTTCCTTATTCACCAAGGCTCCAAATTAACTTGACCATTCCCTAGGAAAACACATCCTCAAAAGATTCACCATAATAGAGAATATTTTTTAAAAGAGTAGCAAATACTTGCTTGAAGTATACTATATGTGATGAAATTTTTTAAGTTCACAAAAAAATCACAAATAGGCACTGCCCAACATTAGGTATCATTTACATCCTGTATGACCTGATTAGATATTAGATATTACTATGCTTATTTTGCAAATGAGGAAAACTGAAAGTGGAAGGAAGATATGAAATAAGCAGTTTGGCACCACATGGCAATCCATGCTTCTAACCCACTATTCTTTTTTTTTAAAATATATTTTATTGATTTTTTTACAGAGCAGAAGGGAGAGGGATAGAAAGTCAGAAACATCGATGAGAGAGAGACATCGATCAGCTGCCTCTTGCACGCCCCCTACTGGGGATGTGCCCACAGCCAAGGTACATGCCTTGACCGGAATCGAACCCAGGACCCTTCAGTCCGCAGTCCGACGCTCTATCCACTGAGCCAAACCGGTCCTGGCATAACCCACTATTCTATACTTAAGAATGAACTATAGTCTCCATAAGGAATCTCAAAGATCTCCAAGCAGCAAGGATATCTTTGTGAGTTTACACTCTGAAGAATAATATCTATATCTATATCTATATCTATATCTATATCTATATCTATATCTATATCTATATCTATCTATCTATCTATCTATCATCTATCTAAAAGCCCAGTGACCATTATGATGGAACCAGCAGACCAACCAGACTGACCAGTCATTATGAGGCACACTGACCACCAGGGGGCAAACGCTCAATATAGGTGCTGCCCCCTGGTGGTCAGTGCACTGCCACAGCAGGAGCACCACTCTCACGGCACTTGATTGTGATGGCAGAAGCCTTTCCCACTTCCAGTGCAGCACTAGGGAGCGGCAAGCCAAGCAGTAAAGAAGAAACAGGCCGGCAGTAAGGAGTGAGCAGAGGGGCGGTTAGGTGTAAGCAGACAGGCAGTTAGGAAGGGTCTTGGATTGCAAGAGGGCACAGGCCAGGCTGAGGGACCCACCCCACCCCGTGCACAAATTTTATTTATTTATAAGCATAGATTTTAGCTTGTTTATTTAAATTATTTATACTAGTCACATACTTCATATAATGTCTATAACATCTAACCTATGACATTATCCAATCATAAGATTTGTTTTTAAGACCAATATTTGACCTTTCCCAAGGAATACATGTGCATATTATTATTTGGTTTGTGATTTTATCTTTGCCTTCCAGATTACCACAAGCTTTTGTCCAAATCAGATATTTTCATTTTCAGTTGCTGTAAAATGAATTAAGCTGCTTCTTTACAAAGCTATTCTTAGATTATCTTGATATCATTTCTTTAAAGGGAAAGAAAATGCCTATACCGGTACATAGTGTTACAATTATTCTACTAATTATTTCATTATATGAACAAAGTGGTGTTTAGAGAAGACACATCAGCCTGAAATAAATCCAACCGATATTAATTTAAAAATTTTAGATGGGTCTACCAAGAGAGTGAATTAGAAATACCATATTATCCGGCAAATAAGATGACTGGAACTGATGATGATAGGAGAAAGAAAACAAACAATAGAGAGCAAGTGCCAGGCAAGTCCCTGATGAGTTAGCAACGCCCATCATAACTGCAAGCTAAGGTATTTTTACACCGGGCGTATAAGACTGACTTTTGAGAAGATTTTCCTGGGTTAACAAGTTGTCTTATATGCCGGAAAATACGGTATGATTTCTCCACTGCAGAATAAGAAGCTTTTTAGTTAAAAAACAAACAAACAAACAAAAAAACCAACTATACAAGCAATATAGTAAATAGTTATCATGTATAAATCCAAATATACACGTGATGACTGAGAAAAATAAGTGTTTTAATGTTTTATTATTTAATATAATTTATTTGAAGCCTGTGATAATGTTTCCAATGACATTACAATGATTATTTAGAATTGAAGACTACTGTATCTCAAAGAAAGAGAAGTGAAATAATAATGTCTAAAAAGGCGAGATGACTCAAAAAATAGCTATAGTAAGGGTGAAAATACTGATGTCAAAAATACATGCAGAGTTTGAAAAAAATTGCTTTAAGAGAAGCATGACAACTAAATGTAATATGTGTCCTAATTAAAATCCTACACCAGAAAAAAAAGTTATTTTAACATATTTTTTATTAATTTTTAGAAAGATGAAGGGAAAAAAGAGAAACATGGATGTGAGATTGCAATTTTGATGGGCTGCCTCCTGCACACTCCCTACTGGGGATCAAGCCCCCAACCCAGGCGTGTGCCCTGATAGGAAATTGAACCAGCAACCATCACGGTGCACAGGACGATGCCCAGTCAAGTGAGCCACACGGACCATGGCAAAAATTTGTTATATCTAACAAAAAAGTAATATGCAAATTTGACCATACCTTCACCACACCCACAAGCCACGCCCAAGCCATGCCCACCAGCCAATCAGGAGATTATGCAAATAAACCGCAACTAAGATGGCTGCCACCACTGAGAGCAGTAGGAAGGCTTGGGTTTCCCTGACAACAGAGGAAGCCAAGCTTTCCGCCTGCCGTTGCCTGCCTAGGCCTCCACTCAATGTTACAAAGTTTCAATTATAAAAGATACAGAAATGGCAGTAGCCACTGGGCTGGAGAGAACAGAGGCTTGGGTTTCCCTGGCAACAAACTTTCAGGCAGTCATTACCAGCCTAGGCCTCCACTCTAGGCTACAAAATTTCAAAGATAAATGGCTGCCACCCAGGAGCGAGCAGAAGACTTGGCTCCACTCCAGGCTACAAAGTTTCAGTTGTAGACATAGATTAATCCCAGATCCCAAGGCCTCTGCTTGGGTCGCTGGGGGGTGTGGTCAGTCTGCAAACCTCCACAGGCCCCTCGCCAAGGCCGCCCCTCACCCCAAGGGAACCCCCACCCTGATCTGCAACACTCTTCAGGGCAAACCAGCTGGCCCCCACCCATGCACCAGGCCTCTATCCTATCTAATAAAAGAGTAATTTGCAGATTGGCCATCACTCCAACACACAAGAGGGCTGCCCCAATGTGGTCAAAGATCCTGCCCCCATGTGGACACAAGATGGCCACCACAAGATAGCCAGCACGGGAGGGCTGTTGGGAGGTTACAGCCCCTGCAAGGGAGGACAGATGTGGGCCATCAGGCCAGCAGGGGAGGGTAATTGGGAGGTACCAGGCCTGCAAGGGAGGGCAGTTAGGGGTGACCAGGCCGGCAGAGGAGGGAAGTTGGGGGCAAACAGGCTGGCAGGGGAGCAGTTAGACATCAATTAGGCTGGCAGGGTAGTGGTTAGGGGGTGATCAGGCTGACAGGCAGAAGCGGTTAGGGGCAATCAGGGAGGCGGGCAGGTGAGCAGTTTGGAGCCAGTAGTCCTGGATTGTGAGAAGGATGTCCCATTACCCCTTTAGACCTGATCCTACCAGGATCGGGCCTAAACAGGCAATCAGACATCCCTCGAGAAATCCCAGATTAGAGAGAGTGCAGGCTGGGCTAAAGGACATCTCCGACCCCCTGTGCATGAATTTTGTGTACCGGGCCTCTAGTCTAGCTATAAAAGGATTAGAGGCCCACTGCACGAAATTCATGCACAGGGTAGGGGGTGTCCCTCAGTCCAGCCTGCACCCTCTCCAATCTGGGACCCCTCAGGGGATGTCCGACTGCCCATTTAGGCCCGATCCCTAGGATCGGGCCTAAACGGGCAATCGGACATCCTTCTCACAATCCAGGACTGCTGGCTCCAAACTGCTCGCCTGCCCGCCTCCCTGATTGCCCCTAACCACTTCTGCCTACCAGCCTGATCACCCCCTAACCACTACCCTGCCAGCCTAATTGATGTCTAACTGCTCCCCTGCCAGCCTGTTTGCCCCCAACTTCCCTCCTCTGCCGGCCTGGTCACCCTTAACTTCCCTCCTCTGCAGGCTTGATCACCCCCAACTGTCTTCCCTTGCAGGCCTGGAACATCCCAAAGGTCCTCCCTTGCTGGCCATCCTGTGGTGGCCTTCTTGTGTCCACATGGGGGCAGGATCTTTGACCACATGAGGGCAGCCCTCTTGTGTGTTGGAGTGATGGCCAATCTGTATATTACTCTTTTATTAGGTAGGATAGAGGTCTGCTACATGCGTGGGGGCCAGCTGGTTTGCTCTGAAGGGTGTCCTGGATCAGGTTGGGGGTTTCCTTGGGGCATGGAGCGGCCTGGGCGAGGGGTCTGTGGTAGTTTGCAGACTGACCACACCCCCCAGCGACCCAAGCAGAGGCCCTGGGATCTGAGATTAATTTATGTTCTACAATTGAAACTTTGTAGCCTGGAGCGGAGCCAACCTTCTGGTGGCTCCATGACAGCGATATAACTGAAACTTTGTAGCCTAGAGTGGAGGCCTAGGTGCTAGGGTTGCAGAAGTTTGGCTTCGTCCATCGCCTGGGCAACCATAGCCTCTGCTCTCTTCAGCTCCATGGCTGCCGCCATTTCTGTTGGGATATATCTTCTATAATTGAAACTGTAGGATTGAGTGGAGGCCTAGGCTGGCAAGGGCAGGCAGAAAGCTTGGCTTCCTCCATTGCTGGGGAAACCCAAGACTCCCTCCTGCTCTCAGTGGCCACAGCCATCTTGGTTGGGGTTTATTTGCATAATTTGCTCCTGATTGGCTGATGGGCATGGCTTGTTAGAAGGTACGGTCAATTTGCATATTACTCTTTTATTAGATAGGATAATATGCTAAGTGTCACTCTGCCTGTCTGGCTGGTCACTATGACACGCACTGACCACCAGGGGGCAGACGTTCAACACAGGAGCTTCCAAGCTGCAGTGACTTGGCAGCAGCAGTTCTTAGGTAACACACCTCAAAACCAGAGAGGAGGGAGCCCAATTCCTTGCAGAGCCACACAATTCCACCTTCAGCCATGGGTCATGCTGTTGCTGGGCACTGTCAGCCCTGAATCTGGTTTACTGCACACTTACATTTGCGTTCCATACCCGCATGACAACAATTTTGCAGAGTGCCCTCTCATACTCCGGAATCCCTACGGGGATATCAGACAGCCAGTTTGGCCTGACCCCCACAGGCCAGACCAAGGGACCCCACCTGCCCAGAGGGACCCCACTCACTCTGCAAATGCTCTTTGAGTCCCGGCACTGCCCCAGGTGTAGTCAGCTGGGGAGGGACCGCAGGAGTTTGGCTCCAGTGCATGTCCAGCCCGTCTCACCCAGTCCTGCCCTGCCAGCCACCTTTTAATTAATTTCCTTTCAATGTGCACAAATCCATGCACTGAGTCACTAGTTTTAAGGACACTAATGAAGGACATTATTGGGAAAATTGGTGAAGTCTGAATAAGGTCTGTAGATTAGATAATAGCATTGTACCAATGTTAATTTCCTGATTTTGATGACTGTGTGATATTTATGTAAGACACTGTCTATTTTTAGAAAATATACACTGAAGCATTTAGAGTCATCATATCTGCAATTTATTCTCAAATGAGCCTGGATAAAATATATGTACATGCATACACACATATGTATGTACATATACAGAGAATGATAAAGTAAATGGGAAATCTAGGAGAAGAGTATATAGGAGTTCTTTGTACTACTTTTTAACTTTTACAGATCTGAAGTTATAAAAACCAAATAGAAATGTATCTTAAGAAAACTTTTAAGAGATTTGATAGAATTTATTGTGTTTTTACATATAATTTTATAGATTGTGAGTTTATATATGTACAGTTAAATTATTACATCAAATATAAGTAGCCATTTGACTATTTCACCTCTATCCTTATTAGTTAGCAAAAAACAATTTTTTTTAATGGACCTTCTAATTAGGAAAATATTGGTGGTGGAGAATAATCTTATCTTCAGGATCACCTTACACTGAGGTGATCTTGAAGTAGCCAGCTTTCAAATAAATAGTCCCAAGGTTGAAGAAAACATCTAGAACTAGTTTCTGCACAGCAAAACAGAAAATAATAGCACTTCTTGATGACTTTCAGGCACACAAATAACACCTATCAATCAGCAGTCTGGTCCTCGGCTTAAAATAACTCAGATTCAATACAGTCTAGTCATGACCAAAAAGAAACAGGGCTGAGTTACTTTTAGATCTATCCCTACAAGAAGCTGAGTATATTAGATATATTCAACAGTCAAGATATTTTTATTTACTTCTAGGACCAAAGATTAGCACCAACTAGGAACTAGTTCCCCTAGAACTAATGACCTACATTATACCTCTTTAATTTTTGAAATACATTATACTCCCCGCCCCCAATGAAAAGAACTACTATACTCTCTGCCATTATACTCCCCCCCCATGAAAGAATTATTTCATTATCCTTTTTTATGCCTTATTGCTACCCAGAGAATAAAATTCAGACTCAAAACCTTCTTCAAATTGACCTCTTCCAATCTGCTGATATAATTTCCTACACTGTATATATGCTGCGTACGACTTAGACCCTTGTTCAAAGAACATGACGTGGGCTTTTCATTCTGTCTCCTCCATGTTGCTAAATGTAACATACATTTTTGGGGGTTCCTCGTCTAATTTGACTTAACAACATTGACACTTGTCCGTTTCTTCCTCTTTGCAGGTTCATCCTCTTCTACCTTGTCCTATCTTTTTTACCTCACCCCATATTTAAAAATTAACTCAACATGGATTTCAAAACTCAGAAAGCCTAAATGTAAGATCTAAAACTAGAAAACTCTAAGAAAAAATAGGGCAAAAATATCATGACATTAGATTTAGCAATGAATTCATTGATATGACAAAAGTACCGCAAAAGAAAAGAAAAAGTAGATACATTGGACTTCATTAAAATTTAACATTTTTATATAAAGAAACACTATTAACTATCTAAAACTTTTGTATATCAAGGAACAACATTAACTACTTAAAACTTTTATATATCAAAAAATATTAACTTTTTTTCATTTCCTTTTTATTGAAATGCATGATACCATTAAATGGTTTGGTACTCAATAAAGGAAAACCTGTTCAAACAAGATAGTATGTTATCAGTATATTCAGGTGATTATTTAAACTCAAGGAGCATTATCAGTAAATCTTTGGGAAGTATATAGATGGGGTTTATACTTTGTCAAGGCCTAGTTCCTCTGGAATGGATATTCCCAGTGCATTTAAAGTTGGTCTCAGTTCCTGGATCACGTAAGGGTAGATTTCCTTATGAGATCCTTCTTTGTCCTTACCAACCTCTAGGATGTGAATAGCACTCATAAAATCATTTAAACACCTGCATGCCCACAAAGCCGGCATGCAGATTTCATTAAGATTTAAAACATTTGTATATTAAGAAACAGCTTTAACAGAGTAAAAGAACAACAAAACGAGAGAAAATATTTGCAAATTATGTTATCTGATAAGGGGAATTAATATTCAGAATATATAAAGAACTCCTACAACTTAACAACAACAAAAACCCAATCAATTAAAAAATGGGCAATGCACTTGACTTGAACAGACATTTCTCCAAAAAGATATACAGGAGGCACTTGAAAAGATGCTCAATATCACCAACCATTACAGAAATGAAAATCAAAACCAAAATGAGATACTGCTTTTCAGACTCATAAGGATGGCTCAAGGGAGGGAGGGAGGGAGGGAGGGAGGGAGGGAGGGAGGGAAGGAAGGAAGGAAGGAAGGAAGGAAGGAAGGAAGGAAGGAAGGAAGGAAGGAGGGAAAGAGGGAAGGAGGGAAGGAAGGAAGGAGGGAAGGAAGGAAGGAAGGAAGGAAGGAAGGGGGGAAGGAAGGAAGGAGGAAAGGAAGGAAGGAAGGGGGAAGGAAGGAAGGGGGGAAGGAAATATAAAGAAATAAAGGGGGGGCAAGGAGGAAGGGAGGAAGGAAGAAGGAGAGAGAAAGGAAAGAGAGGGCAGGGAATCAGAGGGGAAGGGGGAGGGAAGAGAAAAGTCACTAAGTGTTAGCAAGGACATGCAGAAATTAGAATCCTTGTGCATGTCTGGTGGGAATGTGAAATGATGCAGACACTGAGAAAAACAGTTTGGTGGTTCACCCAAAAGTTAAGCACCATGTTCATAGCAGCATCCTATCTAATAAAAGAGCATTATGCAAATTGACTGTACCTTTGCTACACCCTCAAGCCACACCCATAAGCCAATCAGAGAGACTATGCAAATTAACCCAACCAAGATGATGGTTAATTTGCATAACCTGGCGCAGAAGGTGGCATAGAAGGAAGCCAAGCACTGCATAAGGGACCAAAGCTTTGAAGAAGCAAGCAAGTGAGGCGGAGGAGAAGGGAGGGAGTGAGGCAGAGGATATGGGAGGGAGCAAGGCAGTGAAGATGGAAGAGAGTGAGAAAGAGGAGACAGGAGGGAGCAATGCAGCAGAGAAGGGAATGAAGCAGCAGAGACCAGAGGGAGTTAGGCAGCAAAGACGGGAGAGAGCAAGGCAGTGGAAATGGGAGCGAGCAATGCAGCAGAGAAGGGAGCGAGGCAGTGGAGAAGGGAGGGAGCTTTACTCAGACCACAGGAAGCCCTATTCTTGCAGGAATCTTCCTGCAATGGGTCTCTAGTTATTTATAATAGCCAAAAGGTGAAAACAACACAAGCATCCATCATCGGATGAATGGACAAACCTTATTTACATACAATGTAATCCTTGCTCTGAAATGGACATATGTAGTATATATGTACAATGGAATATATTCAGCCTTAAAAAGGAATGAAATTCTGACACATATTACAATATGGATGAATCTTGAAGATACTATATTAACTATTTGTACACCATAAGCGTCTATAGATGCAAGCAGCGGACCTTTTTCATTTAAATTCAAAATATCATGGCAGTTAACTGATTAAGTGAAAGAAGCCAGACACAAAAGGATTGTATGATTCCACTTAGCTATAATAATAAGAGCGTAATATGCTAATCAGACTGGAGTCCTCCTGGATAACTTTCTGGACGAAGCCAAGGCTGCGAGGGAAGCCAGTGTCCTGGGTGCCAGAGGGAAGCCAGTGCTGGCAGCTGGGGGAAGGAAGGCCCACTCTTGCATGAATTTCATGCATCGGGCCTCTAGTATGATATAAAACAGGTAGTAAGTCCCTTTTCCCCTTTCTTCTTGCCTGTCTCCTAATGGCAGGAACTAATAGCAAGCCACCCAATATAGTCTGAGAAATATACTTCAGACAGCCTCAGCCCCAACATCAGAGTACAATATAGAAAGTGTGTTTTAAACTGGAAAAAATGTTAAAGAATCTGCATAGTTTAGTTTTAAAGCTTGGATGGGTAGAGAATTCTAGACTCAAAATGATTTTCCCTTATAACTTTGAAGTCATCTGCTCCTTTTCCTTCTGTCATCCAGTGATATTAATCATAAGTCTAATTCGTACTAGATGTTTTACACAGTCCATTAGATGTTCCTATGTTTCACTACCTATTAGACCAGTTTAAAAACGTGTGACCTCTCAGTGCATCAGAGGAGCCACAGTGACCAGTCTTTTCAACAAACTGCACTGGAATGAATCTAGACAAAGACCTTATACCTTTCACAACACCAGAAGTATACTCCATGAAAGAAAAAAGGATGGTAAATCAGACTTCATTAAAATTACAAACTTATGCTCTGTATAAGATGTTATTAAGAGAATGAAAAGACAAGCCACAAATTGGGAGGAAATATTTGCAAAACATATATCTGATAAAGGACTATTATCCTAAATATACAAAGAACTGTTAAAACGCAACAATAAGAAAATCGCAACCCAATTTTAAAAATCCAGAAAGTGATCTGGAGATTTCACCAAAGAAGACATATAGATGGCATATGAAAAGATACTCAAAATCATATGTTACGAGGGAATCACAAATTAAAATGAGATACCACTACACACCTACTAGAATGGTGAAAATTCAAAGTGCTGACAACATCAAATTCAGGTGAGACTATGGGGAAAAAAAAGAACTCTCATTCATTGCTGATAGGAATGCAAATTATACAGGCATTTTGGAAGATAGTTTAATAGTTTCTTACAAAACTAATCATATCTTACCATATGATACAGAAATTGTGATACTTGGTATTTATCCAAATGAGCTGAAATATTATATCCAACACAAAAACCTGTACACGAATGCTTACAGATCTTCATTCATAACTACCAAAACTTGGCAGCACCCTGGCCAGTTTGGCTAAGTGGTTGGAGCATTGGCCCACGGATTGAAGGGTCATGGGTTCAATTACCAATCAAGGGCATGTAACTGGGCTGTGGGCTCAGTCCCTCCACCCATGTTGGAGCACATGCTGGAGGTAACCAATTGATGCGTCTCTCTTCACACAGATGTTTCTCTGTCTCTCCCCAGCCCTTCCACTTTCTCTAGAGATCAATGAGGTGAGAATTAACAAACAAAACAACAACAAAAAAAACCTGGAAGCAACAAACATGTCCTTCAATAGATGAATGGGTAAGCAAACTGTGGCATATCCACACAATGTAATAATACTCAGTGTTAGAAAGAAATGGAGAAACTTTCAATGGATATTACTAAGTGAAAGAATCCAAACTAAAACGGCTATGTATGTATAATTCCAACTATATGGCTTTCTGGAAAAGGCAAAACTATGGGACAATAGAAAGTTCAGTGGTTGGCAGAACTCGAGAAAAGGGAGAGATGAATGAATAGGTGTAGAACAGGGGATTTTTCGGGCAGTGAAACTATTCTCTATGATAGATACTGTTATGGGATCATGTCATTATATATTTGTTAAAACCCATAGGTGCACAACATAAAGAGTGAACCCTAATGTAAACTATGGATGTTAAGTAATAATATTATATCACTATTGGATGGAGAATCATATCTACAAAATGATATGGAATGATTTCCAACATATACTGCCAAATGAAAAGCAAAGTGAAACATAATACCAATAGTACTTTCCTACCCTTTTATGTAAAAGAGAAGAAGGGGAAAAATACATATATCTGCTCATTTGTGCAAAAAGAGACAGGAGAAGAACTAAGATGGCGGCATAGGTGAGCACCTATCTAGCTGTCCAAGCAACAATTCTGAAACTACAACTTAACAAGGGAACAAACAACGTCCAGAATCACCGGAGAGCTGGCTGAGGGAAAATTCCGCACATAAAAGTAGAGGTGGGACGCAGCGGTGACTCGGGAGCAGCAGTGCGCAGCTTTGAGGTTCGGAGCGCGAGCGAGCGGTGAGGGACGGGCGGCAGACAGCAAGCCCGGCTGGTTTTCTCCAGCAGAGAGGGCGGAGGCCTCCCACAGCACCGACCCCCCAGTTCCAGGCGAGCTCCCAGGTCGGGGAAAGGAGGATCCCAGGCGCGGCTGAGGTCTGTGTGTTTGGGGAGAGTGCACGAGTAAATTGGAGTGCGCAACCGGGCAGAGAACGCGCGACTCACTTGCTCGGAGACCACAGGACTGCTTTGTTTTACAACCCTGAGTGAGACTTTGGCTGCGCAGATGCATTTGGGGAGAGGCAGAGTTGTCTGGCAACGGGGAGACCAGCGGTGGATTTACATTGCCACCCAACACCGAGACCCATGAGCCGCACAGATAAGCTGACGCCACGAGGCCCATAGACCTGAAGCAGTGCGCCAGAAAGGGTGGACCTAAGGCTGAAGCTGTGCACCAAGTAGGGCGGACCTAAGGCTGACGCCGCGCGCTGCATAAGGAAGCTGAGCCACTGTTCCTTAGAGGACATCTACCACACACAGCTAAGGGACCAACTCAGGAAAGCAACCACAATGCAGAGAAAAGGAAAGAACTCAGCTGTGAAAGAAATGGAGGAAAAAAGACGACTAGACATAGAGTTTAAAACCACAGTAATTAGGTTTATGAAGAGGCTACTAGAAAAGGCGGAGAAAATTAATGAGAACTATGCCGAAATAAATAACACCTACAAAGAAATGAACAACGGGGAGAAAAAGATGGCGGCGGGTCAGAAGGATGCGTAATCATTTGTGTCCCGGGGTAGACGGGAGAACAACTCCAAGACCATGTGGGTTCCTGCGACAGTGAGGAACTGACGGGCCTGTTCCATCCACGAGGACGGTCCAGAGATGGCGGACGCTGACGACACCTTGCCATGCTAGCAGTCGGCAGCTGTGTGTGGCTGCAGGCGGCCCAGGAACATACCAGAGAGGATGGATCTTGCATTGCCACGATGTGTCCACCATCTGGATACCATTGCTGACATGTACACATGAAGAACTGTTTGACATTGAAACTGGGACTCAGAACAGTTGGACATTGAAAATGACACTCAAACTTTTTTTTTTTTTTTGCTCTTATACGTTTGTTTTCAGTATGCAGAGGCAAGATATTTTTGAAGAAAAGAAACAGGGGAGAGTGATTGATATAGAGACAGGGTGGCCTCGAACAGGCTGTCAAGCTACAGGGGGAAGGCTGGAGTGGAGGGGGGGCAGATGCTGGGGGAGATCAACCGAAGAACTTGTATGCATACATATGAGCATAACCAATGAATGAAAGACTCTGGGGTGGGGAGGGAGGCAGGTGGGGACATGTGCTGGGGGGTAGGGGAGGCTGGGGGGAGGATATTGGGGAGGAGGAAAACATATGTACTACTATTAAATATAAGTTATATTGTAAATAAAATTTTAAAAAAAATGAACAACGCCTACGAGGATATGAAAAAAGACCAACTAGAAATTAAGCATACACTGACTGAAACAAAAAATATTATACAAAGACCTAAAAGCAGTCCAGACGACCGCAAAAACCAAGTCAAAGGTTTGAAATACAAAAAAGCAAAATCCACTCAGCTGGAAAAGCAAGAAGCCAAAAGAGTCCAAAAATTGAAGCTAGTGTAAGGGGCCTCTGAGACAACCTCAAGCATACCAACATCCGAATTATTGGGGTGCCAGAAAAAAAGAGAGAGCAAGATAATGAAAACCTACTAGAAGAAATAGTGACTGAAAACTTCCCCCACCTGGCGAAATAAATTGACTTGAAAACCCAAGAAGTGCACAGAACCCCAAAATATAGGAATCTAAAGAGGATCACACCAAGGCACAACATAATTAAAATGCCAAGACAAGAGCAAAAGATAAAGAGAGAATATTAAAAGCAGCAAGAGAAAAACAGGTAGTTACCTATAAGGGAGCACCCATACAATTGTCAGCAGATTTCTCAACAGAAACGATGCAGGCCAGACGGGAGTGGCAAGAAATATTCAAAGTAATGAACAGCAAGAATCTACAACCAAGATTGCTCTATCCAGCAAAGCTGTCATTCAGAATTGAAGGTCAGATAAAGTGCTTCGCAGATAAGAAAAAGCTAAAGGAGTTCATCACTGCCAAACCAACACTATATGAAATGCTGAAAGGTATTGTTTAAGAAGAGGAAGAAGAAAAAGGTAAAAATGTACATTACGAACAACAAGTACACATCTATCAACAAATGAATCTAAAAATCAAGTGAATTAACAACCTGATGATCAGGATAAAATGAGGAATAGAACAAAATCATGGACATAGAGAGGGAATGGACTGATAATGCTTGGTGAGAAAAAGGGTGTGGGAAGTACAGCAAGAGACTGGACAAAAATCATGCAACTATGGGAGAGGACAGAGGGGGCGGGGAGGTAAGGGCGTAGAGTGGGATGGGTACTGGGTGGAGGGGAGCTATTGGGGGAAAATGTAATTAATAAACTGAACAATAAAGGTAAAAAAATAAAAAAGAGAGAGACAGGAAAAAATATACCCAGACTCAATAAACAGTGCTACAATAACTGGATATTCACATGCAGAAATATGAAGTTGGACCCCTTCCTTATACTATATACAAAAATTAACTCAAAATAGTCTTAGATATAACACTAAGGCACAATACAATAAAAAATAGATAAATGAAAATTCATGAAATTTAAAACTGTTGTGCACCAAAAGACAACATCTAGAAAGTGAAAAGACAACTCACTGAATGAGAGAAATTATTTGTAAGTCACATATCTGATGTGTCTAATATCTAAAATATATTCTAAAAACTTACAATGCAATACTAAAAATATAAATAACTCAATTAACATGTGCACAGCATCAGAATACACAATTCTCAGGGGTGGGGGGGAATACAAATGGCCGATAAACACATTAAAAAAAATGAAAAGACTGTGGTTAAACAGCACCCAGCAATTAGAGAACTGCAAATCAAAACCATAATGATATACCACTAGAATGGCTAAAATAAAACAGATAATAAGGTGTCCTGGTGAGAATGTGAAGAAATTTGGAACCCTCATATGTTGCTAGTGAGAATATAAAATGATGCAGCCACCCTAGCCAGTTTGGCTCAGTGGAGAAAGTGTCGGCCTGTGGATTGAAGGGTCTTGAGTTAGATTCCTGTCAAGGGTATAGGCCTGGCTTGCAGCTCAATCCCCAGTGGGAGGCCTTAAGGAGACAGCCGATTGATGCTTCTCATCACTGATGTTTCTCTCTTCCTAGCCCTTCCTCTCTAAAATAAATAAAAATATATTGAAAAACTAGAGACCAGGTGCACGAAATTTGTGCAGGGGAGCGGGGGAAGTCCCCCAGCCCAGCCTGCACCCTCTCCAATCTGGGACCCCTCAAGGGATGTCCAACTACCCAGTTAGGCCCAATCTCGGTAGGATCAGGCCTAAATAGGCAGTCGGACATCCTTCTCACAATCTAGGACTGCTTGCTCCAAACTGCTTACCTGCCTGCCTCCATGATTTCCCCTAGCTACTTCTGCCTGCCAGCCTGATCAACCCCTAACCACTTCCCTGCTAGCCTAATTGATGTCTAACTGCTCCCCCCTGCCAGCCTGTTTGCCCCCAACTTCCCTCTTCTGCCAGTCACCCCTAACTTCCCTCCCCTGCAGGCTTGATCACCCCCAACTGCCCTCCCTTACAGGCCTGGAATCTCCCAAATGCCCTCCCCTGCTGACCATCATGTGGTGGCCATCTTGTGTCCACATGGGGGCAGGATCTTTGACCACTTGGAGGCAGCCCTCTTGTGTGTTGGAGTGATGGTCAATCTGCAAATTACTCTTTTATTAGATAGGATAGAGGCCTGGTGCATGGCTGGGGGCCAGCTGGTTTGCCCTGAAGAGTGTCCCAGATCAGGGTGGGGATTCTTTGGGGCATGAGATGGCCTGGGCGAGGGTCCTGTTGTGGTTTGCAGGCCAGCCACACCCCCCAGCAACCCAAGTGGAGGCCCTGGGATTTATGTTCTACAATTGAAACTTTGTACCCTGGAGCAGAGCCAAGCCTTCTGCTTGCTCCATGGTGATAGCCATTTCTGTTTGAAACTTTGTAGCCTAGAGTGGAGGCCTAGGTTAGGGCTACAAAAGCCTGGCTTCCTCCTTCGCCCCGGGAATCCTAGCCTCCTGCTCTGTCCAGCTCCATGGCTACCACCATTTCTGTTGGGATTATGTATCTTCTATAATTGAAACTTTGTAGCATTGAGTGGAGGCCTAGGCCAGCAAGGGTAGGTGGAAAGCTTGACTTCCTCCATTGCCAGGGAAACCCAAGCCTCCCTCCTGCTCTCAGTGGCCATAGCCATCTTGGTTGGGGCTTATTTGCATAATTTGCTCCTGATTGGCTGATGGGCGTGGCTGATGGGCATGGCTTGATGGAAAGTATGGTCAATTTGCATATTACTCTTTTATTAGATAGGATTACATAGGATTTAAAAATAATAAAATGTGCTCTTTACATAAAAAATGGCTTACTCTTTAAAAAATAAAATATAATGATGCAGCCTCTTTGGAAAAGGGTTTGGCAGTTCCTCAAAAGGAAAACACATGACCCAGCAGTTCCACTTCTATACTACCTTTGCAACTCTTCTGTAATCATAAAATAATTTCAATAAAAAGTTTAAAAATAAAGAAACCAATATTTAAATTATTTTATAAATCAGAGTACTCTTCAAATTAGAGCAGAACTATTAAACTCATTTCTGAACTCAGTTACTACATGAATCAATTCAGTTTCAATGAAGTTACTTTGAGACAGACTATTACTACATTCTCTTTGCTTTTATTTTTGGAAGGGGATAGAGAAGAAAGATAATGTTTCAAGGAAACAAGATTTTGGAAACTTAAGAGGAATGGTGGTAAGTAAAAGAGAATATAGATTTAAAAGATTAAAATTACTACATTAACAGTAACCTATAAACAAAGGGGGAATCTAGAAGGTTCATTTTAAAGGATAACTATGGCAATAAAATAGACAAAGGACCAGAAGAGGCTAGGAAAGTTTTAAGGACTACCACAAAGCCTACACCAGAGATTCCCAAACTTTCTGGGTTTGTAAGACCTATAATGTGTCAGTAAGTTTTTCACAGGGCAAAAGACATACCTAACCATTTTATTTACTAAGTAAGCAGGTTCAAACAACTTAAGATGTATGTCCTAATAACGTAGCACCTGTGTTGGGCACTGCATAACTTCTCAAACCTTAAGATCAAATTGGACACTGCCTTTCTCTTTGTCTATTCCATGCAGATTTTCACATGGTACTTGCATTTTGTCATAGCAACTACTAAAAACTCTGCTTTGTAAAAATATGGTATCATTGAAAGGAATGTAGCAATCCAATTTTGAAAATGAACTACCTCAAGCTAGAAGTCTGTGTGGCTTCCAACAGATGTTGCTGTGTTTCCATCAAAATTTTTAAGCATCTCTTGGCACACCTGTGAGTTCTCTGCAGTGCCTTATGGACTCCAAAAGTGCAGTTTGGGAACTATGGGCCTTGGCAAACGATGGCAAAGGATGCCACAAAGGCAGTGGCATTAGGAAAATTGGGAGTAAGGAGGCATTCTTCAGAGAAAAAAAAGCAGTAGATCCAGAGATGTTGTCTGAAAGTGTAACAGTGCAAATACTTGAGAAGTAACCCACTCCTTAATAGTCCTTGCTTCAATGAAGACAACAATCCAATTTTTTTAATCAAATGAATGAAGCTGTTAAAATATTTATATTAGACAGCTTTATATGTGACATAGATTAAATACACTGCTCTCTCTCTCTCTCTCTCTCTCTCTCTCTCTCTCTCACACACACACACACACACACACACACACACTACAAAACAACCAAAGGAAGAAAATTCAATTCAAATTTTTGACTCAATAAACATGTCTGAAGTACAACAGGAATTAACACCCAGCATCTGCAAAAACGTTACTTCAGAGAGATATTTGAGAAAGAATCATAAATATGATAGTTCTAAAACCTGGCTTGATGATTTTAAGCAATTAGGTAACTTCTAAAATGATAGATTTGCTAGCAATCATTCCAGACTTACAAAAATCTGCAATTTCTCATAGGCATGGAAATCTCTGTATTTGCAAAGGGCTCTAGTGATTCTGAAATCAGCCAGTTTGAGAGGAATAGTAAACAACACTATCCAATAAAATATTCTGCAATGATAGAATTGTTCCACATTTGCACTTTCCAATAGGGTAGTCCCTAGCTACATGTGTCTAGTGGATACTTGATATGTGGCTAATGTGCCTGAGGAACTAAATTTTTAATTTAATTTAAATAAAATTAATTTAAATTTAGATATTATTTGCTGGATGTGGTAAGTTGCTCCTGTACTGAACAACACAGAACTTGATGACTTATGTTAAGTATTTATTTTTCTAAATAAATTGAACCCTTGATTTAAATTAGATAATCAGAAAATTAGGTTCCTTGCCTATATTCTCTCATAAAGGATCTTTATAAAGATTATATATTATAGTGGCATAAATATTATCCAATTTAACAGTCTGAGTCTTTTGTAGGTGAAGACTCTATCTCAAATGCCAGTCATATTTTTTTCATAATAAAAATCCTCTGAATTAGCCAAAACCGGCTTGGCTCAATGAATAGAGCATCGGCCTGAGGACTGGAGGGTCCTGGGTTCGATTCCGGTCAAGGGCATGTACCTTGGTTGCAGACACGTCCCCAGTGGGGGGGGTGCAGGAGGCAGCTGGTCGATATTTCTCTCTCATCGACGTTTCTGACTTTCTATCCCTCTCCCTTCCTCTCTGTGAAAAAATCAATAAAATATTTTTTTAAAAATCCTCTAAATTAAGTTCTAATCAAAGTCCCTGCAAATTAATTAGCTAAAAAGAATATTATGTAAGCCAATGTGCTTTTCCTTTTCGCCTTAGCTGCCAGTAAACTCAGAACCAAGTCCAGTGTCCAATAGTAACTCCTCCCAAGTGCCTGGCATTATGTACTTTCACTCCCCTAAGACTATCTCTGCTTTATTTATAGCCCTAAATTAGTCAACATAGTGTTATTTTAAATTCTAAAGCTGACAACCTCTTTTGGACATTGGCAAAGTATCAGCTTTTAATATGATAACTTCCTTTCATTAAAGTAAATCTTTTTTGTTGTTTTTGAGGTATTAAAGTCATATTTAAGTGTTTTGTTATTTAAAAAGCATTTTAAAAATGAAAACACCTGGATTAATAACACCTCGGAAAAATATTAACAGATCACATTTACAAAAAAAAAAAAAATCTTACCAAAGAAAGTTTATTAGCAAAGCTGTCTAAAAATATCACTGTAACAGTGAAAAATAAGACAAGCAAATACTGACATTGTCAGCCTGCAGTAATTTTACTGCCACCATTTCACTAACTCAATTCCACTCCTTTTAAAAAATATGTAGCCCTAGCCAGTTTGGCTCAGTGGATAGAGTGTTGGCCTGTGGACTGAAGAGGCCCGGGTTAGATTCCGGTCAAGGGAACATGAAAAAAAATATATATACAAAAGCCCTAATGCAGGATATGAACATCCCTATTGAGCTTTCAGTTCAAAATGCTTGTACAGTTTTTTCTTCAGCACACTGGATTATTTTTAAATCATGCAGTGAACTACTTCAGTGACCCTTTTGTTGAAATTTTCCACAAAATTAGAACAAACACATTTGATGAGCACATTTTAAGTTCTCTGAGCATTAAAGTCAACTCCAAAACTAATGTGAAACTAAACTAAATTAAACCTTAAGAGTAGAATTTCTGCCGAAACTGGTTTGGCTCGGTGGATAGAGCGTCGGCCTGCAGACTGAAAGGTTCCAAGTTTGATTCTGATCAAGAGCATGTATCTTGGTTGTGGGCACATCCCCAGTAGGGGATGTGCAAGAGGCAGCTGATTGATGTTTATCTCTCATCGATGTTTCTGACTTTCTATCCTTTTCCCTTTCTCTCTGTAAAAAAAAATAATAATAATCAATAAAATATATATATTTTAAAAAGTAGAACTTATTCACAAAATCCCTTTAAATTACATTTTAAAAGTCAACTTTAAAAATGCATAAACCAAGCTCAGAGGTTGAGTGCTGACCTGTGTGAACCAGGAAGTCACAGTTCAATTCACGTTTAGGGCACATATCCACATGGCTGCAGATTCCATGCCTAGTGTGCAGGAGGCAGCCGGCCAATGACTCTCTCTTGTCATTGATGTTTCTCCCTATCCTTCTCCTTTCCTCTCTGAAATCAATAAAAATGTATTTTAAAAAATACATAAACCAAGATCTGATACCAAAATAAGGAAAGAGAATTACACAGTACCAGAAGATACAATTTACTCCACAGGTTCATTTAAAAATCATGACAGGGAAAAAAAATTTTAAAGAAAAAACTGTCATAAAAATATATCCTAAATATAATGGATATTATAATGTAATATGTAATATGTAATATGTAATGTTATATAATGTAAATATTACATTCGTCATAGTGTATCTGCACACACATGCATACACACACACAAATGTTGGCAAATTAATTCTACTTGATGGTTTCAGAGCACACTGTTGTAAATTCACAGGTCCACAGGAGTTACCTTAACAAGTATGAAGTGCCACTGCCACTTTAGTACAAGTGTGGAGCCAGCTTATCCTTATACTTTGGGAATATTGCTTTGGTAGTGTGGAGCCAGCCTATCCCTATACTTTGAGAATATTTTCAGGTTTTCCATCAATTCAATGCCAGACAAAATCCTTTGTGCCAGGGTTTTAAATCCTTGCCAGGTTTTAAATTACTCTTAATTTAAATCAAGGGTACAATGGAACCAAAACCAAATTTCAAAGACAAAATATTGAGTTCTCAATTCTACACATTCTCAATACTAAACACTCTCTCTCTTTTTTTTTTTAATGAATACCACAAGTTCCTTAATCAGACCATCCTTCCAACATGTAATAGCCCAAAATAAATTGCCATGACAATCCACTCTGATCCTTTATCTTTCCATCTTAATTTCTCATTTCTACTCAGGTCACCTTTCACTCTCTCCCGATAGTCACTGTTATGGTAATCTACATCTTACCCAGATTGTTTGTCCTCAGTATTTCCAATCAATCTGGTCCACACCCCTACCCTAGTCAGGAAGCAGCACTGACAACTTCTATGTTCTATTTCTGACCCTTTCCTAAGAGGGGAGGGGCGCTTTGTGGTGTAGTGTTTATAAAGTCTAGAGTAGTGTAAGTAATGCCCTAAGCCTTCACACTCTCACCACTTACTCGTTGACTAATCCAGAACAATTTCTAGTCCTATATGTTCCATTCATAATAAGTACCCTATACAGGTGATACTGTATCTCTACTGTACCTTTTCTATGTTTGGATACATTTAGATGCACAAATGTTTACCACTATATTACAAATGCCTAGTATTCGATATAGAACATACTGTACAGGTTTGCAGCCTAAAAGCAATACCAAATAGCCTTAGTATATATTGGAGGCAATTACAACTGGGTTTGTTTAAGTTCACACAACAACTCTGCCTGATGGTGCATTTCTCAGAAGGTGCTCCCATAGTTATGTGACACATGACTGTACTCAGTGACTACAGCCTCCTCTCTCCCCTGAGCTCGAGATGCTTATAATTAACTGCTCAATTAAGACCTCCATCCGGATGTCCCAAATTTTAAGAAAAGCAAAGCCAATTCTTGATTTCTCTTTCATGCCAAACCTTGTCCTTCCCAAGTGTTCCCCATCCATGTAATTATTATATTCACCTGCTCAGACCAAAAAAAACTACAATCATTACTGATTTCTCTCTCACTTTATATCATATCTAATCCATTATTAAATCCTGTCAAGTATACATTCAAAAACATTTATTTCCAGTAACACAGGTATATACATTTGTCATTTATTTCCAGTAACACAGGTATATACATTTGTCATTTATTTCCAGTAACACAGGTATATACATTTGTCATTTATTTCCAGTAACACAGGTATGTACATTTGTCAAAACTTTCCCGTTACCATTGTGGCACAATGGGTTGGCACATTGTCCCTTGTACCATAAGGTCACAGGTGTAATTCCCGGTCAGGTCACATGCCTACGGTTTTGGTTTGATCCCTAGTGTGAATGAGTGCAGAGGCAACTGATCGATGTATCTCCCTCACATCAATGTTTCTTTGTTTCTCTTTCTCTCTTTTCTCTCTCTCGCTCTCGCTCTCTCTCTCTCTCTCTCTCTCTCTCCCCCCCCCGCCTCCCTCCCTCCTCTTCTTCCTTCTCTTCTCTCCCTCCCTCCCTTCTTTTCTTAAAATGTATTTCAAAAGTAGGCTCTTCACATCAAGGCTGATGTACCTCTGTCTCACTCTACTAGATGGTCAACAGAGAAATGCTTGCTTAATCCACCCAGATTCAGAGGTGGATCTGAATTACTTACTAATGTAATTTGGACTTCATAAACTCAAGATAATACTTAAAGTGCATGTAGCATCCTGATGTCCAATTGGAATGTTAAATTGGGTTCAGTTACAGATAGCTTGGAACATCTGATTAAGGAGTTTATATTTACTCAACAGTCCAGCATCACAAACTTAAGCACTTGAAAGAGCTTACTTTTTTTACTTTTCAAATCCTGAGGTCACAAGGTTTGCAGAGAGGTGTAGAATAATGAAAAAATATGAGGTGTTACTTTGAAGGATATATATACACCTTATTATACCTCTAGAATTTTGAACCATGTGATTGTATTATCTATTTTTAAAATAAATTATAATTAAAACTATTGAAAAACAAAAAATTCTTGTGACAGAAAAATCAGAAATAAATATATTTATGCCTTTTTAAGAAAAACACACTTTTGAATGCCATAACTAAGAATTAGATAGAAAAATATAAGAACATAAAATACACTTTATGTTTAGGTGATGTAGACATACACAGAAATCTAAAATACATGATCATACATAATGGTTCTTTATAAAAAATTAAGAGGTTCTACTGGAATTGGGTTCTACAACCTAAATTATCAAAACTACATGCCAATTTTCAACTAGTTTCCTTCAGTACCTGAACAGCCACGGAGTGCTCAAATGTGAAGACTTCTCTCAGAAGTCTAAAAGCCTGCCAATGATAAAAGAATAGAATAAGAAATAAACTATGATAAACTACAGTCTCTTTCTCTCAAACTCATCTCCAGTGGCCAGTCTCAACACTTGCCAACAGCTACAGCAGTTAAGAGAGATTAATAATTAAATGACTTGGGGACAACCATAAGAGTAGGAGATATAAACTTTTATCTCCAAATTTGCCAGAGCTCTACCTGGCAATCAAGGAGTGATGAGGAACAGGATCTCGCAATACAGGGTCATTCTGGATTTTGTTCCTGACTTAAATTCTAGAACACTACACCATGAAAGTATCAGAAAGTGGACCCTGTTGAGCTGAGGGGAATCATGCTGCATCAATGAGAGCAAAGGCTAAATATGATAAAGGGCAACAAAAAGAAAGCAGAAATCCCAAACCCTCTAATCTATAGAATCCATTCTTTGACCAAGGACAAAGTACTGTGAGTTTACTCATAGCCTAGATCTCAAAATGTGGCCTCCTTAAACCCTTACCTTCATCCTGTTACCTGCCATGTCTAGATTCAAACTCTATGGCTATGACAAGAGAACACGGGAAAAGTTTCTCTTCTCCATAATCATAGAAGTAACACACTATCCCTAGGAAAATATACCCTGATTCCCATTACTATGCCTTTTCTAAATCCTGTGAGTTTCAACTTCATTTCTTTGAGTTTCAAATTCATGTAGGATTCAGTGTATTTTAAATATACTTTATCCTAAAGTCCTGAAAGGGCATTTGGTAAGATTTAAAACATTACATTAAAATACTGCTTCTCACCCAGCCAGCGTAGCTCAGTGGTTGAGCATCTACCCAAGAACCAGGAGGTCATGGTTCCATTCCTGGTCAGGGCATATGCCAGATTGAGCTCAAACCCCAGTGCAGGAGGACATGCAGGAGGCAGCCAATCAATGATTCTCTCTCATCATTGATGCTTCTATCTCTCTCTCCCTCTCCTTTCCTGTCTGAAACCAATAAAAATATATTTTTTAATCCTATATAATAAAACCCTAATATGCAAATTAACCAAACAGGAGAACAAAGGGCGGAATGACCATGGAGGGGAGGGAGGTAGGTGAACAGCAGTGGCAGCACTGATCAGGGGCAGGGCCAGTCAGCAGGCGGCGCCAGCGTCCCCCTTCCCCCTCCCAATCACCCCGCCCGCCAGTCGCCCCATAGATGACCCTGATTGCTGGCCAGGCCTAGGGACCCTACCCTATATATTGGGAACAGTCTCTTAGATTTAAAAATTAAAACCTGGCAAGATTATTCTAACACTGAAAAAACGGGATGATGCAGCGATGACATGCATGGACTCTGGCTTGCACATTTTGTGGTCAGCCCTGATTCTGATACTTATAACTGTGTGACAAAGCCAATTACTTAACTTCTCTCTGCTTCAGTTTTTCCACCCAAAAGATGGGGGAAATGGTACTACTGCCTCAGAAGGATCATGTTTGTACTACTTTTTAATAATCAGGACAAAAAAATGTAGCTGCCCATACAACAGCAAGATGCCTTTCACCTGTGTGAAAAGTACGGTCACTAGTGCATGCAGCATCCCGGACTGTGAGAGGGATGTCCGACTGCCAGTTTAGGCCTATAAACCAGCAACTGGACATCCCCTGAGGGGTCCCAGATTGCAAGAGAGACCCTCACTCTCCTCATCCCTCTCCCATGCATGAATTTCACATACCAGGCCTCTAGTAAATAAATAACAGACAATGGTACCTACATACACAGGTTACCTCCAAAGACACAACCTTAATAAAATGTTAACTTACCTTTCTTTTTATAGTTTATTCCTTCTTCTCTAACTTATACTAGATGCATTTTCCTACCCTCTCAATACTTGCAATTTATCTTCAATGCCATTACTGATGTCTCTTTCCTTTTATTCAATTGGCTATCTCTGTTTCCTTCTTTATCTTTTGCTAGGGGCCTGGTGCACGAAATTCATGCACTGGGGGTGGGTGGTCCCTCAACCCAACCTGCCCCCTCTCACATACTGGGAACCCTCAGGGGATGTCCAACTGATGGCTCACCCCCAGCCTGCCCAAGGCTTTAGGCCATTGCCCTGCTCAGCTCAGCCCCGGCTGCCTGTGACCACCCAGCCCCGGGGGCTGGGCGCTCGCCGCCGCTTCCCCTCACAGTGCCCGGGGAATGGGCATTCACTGCCACTGCCATTTCATCTCCACCCCCGGGGGCTGGCACTCATGCCACTTGGCCCCGCCCCCGCTCCTGATTGGCTGGTAGCATAATTTGCATGTTTTGCACGTTTTTCTTTTATTATATAGGATTCCTTACATGTTTCTCTTTTATTATATAGGATTCTTCCATACCCCCAAAATAATACCTAAACGTGAAAGTAGCTAATAAAAAATTGTCTTACTATGTGCCCAAGTCTATTTTTTCTTATTTCCTTTAGTTTCTAATTCATAACACACACATCCAATAATTTAAGATTTATTGCAAAGATCAAAATGAGAAATGGTAAAAATAAAGAAACAATTATAGCTAAAGGTGTAGAAATTGGTCCTAATTTGTATCTATCACAGAACCCTATGAAAGTAAAGCAAAAGGAATACTAACTAAAAGTCATTACAAATTTGTATATATTGAAAAGATTTTAAAGCTCTATTTAGGGATCCACTTATAAATAAAATTCCAGTACATCAAACAAATATTATTCTTTGAGTCTGTCATCTTGTAAGTTTTAAACTATATTGTTAAATGAGGAGGGAAAGGGGGAAGAAGCAAAATATTTAGAACTAATGTCTGAATATTCTAGAACATTCAAATGTTTTTTAGTGTTAAGGCCAGATCCTATCATAAAGATCCTATCAATAAGAAATACTTGTAATGAGGATCTTCCTCATGTATTCCTTAGCTTGGTTAGTAGTACACCCAGTCTTCCAAGCCAGAAATTTGGGTGTCAACTTAGACCTCCCCCTCTCCCTCATCCCAATTCTTTGCAGACCTCCAATTGATATGACCACTTATGTGTCCTAAGTGTTTGTCCAATCTATTCTCTCCATTCCCTCTGCCATTGCCTTAGTCTAACCCTTTTCCCTCATCTGATCTATTGCAACAGCTACCCCTAACATTACTATGCCTCCATTCACTATGATCCTCACTCCATTCTGTCATGAAGTGATTTTCCAAAATGTCCACCTACTGGCTCTTCCCCCCAAACCTTTCACTATGTCCCTATGGAGTGAAAGACTTTGAGTGGAAGAGACAGTAGGGTTTTTGAGGATTTGAATCCTTCCTGCCTCTCAAACATTATATCCCACTGCTCTACCCCCATCCTGCACTTTAAACTTCATCATCATCAAAATACACTGCTGGCATTTCCAACATACCCAAGTTATTTAATGCCCATGCTTTTGTATAAGCTGCTGCTTCAATCTAGAATATCTTTCATTTCTTTCCCCCTTGGCTTCCTGGCCAACTCTATGAATCTTTCAAAACCCAGCTTAGATTCCAGGAAGCCATTCCAAAACCCTATCCCCTCTCTATCCTGAAGAGTTAAATATTTCCTTCTCTGCCAACTTTGTAAGTAATAATGGCATTTGTTGAGCATTTACTATGTGCCTGACTCTGTTAGAAGCATTTTCACGAATTAACTCATTTAATCTTCGCAATAACCGTTCCTATGAAGTGGCACCATTATTACCTTTATGGATATGGAAACTAAACCACAGGCAATTAAATAAATTGTCCCCAAGAATGCCCAACTGTTAAGTGATGACACAGATTAAAATCCTGACAGCATGCATATTTATATTTTTGCACCAATCACAGTGAATGTATTTACATGACTGTCTTTACCCTGGACTGTGAGCTCCTTGTAGGGATTATATCATATTCAACTCTAAAGCCATGCTCCCCAGTATAAAGTGTGTAATCAGCGCCTACATTTCTTGAGTTGCATATAAAATAACATTCCTAACAAGTTCAAGAGAAAATCACTCAGAAACTAGTTTCCAAATAAAAATTCAAATATGCTATAAGAGTTCTTAGAGCAAGCCATTTTTTCCAATGAATAAAAAGACTGTCAAACAGAGATTAATACAGACATTAGATTATAGTTCTTGTGGACAGTAAAATGGACTTATTTTTGCAGTATTACTGCTTAATTACTGCAATAAATCAAAATCCAAAGGGCTCTTTGCTTAACATTAACTTTTTTTCTCTCACTAAATAAGAACTCTTCTTACTGATCATTCAGGGCAGTGAAAAGAAAGCCCTAAATTTACTTTGCTCAAGTGGAAAGAAACAAATCATAGACCAGCACTACTAATTGCTTCCTTAAGTCTGGCCAAGAAATGTATCCCCATTAGGCAATTAAAATAAAACACAGCTGCCTGACTAAGCATATAGCAAAAGAATTTCTAAGGTTATGTAGACTGGCATTCCATTACTCAAATAATGAAAAATTCTTTATCTTAAGCAAAGAAAAAATGAAAAATCAAGGAACAATAACATTATCACCCTACCACAAGAATATAGATTTTTTAAGTTAAAACATATGCATATGTTTATAATATTCCAATAGCTATTCTGCTGCCTTCAAATTATAAAAATCAAAGTTACTCTAATTCTAACACTAATGATGAAAGACTTCAAGACCAAATCTACCTTATTTTAGTATGCTCTCACAGTTACAGTCCTCTGAGCCATGCTGAAGTGCAATAATTAAAACCCAAAGAGACAATACCAGCAGCAACAATGCACACATTACTTGTTGGAGTAATGTGTACCCTGCCCTGCTTCTACACACTTGTACACCACAGAAAGCTAAATCCGCTGTCAGGAGCAGCAGGGTTTGAGCCACAGTGCGTTCAGGCCACAGCAGAGCAAACTCTACCCCCAGGCATGTCTTACCATTTCTTGGTGCACTCAACCATCAGCTCCTGGTAGGAGGCCACAAATTGGAACTTAGATGCATGTTTTCCGACACGCTGCAGTCTCTTCCAAACTGAAGCCATGATGATCAGTCAATACACCGGAGCAGTTCTGGATTAGCAACACAGCGGCTTTAACAAAGCAGAGGGTCCAAAGCAAAAAAAAAAAAAAAAAAAAAAAAGAAGCCTTGCATGTATTGTCTGTACTTTTAAAAACTCATCTACAACTTGAAATGATGTTTGGGGTCCATTAAGTCTTCTCCCTGTTTCACAGGGTGTATCCCATCTCAGATGAATGGCCCAGCCATAAGAACAGTGTGATGTACATGACAGGATGCGTGAGTGGAGGTTCCCTCATGGAGACATCACCATCCCATTTCAGAGGCTATAAGATGTGTACCCCGAGAGCTGCAAAGCAAAATAAAGAGGAAAAAAACATGAGGAGAGAAACATGGCAAGCGACTAAACCACTCACGTTTGATAACACTGCAACAGACATCCCCAGTTGTCCACACGTTTCCAAACAATGAAACAAAACACCAACCTCAAAAGCCAGTAACATCAAAGATACAAGACACCAAGGGGAAAAAAGGACAATTCACACGTGAGAGGTGGGGCAGTGCATCGGCTAGTCAGCAGCATCCCCAACAATCCAGAGCCGCACGTCAGGGCCCTGCACCCCCTACCAGCATCACAGAAGGGTGAGCAGAGCGGGAAAGTGCAGGGATGCTGTTCAATGACCACGGCCCGAGGGAGGAGCGGAATGTTTTAAAATAAACTTTGTTTTCCACCCGGTAATGAACAGCCCGGGGTCCTAGAAAGTGTGCTCGGAACAAATTACGGAGCTGGGGGAGGAATGCCGTCGTCGGGCCGGAGGGGGGAATGGATGGGGAATGAGGAGTGGAGGGGAATCTCCAGGCAGAGGGAGGGCACCGTCCCGGCTCCAGGCCGCTCGGGCTCTCCTGCGCCTCCGCTGCCAACCGGAGAGAAATGGAAACTCCTGCCCGGGCGAGAAGCGATGCCCGGCGGGCCAAGCGCACCGTGCGGGGGACAGGGTGCGGTGCCTCCCTCCCCCATCCTCAGGCACAGTCCGCCGGAGCCGCCTCCGTTCCCGCTCGGAGCCCAGACCCCAGCCCCCCGGAGGAGGCGGGCGGCGGCCCGTCCGCGGTCCCTGTCACCCGGGCGCTGCCAGCAGACCCCGGGCTGGTCCCCGCGCCCCGGCCCCCGCCGCGCGTCCACTCCGGCCCCTCCTCACACCTCTAATCCCGCTGTCGGGCTGAGTCCAGCCCCGTACCCGCCTCAGCGCCGCTCCTCCGTCGCCGCCACAGCAGCAGCCGCCGCCGCCGCCACCGAGTCCTCCATCCCCGCCGGAGCCACATGGAACAGCCGAGCCAGCCGCGGCGCTCGAGGCAGCCGGGTCCGCAGCCCCGCGGGCGGACAGCACGCCTCACGCCCGCCCCCTCCCGGACGGAGTAGCCCCGCGAGCGTCCCCCACCCGACAAAACCCGGCCGGAGCCGCCGCTCAACGCCCAGCACCCCCTCCCCCGCCTTCCTCCTCCGCCACCATCATCATTACCTCCCCCGCCGCACCTCTCACACTAACCCTCCCCACAGCGGCTCAACCCGCCGTCCGCTCCACCGCCATTGGCCAACCCCGCGCATGCCCCGCCCACCTCGGCGGCAACCCTTTGATCGGCGGGTCCTTCTCATTGGCCTACCCGGGTGCCCATCACAGGGGCTCCACTCCCAAGCTCCGGAGGTGTTTTTCCCCAGCCGGAACGCTGCACACCAATCTACCCTTATTTAAAAAAAAAAAAAATTGGAACTTACTAAGGACGATCCCGCCCATCCCTCTGATTGGCTTGGAGAGGGAAGCGTTAGGCAGGAGGAGTAAGGAGTGTTTCTGGTGAACTGGAACGCGGTTGCTGAAGGTGAATGCCTGTCAACCGCGAGCCGGCTGCCGGGAGGGGCTCCCGGCTGAGTCGGTGGTAGGAGAGCGCGGGGCTGCCTGCGCTGCAGCTGTGGGCAGTGCCACTGGCTGCTGTGGGTTTCTCTCCTCGTCTGCTGTCCCCACCCCAGGAGCTGGGTGCGCCCTTTGCTCCGCCACTGAGCAACGAGGGTGTTTGTGTACACCGCCTTGTTTTCACCCGATTTCTCCAGACAAATTGAAGTTCTGATCCTGCCAGTCCCCGCCTAACATTCAATCAACTGGTCCTCCACGGGACTCAATGACACAAGCTAGACACAGAATGTTTACGATGCAATTTCTTCTTGTTCTCATTTTTCAACATTTCCTTGAATCTTGTAGGTCTTTTTCCCCTGGTAGGAACTGTACATGGGTTTGGGAGTGGCTGGCAGATGTAAAAAAAAAAAAAGGTAGTTAATAGGCAAAGGGGAGGATAAAATAATCTAAGAAGAGTGAGGGCATGGGTAACTTAACCTTAAAAGAGCCAAGTCCTCTTTTGGGAATATGATGAAAGCTCATTGACGCTTTCCCAAGGAGGAAAAAAATGTCCAGTCACAAATTTGCTTTCAATTTTAGTTGTTCCATAGACATCTGGTGTAGAGAAAGAGGACAAAGAATGGGATTGGGGAGGAGGGGGGAGATCCCAACATTTAAGGAATAAGCAAGAAAGTGAGAAAGAGATGGAGGAGGAATGGTCAGAGAAGAGCACCCTGTAAGCAATTGGCAAACATAGGGTGTCCCTCAAAAATATATACACATACTTTGAATAATTATAAAGGCAATATTTATTAAAATACATTTCATTTTCAAAATTGAGCTATCAGCTATTAAAGTGTATATACATTTTTGGGATACCTTGTAGTTTCAAAAAAGAAGGGAGCTAATATATAAAAAGAAAATAAGCAGGATGGGTTCTGGAAACACTAAGGGTTATTAATCTTACTAAGGATGGGAGAGTAGGATGCATGGACAAAGTAGCTTGAAAGGTTTTAGGGTATAGAGAGTGACTGATTCTTTGAGAGACTCAACAGAAGAGCGTTAATGGGTGAGAATTGAGCACATCTATAGAGATAGAAGGGGTGGGGGAAGAGAAAGGAGAAAGACAAATGTTGAAGCATCAGCAGAGATGGGGAGACAGAAGGCTTGAATCCAGTACCTAATTCTATATCCATTGCAGTACAGAAAATAAACAATGTGCATTTTACAGAAAAGGACATACTAGTAGATTATCATTTATTTTGCTATTGTAATAATTATGAAATATTAAGACAACCATAGTAATTAAAATATATTGATTCTTAGTTTTTGTGTACATCTTAGTAAACCTGAGTGGTTTATTAAGTCACTCCAACCTACAGCCATTATGACCTAACTAGAGGCCAGATGCACGAAATTCATGCAAGAGGTTCAGCTTTGTCTGGAAGGCCCTCCAGTCATTCTGCTGTTGGGCTGTCCAGTCTAATTAGCATATTATGCTTTTATTACTATAGATACCGAAATATATTCTACATCATTAACAGACTTTAAAGTGTATTTTTTTAAGTAGCTAATTTATTTTTTAAAGATTTTATTGATTTTTTTTTTTTAGAGGGAGAAGAAGGGATAGGGAGAGAGAGAAAAAGGGCTAATTTAGAAAAAATAGTCAAACTATTTTCATCTAAGTTGCCCTTCAGAAACAACCATGTGATTATCAGAATGGTGTGCATCCTATTTATTATTGTTCTTCAGAAGTTCTTAAATTTTCTCATGTGGTCATCCTGGTTTCTTTTAATACTATGTCCCTACCTCAAGAAAAAAAAAGAAACTTTATTGTAAAGAAATTAACTTAAAAGCAACCAGTTTTAAGTAAGTACCTTTCTTTAAAAAAAGAAGAAAATAAAAGAACTATGCTGAGCTCCCTCCAACATCCCCCACCCCCCCAGGAAATCTTCCTCAAGTTGTAGAAAACTTAAGAGACCAACAAAGAGTTTCTTAAAAGACAGCTCTTCTTTGTAGGCGAAGTATTTTTCTTGGATATAAACTCTTATTTTTCAGTCTTGCTGCAGAGGTCGCTAAGAAGAGACCAAAGAATAGAAGCAGACCTTGACATTGTTCAGCTGCTGAGCTCAAGTTCATAGGCTGGCTCCTGGAAGCTCCACAGAGCAGTTACTTCTTCCCTCATACCTTTTTAAAAAATAATAATAATAACCTGTCTACTAACTAAATTTATTGAAGAATCTTCAATATAGAATATTTTAATGTATTTTGTCCAGAAAACTGATAATTATTGAATATCAATTGATTATTGCTCATATTAAGTACTATTATTAGTACATAAAAGATACAGTCCCTATTCTCTAAGAGTTTTCATAAACAGATGTTCAGCATACATACAAGAAAGCAATATGAATTACTTAAATCTCTGAGTTCCAGCTTTGTATTCTGTCAAAGAAATAAAATGCCTTTCTGGGATGTTGAGAAGATTCAAGTTATGTATATAAAGTACCTGGCGGCCCTGACTGGCTTGGCTGAGTTGATAGAGCGTCAGCCTGCAGACTCAAGGGTCCCAGGGTCGATTCTGGTCAAGGGCATGTACCTTGGTTGCAGGCACATCCCCAGTGGGGGGTGTGCAGGAGGCAGCTGATTGGTGTTTCTCTTTCATCCATGTTTCTTGCTTTCCCTCCCCCTTCCTATCTGTAAAAAATCAATAAAATATATTTTAAAAATAAAATAAAGTACCTGGCGCATAGTAAACAGTCAATAGATGGTAATTGATAATATATGCTATTGTACTTGATAGCAAACTCAAACATCAAGGAAAAAAAACAAACAAACAGAACTCCAATCAATACTTAATTGCTACCAAACATCACTACCTCAAAGACTAAAAGATCTCAAAAGAAACAGTGCATTTAACATTGTTCCTTTCCTATTAGCTCAGTGATTACCAACAGTATAACATCAATAGTTTCTGTGGACTCAGGATTTCATTATTATAAATTACTAAGAATTCACTTACCCTCAATCCTCATGACTACCTTTTATGTATCTGTTGGCATGCTAGAAGTTACGCTTTCTTGAGGCCCCCATTTCCCCAACCTACTAGCAGAGACATCCGTCTTCCAAGGAGGAATTGGCTACTGTGGTTCTGCCTCTTTTTAATCCTCTGTTCACTCAGGTCCTGATTTATCATCTCCTTCTGTCCTAGTCCTAATCTGCATAAAATAGACCTGTGGGTGGAAGTTAGTTTAATTGTCCTGTCCACTTGACCCAAGTGTTGATCACAAAATCTTACAGATGTTTTACTTAACAGAGGCATCAATATTTGAAATAATTTTGATTTTGCCTTTATCATCAAGCTTACAGTGAAGCTAGAATATGAAGAAATATGAAAAATGCCATCCAAAAACTTTAAATCTTCTCTGCCATGACAGTTTTGAAATGATAGAAATTATTTTCAAAGACACAACTTTTCTGTTTCAGAAACCCCCAAATGAATATTCTAGTTTATAAAATGCAACTATAGATTTAAATTCCTGGTGATAAAATTCTTATCTTTGGGTTTTATAGTTTTTGCACTAAAAATTGTCAGAGGTATTATAGCAGGATTTAATTACTAAAATAATTTATCTGTGCCTTAGTCATAGTAATAAGATTTACTCCCAATAATAACAATGCAGGGTCTTTGCATTGTTTTCCATTACCATAGCACTTATACTACACAACAATATTACTGCAATTTTTAACTGCTAATTAACTTATTTCTTTTAAATCTATAGCAAACAATTTATTTCTAGCAATCCTACAGCAATTTTTATGTACTTAAAAAACTCACTGTGGCCCTGGCTGGTTTGGCTCAATAGATAGTCGACCTGTGGACTGAAGGGTCCCAGGTTCAATTCTGGTCAAGGAAAATGCCTATGTTTCGGGCTTAGTCCTCAGGCTGGGGCATGCAGGAAACAGCCAATCAATGATTCTCTCTCATCATTGATGTTTCTGTCTCTCTCTCCCTCTCCCTTCCTCTCTGAAGTCAATTAGCCTATGGCAGGCTAATACTTTGAAATGTTAACCAATGGTTTTTGTAGTAGTTGTTTTTCCAACTATTTCTTTTTATCCTAAGGCCACTCCCCAACCCTTATAACCCACCTTAAGACACCCTCAGCATCACACCCACTCTCACTTAGGCTTGTCTTTGCTCATTATTTCAGAAAAGGAGTATACCAGAATGCAGAGAAACAGAAAATTTCCTTGATTTTTGAGTTTCAGAATCCTATATTTCTAGTGAGTAATGAAATGGATCAAGAAATCTGCACTATTATAATAACTTCTAGCCATGTTGAATACTTTAATCTGACTATTTCAAGTTGAGATGTGCTGTAAGTATAAAATATACACCAATTTCAGAGACTTGGTATGTAAAAAACAATGGGCTATTCTCAATAATAATGTTTATATTGACTAGAATGTTGAAATAACATTCTGGATATACTGGGTTAAATGAGAGGCATAAAATTAATTCCACCTGTTCCTTTACTTTTCTTAATATGGCTACCAGAAAAATTTAAGTTATATATGTGGCTCACATTATATTCCTATTGGACAGTGCTGGCATAGACAATAGTAAAATTTCCTTTCCCAGAGATGAGAAATTGATTTCCTGGACTAGAAGGAAGAAAGTTAGAAGAAATGTAATAAGAGGCTGGATGCTGGGGAATTCCTATAACTGAACTTACAGTCCTGTTCTCACTCTATTCTGGCACAAGCAATGGAGAGAGATGCATGAAATGGCAGGATCTATCTATGGCAGTGGCCGGCAAACCATGGCTCGCAAGCCACATGCGGCTCTTTGGCCCCTTGAGTGTGGCTCTTCCACAAAATACCACGTGTGGGTTCACACGTACAGTGTGAATGAAACTTCGTGGCCCAGGTGCAGAAGTCGGTTTTGGCTCTCAAAAGAAATTCCAATTGTTGTACTCTTGATTTTTGGCTCTGTTGACTAATGAGTTTGCTGACCACTGATTTATGGGATTTGAGAGCAGAAAGAGAGACAACTTATATTCTTTTTCCTTGTTGGAGACCTGAAGAGGCGGCAAGACTCTTAAGAGAAGAAAAAGCGGGGCTGTGTATCTATCTAGTCCAGCCAAGACTTTAAAATAGCACTATTCAATAGAACTTTCTGTGGCGAAAGTTTTATTCTGAACTTGGCTACAGCCTCTAGCCCTGGGGCTACTGAGCACTGAAATGTGGCTACTGTAACTGAGGAACTGGAGTTTTAATATTATTTAATTTTAGTTCATTTCTATTTAAATAGCTGCATGGGGCTGATAGTTATAATGGATAGTGAAACCTTACCTAGTGCCATGGAGATTCTGGAAGCCCAATATAATGATTCCTAGACAACCAAAAGGGTACAGAGCAGTGGAAGCCAGCAGATCTACAGGGGCCTTGCTGACAGACATAGATGGACGCAATCTGTGAGGCTGGCTGCTCTGAGGAATGATGCAGATTGGGACTCTCAGGGGACTCACCATGGGAGAGGAGAAAGATCAAATGTTCTGCCCCCTTCCTCTAACACCCTAATATTACATAAGCCTCCTCCATTTAACTGATGCAATCCCTGCCAAACTGACTATGATTAAATGTCTGCCATTCCTTGTGAAATCAGCATTTGAAACAGATATTGGGTTGAGTTATGAATAATGTTTTTTGCAAACCTGAGGTTTTTTTAGATTGAGACCTGTACCTACTATATAACCTTAACATTAATAATTCCAACAAAATATATAGAAACCTGTTTATTCTTTTAAAAGGCAGCCTTCCCCCCCCCCCCCACAACTGTTATTATAGGACCCAAGTTCTTTGGTTGACATGAAAGCTTAGAAAAGCTGCATGAGATAACCATCTTTCAAGTAAAAACAGAGTATCCTTTTGTGAAATTGTTTCTGTCCCAGTTACCCATAAACGAATCTTTGAAGTTAGTCACAATGAAACTTTGCACCCTGAACCTGACATGGCAATAATCCTGGGGCCTCAATTATGTGTTAATTTTTTTTTCCAGCTTCACAGCGTCTAGGAAAGGCCATCCTGGATTTGGTTGGTGGAGAGAGAGAAACATCCATGACTGCCTTGAAATTCAGACAGAAACCAGTCTACAGGTATCATCTACTGCTGATTCAGTAAGACTTACTCCTGTTGGAGCACCATATTGAATAATTAGAATCCTCGGAAATCGTTGAGACTATATCATGGGCAACAATAACACTTAAAATGTGGATACTCAAAATATTAAATAACACAGTGCAGGCAGTAATCAAAGTGGATGACAGCCATAAACCATTGGCCCAGCTATTCTATTGTGGACTAGCTAAATTTCAGTTCTGACTTCAGACTACTCTTTTTATTCTGTACCATCCTCTCAGTCTGACTGTTCAAACTACTCAAGATAATTTCATAATGGTAAAGTCGCAGCCCACAAATGCCCTATGCCAAGGTAAATTCAGTTATCAGAAATGATTTGGACATTGCAAGTAAGTAGACCATTATTTGGATTTTTGCAAGAATTAGGATTATTTTTTTGAGAAAGTCTTTGCTAAATTCAATGAAATCAATAGGAAATCTTGACCAAGGATTATTGGCATCTGCTTTATTTTCTGGTTTTCAATAATTGGAAGGCAATATAGGTAATCAGATATAGCTGTTAGCCAGTGTTTTCCTCTGAATAGTTCCTGGATGACTATATTTAGTATGAACAAGATAATATAATTAACATATTCCAAAATAACAATGCTGGGCAGGAAAGGCAAAAAAAAAAAAAAAAAATCAGTAGAAATTCACAAACTTGAAGGACATTGCATATACCCACCACCCCAATGTGATGTTAAATCAAAAGCATTTTCAGCTCAAACAGTGCAAAAAACAGCAGCTTGCTGAAATCACACAGAATCCCACTTACCAGAGCACTGAGCATAGGCCGAGGGAAAGTAGCTCTGTTACAGAAGCCTGTCCCAGATGAGTAGAGCTATAAAATAAACCCAAATTTCAGAGGCTAGGATTGACTCATGCACAGTTTGGGCAATCTGCTGGGCAGTGTGAGGTGGAGAAAAATTCCAGGGCAAAGGTGATCACCTAGGAATCATAGGAGAGCTGCACTATTGTCCCAGACAACTCTTAAAATCCTATATAATAAAAAAGAAACATGCAAATATGACCATACCTTCTATGCTACCAACCAATCAGGAGTGGGGGGTGGGGCCGAGCAGCACAAGGCAGGGGGTGGGGCCGGGGCGGGGCTGAGGCACACATGAGGTGGGGGTGGGGCTGAGGTGCCCGCGGCCAGTTTATGGTACGGGCGTGGGGCGGCAGCATCGCCAGGGTGCGGGTGGCATCTCCGCAGCACCAGGTCCCCTGGCGTCAGGACAGGAGACCTGAGGCCAGGCCAGGGGACCTGAGGCTGCACCCCCCTGCCCAGAGGGGCTTGATGGGACAGCTGAAGCCACATCCTCCACCTCAGCACTGAGGGACCTGAGGCCAAGCTGGAGGTCCTAAGGCTGCACCTCCTGCCCTGGTGCCAGGGCTGAGGGACATGAGGCCGGGCCAGGGGACCTGAGGCTGTGCTGGGGGACCTGAGGCTATGCTCCCTGCCAACAGGTCTTGATGGTGGACCTGAGGCTGCACCTCCCACCCAGGGCTGGGCCGGAGGTCCTAAGGCTGTGCTCCCTGCCCTGCGGGGCTTCATCGGGGTGGGGCTGGCCTAGTCTGGGTCCTGTGCGATTCAAGGTGAACACGGGTGGGCGGAGACTTGACTCTGGGTCCTGCAGCATCCCCCAGACTCTGACAGGAATGGAAATTTTCATATACATTTTATTAATTTTCTTTCATCTCTGACACTTCTACTATAGAGAAAGGGAAAATGGCAATATTAAAATATTTCCTCTAATTAATTCCCTTTTAATGTGCATGAATTTCATGGACCGGGCCACAAGTATATACATATATATATAAATATATATAAATATATATATATATATATATATAACTGATTTCAGAGAGAAAGGGAGAGGGAGAGAGAGATAGAAACATGGATGATAAGAGAGAATCATTGATTGGCTGCCTCCTGCACACACCACACTGGGGATTGAGCCCACAATTCAAGCATATGCCCTGACTGAAATCAAACCATGACCTGCTGGTTCATAGGTGGACGCTCAACCACTGAGCCATGCTGGCCAGGCAAAGATCTTTTTATAAGTCACCAAATTAGTAACTGGGCTTAAAGAGAGTAAAGCATAGCCAACTATGCAAAGAAGACTTCATGAAAGTTACTAGGTATTTCTTCATATTTGGATGCTGTGTTTAAATGTCCTCAATAATGAATCACTAATATATTTCCCCAAGGACAGAAAGTCAACTGTTGAGTAAGAGTTAAGATTTTGTGCCATGGTTCATTCTTCTGAGGAAATCCTTATATCTTCAACATTAAAAACCATGATATTTTATCCCTGAAATTATGTTCAGTTCATTTTAGATACTGAATATAGTGCTAAGCTATACTTGTTGAGAAGGAATTACTTGACATTATTAATGTCCCATTTCTCATTTCATCAGCTTATGGAAGCACCTTTCCCCCACTAATCAGGATACTTCATTGTAGAAAAGGATAGTGTTGTGCTTGTGCATTTTCCTTTACACAACACATGCTAAAAAGATGTGTATGTAGAGGTCATAACTTGATTATATATTCAAAATTCACTCTTTCTTTGAACAACTGAATCAGAAATAGGAGGCCTGTTTGCTGACTGTTCAACTTCTTTTGTTCTTGTAAAAACACACTTCTTAGCCACTCACCAAGCTACCTTGTGCAGGCCTCCTCTCCAGATGACATCACAATTTACAAAACAATAATTACCAAAATCCTGCAATTGTCAATGATAAGTAGAGTAACCTGCTGAGTACTCCTTCGTACATGTCATGCTGGGAAGTGAACTGCTGCACTGCAGGCATGATACCAATTGTTCTTTAACCCTGTATGTTATGGTTATCTGCAACAGCCAGGAATGTTGTTTTGATCAAACAATTTTGGCAATAGTTCGTTCTGCTTTCTCTTATTAAAATCTTATTAATTTTCAGCTGATTTTGCAAGCTTTGAGGCAACAGTGTTAGTTGTACCTGATTTTGCTACAAGATGTACAACTTAAAATGATAGTATTATTATTTTGATTTTTTGGTGATGTTTTTAGTGAAAACACCATTGATTTATTAACAATTATCTAATTAACACTACTAAGTGAATCTACTAATCTCAAAGCACTGTGCTAAATATTGGGACTGCAGCACATCAAGAGACAAAATCCCTGCCCTTATGGAGCTCACATTCCTCATCAATTAGAAATTATTGTTTGATGTTTGCTTTGGAAAATCTTTGTTGACTGTGTTTTGTTTAACAATGACACAAAAACTAACTGAGAAAAGTGTTATGCAAGCAATGCACTAGGGACTCACATTAATACATAGCCCACTTAATGAAATTCAACTCTCGGATATTTGTTGTTGGACTTTCAATTTACACCTTTATTTTATTGTGGCTGCCTGTGTAAAGTCACATATAGACTTGTCACAACTCACACAGATTTATAATTTAAATTGGAGTCCTGTTTACGATTTGTCCTTATTTATTTATTTAAATTGTATTTATATTACTATTTTATCATGGTTTGCTTTTTCACTGAATGACTTTAGGAAAACTGATCCATTTTTAAAATTACGACTACAAGGTAATGTTATTGTAACTATAAAAATGCAAATTAACACATGCCAAAATTGAAATTACATTGTTTGATAGAGATAATCTGCAATTTGTTAAATGTTAGCCAAAAACAATCTGATCGATGCATCCTTGGAATTCACCTACAACTTTTTAAATTTATTTATTTGTGTTTTATTTATTAATGTTTTTTCAAGATTTATACATGCCCTAGCTCATCTTAAAAGACAACCACGCAAACATTTAACTCACCCCAAGAATAAACTTTTTTCTTGTTCTTAAGATCTTCTTAAAGATGACATAAGATATTGCATAATATTTAGGGTTTAGAACAGTATTGCCATTGTGCTGAGAAAGAGAAGAATGAAGTGGAAGTAAAGAGTATCCTTGATTTTTAAACAGAGCTTTTAAAATAAAAGCACATGGTTTAAGATTTGCAAATATATTCTATCACATGCAAATTTTAAGAATGAATTGGTTAAAGAATGTGAAAAGATTGTAAAAAACACATATCCATCCTATTTAATTTCCCTTTTTGACACCTTAAAATAATTTTTTAAAATATAAATAATAGCAGTTTATTTTCACTATCCTCAATTCAGAAATATTTTAGCTCTCTTCCCAGATATTCTTAGAGGTAAATAATTAAAGGTTGACTTTTATCTTTTATGTAGTCTATTATTTAAATTTTTAAAAATTTTAAAGTACATCTATCAGAAAATAAAGATTCAAAGAGAATAAATAACTAACTTCATGCCAGGGTATTAAGATTATGTGATACCATTTTTAAAAAATTCTCCTTTAATGTTTTAAACTTTTAAAAAATAAAAATTATTAAAATTATGTAACTGTAGTCTTAGATTAAAGATATTGTATGTCATTCCACATTCTTTAAAATGTTATCTAAAATCTTTCCACCTATATTTTTTGTTTATAAATCATATCTAATTGTTAAAAATGAAAACTCTCCCCAGAATAAATTCATTTCTAGCACTCTAATGTATTTTGATTCTGGATCTATTTTGCCCATAGGACACACTTCAGTTTGGGGAGGAAATTAAGACTTTTCTTTCACAGAACTTTCTATTCCTAGAAATCTCTTCTGTATTACATAGCATAAAAATAAGGATGAAACTTCTTTTTTAAAAAATATGCTTGTATTGATTTTAGAAAGAGGAAGGGAGAGGGATAGAGAAATTGATCCAGCTGCCTCCTGCACACCCCTCCTAGGGGATCGAGCCTCCAATCTGGGCATGTTCCCTGACCAGGAATCAAACTGGTGACCTCTTGATTCATGGGTCCATGGTCAGCCACTGAGCCACACTGACCAAGCAGGATGAGTCTTCATTGGTACTTTTTATATGCTTGAACTACTTTGCTCAGATTTAGGATCATGATTTTCATGGGCCTGCTGGCTATTTTTTTCATCATCTTCTAATTTGAGGCCCATGTTTGACTCACCTCTAATTTTCATACTAGAGGCCCAGTGCATGTAATTTATGCATGGGTAGAGTTCCTAGGCCTGGCCTGCATTCAGAACCAATCAGAGCCTTCTGGCTGTTGGCTGGGGCTTTTCTTCCCCCGCTGCCAACAGCCAGCCCACCTACCTTTGCCCCTTGATTGATTACCCCACTGGCCAGTGGCCTGGGCCTCCCAATGTAGGACGATCATGAAGTGATGGCGGGGCTCCCCCAACCAACTGCATTGCACCCACCATTGCTGGCCTGGTGCCAGCATGGTCATCTGGATGGTCATTCCACTGTTCGGCTGTTCAGTCAATTTGCATATTATGCTTTTATTATTATAGATTCTATGTGGAAGATTCTATTCTCTGCTTTGGTGTCAAATCAGGTGGTTGATATAAGCAGATATTTACCAAGTGCCTAATATATTCAAGAAGGTTTTGAGTTAAAAATAACTCAAGGATTGTAAACTTATTTCAGAGAAAAATATATACAGATAATAAAAGTGTAAACTATTACAAATGTAATAGCTTATCAAATACTCAAATAACAGTCTAAGACAAAATCAAAAGGTGAAATATTGTCCATTGCAACAAAATGGATGGATCATGAGACTATCATGCCAAGTGACATAAGCTAGAAAAGGACAAGAACTGTATGATTTCGCTCATACGGGGGATACAGAACAAAAAGCAACACACAAACAAATATAGATACAGACAACAAAATTATGGTTACCAGAGGGGAAGGAAAACGAAGAAGGTAAAGGTGGTCATATATATGGTGATTGAAGGAGCCTAGACTTGTTGGGGCAAGGCGAGGCGATGAACACACAGTGGACTACAAAGAAGTTGTATTATGAAGTTGTACACCTTAAATGTATATAATGTTATCAACCAATGCTATTCTGATAAATGTAATAGAAAAAGATGTCAAAATAATGGCAAAAAGGAAGAAAAAGGAAGGAAGGAAGGAAGGAAGGAAGGAAGGAAGGAAGGAAGAAGGAAGGAAGGAAGGAGGAAGAGAGGAAGGAAGGAAGGAAGGAAATCAGTAGGCTATGAGTAGTTAAGTTTTTCAGGACTCAAAAGTCAAACATGAAAATTTTCTATTGCATAGAGGTGGGTGACCTTAATTTCCATGTTGTTCAAGGGTTCAACTGTATATAAACCTCCAAGACAAGGCAAGCAAACACAATTCTCAGACAATTGGTAGAAATATAATGATTAGGAAAAAGAAGCAGTTTCCTCTTGGATTTGCAGCTATAAGAATGAATATTCTGCTGCCAGTGACTTCTGCTAGCTAAGTCCATCTGAGAAAGAAGCCAAAACTAAGGAAGTCAAGAAATAGAGTTGCTACATTTGCCTCATCTGTAAAATGGAAGAAGGGAACATGATACTTTGCTCCCTGGAGATAAAGGTTAAAAGACATAAACTCTTAAGACCCCATCCAGCTCTACTTCTGTGATTTTAAAATTTTCTGCCTTTAGTAAATGGATATATGTTTATGAAATATATATAAAAAAGGCTTTTTGGCCAGGAATGGGGGATCAATTGGGGGAAAAGGAAATATATATAAAACTTTAGACAATAAAAAAAACAGGCATTTTTAATTAGAATTTCTTGCTAGTTGTTTTCATTATAATCTAGTTTTTGCTGTATTTAGAAGTGTTTTTCCCCCCAGTTGGGACTATTTTTTATTATTTCTGTCTAACTTTAATTTTATGGTTGGTCAAAAATTCAAGGTGTATAGTCATAATTTCCATAGTCAACATGAAGGCAGAATAGTGTTTGTTAGGAACATAGAAGATATTTCTAAATGTAACAATTCCTAATTATTTTGCTTCTATCCAGCTCTAATGGGGGAGAGTAATCATAGTCAATTTTAGTCATTTTGTAAATTATTTATGATAAATTATAAACAAATAAAGCATTGATAGAACACATTACTCTTTATAGAGCATCTACACTAATAAAAGAGAAATATGCAAATTGACTATCACTTTGCAGTGCCCACTAGCCAATCAGGAGTGAGTATGCAAATTAACCCAATAAAGGTGTTGGCAGCTGCTCCAGGCCTCTGGGCAACACGCAAGCAGGTGGAGAGCGGCCAGGTAGGGTGGGATCCCTGCTATGAGGGGCAAGGCAGGAAGCAGAGGGAGTTACAGGAGTGGTGCTCCAGCTGGAGTGAAGACTGAAGGCAGTGGCCAGAGCGAAAACTGGTGCTGGTAGTCAGGGGAAGGAAGGCCTACTGTACAAATCTTCATGCAATGGGACTCTAGTCCTATCTAATAAAAGAGTAATTTGCAGATTGACCATCACTCCAACACACAAGAGGGCTGCCCCCATGTGATCAAAGATCCTGCCCCCATGTGGACACAAGATGGCCACCACAAGATGGCCAGCAGGAGAGGGCCATTGGGAGGTTCCAGGCCCTGCAAGGGAGGGCAGTTGTGGATGATCAGGCCTGCAGGAGAGGGCAGTTAGGGGTGACCAGGCCAGCAGAGGAGGGAAGTAGGGTGAAACAGGCTGGCAGGGGAGCAGTTAGACATCAATTAGGCTAGCAGGGTAGTGGTTAGCGGGTGATCAGGCTGGCAGGCAGAAGTGGTTAGAGGCAATCAGGGAGGCAGGCAGGCAAGCAGTTTGGAGCCAGCAGTCCTGGATTGTGAGGAGGATGTCTGACTGCCTGTTTAGGCCCAATCCTACTGGGATCGGGCCTAACCGGGCAGTCGGACATCCCTCAAGGGGTCCCAGATTGGAGAAGGTGTTGGCTAGGCTAGCGACATCCCCTACCCCCCAGTGCATGAATTTTGTGTACCGGGGCCTCTACTATTTATGTAAAAGGCTAATATGCAAAGTGTCCCCTTGGGAGTTCAACCAGACCAAGTTGACATGCTATGACATGTGCTGACCACCAGGGGGCAGCATGGAACGAAGGAAGGCCCCAGCCGGTGGCCATCAGCCAGCAGCCAGAAGCCAGGAAAGGAAGACCCCAGCTGACAGCTGAAAGGCCCTGATTGGCCCTGGTCGCCAGCGAGGCCCAGGGACCCTACCTGTGCGTGAATTTCATATACCAGGCCTCTAGTTGTATATAACTTCAATGGCCATCCAGCTCAAAGATTTCAAATCTTTTTGAGTATAAATGATGAGGTTGTCTGAACCCTCTTCAGAGAGAAACACCTATGATTCACAATGATTTCTTTAAAGCATTATGAAGATTAAGAGTACAAAAACAACCACATACAAAATTTTAATGCAAGATGGGTCCTCAGCATAAATGTTAACTGCTAAAATAGAATGAAGGAGTAAATCTTTGTGATCTTGGTGTTGGCAATGGTCTTTAGAAAGGTAAATAGATAGATAGATAGATAGATAGATAGATAGATATTTAAAAAATAGATAGATAGATGGATAGATATAAAAAACCATTAGTGGAAGATAATGCAAGCTCGAAGAACAAAAATATGAATTTTACTTTATCAAAATTTAAAACTTTTGTACTTTAATGACATTATCAAGAAAGTGATAGGTAGCCACAAGACACAACAAAATATTTGCAAATCACATAACTGATAACAGACTTCTAGCTACAATATATAAAGAACACTTACAATTTAACAATAGACAAATAATCCATTTTTTTATTTTATTTATTTATTTATTTATTTTTAAATATATTTTATTGATCTTTCACAGAGCAGAAGGGAGAGGGATAGAAAGACAGAAACATCGATGAGAGAGAGACATCGATCAGCTGGCTCCTGCACGCCCCCCACTGGGGATGTGCCCGCAGCCAAGGCACATGCCCTTGCCGGAATCGAACCCGGGACCCTTCAGTCCGCAGTCCGACGCTCTATCCACTGAGCCAAACCGGTCTCGGCTAATCCATTTTTTTTAAATGGCAAGGGCTTTAAATGGCAATCAAAACCATGGTGAGCCCAGTCAGCGTGACTCAGTGGGTGAGTGTTGACTTATGAACCAGGGGGTAATGGTTCGATTCCTGGTCAGAGCATATGCCTGGGATTCGGGCTAGATCCCCCAGTGTGCAGGTGTGCACAAGGCAGCCAGTCAATGATTCTCTCTTACCATTGATGTTTCTATCTATCTCTCCCTCTCCCTTCCTCTCTGAAATCAATAAAAATATATTGAGATGCCACATCACACCAACTAAAATGGCTTAAAATCAAAGACTGGCAGTATGAAGTGCTGTTGAGGATGTAACAAAATTGAAGTTCTTCCACATTACTTGTGAGCTCGTAAAAAAGGAACAGCCATTTTGAAAAATACATAGGCAGTTCTTCAAAATGTTAAACATAGAGTTATGATATGACTCAAGAGTTCCACTCCTATGTATATACCAGTAGAAATGAAAACAATGTCCACACAAAAACTTGTATTTGAGTGTTTATAATAGCCATGAGTGGAAACAACCCAAATTCCATCAGCTGATGACTAAACATATTCTGTGGTACATCCACACAATATTATTTAGTCATAAAAAGGAATGAAGTACTGATACAGGCTATAACATGGATAAACCTTGAAAACATGCTAAGTGAAAAAGATCAGTCACAAAAGACCACATATTTATGATTCCATTTATATGAAATGTCTGCAATTGGCAAATCCATAGGGATAGAAAGTAGATTAGTGGTTGTCAGGAACTTAAGGAAGAGGAAATTGGGCAGTTATTGCTAATGGGTATGGGCTTCTTTTTGAGCTGATGAAATGCTCTAAAATGATATAGTTGTGATGATTACACAATTCTCTGTGTGTGTGTGTCTGTGTGTACACACAGACACACACACACACACATCCTAGCTAATAAAAGAGTAATATGCAAATTGACTGTCACTCCAACACACAAGATGCTACCCCCATGTGGTCAAAGAGGGCTGCCCCCATGTGGACACAAGATAGCCACCACAAGATGGCCAGCAGAGGAGGGAAGTTGGTGGCAACCAGGCCTACAGGGGTGGGCAGTTGGGGGGAACCATGCCTGCAGGGGAGGGCAGTTGGGGGGACCAGCTAGCAAGGGAGGGCAGTTAGGGATGACCAGGCTAGTAGGGGAGGGCAGTTAGGGGCAATCAGGTCTGCAGGGTAACAGGTATCGATCAGGCGGGCACAAGAGTAAGTTAGGGGGTGATCAGGCTGGCAGTGAAGGGCAGTTAGAGGCAATCAGGTCAACAGGGGAACAGTTAGGCATCGATCAGGCTGGCACAGGAGTGGTTAGGGTGTGATCAGGCTGGTAGACAGAAACAGTTAGGGGCAATCAGGTAGGCAGGCAGGTGAGCGGTTGGGATCCAGCAGTCCTGGATTGTGAGAGGGATGTCCGACTGCCCATTTAGGCCCCCATCTCAGTGGGATCGAGCCTAAACGGGCAGTCAGACATCCCTTGAAGGGTTCCAGATTGAAGAGGGTGCAGGCTAGGTTAAGGGACACCCCTCCCCTCACCCCCATGCATAAATTTTGTGTACCCGGCCTCAGTGTGTGTGTGTGTGTGTGTGTGTGTGTGTGTGTGTGTACACTGAATTGTATGCTAATACAATTGTATGCTAATAATCCCACTGAATTGTATGCTTTAAATTGGTTACATGAAGGGTGACACTTATTGTATATGATTTATACCTCAGAAAGCAGATATTAAGAAAAATAGAAACAGACTGTTGTCCAAAGGCATGCATCAGTTATATTTTCCAGAAACTACATTCAATCAAAAGTCACAAGACAACTGAATATGCTAGAGATTACAGCAAAATATAATATTCTAACACAGAAATTACAATGTGAAAGTGCCCTACACTTAGAATTAGGAGATCTGCATTCTAATTTTTCCTGGATCCCAACCCAAGTTTGGAGGCAAATATTATCAGTTACTTCTGACTACCCATTCTCCTTTTCTTTTCTACCAATAACAATCCCAGAATTTAGCTGAAACCATTTCCACTCAGCTGAAGACTTGCCTGCCTCCTTTGCAGCTAGATGTGGCTATGTGCCCAAGTTTAGCTAAGTCTTGGGTATAAATTCCAGGAAGTCTCCTTAAAGGGAGGGAATGTACCTTTCGTATTCCCTCTGTCCTGTTGATGGAATATAGAGTTCCAGCATTTATCCTGGATTGTGAGGATGAGGGATGGTAAAGTGTCAAGCTGGAGGGAGCCTGTAGAACCACTATACTTACCCTGAGCTGCCTACCACCAGACTTCTTTTATATGAAATAGAAATAATTATGTAAGCCATAGTTATTTTGCTTTATTTCTGTCTGGTGTAATCCGAATACAGTGGGTTTATGAAACATAAAGAATAAACATCCCTTTAGATTGGTTTGGAGGAGAGTTTACTCTTTTTAAAAAAGTTAAAGCCTTCTTTCTGGATGGAATAACTTTTTAAATTAACTTCAGAGTGTAGAGGACCTCCTGGGAGTGCACATGGGCATTTCTTTAATTATTGTCAGCTAATTAAAATTTAAGGTGACAGGCAGAGCCGTGCCCTGGGAACACGCTTCACCAAAAAGGGGGATGTGTTATCACCTTGGCTTTCACCTTTGACCAGGTGTCTGTAATGGGACTTAGGTATGTAAATCCAGTCAAGCACCAGGAATGCTCAGGCCTACTCAAGAATGCAAATAATCTCCTTTGATCCTAACTTTTGATGTAACTTCCTGGTATTTTGGGGATATAAATAAACACAGCTGCTTGGGCTCTGGGTCCGTCTCTCCATCAGAGAGAACTGAGGTCCATTTCTCAATCCCCAGCCACCTCTACTCAGAAACTAGACCCACTCTCTTTCCATGCTGGATGTGGGAAACAAAGAAACACCTATATCAGAGCATGCAAGGACTCCTGATTTGGTCTTCCAGAAGTTTGCTAATAATGGCAAAAAATACCTAGAACTGTACAGATCTGTTTGTCATCACTGCACCTGTCTCCTCTTCTGGAATTTTCATATCAGCTGAGATCAGCCAGGGACTTCCAAACACTCTGGTTTCAAATTTGATTAGTTTGTAGGAGAGGGCAGGATCTTATTCTTTTGAAACAGGTTTCCAGGGGTTACTCTAATTTCTTTTTCAGTCTACTCCAGTTTTCTAACCTAGACTAAATGTTGATGGTTAGTTAACTATTTGCTTGAGAGACATAATAACAACCACTGATGGTTGACAAAGTTTAAAAATCATGCAATCTATTAGAGCCTTTCATGGTTTTATAACTGGTTTATGTTTGTTCAAAATCATATATATATATATATATATATATATATATATATATATATTTGATTTATTATAGAGAGGAAGGGAGAGGGATAGAAAGTCAGAAACATCCATGAGAGAGAAACATCGATCAGCTGACTCTTGCACACCCCCTACTGGGGATGTGCCCGCAGCCAAGGTACATGCCTTGACCAAAATCGAACCCGGGACCTTTCAATCCGCAGGCTGATGCTCTATCCACTGAGCCAAATCAGTTTCGGCTGTTCAAAATCTTATTTAATAATTGCTTTTGAATTACTCAATTCAGAAACCTTATTTTAAAAATCATCTGGATTCAGGCATTCTTAGGTAGGCTTTCACACTATTTCAAAGGAGAAATCCAGAGGCTCTAGTCACTAATTGATTGCTATGCTGTGGTGACTGTTTTAAACAGACTGCTTTCATAATTTTCCAGTTTACTTAAAGACATCATACACCATCTGATCCTGGGCAGATACCCCTAAAATTTTAACTAGTAGAGATAATGTTCAAGTGACTAAAAAGCAGATTTATCACAATTTGTTGTAAGTCCAGAAAATTTTAAAGCAACATCCATGCAAATTCTGCCATAGGAAGAAGTATTAAATACTAAAGAATTCTGACAAATAACTGTTTTTTTCACTTCCTAAAGTTATAAAATCTATTGCCTTTTTAGTAAGAACTGTAAATGTTTTTTGTGTTTATCATTCATGCATCAAGGGCTAAAACTCACTTTAAACACAGGGACAATAAAGTGCAATAAAGTGGTTTCATTGCGGGAAAGTCAGGATTTCATATTAATGTAATGATAACATAGCCAGAAGGTTTTAACTCTAATTAATGAAAATAGATGCTTAAAATTTTTAAAAATTATTTCAATATTAACAGAGATTTTGTTTCAGGAAGATATATCAAAAATATATTCTGTACCAGCCTACTTTTATTTCGTTTTGTTTTTTTCTATCATACTTGACTTTTTCTCTATAAGGTTACACTTACTGATATTTCTTATTTCCACAACTTATGGATGATGCATTGAGACATCTGGGTTTTAACCAGTAAGATTGATGAGTTTTATTGCACTTAAGGATCCTTTTTTGATAAGGACACAACCCACAATCACTTTTGTTTCCTTAATCTTTCTATAGCCCTTCTGTGCAGATTCCAGAATCTTTTAGGAGTATCTCCTTTTAAAAATTTATTTATTGATTGAGGTATTACATATGTGTCCTCATCTCTCCATTAACCCTCCCAACCCCATCCCCCTTTTAGGAGTATCTTTAAATAAATACCCTTTTTCTTTGTATTGGATGCTTACAAACAGTTTTCTAAAACATAGCTGGCCTCCTGTATTTAGGTTGGCACATCAATCCATAAAATAAAATAAAAATTGGCCCTGGCCAGGGAGCTTAGTTGGTTATAGTATTGTCCTGATATGCCAAGGTTGTGGGCTTTATACCCAGTCAGGGGACATACAAGAATCAACCAATGAATGCATAAATAAGTGGAACAACAAATCAATGTCTGTCTCTATCTACCTATCTTAAAATTCAATTAAAAATAAAAATAAAAATTGGGGTTCAGTGAGAAATTAATATCCCATATCACAAATGTATTTTTATTGAATCTAGATAGAAATCTCTCCCAAATTAGAAAACTAACATGTGGTTGCTTAGAATTCCTAAATAGATTAATACTGTTACACGGAGCATGATAAACAGTTCATACTTCCACACAGCCCACATATACATTGTTTGAGAACCTCAAGATCTCTGCTAATATGACTGGGATTTTCTATGTCCCTTTTGTACTCCTAGAACACTACACATTGGTCAACAGAGAGATGGGCCCAAGGCAAAACAGTTTCTAAACTTTATATTTCCAGTCTTTGAAACAAGAAAGATCCCTAGCTTCATCAACAGTAATGTTTAGGGTTTGAAGATGAAAGGTTTCCTTACATTCCGAAAAGTAAAGAGAGCATGATCACAGAAAGACAATGTTTAGAACTGAAAAGGACCTTAGAAAATATTTAACTCAAACCCCCTCTTTAAGAAAAAGAAAAAGAAGACCCCCCAAAATGGGCTATGTCTGCTTTAGGTCAAAACAGATAGAAAGCAGGATGTCACATGGAGTACTGCAAAGAGCATAGCCTTTGTGGTTGACACCATGGATTTGAATCCAGCTCTTCTAGTAACAATTGGAATGGTTTCCCCCTATATAAAGTGGCATTAAAGGGACCTGTTTTCTAGAACTGTAGTGGAAAGGAAATGATGTCACTTATGTAAAATGCCTAGAACAGTTCCTGGTACTCGATAAGTGTTTGGCAAACGTTATTGTCAATGCACAAACTCAAACTGGGGTCATCTGACTCTTCTTGTTCACTGTTCTGCACTATTAATACAGTTGGCCAAGAGAATTCAAATGTTGGCTTAAAATATGAGACTCCAAATGAAATAAATTGTGCATAACCTCAAATAGTTTTTAAAAATTTACTAATCATTAACACAAGCAATACCCAGTTCTTTTAAGGTGAAGTGAATTGCTGCACTTTTCTCAGTGGTTTTTAGCTGTTTTCAGATACACACAGCTCAGTACAAAGAGATGACACAAGGGACTTTTTATCTGCAATGCAGAGAGTAATGCGGAGATAATTTACATCAGAACTTACCGTTAGCTCCATATGGCATGTATTCATCATTTAGTGAGTTCAGCGCCCTATCTTTAGAGCTTCAGAGATCAGGGTAGAAACGGCCCACTAATTTATGCTTGGCTGGACTGGAAATACAGGGAGAGGAAAGGGGTGAAGGGAAATGCCACTCCCTGCAAGAGTTGGCTCTGGAGTTAGGAGTCCAGGATCAACACTGACTTGTTGAGGAATAGCAGCCTCTGTGCTAAGAGTAGGCAAAAGGCAGATGACAGGAGGTGCATTATTTGTGGACTGCAATCATGCATGTTATTCCTGTCTGTCCCACAAAGGACTCGACTGCAGTTAAATGTAGGACTGCTTTCTTTTTGTTCAGCACAAAGAAAGCCTCATTCACACTGGGCAAGTGGGCATTTGCAGCAACATGTGATCACTTGGTTTGTATCAGCAATAGGAGAAGTTGCTCTCAAAAAGTCAAATTAGGAATTAACCCTTTCCTGGAGCCCTTCTTCAGAGCAGGGGAGTGAAGAGAGAAGTACCGTATTCTCCTGTCCCTGTTGAGAGTACAGTACAAAGGGTTTCCCTCCCTAATTGGAAAGGCACGGAATCAGTCCCTTTATACAGATGGAATTTTGATTTTCGTTCCATTTTTTTTTTTTTTTTTTTTTTTGCTTCAGGAGATGTATGATTTTATCAGGCTGGAAGAATGTGGTCTTTTGTCTGTTAGTCATCATGATGAGCTCAGTGAGGGGAAAGAGGGAATTCTGAAACCAATTCCCTGCCCTGCCCCCCATCCTAGTAGTAAGCATATATTTTTTCTATATTTCAAACACGTGAGCAAAATGTACAACCATTTATAACTTCTAGAATATTAAGAAGGATTATGGACTGTTAGGTGTACCCACCCCCAAATCCACATGTTGAAGTTCTAAGCTCCCAGTACCTCAGAATGTGACCTTATTGGAATTAGGGTAATGGCAGAGGTAGTTAAGATGAGGTCATTAGGGTGGGCCCTAATCCAATATTACTGCTATTCTCATGAAAAGGGGGAAATTTGGACACAGTTATTCATTCAGGAAGAACACCAAGTGAAGAGGAAAGCACAGCCTGGGCTGATGTACCAAGTCAAGGGACACCAAAGATCAAAGATTGCTAGAACCTACCGTAAACCAGGTGAGAGGCAAGGAATCGATTCTTTTTCATAGCCTTCAGAAGGAACCAACTCTGACTATACCACAATCTTGAATATCTAGCCTCTAGAATTGTGAGATGATAAATTTCCATTCTTTAAGCCATTTAGTTTGTGTCACTTTGTTATGATAGTCTTAATAAAACTAACATATGAAACTGACTTCTTTCTTTCCCCCCCCCCTTTTTCTTCCTTTCCTTTCCCTTCCCTTCCCTTCCTTACTTCCTTTTCCCATGGAGTTCATGAAAAGGAAAAAAAGCTGGACATAGAAATATAATTTCCCCTTAAGCCATTAATAGACTTTAATGCTTTCGGTAGCATTAAGAAATATAAATATTTGTTAAAAGGCACACCCATACCTAATTTTGACTAAAATTTGGTAATAGTGGGCAAAAGGGGCTACCCGAAGAGTCACATATGCCAATCAATGCTTTGTTCATGTGCTCAAAATCAAATCAATGGCTCCTAAAACACAATGGCTCATTTCAGGCCCTCAGAGAACTCATCTTTCCCTTATATCTTCCATTGTAGCTTTTTCCTTCCTTGATTGAAGGACCCCTTTTTTTGATTTACTAAAAAACTGTCTTTTATCCAGACCTAGCAACAAGCCTCCAAAATGGAGCAGAAGCTATGTTCTACTGTCTTTTTTCTTCCTAAGGGGTAATTCTGCCTGCCAGCATGCCTCCCCTCCACCCCCAGAGAGAAGTCTAACCCACGTTGTCCTTGCTCTTTCCTACCAATTCCAAATGAAAGAGTTTCCAGGACCATCTGTTGGCTATTGTGCTCTTCTGAGTATTTCTTTATCCATGATACAGCATCAAGGCCACCAAGTCTTATAGCTGAATACCTATGCACACTCGCATACCCTCACAGAGTAGGTTTTTGTTTCATAAGATGACGCTACTAGATAATAAGTTCAAACATATGTGCACTTGTGCCTGGTAAGGCCATTTTGTGGGCATGGGATCTTCTTGATTCAAGTGTGCCTGATACCTGTTCTTAAACTAAAGACAATGCAGAACTGCTTGGTGTTCTTAGAGCTGCTGCATCCTCATCCATGATGGGCCTGATACGTCTCCTCATACAATGGCAAACTCTGGATCTCCAACTACCTTGGGCTATAGCCTGAAGTAGTTTCCCAGCCATCTACCATGTTACTACATTCATTGAAGCTGTTCTAGGCAAGTGGGTATCTGTCATTTTTTGCCTGCCCAACATTCATTCCTCCTTCTTCTTGAGTTTTCCTATTATCTGTCCTTAAGGTCTAGGTTCTGACTTTATTTACTCACCTGTAGACCTCTACCATTAGTGAGAGGAAGTGCACATGAACCAAACAAAGCCAATGAAACTTAACTAGGGGCCTTATACTGAAATTTCTAGGGAAGAGGTGCTGTCTTTATTTGACTTAGAGTTGAAAGAATGTTGAAAGTTAAAAGCCTGGAATTTCTAGCAGTCACCGGGTAATGGGACTCTCCAGAGAATGAAGCCAAGATGAGAGATAGATCAAGGGGGAAAGGGTGCGTAGGAATGTTATCTTGACATCACGTGCATCCTTGGGGCCAGCCAAGCCTGAACTTTTCTTATGTAAGCCATTAAATTCTTTTTGCTTAGGCCATTTTGAGATAGGTTTTTTGGCATTTGCAACTGAAAGAATTCTAATATATCCCATTGTTTCCCATAGCCTTTCTTTTGTCTTCTACTTTCTTGTTCTTGTGCATTATGTTTAACCCCATCATAACTGTGTTGGGATGAGCTTCGCTTCAATGTGAATAGGGTATTTATTGAATAGGCTGTTGCTAATTTTGTTTTTCCACTTGGAGAATTTATAGTTAGTTGCTGATGAAATTGTTCCCCCCAATCCAGCAATGCTTTGTTCTAAAGCATAGCTACCTAGAAGGTCAGAAAACATAGTAACATCATTAAACCTTTGACCTAGTTAGAACTTAAAATTGCTGGTATGCTGGTACCATCTGTCTGTCAGATTTTTAAGCATCAGGATGATCTTGACTTATTTCTAGACATTGTCAATCAGTTTATCACATACTATCTGCAAAACAGAATCCAATGACATCTCATTCTAGGCTGAGTATAGAATTTTTTTGGTGGAAGCTTGTATGTGGCTTTGGTTTTGAAGCTGTTATAAAAATAACTGTTTACAGATGGTTTCAATGAATAACAAAAATACCCCTGATTTTTTGTAGAAAATAAGGCTATTAATCCAAATACACTGGAAAAGCTGTTTCTTAGTAATTTCCAAGCAAGGATAAAAAGGAAAATGGCAATCGACACTTAGGTGGTATCTATCCTAGCTGACAGTGAAGGACACACAGCCCCCTTATTCAGCACTTTTAGGACACATCCTACTGAGGAATTAAAATATCTTGGAATTGGAGAGGCCACACTGTTATGGAGTTAGATTTCACTTAGAATGCATGTATGAATCAGACATCTTTCTTAAATCCAGGCTCTTTCTGAATGTCAAAACATCTCCATGGTTGGATGTCTTTGCCCATCAAATGAGAACTCTTACTTATGTAAAGTATTCTCTTGTGCTCAGCCACAACCTCTCTCCCTGTAACTTTAGAATATCAGAATTTTATTTAAGGAACTTAGAGACCATTCCATTGGCACAACAACTACATTGTGTGCCCAGTGATCTGCCTTCAGGAACAGAGTATCTAATCATCTCCTTTGTACCGGCCCTTTCAATATTTTATGACAGCATCTGTATTCTTCCCATCACATTTTCCCCCCTCTGGGATAAATATTCACAAGTACTCCACCCTTTCTTATCCTGGTCAAAAATCTCTGAGATGCTACTTTAGTTACTACCTTTCAATTCCCCCTTATGATATGATACCGTCTCCCCAATATCCTACTACTGTTCATTCAGAGGTTAGGCATTTCCTTACAGGTGCAAAACTAATGAACAAAAAATATACCATTTTCAGTATTTTATATCATTCTAACTATTTTATGTATTTATGTAGAACTATCTATAGTAATAAAAGGGTAATATGCTAATTAGATCAGGTTGGCCAGCCATCTTCCAGACATGCAACTTCCTTCCAGATAAAGCCATGGCAGTGGGGGTTGAGGCAGAGGCAGTTAGGGGCAATCAGGCTGGCAGTGGAGGGCTGTTGAAGGCAAGATCAGGCCAGCAGGGGAGGGCAGTTGGGGGCAAGATCAGGCCGGCAGGGGAGGGCAGTTGAGGGCGAGATCAGGCCAACAGAGGAGAGTGTTGGGAGCATCCAGGCTGGCATGGGAGGGCAGTTGGGGGTGAGATCAGGGAGGCAGGGGATGGCAGTTAGGGGTGATCAGGCAGGCAGAAGGGTTAGAGGCAATCAGGCAGGCAGGCAGAGGCAGAGGCAGTTAGGGGTGATTAGTTAGGCAGGCAGGTGAGCAGTTAGGAGCCAGCAGTCCCAAATTACGAGAGGGATGTTTGACTGCCCCAAAGGGGTCCCGATTGGAGAAGGTGCAGGCTGGGCTGAGGGAACCTCACCCTGTGCACAAATTCTGTGCACCAGGCCACTAGTTATTATATGTAGTTCTCTATATTAGTTCTACCTTGTTAAACACAATAGGGTTGCTTATAAACTGTCTGTCAACGTTTCTAAATTAAATTTGTCAAACTTCAGATCAAGACTGTCAATAGCATATATTTGTCCTGTTGAAAGACACCTTAGCAGCTACTTAGATCACTGGCTCATTTCAGTTATGCTATCATACAAGTTTTCAGGTTTTTAATGTATTTTCATATATATTATCTTACTTGATATTCACTATCACTCTGGAAAGAAAGCTGGGTAATGTATTTTCTCCCTACTTTGCATATGAGGCACTTACTAGGTCCAGTTATAACTAGTCAATGGTAGAGGTAGGACCCAGTCCCTAAACTCTTGTCTTTCAGACTACTGTTTTGCTTTCCCTAAAGCCATTGTCCTTTGTCACCAAATAGCCTCACATTCCTCTTAGATAGTACTACTGCTTGAGCAGCTCTCTGAAAGGGCACAAGTTTAACACCTTTCACCTGTCAGCTGCTACCCAGTAGTCCACACCAGAAACAATTCAGATCTTCAGACTGCTAGAATCTAGTACTCCCTCATTAAATTCCAAGTCTTTACTCCCATCCCTCCTGTTTTATGCACAACTCGTTCTGAATTCAGCAACCACAATGACAATGTTGGAAGCAAAAATAATTTTAAGTGCTCATCTCCCCTTTTCCTTATTTCCTCCCAAATCCACTGATGGGAGTTAGAAACTCAATTTGCCAAATGTTGCAAGCAAGGGCCGGATTAATTTTAAATCACAAACTAATAGTGAGTAATAATGGGGAAGGAAAACAAAACTCTTAATCTGTAGGATTCTCCATATAGAACCTGAATCTTACCCACGTCTTCCTTTCTCCTTGTCTTGAATATATTTCACTTATCTTCAGATTCAATAACTTGAGGGAATGTGGAGCCCGGGTAAGGGATGTGGGTGAAGCCAGGGGGCACTAAAAATGATTAGGGAGGAACTGTGCATCCTTATGGGCAGCACATTAGGCTGGGCAATATTTTCAGGAGTAAATCTCCAGGTAGGAGCAGTACTTTCCTTTCTCATCTCTCCCTAACCCAATGAAAGAGTTCATAAATAAGAAGATGCATGGCTGGGGGCTCTTTCGTTTAAAGATTCTTTGATTAAAAAAAGAAAGAAAAGACATACAAAGAAGGACAAATCCCTCAATATTTGAGGAGAAAAATTTACTAAGTTCTCTTACCTGAATTTACACTGGAGCAGTGGAAGAGGGTAATTTGCTGGGGGTGGGGGAGGCGGATTAATATGCTCAGTGTACTCTGGATAAATGCTCAGATAAAGCATGCTTTGTCCTCCTGCTTCGTGGTTCTGCCAAGACTAAAGTATAGCCCAGGACAGCTTAGCTGTGGTTTTAGCTCCAGACCTCTAGACATTTGGCACAACACACTTTGTTGGTGATGGTTTGGGATTTAACCTTGAAATCAAGTTGTTCTATAATTGTTTGTTGTTACATAATTTAATGATCCAAATTTATGTTATGCTAGTGACTAATACCATCTTAATCTTTTGATGTTCTTGTTGATATGAGTTTTAGACTTTGCATTAAGATTCTTTGTCTTAAGTCATTTGTTACTATTGAGAAATTTGTTTAAAAAACAGGTATTAAAATATTCAATAGTGAAGAGGCGTGAGGTTGTCTAAGACCCCTGTTTTATATCTAGCTACCTATCAAGATCTTAGGACAAGAACTGGAATGTTAAGCGAGCTGCCTGGGGGATAGAGTTGTGGGGGGCGGGGAGAGGATGGTGGAAAAATACATAAAATAGATGGAAAAAGAAAAACAATCCAAAGGAAGACTGAATGTTAGAGTAATTAAACTGATTATTAAAGAAATGACAAAGGCCTAAAGTTTAATAGGTACACAGGTACCAGTGATGTAAAATTTGCTAGGGATAAAGAAAACTTCCTCGCCAAAACCGGTTTAGCTCAGTGGATAGAGCATCGGAATGTGGACTGAAAGGCCCCAGGTTCAATTCCGGTCAAGGGCATATACCTTGGTTGCGGACACATTTCCAGTAGAGGGTGTGCAGGAGCCAGCTGATTGATGTTTCTCTCTCATCAATGTTTCTAACTTTCTATCCCTCGCCCTTCCTCTCTGTAAAAAATCAATAAATATATAATTTTTTTAAAAAGAAAACTTCCTGATCTGATGATATCAAGAGGTTATGGTTAATGTCACCTTGGTTTTCTGGAGGAGATTATGATGTTGCCAAGATTTTCATACTTACTTGGATCATAAAAACAGCAGAACTAGCTAAGAAGCATTGGAGATTCCTGCATTGATTGGTAAATATGATATTGATGTTTTCATTAAGTCGGTTTTTCATGATTTGGGGAGTGAGTAAACCAGTTTGAATTGCTGTGGGAGCTCAAATAAAAAAAGGATGTCATTCTTTTTAGATTATGTGATAAAATGCAAAATATAGTCTTTGGGATCAGAAGATGGGGCTTGTAGTCCAGGCTGTGCTTCACTAGCTGAGTTGCCTTGAGTGAGTCAGCATGGCTCCATGTTCTCTGTATTAAGACAAGCCTAACAATAATGGTTATTTTGGAACTCAAATAAGCTAATAGATATGAATGAAGTTTATAAACTCTATGATGCTATTTTTATCATTTTCCAAGGCTGCTCAGGTTATGAATCTGAAGGAGAAACAAAATAACATGCCCAACTCCGAGTTGGGAAAACAACTCAAGTGAATCTTGTTTTTACTATATTTCCTTCTTCTTCCTTCATCTACATCTTTGAAAAGCTTCATTTACCTGCTATTGTGGCTTTATTCTTCAAGGCTTCTTTATTTGATGTCTCTGGGCCTTTACACTCCTGTTAAGAACTGAGGAAAACATTGGCTGTTGTAGACTTGTCCATTCATAAATTTAAGGGAGCAAGTTATGCAACGTGACCATAGCCCTTAGGAATTTAAATTTACTGACCACAGGTGACTGACCATGATTTTTCTGTTTTTAGTTTTTTTAATTTTTGAAAGGAATGTGGAGGATGGGTGGGTGGGGGTTGAAAGGGTATGGAGAGATAAATAGTGATGGGGAAAATTTAAATTAAAAAATATTTAAAAAATAAATAAAAATAAAAGCAATGTGGTTTCTGCCTGCTCTTCTAGCAATATCCTGGCTTGGGCTTTTGTGGGGTGATAAACCACTAGAAAACAAAAATAAAGTATCTCATACAATTCTACAACTCCCATATGGACATTTTCCAACCACACAGTCCCATAGGATCGTGGCCCGTGCGGCAGAGACATAATCCTCAGTTTATTCATGCCAAATAGACAATCACTCAGTCACCCAATCAAATAAAGGTAACCATCGACACTACCATTGCCATTTTTAAAATGTGAATTCTACTAGTAAAAGGAATATGGCAACTCAACAAAATATTTTTGTGAAACAGCACAATGCCATCTTATCTCTCTCAATAGTAACAAGGCAAGAAACCAAAATTAATAATTTTTAGGTGCCAAACTAAGTATTATTTCACACCTGTATCTTCAGTGATATTTAAAAAATATATTTGAACTTTACAGTTCATTAAGGTTTATTTGAAGACAATAATCACTTTACGAAATGGACATATACAATGATTAACAATGGTATCCTATCTAATAAAGAGGGGATATGCTAATTGACTGTCACACCATCACAAAGATGGTGGTGCCCACAGCCAATAAGGAAGAAATATCCTAGTTGACTACCACGCCCCCAAAGATGGCAGCGCCCACAGCCACGAGATGGTGGCACTCAGTCCTTCCAGCCCCACTGGGGCGGCAGGCACACAGCATGGTTGGGCCTGCCCCCAGGTTGGTCTGGCTGCTCCGCACACCTGAATCTGGAGTCCCCCAGTCCCCTCAGACCTCTGCCGCTCAGGGCCAGCCCAAGATGCAAGCAAGCCTCAGATGGTGGCTGTGCAATCAACACCTGAGGCACAGGCAAGCCTCAGATGGCGGCTGCCCAGCCATCCAGGGCCACCCGAAGCTCAGGTAACCAGGGCCGGCCGAGGTTTATGCTTGTGGCAATGGCAGCAGCAGAGGTGTGATGGGGGCATCACCTTCCCCTGATGGCGGGGTTGCCTCTCACCCCAGAGGGTTCCCAGACTGTGAGAGGAGGCAGGCTGGACTGAGGGACCCCCCTCTCCAGTCCAATGCATAAATTTTCATGTGTTGGGCCTCTAGTAAAGCTTATGATAAAGTATTCATGAAATTATATTCCAGGATAGGTATAGAACTACTTTTTTGAAGAGAATAGCTCTATGGTGACCTGCTTAACTTAAGGAGTTTTCAATTCTTTTATTATTTTTAAAATATATTTTATTCATTTTTTACAGAGAGGAAGGGAAAGGGATAGAGAGTTAGAAACATCAATGAGAGAGAAAAATTGATCAGCTGCCTCCTGCACACCCCCTGCTGGGGATGTGCCTGCAACCAAGGTACATGCCCTTGACCAGAATTGAACCTGGGACCCTTCAGTCTGCAGGCCAACACTATCCACTGAGCCAAACCAGTTAGGGCCTTTTTTTTTTTAATTCAGAGAGGAAGGGAGAAGGTGAGAGAGATAGAAACATCAGTGATAAGAGAGAATCATTGATCAGCTGCCTCCTGCATCTGTTATTGCAGATGACATTTCAGTTTTTTCCCCATATGTCCCTGTTACCTTTTCAGCTCAGAGTAAGTGAATCCATCAATAAGTCAGTATGCAGGCCCTTTAAGAGGAACATCTGGGACTCCAGCAGCCCTTGGTCTCACTCAGCCACAATTCCCACTGCTTTCACAACCAGAAATTAATGGGGTTTTTTCTTCCCAGTCCTGGAACCTTGGGCTGAAGGGCCTGGTGTGGGGCTGCGACCCTTCACTCCCCATGGTGGAGACCTTCACAGTCCAGATATCCCTTCTGGTTTTTAACCACCACATTGGGTGTGAGGCCAGCCCATTTTGAGTCCCCACCCTTCCTACTAGTCTCAATGTCCTTAGTTACAGGGCTCTTATTCAGGTTGTTTCAATGATAGTTGTTCTGCAGTTTAGTTGTAATTTTGATGTTGTCATGGGCAAAGGCAAGTACAATATTTAACTATCTGCCATTTTGACCAGAAGCCACATATGCTCCTTTTAATTCATTAACTAAAAGACCTTCTGTTAGGGTGGACAAATGACAAAAAGGTCCCTCTTCCCTAGCATTAGGATTCATGGTCAATGAAGGACAACTGGAATTCAGCCCCAACAACCCTGACAGAGACCATTGCACAGTATATAAATTAGACTACCATATGGAGTACCTGAAGACATGTTCACTGTTAACTGCTCCTTCCCCATCCAATGACACTGAAGGCGTCATTTCTTTAGCACCAGAAATCTCTCCAATTTCTACCTCCTAGACTTCCTTTAAAATGATCACTCTCTTCTAGTCTCTGTGTTTCTTTCTATCCCACTAAAATGAACCCAAATTCTCCCTCTCTGCTCAGTGATTCTCAAACATTGAAAAAAAATTTTTTTCAGAGAGGAAGAGAGAGATAGAAACATCTATGATGAAAGAGAATCACTGATCTGCTGCCTCCTGCACACCTCCTACTGAGGATCTGGCATGTGCCCTTGACCAGAAGTGAACCTGGGACCCTTCAGTACACAGACCGACGCTCTATCTACTGAGCCAAACCAGTTAAGACCTCAAAGTTTTTTGACTGAGGGCCACCTAGGTGGGGCAGAAGACTCCAAGACACACATACCCCAGCCTTTCCTGCTTTTTAAAGAATTACCTGATAGCAATGAACTATTGCTACGCAAACACATTTTGTGTGGATTTTGTAACTACCAGCTTTAAAAATATTGGTATGGATGGCTCCTATGTATATGACAATACATATTTGTTTTAACGCTTTATTATAGAAAGCCTGTAGATGAAAAAAAAAAAAGGAGTTCTATGGAAAGTAATTTCACAGGGTAATCTGATCATAAATTCCTAACTGGGCAGGTTATGGTGGATAGTCACACCCTAGGCATATAACTTTTTAAGTCAAAGGTTTATCTTTGCCTTAAGCAAGCCCTGTTCATTGTTTCTGTGCATCTAGGTAAACACACCTTTGAAATAAACCACAACCACCCCCAAGAGAGCACATAATCTTAACTATCCTGTAAATCCTACCTTCATGTAATTTTTCTTAGATGCTCTCCTGAATCTCAAATGCACAAAAAGAAACTGCAAACTGTTATTGTCCAAAGCATTTACGTCAGTCTGTTGAGATCTTGCTTTCAGGTGTATCCTCCGTTCGGTTCAAATAAATTTTTATAAAAATTTTCTACAGGTCCGGCTGATGTTGCTCAATGGTTGGAGCATCAGCCTGCACATGGAAGGGTTGTGGGTCCGATTCCTGGTCAAGGACACATACCTGGGTTGCAGGTTTGCTCATACATGCGGGAGGCAACTGCTTGATGTGTCTATTGCACCAATGTTTGTCTCTCAGATGGACATTGGTATATCTCTCTGTCTCTCTGTCTCTTTCTCCCCCTCTATCCTGCCCTCCCACTCTCTGTAAAAATCAATGGAAAAATATCCTAGGGTGAGGATTAACAACAAAAACACCTTTTTTTTCCCTACAGGTTTGAATGTTTTGTTGTCTTCTTGTTTCGTTTTTTAGGTCTGGATATTCTTACATCAACAAACTTATAGGTCATAAATTGCATTGACCTATATAGACATCGCTATCCTACTGTAGGATTAATCAAATAATCCATCTCAAACAAACAGATGACAATGGAGGTGAATGAATGGTAGTTTATAACTAAAAAGCTGGAATAGTAACTCTGAAAAAACAACAAACTCAATCCAGCATTGATACTAATAACAAAGCAATCTTCTCCCAAATTGAGGACACTTCAATAATCTACCCATGCCTGTGCAAGAGAGGAAGAGACTTTCCTCTACCCTTAAGGTTCTTTTGAATGGTCCAATAATCAAGTAGACAGGAGCCAGGTTAGCAAGAAAAAAGTAACTTAATTTAATACATACGCATGCATGGGAACCCAGCATACACGAGAGAGTCAGAGCCCCCAAATGTAGGAAAGGTTCAGAGACAGAAAGGAAACATGGGTATATCTGACCTAGGGATAAGGTAAAGGTGCCTTGAGAGTTTCAAATGGCTATACAGGACAATAAAAAGTACAGATGTTTAGTAAATAGAGGTTTGTCGTGCCCTGCAGGTAGGTAAAAATAAAAATGGTTACCGCTAATAATCTCTTATAACGGGGAAGACCCTTAATTCAAGTTCTTCGAGGTAGTTAAGGCAGAGGCAGAAGTTTCTCTTGAGCCTATGGCTAAAGTTGCCTTTGGATCAAAATAACCTGAGACACATCTCAGGTGGCTCGCTATGAACTCCCATACATGTTTATGTCGGAGCTTTGCAAATATTGCCAAGTGTTGCCTGGAAGCCAGGTGACTATTCAGTTAAGACCTCAGTAAACTCTAGTCATGTGCTAAATTTTTATTTATGAATACCAAATACTTCATTCTTAACAACTCAGCAGTTATTAATAAGTAACCTTCACACACACACACACACACACACACACACACACACACGCACATACACACACTGAAAATCAAGGGCATCAAAAGCCATTTGCTAAGATCCAATGAAGAGATGTGTATTTTGGAATCAGTTTGTGGAACATCAGGAGGATGCTTGTGGCTATCAGCTGGCTATAGTCCATACCTTGAAAATCACTGCTTAGGTGGTTGACTTGTTTTTTGACTCAGCTTCTTAAAATACTGGTTCACTCTTCCTGTCTCTCACTTTGCCACTGCAAAGACATTCTCCCTTGTTCCCTAGCCAGCTTTCTGGTGCTCCCCTGCCTGGTCCTCTAAATCCCCCGTCTTTCATGGAAGTCCCTCTCCAGGAAGGAGAATCAGAGGTTACCCACTAACTGGGCATGCTCCACCTTGCAGTATCTGTGATGGTCTAATGAGAGGCCGTGAGTGAAACACAGTGGAGGGCAGTCAGAAGACCTGGGCACACACCACTTCTGCCTTGACAGCTGTTTGACAGCAGTCAAGTTACTTCACTTCTCAGCATAGATTCCTCCTCGATGAAATGGAAATGATAATGACAACCTCCCAGATTTCTTGTGAAGATCAAATGAGATCATCTAAATGATAAAACATGGTAAAGTATACATTCATTTATCAAAGTAACACGTGCTATTGCTGCAGACAAGCGGTATTGATCCAAATATCTGGACTACCCTATTTACAAAGTACAACTGACATTAGGAAACTATCATGCATAAGAATGACAAACAACAGAGACCGCCTGTCAATGATGAAGATAAAATGCAAGGACTTCACAGGCCCTATAGAATATGGAGGAAGAATGTGAGTTTCTGATTTAATAATCCTGAAGCATGTTATATGAAGAACATATCTCACTGGTTCTGACTCACCCTCCCTCCTCTTTCCCTGCTTCTTATGGGTGGGACTTAATTCAGAGGAATTCCAAACATTAAAAATGAAGGTGTTTTTTCCCCTCTCCATCCCACTGGAGAGTAGGAGCTCCAGGGAGGATAGATGGCACTGAATGCTAGGAATTCTTCCCTCCACCCAGTCAGGAACGTGTCCTGCTCTGTGGCAGTTAGCAGGAATGTCAGAGCTGCCAGATAAAGCCCAGAGCTTGGTGGTTGTGGGCTTGGTGTTTAGAAGGGAGCCCTGCAGAACCAGGCCCTCCTCAAGATCCCCCATGCTCTGGCTCAGAGGAGACAAGAAATGGAGCTGCAGGACTAGCTTTTGCAGACAACGAGTGAAGAGACAGCTCAGCCAGATGTATGAAACAAAGTCATGGAAGCATGTTCAGTCTTTGAGGAAGCACTGTCTTTGGAATCAGCACATTCATGGGCTTGACCACTGGCTATGCTGCTCACAGAGGAGCTGCATGGCCTGAATTAGATACTCTATGAACTTGGGCTTCCCCATCTATAAAATACAAATAATACTATAGTACCTACTTCTTATGGTTGTGGGGAAGACTGAATGGAATAAATGTATATAAAACACTTGTCATTAGATAGCACTTGCCCACAAATTGGGGCTATCAAGCCTCTTTTACATGACTAGATTTTAAGGTCTTAATACCCAGCATTCACTCAGTATTAAGTTATATGATGTGTTTGCATATGGATTACCTCTTTTAAATTGCATTAAGCAGTAGTGTGAACTTAAGCATCCCAGGGATGATTTGTAGATATGTTCATCTTTTAGAACAAGCAACAGAATGTCAGCCTTGGCAGTTATCATAGAGCCTCGTCTTAGCTCTTGTCCATGTCCTATCCCTATCTCTATCCATATCCCCCTCCCTCTCCCTCCCCTCCCCCTTTCCTTCCCCTCTCCCTCCCCTATCCCTATCCCTATCCCTATCCCTATCCCTATCCCTACCCCTATCCCTCTCCCTCTCCCTCTCCCTCTCCCTCTCCCTCTCCCTCTCCCTCTCCCTCTCCCTCTCCCTCTCCCTCTCCCTCTCCCTCTCCCTCTCCCTCTCCCTCTCCCTCTCCCTATCCCTATCCCTATCCCTATCCCTATCCCTATCCCTATCCCTATCCCTATCCTTATCCCAGTTTTTTCAGTGAATTTCTAGTCCCAGGCAGCTAAAAGGCTTCAGGGGTTTTGTCAGTTAAGGTTGCCCTGGAGGGGCATCTTGGGCAGCCAATCTGCCTACCTGATCCCCTTATGCCTGGGTCTCAAAGTTTAATCTGCACTGGAAAAGGCTTGCTCGGCCCACAAGTCATCGCAGGGTTCTCCTGGCCTGCTGTGTTGCTTCCTTCCGCCAGCCTCTGGGAGGCAGATGCGGAGTGGCAAGATTCTCTTTTAGCTCAGACCAGAACTCCTGGGGCAATATGATCCTGCAGCCTGACCCTGACTCTCACTCAGTATTCCTGAAGTCATGCTGCTATTCCATGTCCCTGGGCCCCAAATCTCGATTCCTACAGTGACATTGGATCTGTGTACCTGATAGACTCCATTTTGGATTTGTATTCTCCTCCTGGCACAGTGGGGATGAGGATGGCAGCTCCGACCTATTTCTTGAAGTCTCTCTGAGTTTCCTAACAATCTTTCTTCCCCAGGCCTGGTCCGCTGTGATATCAGCTATGAATTCTGGATGTGGAATTCCATATCCAGCTGGAAATAAACTGACCTCTCCATGGATTGCCTATTATACTGGTACCTGCATAATGCTATCTACTTCTCCATGACCTCAGAGAAATTTCATCCTTATTGGTAGTAAATATTTTCTCAGAAAAACATGTAAGACTAATGGTTATATTGACCTTCTTGAATTCCTAAAGGCTTGGCCTGAGACAAGCTGGGACAACAGCTCTTTGAGTTGGCAGGGAGGCCAGGGAGCAACGGCCTGTGAGATGACAGGGACTCAAGATGGGATTTGGAGGAACTGTCCTGCATGAGAGTGTGGATCATGGGCAAGGGCAGACTTCCTGCTGCATTTAACATCCCTCTTCCATACACCTTCGACATCATCATCTACACATCACTGACTACATTACATGGATCTTTCTCTCCTGTGAGAGTGAAAACCTGACTGGGTGGATACCTGCCACATGATCAATGCTCAGTTATGGGAGATGCTGAGGTGATGAGATTCAGGGGTGAGGTGGACACCCAGGGCTCATCCTTGGATCCAGGATTCCAGGATGATGGGCTGTAAAATAGACTTGAGGATTCAACCTGAGGTAACTCTAATGGGAATTCAGGTCTGGCAGGAGTAGTAGAGGGTGGGAGTCTGACTTCATGCCAAGCTTAACAAATAGTAAGCCTGAGGCAGTGATTATTAACTTGCCTTAGACAAAATTGGCTCAAGAACTGAAGGGACGTTGAATTGAATGTGGACCACTTTGAAAGTCGTGGTAAGATTGAAGCAGAGGAGAGAAGTTAAGATCTGCTACAACCTTAAAATTATTGAGACACTTAATAGATTGGATTTAGGCAGCAACCACACAGTTTGGCTTTCTTGAATTACTACAATGATAAAAGCAGTAGATTTTCACGATTTGTGTTTACTATGTTCTAGAATGTCACTGGAAATGCTGGAAAGTCACTGTGCCCGGGGAAAATACAGGGTTAGGTTCACGTGAGCCTGTGGTCAGATGTTCATCAACCAATCGATATGTAACTTTGTTTTACATGTGTTACTTTTTAAAGACACCTTGTTTCCTTCTTTAATGTATATTATAGAGTCATTAACATTGAACTCATGGTCAACAACACTGCAACCTAGGATGGAACAGAGCTTATGGAACGCTCACATTTTCGAGTGTTTTTTTTTTTTTTTTTGTACTTAGGAAGACTGGAAAGCACTTCAGAATGACATTTGGGAGTTCTTTTAAAAAGCAAAAACACCAACAAACAGCAAAAAAAATGTGAAAAATGTGGCACTAAATAGACCACTTGTTTACAGCTTAGTAGCTGAAACGGGAAGGCAGAACATCGCCTTGTTCAACCTCAGCTAGGAATGTGTCTGTCAGCTGACTCACATGTTTCGCTTTTCTGCCCATACCCATAAATGACCATGAAAGTGCCACAAACATTGATTCCAGGGTTACATATAAATTTTAGGGAATTGACAAACACACACTCCACAAATAATTTATCAAACACCTATCACATGGCATTGAACTAGGAGCTTTACACATATAAAGCAATATGTGTGCCAAAAAAAGTTCATCTGCTTTTCACTCTTCAAATGAGATGACTCAGAGTTAACAATGGTGGACATATCCTTAGCTCCAGGCTATCACTGTTGGAAAAAGTAGGACTTGACAAGATTAATGTCATATGTAATTTTTACACCAAGCATAAGGATATATTCATGGGCTGGAAACTTATAACAGGCTGAGCTTCTGCTCCTCTTGGAAACTTCTAACTCAATAGTCTAGGCTCTTATAGAAAACTAAAACTGCATTGCGTACTCAGCAACAGGGCTACTGACTTATTCTGCATACAGTCCCATAAGATTGTGCACTAAGGTCTGAAGAGAATCTTTTGTTTTTTAAACATATTTTCATTGTTTTCAGAGAGGAAGGGAGAGGAAGAGAGACAGAAGCATGAATGATGAAAGAGAATCATTGATCAGCTGCTGCCTGCAAGCCCCATACTGAGGATCCAGTCTGCAACCCTGGCATGTGCCCTTACGGGGAATCTAACCCTCACCTTCCGTTTCATAGGTCGACATTCAACCACTGAGCCACACTGGCTGGGCTAAAGAGAACCTTCTTTATGGGAAAACATGCCCAGTAGTTAAGAGCACAATCATTTTTTCAAGGAAAATCGTGTGAAGCCAGCAAGCAAATTTAAAGAGACAAATATTTCTTTCAGGGCATTGACTGTGAAACGAGCAAGCTCCAGAACATACCAAGTTCTGAAGCTTCATACCTGCTAAATGATGTCTCGTCCAACAACCTATGAATCTATAGTCTTCGTATCTGCTGCCTGTGTTCCATTTAGGTCAGTCTGGACTCTGTTCCAAACTACATGATACTTAATCTTCCTCTCGTCTTTGCTCTTATCACCATGTCTTCTTTTCCCAGACAAATTGCCCTTGCCCAGCAAGGCTCAGTTCTGTCTACATCTGTCATCAGACTCTCCTGGACCTCCTTAGCCCTTTAGGTCTCCTTTAATATGGAGAATATGGACCATTCAAAATCTAGCTCTCTTCTCACCTCCTCTGTAAGGGGAAATAATAATGCATAGCCCTCAAGACTTAAGCAGGCTAGCATGTGAATGTGCCTAGCACTGGGTCTGACACAAAGCAGATGCTCATCAATGCTGGTAATTCTGAATGTGAATTATGTTTTCACTTTAGTTCTTATACCTTAATTTTTTTGTTGTTGCTGTTACCCTGTCAGATGCAAACTTTAGGAAGAAAAGAATAACATCACAAGAGACAAGGCAACAGTAAGAAAGAACATGCTCTGGGCCAGTGATTTCCAGATTTTGAATTTTATGGACCATTGCAAGAATTTGGGGGACTGCCGAACCGGTTTGGCTCAGTGGATAGAACGTCGGCCTGCGGACTGAAAGGTCCCAGGTTCGATTCTGGTCAAGGGCATGTACCTTGGCTGCGGGCACATCCCCAGTTGGAGGTGTGCAAGAGGCAGCTGATCGATGTTTCTCTCCCATCGATGTTTCTGACTTTCTATCCCTCTCCCTTCCTCTCTGTGAAAAATCAATAAAATATATTTAAAAAAAGAATTTGGGGGACTTACATCAAGTTGATTAATATTTCCCTCCTGCCTGAAATCTCCCCACTAACATTTTTACTTTATATGATAATTTTTACAAAATAAACACATTATAAAGACAAGAAGGTAAGAAGGACATAGTATCGCAAGTTTTTGTTCTGAAAATGAATATATCCATTCATTCATTGGCCAAATGTTTATTAAGTGATATGCACTAGAGATTCTGTGTGCTGAGATACAACAGTAACTATGACAGGGAAGGTCCTTGTACTCATGGAACTTACTCTTTTCTTTTTTCTTTTTTTACCAGAAAATTTATCTGGGAAAACTCATGGCCAACCAGTACCAATCCAGTCTTGACCATACACTGGCTTTTGAGAGTACTTAGTCACTAAATAAACTCCCATCCCTGCATCTAATCTCTGAAGGATGGAACAGGAAGGTGTCACCCTGTACAGAGACTGAGGGTATAGAGGCAAAAAGCAAAACCAGCTCCTCTGAACAAGCACCTTCTGTCTCTGGGGCAGCGAGCATGCCAGGTTGAGGCCTGGGCCTCAGGCCGGATACTCTGTGAGAACAGCCCCCATATGAGCAGAAATCCTTCTAGAAGTTATCATTTTTTACCACAAATGACAACAACATTGTAAAAAACTAGTCCAGTGAAACTAGAAATATAGGGCACAAACAATTTGAAACAGTTGTCCAACTGTGGAGATAAACCCCGAGAAAAGAGTAGAGCTGCGGGGGATGAAAACCTGGCTCTATTTAGGAAGTTCATCTGTTTGTTTCTCACCGGGATTCAAAAGCAAATAGCTAGAGGCTGTAAAATATGAGCATTCGAAAGTGTTATAGAAAATATTAACGCTGTTAAAAGCTTGGAGCACCCAGTCAATAAAAATAAGACACTTGACCTCATTTTGAAATCCAGAATTAAACAAACTAAGGTAAGAATAATACTTGTGTTTCATTCCAGCACACCTTAGAGAGAAATAGGAGGAGAAGCCCCAGGGATTGATAAGTCTCCTGTAATATATTGAATTATTAAGTTGGATAGAGAGGACATTACAGGTAGGTATACATGGTATTTCCTTCCTAAAAGTCACAGTTAAGGGGCTGTAGCATCTATCACAAACTATCAGAACTTGTCACAATACTTTCATTATGTTCATAGATTGAGAGACTCACATGACAATCTCCCGTGTCCCAGCCCAAACTCTGTAAAATGGAACAGACATACATTCTATATTCCAGAGAACTCTTGGGAGCTTAGGTGTGTGTTTACTGAAAATAATACATACAAACCCTACTACCTTTGCAGGGCCTGCCTCACTTCCAAGAGCTTCCCGCCCTATAGCTTTACACTGCCAGGAGGAAGGGAGCAGGAGGTGCGTGAGTGCTGCCTCCTGGACACGTGGGAATAAGACAGAAAAGAAGATGATCAAGAAATCACAAGCAGAAGGTACTTCCGTGTCACAGCATTTCCAGATTAAAAATAAACAGATTTACTAAAATTAGCCACAGTGTTGAACCTTAATCAGAAAGCTTTAACTAAGGCAAATGGTTTCAATGCAGAGATGCAGACAACTTTCTCAACTTCATACTATAAACCACAGCAAGCAAATTAATTATTCCCAGATGCTGGGATTGAAGAATGCTTGCTGAATTGTTTTGCTTCTCAAACTCTTCAGTATAAACACATTCACAGGAATGCATTCCCTTTTTTGGCTCCCAACATGCAAGTAATTATACACTGTGCAGGATAATGTTGGATGAGCTCTCCTTTGAATACCAAGCAAGTTCTGGATTCTGTCAGCCTTTTGGAACTGTGTCCACAAACATTTTTCTCTGACAGTCTTTAGTAACAACTTGTATACAGATTGTTTCAAATTTATTTTTAAAAAGTTCAACAGCAGTATAAGCCTCATTTCCAAACTATGCTAAACTCCTTAAGACTTGGAGGCACAATTAACCTCAAATATAGAACAGCTGTTGTCCTGCATTAAGAATAGCCTTTCTGCAATCCCAGTGAGAGGTCAGAAGTCATAATAATAGTGTTTATATTTTTATATTCTTTGCATTTTGCCAATACATAAACAAAGAGGGGGGGAACAGATTGTGAATTGAGAATATGTTTAAGATTAAACATAGATTCTCTAATTATGTCCAGAATAATGTAAGAGTCATATTTTCTATTCCAACTCTAGATTTTCACAGGGCAAAGAAAAATGTGCCTGTGGATAAATGAATTATGGAGGGTTGTTTTTTGTGTTTGTGTGTGTTTTTTTGGGGGGGGGGTGGGAAGGGTAGACGGCTATCTTGGCCTTCAAACTTCTTAGAATAAATAAATTCTGTGGACTTGCTCTGGGCTTTTTTTTAATTGAATTTATTGGGGTGACATTGGTTAATGAAATTATATAGGTTTCAGGAACACAATTCTACAGTACATCATCTGTATATTGTATTGTGTTCACCTCCTCAAGTCAAGTCTCATTCCATTACCATTTATTCCATTCCCCCTATACCCCTTTCTATCTCTCCCCATGTCCCTTGTTCTGGGTCTTTATAAAATGAGGCAAAGTGGAGTGTATGCGTGTATGTGTCTGTGTGTAAAATGTGTGTGTGTGTGTGTGTGTGTGTGTGTGTGTGTGTGTGTGTTAGAGGGGTAGATAAGGAGGTACAGGGGAAAACTCAGGAACTGTTAAAGAAAAAAACACACAACTCATTTTCTACAAAAGGAAAGAGAAGTCTACAGGCATGCCAACAGCAACACAAATGAAAAGGAAAGTTCAAGGAAAGTTGATATCTAAAAATAAATAAATAAAAGGAAATTCAATGAGAAAACAATATTCAGGTCAGGTCAGAGCCCAGAGGGGGGAAAACCGCTCATTCAGAACTGGGCTGTCGTCCCGCTTTTTCTGAAGTGAGCAGCTGCCGGTGATTGAAACCAGCCTCCGCAGTTGGGTCCTTGCCGCCATGGCAACCCTCCTGTGTCTGTGCTGGAGTAGCTGGCACAATGCGGTGGTCCCAGGGCCCAGGAGCGCTCTGGCTACAGATCAGGGAGGGGGTTTGTTTCTTATGTGCACTGGGAGATTTTGATTCTGGAGTTTATGGTTGGCCATTGTAAACTTGTCCAACCTATAATAAAACTGACTTAGGGGGAAGATTTTCATGCAAATAGCAACATGGAAAGCAAGCATCCAGGTGTTCAATAGGCAAATAACTTGTTCCTAGTCTCTTTTAAATTCTCTCTTACTAAACCCTAGTATCATACCTGGTCCCTTGTATTGCAACTTTAGGAAATTGTTTGAAATAATGCTTAGCTTACTTTTTATATTTGTAGTTTATATAACACACAACCCTAGAAGGAAAAAGTATCATAGTCTTGTGACTTGAAAAGGTTAGCTAGTAATTAATTGAAGACTTTGAAATTAAAAATTTAGTCTTTAGCTTATATATTGTTTATGCAGAGCCTCAATAATTGGCTCACTCAAGTATTGAACTCACTACTTTGATTTCATGAGTACTACAAAATAACAAATTTATCTACTAGCGAAGTATAAAGAAAACCGCAGCATAATAATCTTATGATATAGCATCCTATCTAATAAAGAGGGAATATGCTAATTGACCATCACTCCATCACAAAGATGGCTGCACCCACAGTTGAGGCCAAGTTCCCATAAGGAGCCTTAATGAGCAATCAGCAGGGACCTGAGACTATGTCCTCTCCTACTCCTGTAGGGTTTGACAGGAGACTTCAGGCCACATCCCTCACCCGGGGAACCTCAGGCTGCGCCTCCTGTCATGCCACCGGGCCTGGGGACCTCAGGCCATGACCCTGGCCCTGGCACCAGGACAGGAGACCTGAGGCCATGCCCCCCACCCAGTGGGGCTTGACAGGGGATCTCAGGCCATGTTCCCCACCTGGTGGGGCTTGATGGAGGATCTCAAGGCATGCCCCCACCCCGGTCTGGGCTGGGGAACTTCAAGCCACGCTCCCTGTCCTGACACTGGGCCAGGGGACCTGAGGCTCTGCCCCCTGCTCATTCAGGGCTTGTCAGGGTGTGACTGACCAGGTCTGGATCTAGCCTAATTGGGGGGTGCCGGCTCTGGGTTTCACGCGATTTTGAGGCACATGTGGGTGGGCAGGGACTTGACTCTGGGTCCTGTGGGGTGCCCCAGACTCTGACAGGAGGAAGGTTTTCATATACATTTTACTAATTTTCTTTGATCTCTGATCTTTTTCTATTATAGAGAAAGGGCAAATAGCAATATTAAATTATTTCCTCTAATGAATCCCCTTTTAATGTGCATGAATTTCATGCACCAGGTCACTAGTAGTAAATAATAGCACAGAGGTTAGAGCCATAGCACCTGGGTTCCAATCCTGCCATTTTATTTGCTGTGTAAACTTGGGCAAATTATATATAATGTTCTGAGATATAGCTCTATATATAAAAGCCTAAGCAAAAGAATGATCAAATGACTAAATGACTGAACGACCAGTCAACCAGTTGCTATGACATGCACTGACCATAAGGGGGCAGACACTCAACACAGGAACTGCCCCTTGGTGGTCAGTGCACTTCCACAGTGGTAGTACTACTCAACTGACCAATGGGCACCAGACGCAAGCTCACGGCTGGCAAGCGCTTCTGCGGTGGCACACACCTCTCTTGCTTCCACAGCAGTGCAGCAGGGCCAGGATGAGTGGGAGCAGCACAGCACTCAACATGGGCTCAGGCTCCTCCCGAGTGGCTTGCTGCTTGCACACTACTACATCCCTCAGTGGATGTCAAACTGCTGGGTTTGGCCTGATCCCCACAGGCCTGGCTGACATCCCCCGAGGGGTCCCAGATTGCGAGAGGGCGCAGGCTGGGCTGAGGGACCCCATCAGTGCACAAATCCATGCACCAGGCCTCTAGTTGTGAATAATGCTGCAGTGAACATGAAAGTGCAGATTTTTCATTTTTTGAGGAACTTCCATACTCTTTTCCATAATGGCTGTAGCAAGTTATATTCTCATCAATAGTTCCTTTGCCAACACTTGTCATCTTTTGACTTTTTGATAATAACCATTCTAACAGGTGTGAGGTGACATTTCATTGTGGTTTTGATTTGCATTTTCCAGATAATAAACAATGTTGAGCATCTTTTCATATACCTGTTGGCCATTTTTATGTCTTCTTTGGAAAGATGTCTATTAAAGTCCTCTGCCCATTTAAAATTTCTTCTGCTTATTTTTTGCTATTGAGTTGTATGAGTTCCTTACATATTTTGGATATGAATGACATACATCAGTACTCCTGGGGCTTGTTCAAAGGTTTCTGATTCACCCCACAACTCTTCCACTGGTATAAAGAGCCAACACATGGGGTCAGATGCACACCTCTCCCGATGTCCATCCAAACTAGGTCATGTAATTTCTTATAAAGCATGGAGTTGCATTAGGCTCTACAGTGGGGCCGGCCTGAAACTGGCTTTATTCTATAATCTTGTTTTTCTGTTTCCACTTCCTTAATTAAATGGGAGAAGAATACCTGATAGGTATCAATAAAGAAAAATACCTCATAGGTATCAATAGTTGCAAAGTACTTTTACAGATCTTGTTGGGATAGTTGGATACTTTCTATATAAATAAGCTATTCCTCCCACCAGAGGATTTATGACAGTTTGTAATCCAGTGTATCTGAGGCTGAGAGGTTAACATTTTAGTCAGTATTCTCAAGCCACATGAATTCAGGTCCAAGAACAAGGACAAGACATCATTCTGGGACCTCAAAAAAATAAGTCAACATCTATTTCAGTTTTCAAAATGGCAAAGTCCTGTTTTTATACAATGATTTACAATAATTCAAAGTGCAATTATATACCTGAAGAGCTGGGCATGCTAAAAAATGCTGAAAGGACTAAGACTGAAATACAAAGAAAAAACATTTTTAAAAAATCAAGGTCACCCTGTAATTTAACACATATCCTGTTTTCTAAGGAAACAAATGTACTACCAGATCCAGGAAAACTTTGCATGGAAAATATTTTGGAGGCCAGAAGCAAAATTAGAGAAAGGCCATATTCCATGGTTGAAGGAAACAGAAGCTGCACCTTGAAGAAATTCAGAGTGAGCTGAAGCTATGACAGGTTGAGAAGACACAGAATTGGGTAAATTGGCTTTATTATCCCAGGAATTTTAGTGTGTGTGTGTGTGTGTGTGTGTGTGTGTGTGTATTTATTTATTTATTTATTTATATAATTGATTTTTTACAGAGAGGAAGAGAGGGCTAAAGAATTAGAAACATTGATCAACTGCCATCTGCACACTCCCCACTCCGTATGTGCCCACAACCAAGGTACATGCCCTTGACCAGAATCAGACCTGGGACCCTTGAGTCCGCAGGCTGATACTCTGTCCACTGAGCCAAACCGGTTAGGGCCATCCCAGGAGTTTGAAATGGAAGCACTAAAAAGAAATCTCCTTTTTCTACATCCTACTCCACGAATTAAAGTTGTCTTATATAAGGATAAGGAGGTTGCCGGGAGCATTTAGCTATACTGACAAGAAAAGGGAAACCCAGCTAGTGTGGCTCAGTGAACCAGAAGGTCATGGTTCAATTCCTGGTCAGGGCACATGCCCAGGTTGCGGTCTGGATCTCCAGTATTAGGAGGTGTGCAGCAGGCAGCCGATCAATGATTCTTATCATTGATACCTCTCTCTCTCTCTCTCTCTCTCTCTGTCTCTCTCTCTCTCTCTCTCCCTTTCCCTTCCTCTTTGAAGTCCATTAAAAAAAGTTTTTTTTTTAAGAGAGAGAAGGGAAATGATGAGGTAGAGGGAAAACTGGGCTGGAATAAGTCAGGAGACCTGAGGTCCTGTTTCACTTTGGTCACTGGTTAATATGTGACAGGCTACTTTCCCTCTCTGAGATATTAATACTCATGGTGGTGGTGGCGGCAGCAGGAGAAGCACCAGTAGGAGCAGCAGTAGTCGCAGCAGCTGTAGTTTTAGCTGCAGGAGCAGTAGTGGTAGTAGCAGCAAGAATAGTAACAATAGCAATAGTAGTAGTAACAGCAGCAACAGCATTAGTGCTAGTAGAAGCAGCATAGCCATAAGAGTAGCAGCAGCAGCATTACTGTTAGTAATAGTAGCAGCAGCAGTTGTAACAGCTGTAGTAGAGTAGCAAGAGCAGTAATAGTAGGAGTTTGCATTTATTAAGGGTCTATGGTCAGGCACTCAACTAGGAACTATGCAAACATGATTTCTTTTAAACTCCACGGTGACCTTCCAGTGTAGGTTGTATTTCCCCTGCATTTAACTAGTGAGGAAACAGGACGAGATGTTAACTAAATTGCTCAATGCTACTTTATTGGTTAATGAAAAAATCTGGATTTTAAATCTGGATGTACCTGATTCCAAAGTCTTGCCACATGGTTCTGGGAAAACATTGTGACATGGAGCAGTGTTTCTCAAACTTTAATGTGCTTATAAGCCATGTGGAGATCTGGTAAAAATGGAAATTCTGATGCAATTGGTCTGGTGTGATGCCTGAGATCCTGCTTTTCTAACAAGTGATCAGGTGATGCTACTGGTTCTAGGAAGCACGCTCTGAGGATAGTGAAAAGAGCATGCTTTCCAGTCAAGTGTGTGACTTCAGTTTGCTCATCTGCAGCACAAAGGGGTTGGATAAAGTGAGTTTTAAGGTGCATTCCAGCTCTGAACGTTTACTATTCAAGGTAGACTGTGGTATTAAGAAATCAGATCACACAGGAATGACTTTTAGCCACATTAATTTTTAAACTGGTCTCAGATGAGATTCTGACTGTGATTTATGTATCTTTCTGCCACATCTCTGACAGGTAGGATCAGACCCTCTCACTCCAATTACATTATTGTTAAGCTTTAGGCTGAGCGAAATCTTACTGAGAGAGTTCAAAGCACTTCTTTCCATAAGCATCTTTAAAGATTATAAATGTAAAAATAGTTTCTTATAAGACACTTAGATGGCAGGGTTTTTTCTTTTTAATAACAGAAATGAGAAGTCTCCAAAACCACAATGGTAGCACAACATATAAATATATGTTAATGCCTCATCTTAAAGTCTTACAGAAATTGAGGTTTTCTGAGTTAACAGAATAGACTTCATCACAGATGGTCTGAATGATAAAAGGAACCAGCACACCAGTGTAGCGAGACTAAAAACACTGCTCTTAGCTGAGCATGCTGAAAACTTTTAAAGAAATCTTTCTACATATAGCTCTGCTGAGCGCCGAAGGAGAAACAGTTTTGATTGGCAAGGACACTTCAATTGCTTAGGCATAGCTCAGGCCATAGATTGTGCAAGTTTTATGACGAATCTGTTCCTAATTAAAATGGGTGCCCTACGAAGATGCATTTTCTCATCACTGTGTGCCCTATCGCAGGACAACGGCACCAAGAAAAGTGCATTTTGCTCTCTTCCAAGAGCTACAGTCCAGATTGCCCAGAGAGATGTCATGAGCGCCTTTTTCTGAACTTAAATAAGTGCAGCTATAGGAGTGGGGCTTAGTCTACAGTCTATAGTCTGTGAGTTGAAAGGTATTTTCTGCTTTGCCGGTATGACTCAGTGGTTGACGGTGGACTTGGGAACCAGGCTGTCACAGTTGAATTCCTGGTCAAGGGCACATGCCCGGGTTGCTGGCTTGACCCCCACCCCACACACACTAGGTGGTGTGCAGGAGGCAGCTGATCAATGGTTCTCTCTCAACATTGATGTTTCTATCTCTCTCTCCCTCCTTTCCTCCCTGAAATCAATAAAAATATTTTTAAAGTATTTCCCAATGGTGAGGACTGTAAAAACCAGAAATGATACCCTTTACTGAGGGCTTTAGAATTCAGACATAAATACACGTCCATCTGGAATGGCCTAAATACATTCATGTCTAAAGGTCAGGGGAGTTCAGCTGGTATGGCTCAGTGGTTGAACACTGACCTATGATCCAGGAGGTCAGAGTTCAATTCCTTGTCAAGGGCACATACCCAGGCTGTGGGCTTGATCCCCAGTAGGAAGTGTGCAGGAGGCAGCCAACCCATGATTCTCTCTAATCACGGATTTTTCTCTCTCTCTCTCCCTCTCTCTTCCTCTCTGAAATCAATAAAAATATGTTTTAAAATAAGTGAATAAAGGTCAGGGGAGATTTGATGTCATGGTGTTTTTTAGGGTCCTCAAGGGTGGTCCATATTTACTTAGCCAACTCTCAATTACCCATGACAGTGATAGTTAAACTTTTTATACATTTGTAAGTGAATAACACTATATAGCAATCTCTTGACAATTGAGCAGCCTAAATCAATTGTCAAGACTGATGAATGAAATGATAGAGCCCTAGGAAAATTGAGTTTCTCAACCTGCAAGACCAAGGCTGGCCTGAGGTGACCTTACCAAGGTGAAGCCACCCTTAAGGCTTAGTGAGGATCCCACCATTTCTCCAGATTATACTCTTCTTCCGTACGACACCTCATTTCCCTACAACACAATAACACGCTAGTAGTGGGAAAATCTCTAAGGTTCCATTCTTTGCTACATGTAGGTTTAGACAGTAAGTAAAACCCAGTTAATTCTAATCAGTGACTGGTAAGTGAGCTAGGTTCAGTTCTAACTCTGTGTTATATAAGGGTTAGTTAAGAAAACTGATAATGTTAAACAATAGTTCTCTTTTTTTCCCTGACTTAGAATAATATTGTTGGCATAAACAACACAGCTCCATGTGTGGTTACTGGCTTCATCTCTGTGCTGTTTATGCCTCTGCTTTTCTCTCAAGAAAGCATATTGAAATGCAAACACATGGCCATGAGTTTATTATGATAATCTTAAATGGTCTCTGGTTTATTTTAAAAAGTAAAGCATTTTCTAACTTTGATACTTCTCCTATATTACATATTCAGTTACTTGCAACACATCAGTGTGTCCTGTTGAGACCTGCTGATGTAAATACTGAAAATGGTTAAGCTAATGATTAACTAAATTGTTTATAAAAATTAACTAAGTTGTTTGTAGTATTAACATGCCAATTTCACTTTTTCTTGTCAGTCCTAGCAGGAAGCACAGAAACCACAATTTAGTAATGCCGAGAGCTTAAACTGAAGTAACTGTTCATGCTGGAAAGAAAAAAGATCACTTCCATTATTTAGCAGTTGTCTTGTGTCCATCTTATAAATTCAGGCTACCCTTCCCAATCAGGTTAAACAAATAAGATTTTACTGAATAATAAAAGTTTCAAGAAAACCCAAGTCCCTTGACACTAATGTTCTTTTCATTCTGAGATGTGAAGGGGTTCAGAACAGGCCTCCACAAGATGTGCCACTTTGACATGTGAATCACTTTGAGCTGAAGGTAGTTGAGAGGGCTCATGAGAAACTTTTACCTCTCTCTTAAGGAATTTACATTAGAGGCCTTGCCCATAGTTAGAGTTATCACAGGAAATAAGATTTTGTGACCTATCAATAGGACAGGGCAAACTTCCAGTTACTGAACATCTGCTCTGCTTGTCATCTTATGAATGACCGTCTTCCCCTCTGAGGCCCAAGGTGCCTTACCTTTTCCTTAGCCCAGAATTCATATAGCCCTCATTTTCCCTGTCTCTGAATCTCTCACAGATGTGGGGTTTCCATACATATGTATGTAATTAAATTTGGTTATTTCCTCTTGTTAATCTGTCTCATGCAGATTTAATCATCAGAGGAGCCAAAAGAACCTAAAAGGGGGAAGGAAAGTTCCCCTTTCCCACCCCCAGTTGTTGGTTTTGATTCCTCAACTCCACAGTGCTTAATCTATGGCTGCAGATAAAATGCTATGGAGGTCTGTTAATACATTCTGAGGCCGCTTGGGGATTGATCTTGTACTTGACCTGCAAGTTTTGCCTCTAGAATGATAGACCTATCTGTGTAGAACGTACAAAAGCAGGTGGTACTTAATGAAAGGTCTTAATGAAATGTTTTTTATGCCAATGTCACGCAGAATACCTGTGAGTTAGGCTTTAAAGTTTGGAGTAATATGCCGTGCTGTTTATGCCTTACATTGATGGTGTGGGTATGGCAGGGCCTTTAAAAAAAAACAACTCAGTCCTGAGCCTGCATCCTGCATGCATGGAATTGCTTAGGAACAGAGCAATGAATTAAAGATGGCATAGCTCCCTTTGCTTAACATTTCCTATTTTTTTTCAGGGGTTTGTTTTGCAACTTTAATATTAACCTACACAACCTTTTACTTTTCATTTGGAATTTATATCAGAATCAAGCTAATAAATTAAAGATGAGTTAATTCATTGTTGGGTGTTTTAACAGACCTAGTATGTTAATCCTGATGTGCTTGTTACTAGGATTTTAAAATTTTTATTATTATTTTTTCTTCCTTGTAGCTGTGGTTAGGCAGCAGCAATAAATCAGGACAAAGGAATGAAGGTATTGGGGGCTTTAGGGAAAACATGTATTAGAAAAAAATTGGTTTGGCACTAAATGCTGTATTGCATTAAGATGGATTTTAGAGATACAGCAGTAAGAGAATGTAGACAAATAAATTGTATAAATAATCTGAGAAATAGCAAGTCTGTACAGACCCTGAGTAACCCCGTAAGCTACCATCAACAGGACTTCTTAATTCCTGTTCAAACAAACCAAACAGGTATACTCTACTTAAACAAATAGCCAAGAGAAATGGGCACGGGTCTAATGCTGGGGAAAGTGGGAGGGACAGATAAAGCTCTTTAGAATAACCCAAAGGTTTGGAATAATAGAAGTCAGTGTGGGAGTCTGACATAGCATCTTCTGTGAATAGGACTTTATTGCCACTCCAGGCACTGATATTGCAAACACATGCTAAGGCAGCCAGAAACTGGGAGCGTCACAGTGCATCTCAGGCCTGGGAATGTGGTTCTCTACAGCGGGGAATTCACATTGGCAGCCTGAATGCAGAAGAGACAGGAAAGAGCATTCAGATAAGGCTGGACACATGAATAAAAGACAGAGTTGTGGAAGGTGGAGTTGATAAGAATGAGATAGGACCATTCCAGGGCCTTTTGGAAGGGCAAGGATGCCAGGAAGCACAGAAGAAGAAAAAATAGCAAGATCAAAAGGGACTTTTCTTAGTAGCCTGAATGGTATCTACACTGAGAGATCTAATATTCTAGAACAGATTTTATCCTCAACTAAAGCGTAAAAGCTCTGTAGATGTGGAGGGCTAGCTTGCTTGAAGCCCTGAACTTGTTTCTGTAGCTCAGATATATAGGATCTGCTTTGTCTCTGGTTCTTTAATCTAAGTTGGTCCATGTTGCATCATTGTGCAGAGAGCAGACTTTGTCCCCATACTTATCTTTGATGCTCCCCTAGACCTCTTTTCTGCTTGTTCACTAGACCAGCTATTCCCTGGAGCTGCATCCTATTGCCTGGGCCAGCTTCAGTGCCTGCTCCTCATTGGGCCCCTCTACTCTAACTCACTGACCCTTTTCTTTTCTTGCACTTTTAAGATTCACTCCCCCCTAGCTTCCCCAGATAGATATATATATATATTTTAAATGTATTTTATTGATTTTTTACAGAGAAGAAGGGAGAGGGATAGAAAGTCAGAAACATCCATGAGAGAGAGACATCGATCAGCTACCTCTTGCACACCCCCTACTGGGGATGCACCCGCAGCCAAGGTACATGCCCCTGACCGGAATCGAACCTGGGACCTTTCAGTCCACAGGCTGACGCTCTATCCACTGAGCCAAACCGGTTTCGGCCCCAAATAGATATATTTAACAGGATATGACTGCTAAGCCACTGGTGGTTACTCCAAGTTAATAGTAATAATAATAACCGTGCTAAACCATACCCCTTGTCATCTAAAAATGGGCATATTCCTTTGGCTTCATGGGTTTGCAAGAGTTGAGAGTCCCAATACAAGTAGAGATTACTATTTTTTCCATCCGCTTTCTTCCCCTCTTATTCAAATAAGAATAATATTTGAATATGTAGACCCTGATTTCAAAGAACTTGCAAATGAATATAAGTGATTAAATATGAATGTTGAATATTCAACAACAGGAAACAAGTAAATCATTGTTTAAAAACAGTAAAGAAAAAAGTCACAAGTCAGCACATGGTTATTTGGCAAATGAATGGGTACTAAATGGTACAAAAATGTTAAAGCGAGAAAGACTATTGAGGTAAGGAGGGGGTTGGGAGGAGCAGGAACCTGCCAGCTTATTTGTCAGGGAGCTGAAGGTTTCAACTTGAGTTCTTGTGGAATCTCCAAAGTTCTAGTTGAGATAAGGGAAAAGAACAGAACTTGGGTACCAATGAGCAGCTGACAAGAAAGGACATGGGCAGATAAATCTCACCCTTTACAGTGACCTTTGCAACCTTTTTATATCTTTCTGTGAAGACATGCTTACTCCCCTGATTTTGAACCATGATCTTGGCGCATCCAAAATTTGACAATGTGTGTCATGGAAAAGCATGTAAGATGTGAACTGAGAGGAAAATTCTGCCTGCGAGTCAGCCTACACAGCCTAAGAAGTTTGTGCTCTTCAACCAGACTGAAGTGAAAACCAGGCGATTTTCACTCTTTGGTTAAATGCTTGCTAAATTCATTTTAATACTGCACTGTCAGTATTTTATTTATTTGTCTGGATGCCACATTTCCTCTCCCAAATCTCTCTTGCATAAATGATTTACTATTTGTTCCTAAAGCCGAAGATTTTATGCCTTGTCTCTTTTTTCCTGATAAGAGGATATTGCAGCAGCTTTCCTTTTATGCTGCTGATGGTTTTTATTTGTTAATTCAAAGTTCAGCAAAGTAACTAGTTTAGGAATGCACAGAAAACCAAGAGGTTCAGCCCTCGAAATGCCTAAGACAGTAAATCTTCACTGGCCCATTATCACATAGAACCCTGTTGAATTTGCTTTCCTAAAAAGTAAGTTAGCAGAGTATGGTTCTTAAAATAGGTTTTCCATTTTTCTTAACTCTCCAAACTAAGCATATTTAACTTTAGGACACTTAAGGTCCTTAAGATTAAGTTATTTAAAAAAATAGTTTTACAATGGAAACCCATAAATTTTGGGGGGGAAAATGGAAGCAATTCTTTCTGGATGTATATTTGTTAGGTCTTCACATAGGAATGTAGAGTCACTTCATTTAAGACGGGGATTATGTGATTCATAAAATTTTTTTCAATTTCTTTTAAGGCAGTACTTGGGATGTTAATTTATAATTAAAGAAGTTATGTGCCATAGTTCTTTATGGTGGTGGTCAGTAGACTAAGCTAAAAGATTTAAAATTAAAGTCAACAAACAAACTGTCCAAACTTTAATTTTACAAAATGCAAGTCAACAAAAAGTCTATTCCATACTAAAGGCTATAAGCAAAGTAGAGACCTGAGTCCTGGAAACTGTCATTTCTCCCAACTTCCCTTCCCTTCCCTGGAATTTGGGGACTAAATGATTATAAAACCCCACATTACTCCCAGAATGCTTCACTAGATTCTTTTTTTTAAAGTTAATATATTTCTATTTATTTCAGAGAGGAAGGGAGAGTGAGAGAGAGATAGAAACATCAATGATGAGTGAGAATCATTGATTGGCTGCCTCCTGCACACCCCTGACACTGGGGATCAAGGCCAGAATCTTGGCATGACCAGTGACCTCCTGGTTCATAGGTCAATTATCAACTGCAATGGAACAAACTTACTAAAAAAATACAAAGAGATGAAGAAAAGTATAAAACTTTCTAGAAAATATTTTAAAAGACTCTGAAAAAGAGAAAAATATGCTATGATTTTAGATGGGAAGACACAGTGTTATAAAAATGAATCACTGCAAATTTAAAAGTTCTAATGGGATTTTTAAAATGGAAATTGGCAAATATTCTAAATTCATTTGGATGAGTGAAGTAGCAAAGATTACGAATCAAGTTATCTTTGATAGAATAAAAATGAGAAGGATCTCAGTCCTTTAACAAAGCTTACTATAAAGCAATAATAATTGAAATAGTGTAATATTGGCACAGAAGTAGATCAATGAATAGTGTCCAGAAACAAATCCATATAAACTTGAAATTTAATATATGCGAAAGATGTAATTTCAAATCATTGTGAAAATAATAAACTAATCAATAAAGAATTTTGGGTCAACTAGATGACCATCAAGGAGAAAAAAATAGTTCTCTTCATACCACTCTTTAATTCCAAAGGGATTAAATAGCTAAATGTAAAAAGACAAAACTATAAAAGTTTTAGAACAAAATACAGAAAATATTTTTATTATCTTGGGGTGGAAAAGTCTTTCTAGGTAAGACATAAAACTCAGAAGTCACAAAGGAAAATATAAACCTATAACTGCATAAAATTATAAACCTTCTGTAAAACATATTTATAACAGAGAAAGTATTACTACTCCTAATGTAAGAAACTATAAATAAAAAATAGCAAATACCCAAAAGAGAAAAGGGTTAAAAATATGAACAAGTAGTCCACAAAAGAACAAAATGCTAATACTTAATAAATATATGAAAAAATGTTCAACTTCACTAACAATAAGGAAAATGCAAATTAAAAGTAAGATCCCATTTTTATGCATCAAATTACCAAAAATTAAGCATATTGACGAAATCTAGAATTCCCTAAGGCAAGCATGTCAAACTCGCCGACTGCATGCCGCATGTGGCTCACAACGGATATTTTTGCGGCCCAGCCAATATAACGGTGTGAGCAGTTAATATTTACAATTATGAAAGAAAATAAGTGTCCTGTCAGAGCCAGAATTACTGACATTCCCCTTGGGTCAGTTTTGAAAGTAAGTACTACGAACAAGATTTCCCACAAAGTAGGAAAGATAGTAGCAGAGAAGAGTTGTCAAGTGTCAGGAAGAAAGCATTAATTTTATCATTGCTCTTATTCTTTATTTTTATACTATACTTTTTGAAATAAACCTACGTTTCTATGAAAGCTGAAACTTGTGTGTGTGTGTGTGTGTGTGTGTGTGTGTGTGTGTGTGTGTGTGTTTGTGGCCCACATAAACTTAAACCTTGTTTATTTGGCCTGTGTTAGCCTTTGAGTTTGACATGCTTGGTTTAAGAGTATGGGAAAACTCATATACTTCTGGTGCAGAGTAAACTGTGACAGCATATTTGGAGTGACAAATATAGTCAAATAACAAACAGCTATCATCACGACGTGTGAATAACTATCCCAATTAAAAATATTTAACTCACTATTTTAAATTACATTCTATAGTAACACTTGGACAAGTGTGTAAGGGTACATGTACAGAACCCTATGAGGTAGATCTGCTGCTCTTATTGTATACATGAGGAAGTTGAAGCCCAGGCTGCTAAAACAAACAAACAAAAGCACACCAAAACAAGACTTTCTTATATCATGGCTAGAAAGTGGTATTAACAGGTAGCTAAATATCTTTAAACTAAAAAAAAAAAGCAAATAGGAGTGAGTAAATGTCAATTGGATCTCAAGGATGATAAATTGTTTGAGTTGGAAATAATAGAAGAAATTAAAAAGGAAGGAATCATGGTTTTATACTTAATCTTAAAAGTCACTTATCAACTTAAAAATAGGAAAACTAGGTAGAAATTAGAGAACTACATTAATTTTTTAGGCTACTGAATCTTGCATGGCCTGTTGTATCATCTGCGCCTTGCACAGTGCCAGGCACATTGTCAATGTTCAATAGATACCATATATTGTAATAATTAACTAAGTAGACTTTGATTAATTATCAAAACAAAGAAGTGACCCTAGAGTCCAATTAGCCAGCTGCAACTAAGAATGATGAGTGCAAATTAATTTCTTTGGCCCAGATGCACAACAACCACTGACAGGAGGCTGCCTAATCAGCTGTGGAATGGACAAGCGATGGGAACAATGGGTGGCTGTGGAAGTACTATCAGGACAAATCATGTCACAATTTAAGGATCAGCTGTTGGAGGGTGATAGCAGCCAACAGGCCACACTGGTCCCCGACCATCAGCAATGTATGGCTCGATTCAAGAAATCATGTTCAACTTGGGAGGCCCAGAGACCAGGTTGCTGAAAGACAGGCTTATCAACAGCAGTCTCCGCTGCTAAACAAAGGATATGATTGTGTTTGGAGAGGAGAGAGGACCACATATTTCTTGTCAGTCTTTTTCTAGGATAATTATTCACTGAAGCGAAAAGCACTTAGACTTGATGGTTCCTGCATCTTCTACCTGAGACAGTCAGAGGGATCTTACATTAGCCTATGATTGTTCTCAATGGATAGTAAGGGAAACAGTCATTCAAAATCATTTAGTAGTTGATGAGTACATGCAGTAAAATGTTTCCGCATTATTTTCAGAGCACTCCATGCTCATGGCTACGTTCGATACTTTTTTTTTTTTTTTTTTTGCTAAATCAGTGAATGAATTGAGCCAAAGAGTGATCATTTTGGTTTTGCCAAGATCTTGTTTTCCAATTTAGTGTTGGGAACATAGGGAACTGGTCTAGTGTTTGCTTATGGTATGAATCTATGTTTCCGTTTTTAAACCCTGTTTTCCCACAGTGATAAAAATAAACACACTGGGAGAAATTAGGAGCACAAACTGTCCATCTTCACTGCATGCCTGAATCCAGTGTCCCATCTGTCACTTAGATTATAGGATAGTTCCTTCAAGATGAGAAGAAATTCTTTTGCTATTATTACTTGACCAGCAGGCAAGCTACTAGATGGAATGGGTCAGAATAAGCTGGAAAACCACTCATTTCCTAGGATTTCCGATACAAATTTCCTGAGTACACGGGAAAGGAGACAGGTTTTTTTTTAAACCTGTGAAATAGCTGGTAATGACAGGTATGTGTTAAGCATATGTAAAATAGATATTTCTACATAGTGGGAGGATGAGAGAAACTGATATGTCAAATATTTTAAACTCCATAATCAAATTGGAATAATATCAAAACTGATTTTAATCTGAGGCAGTAGGATTCAATTTCCCTGCATTATGGAGATTTCTCTGAGCAGACCCAGGTTAAATAATTGCTCTGAGGTTTATAACACACTGATTTCTACTGCCAACAATGACTTCAGTCTGATGGCAACCTTTACAAATTGCTTCCTGTAAATTCTTTGTGATAATAACAAGCAACTCATTTGTGTGATTTTTAGTGACTCCACCCCACAATCTAGATCTAATAAAACAAAATATATTTTGGTATTACAAACATCTTTTCCGATACGTATGCATCCCACGTAAGTTTTTGAAAAAGAAAAGCTTTTTCTTCATCTTCTATTCAGTGAAAGCCAGATGGATTTATCCTTATGCCTAGTCGACGATTACTTAGTTTATCTGATGAGTTCGTGGGGAAGGTTAGAAGGGGAAGGAAGATCACTGAAGAGCTACATGTGTGTGTTCATGTAAGATATTCAGGTTAATATTTACAAAAGACTTTAATGCAACAAACAGGACAATGTTTGGTTATTCAATCATGTATCCATTCACTTATTCAGCACAGTATTTACTGAGCACCAGGAATTGGTGGTGTAAGCTCTGGGGATACCATACTTGAACAAAACAGACAATACATTTGCTCTCATAAAACTTACATTCTAGTGAAGGGAAACAGATAATAAACCAAAAATTACCCAAAGAAAATATTTCTAAAGAGGATTCTATTTAATGGGCAAGGTAGAAGAATTAACTGCTTACAGAAGAATAAATATTGGGAGGATCTATGTCCTTGTGACTGATAGTCAATAAAATCATATTAGTAAATATTTAAGCTTGGCATTACTCAAACACTATATATAATTATGACCTAAATCATGAGCTCAAAGTTTACAATTCCAATTTGCAAGAGGTTCCTGGACATCACTCAGGCAAAGGGGAAAGAAAGAACCATCAGACAATTTGTTTACCATTTGAATCAGAGCTATATTGCCTTCCTGGTTACTATCAGTGGGAAGGTTAAGAATCTTAAATCAAGGTTTTGGATTGTTTTCATAATCTTCAGACATATTGGCTTCAGAGCTTATCAATCAAAATCACCTCATGCTCTGCTACCCTTCCGGAGCCCATCAGAACTACAGCACTCACCTTCTTAATTTGGCAGAAGGAATAACTTTCTTAAGCACAACCATCTTAATATTTTCACTTTCAGTTGTTTATCATATCTAATAAAAGAATAATATGCAAATTGACCATCACTTTAACACACAAGATGGCTTCCCCCATGTAGTCAAAGATAACTGCCCCCATGTGGACACAAGATGGCCACCACAAGATGGCAAGTTGGGAGGGAAAAGGCCTGCAAGGGAGGGCAGTTGTGGGTGATCAGGCCAGCAGGGGAAGGCAGTTGGGAGGGATCAGGCCTGCAAGGGAGAGCAGTTGGGAGAGATCAAGCCTATGGGGCGGTGGGGGGGGGGGGGGCAGTTAGGGGTGACTAGCCCTGCAGGGTAGGGCAGTTAGGGCAAACAGGCTGGCAGGAAAGCAATTCAGCATCAATCAGGCTGGTAGGGGAGTGGTTAGGGGTGAGCAGGCTGGCAGGCAGAAGCGGTTAGGGACAATCAGGAAGGCAGACAAGCAAGCAGCTTGGACCCAGCAGTCCTGGGTTGGAGGGGTCCTGGATTGAAAGGGTCCCACACTGATAGGGTGCAGGCTGGGCTGAGGGACACCCTCTTCCCCCCATGCACGAATTTCATGCATCGGACCTCTAGTTCCTAACTGCCTTCCAAGTCTCTTGTCTTCTTACTCTTGTAGGAACATTTATTCACCTAACAAATATACATTGGGCTCCCACTGTGTGGCATTATGTGGGGCAACTGGAGCCTACAAAGATGTTGCAGATATGTGCTTGCTCCCTTTGAGAAGGAGGCCAGATTCTCAGCTATAAAACAAGGTGGAAAGATAACAGCAAGATACAAGGTGGAGAGAAACAAATGAAGTACTGTGTTTGCTCAGAAAAAGCTTCTGGCTAAGAATTGTCAAAATTTGGAAACAGCCCAAATAGTCATCAGTGGATAAGTGAATAAAAAAGCTGTGTTTTACACCAGGCAATACTACATGGCTGTAAAAAAAAATAAGGAATTCCTACCCTTTGAGACAGCATGGATGGACCTGAAGATTTTTATGCTAAGCACAATAAATCAGACAGAGAAAGACATCTGGAATCTCTTATATGTGAAATCTAAAGAACAAAATAAACTGACAAACAAAATAGGACCAGAGGCATGGAACGGACTGACAGGTCTCAGAGGGGTAGAAGGTGGAAAGGATGAGAAGAGATCAACCAAATAATATATATGTATATACGCATAATCCATGGACATAGATAATAATGTGGTAAAGACCTAGGAAGGGCAGGGGCAGGGGTAGAGTGGAGAGAGACAAAAAGGGGGAAGTGAGGGACAGTTAAAATAGAGTCAACAATTTTAAAAAAGCATTGTTAAAAAATAAAAATTAAATAAAAAATGAAATAAAAAAAGAACCTTAGAATGGCAGCATTGGAGCAAGACTTTAAGGGATAGATAGGATTGCATCAGATAAAGGACAGATAAGCAGATGTGAGCTTACCTTTTTATTTATCATTTTTATTTTTAATATGTTATACAGTCCTTTCCATTTTTATGTATAGTCTTCAAATGAGGATTTCCAATACAAAATCCTTTTTAATCCCACAAACCTCTCTTCATTTCCTTGCATTAATATTGCTTTAAATCTTTAATATGTTTGTTTTAATCTGGTATTTAATCAACTTTACAATGAAAGTTAAATAAAAATATATAAGTCCCAACAGCAGCATGAAGTTCCTGAAAAAGAAATCACTTCAAATTTCTGTTTTCATAAATCCTGAAGACTTTTTCCATTCTACTGTTAACACAAAAACAATTGTGCATTATTGTTATAAACCAATATTTGTCACGAATTAGATATACTTTTTCTTATCTGCTATTCTTTTCTATAGTCCTTTACCCATGTTATAAGTTTCTCATTATGCCTGTCTTATTGTATATGTGAGCTTTTCCTAGTTTTTAGATATACTAATGAGTGCTACATATATCCATACACCTTCCCTTTCCTTTGAATTATCTCCTAATTTTTCAAGTTAAATAAGGTAATACATGGTTAAGGTTGTGAGCACTGGCATGCTGCCTGTGTTTGAATCCTGGCTCTATCACGTGCCATCTGTGTGAACTTGGGCAAATTACTTAACCTCTCTGAGGCACATTTTGCTCACCTAAAAAAATAGGTATAATAATAATAGCCACATTATACGATCAGTTTGAGAATTATATGCAATGACGTATACAAATAAACCCTGAGAACTTAAAGCATCATAAACTTTCAATACTGTTGTTATCTATTTATTATGTGTGGTTCTTAGTCTATTTGTTGTATTCTAAAACTCAATAAACACTAATTTACTTTTTCTCATCCCAAGTTATTATAGCTTGGACAAATTGTTTAATAATTTCTATTAATCTTGGAATTATAAGCTCAGGGTTGTGAGAAATTTTAAAGTTTTAGTCTCTGATTCATGTCACTTGTGCCCAAGATGGTTTCCAGAAAAAGAGCATTAGCGTACAGAAATCATCGGGTGCCTCCAAACTTTCATTTTTATGTATTATTTTGGTTTTATTGGTGCAAGGATCTTATTTTGCTTTTATCTGCATTTGTTTGATACCATTGCAACAGATGGGACCCTTGGTTTCAAGTAAAAAATCTCAGTCTTTAACAGGAAGGAAAGGTAGCAGTACAGCTGGGTGATTGTTTTCTCCCTCTGCCTATGGTTTCTGCTTTTCTGTGTGCGTTGGTTTCATTTTCTCAGCCTGGCTTCCTCCACAGAGTAGGAAACTTGGCCAGCAGGATTCCCATGCTTCATGTAGATGGTGACTGAACCTCTACCATCTCCACATTCCCAGAGAAGGAGTCTTATTGGACTGCCTTGGATAGTTGCTCACTCCTAAACCAATCAGCTGTGGCCAGAAAAGTGGGTCCTATACTTGTAACTGGTGTTCCCTGTCACAGCTATTTGTCTTGAGTAGGAGAAAGAGCATTAATCCAAAGACAGGATACCAAATGGAAAGGCTCTGATCAGACCAAACAACAGAGTCCACCAAATCAAGCTATTAGAGGAGCTTGACATGTTTCACATCTGTTTATTGTTCTTATGTGAACCTCCTTCTCTTGTGTAAACTACTCATATCTTTGACCATTCGTCATCAAAATTAATTTTCCCTTATAAAATTAGGTAATTTCCCTAATAGTTTTAGAAATACTACTGGGCAACTACTGAGGGAATTTAGGATGGCATCAAGAAGGTTATTGTAGAACTATTAAGTTCAAGGAGTTGTCCTGGGTGCCATGAAAAGCTGAGAGACTTGCAACACCATGGACAATTTAGTTTCTAATGGGGTTGAACAATATTAATGAAAAAAATGAAAAAACAAAAGGCTGTACAATTGTGGCTCCTCACCTATGGAGACCATATTCTTAAGAATGCTGAGACAGAAGGACCTGTGGTTCAAGAACTTAAATCCCTATGGTGAAAATCATGTTGGGGAAATGAGGTTTGGTGTCAACCTTCAAAAGCCATTAGGATTATGTCTTCTTATACTAAAATGAATGACTTTTATACATCTCAATTTAGTAGTCATGATTACTATACAGATATCCAACCCTGTACAGTTTTATACTCACTAGCAGGACCTTCTTTTCTGTAGTTCCAATAAGATGTTTACAAATCATTTTGTAGGATTGTAAAAAATATCCATAGTAAGAAAAATGCTTTCTGGGGTTGGCCCTCCTCTGACCAAATTCTTATTTTATGATTCCTGTCAGACCCACTATTTTGCTTCCCATATGACTTACAGGCCAGGGACTTCCTACTACAGGTATCTGAGCCTCTGCCAGAAGGCTTCTTTCAACTGCCGGGACAGGTGTGGGGAGGTGGGCAGGTGGGGGAAAGAGGGGGCAGGAAGCAGGCTGAAAGCCCTCGGACATAAAGTAAACCAGCTCTCACCCCTCAGGTGGGATGACTCATGGGGCCTGCAGGATGTCCCAGGGTCTCTAGAAGGATTGGCCTCAGCTGATCACAGCAGTAATGTGTGTTCAGTAACACTTTGTATTGACTTCCTGGGATTGCATCTAAACAAACTGCTCTCATTAAAGCCTTTAAGTCTGCTTTGGGGGAGAACCAAGCCTAAGATGAAGTTTGACTCCAGTCTGGGCCCTGCCTCTTAAATATCTGGGTCCCCAAGAAATGTTGGAGACTTAAGATGAAAAAGCCTTTGAGCGATGATCTCCCCCTGATGCCCAGAGTTTCACAGCCTTGGATCTGCCTATGGTAACTCGACGCCAAGTACATTCATAGCCTCTCTGTTCCCTCCCCACTGACACCACATAAAGCGCTTCCAAAACCCAGGATTATTCCTGCTTGCCTTGGACCTGCCCAAATCTTCATTTTACAAATCTCAACTTTGTCTCTGTTTTAAGTCCTTTTCTATATTCAACCTCCATTTCTCTCTTTTTTTCTAGCTATTCCTGACCACAAAAGGAATGACCTGCAATTTATATATCCAAGGACTACAATTTTGCAGTTGCTGATAAAATATAAATCTATATGCATTGAATAAAAAATATGCCTAAGAGAATGTCATGGTTAGGGAACTTTAAGTAGTGTACTGAAAAGGAAATAGAAACAACATGAGTAGTCGGGGAAGGCCTCACAGAGAAGGTTGGAACCCCTGATCTAGTCCAGTCTCCCACTTTACTGATGCAGAGATTGAGATCCATGGTTCAGGAGCCCAAGAGTTTAGGAGTGGTGAGTTGCCCCCCAACCCTCACCCCTCAACTCTCTCTGTTCTCCACTCCATGCTGCCTACTCACCGTTGGTCCAAGGGCAGCCTTGCCTCTGCCTTTGTCTTTGTCGGCCTTGAAATTTGCCAGGAGAATGAGGACCGGAAAAGGATGAGAACAAATAGCACCTTCTCCTAAGCACTCTTCACACTGTACACTATCAGTTGTCCTACGAAATAGAGTTGTCTTTTGAAATGGGTTGAAAATATTGTTTGTTTTGTTTTAAATCTTGGAAAAAATTCTAGTTGCATGGAATTTTTCTCTCCAGAATTAATCATAAGTAGCATACTCTTTAGCTTTGTTCTTCTGTGAAGCCGGAAACAAAATAGCCATTGTAGGCCCCTTTGTTCAACCCAGAGATCACCCCTCCCAACCCGTAGCCTCTGACATTGGTCTCTCTGGAGAGCCCTAAGCACTCAGGGGGGCAGAATGCTGCTGAGTAAGCCCTTCCCACTGGACAATTCCTCCAACTGTTCTTCAGCTTAGTCGTATCAAATATTCTCAAAGAGTTCTTCCAATTTCTGTTTTTAAAATAAAAATAAAAAGACCAGCACATTCCTTTTATGTTTGTGCAAATGAAGCAGAGGCAAGAAGCTGGGGAAACTAGCAAAAAAACTTTTGATATGCAACTAGAGCGATTTCTTACTGAAGCCCTGAAATATGAATTAAAAGAAAATATTTACTTTGTTTCAGATTCCAACACTGTATTTTTGGTATTTTCTACAGACTGCAGGATCAATATGCTAAAAACAAGTCTGTCATTATCAACCTCCATTAATAGTAATTCCGGTATACTTGGGATCAATCAAAGGAACTTTCTCTTCCCACGGTATATTTTGTTTTAAAGGAAGGAGCATCATTAGCTCACACAGTGTTCACTGTAGAACAGTGCTATTCACCATGAATTCATTTAATTAAAAAGGTAATTTCCCATAATGTAAAATTTCAGGCAACTCCATGTCAGTTGAGAGATACACTGACAGTAATATGCACACTGTACTGCCCTCATTTTCTGCATTGATTCGTGTTTGACTCAGATATAATCAGGAATGTCTCACTACAGAAAACACTCTTTTTCTGTAAATATTTTTAGGTCCTAGAGTGTGTATTGCTGCTGGGTATGGATATATGATATTCACATAAGGCTCCCAGCTTGCCGCAGAACCTGCCTTGTAGCTATATGTATAATCCCTAACCAAAAACAAACAACAACAAAAGGACACAGCCACTATTACATTGCCCCAAGGTCCCTGCTTCTCCTGCAAGAAAATTATTGTAGAAAAAAATAGAACCTCTAGAAAACCAGAGGTACTTACTAGTAAGAGAGCAGAGGTAGGGGGCATGCAGGAGGCAGCGGAGCCATGTATCACTCTCACGTCAATGTTTTTCCCTTTTCTTCTTCTCTCTCTACAAAATCATTTTATAATCTTTTAAAATTTTTTGTTATTTTCTCTTCTGTATCCTGTCTATTTAATTATAGACCAGCTAAAGAAAACTTTCCTCCTCCCCAACATTTGTTAAAAGGACCAACAGTAGATAATTCCAGTGCATAGCAACCTTCTGGAAGTGGGGCATGGGTGTGTGTGTGTGTGTGTGTGTGTGTGTGTGTGTGTGTGTGTATACAATGAGGTGTAGAAAGAAGGTAAAAAAAAATGCCAAAGTAAATATCATTCATTAATTTCAACATGCGGCCTAAGAAAGGAGTTAACAGGGCCCTCTCTCTCTCCTTCTTCATCTTCTTCTCCTAATGCTCTCCTTTCTCCTTCCATTTGAGATTTGAGATTTGAGTCTTGCTCAATCCTTGCTCCCAGGAACAAAAATTTAAGCCATTATTACTAGTGTAAGAATTTAGCAGCATTACTCATCAAATTGGCTTTTCTGGAGTATGCTACCAAGCTGCATGCCACAGTAAGTAATAATCATATTATTACTAATGACTAACAATAATAATAATTAGAATTGTCACATAATTATAATTATTATTTTAATTATTCATATAATTATTATCATTCTTTTTTTACCTTCTTACTCATAATCATCATCATCAAAGCTTCTTTGGGATACTTTGTGCCAAGTTCTAAACTTTTGTCCACTGCGGTTCCCTGGCTGAAGGATGGAAGACTTTGAGGACAGGGAAAACAGGCAGGGCTACTGCGGACAGACCTGGGCAGGCTGGACCCTGCACTTCAGGGTTGGGCCCAGAGGGTGAGTGGACTCTGAAATCTGATCTGTGCTCTGCTTTCCCGGCAGAACATCTTGGCTCACAGCAGCATGTGCGAGGAAGATGAGACATCTCTTCTCATTTGCACATAGGCTATGGTCTGATGGTGGCCCTGAGCCTACGGGAGGCCTAGTGCTAATCACCAGAGTCGGGGGGAACCAACACAAAGAAGATGCTAAGCCTTTTTGGAGAAGTTTCAAAACCATAACTTGGCAGTGTCAAGGCCAAGTGGGAGAAACAAGTGCTTGGGGAAATGGTAAGGAGCTACACAAATCTAGTGTTTAGGTTCAGGACCGTCATGACTTTAGCCAAGGTAGTTTTCATTGCATTACCGTCACCTCTGGTGTCTTCATGGTTTTTCTTGGCTTGGGCCATTATTACTTTACCTAAGACTTTTAGAAATTAAATTTGGTTATATGCTGGGTCCTACCTGTTTTGAAGTAGCTCTTAGAATTTCCTCTTTACCTCTATTTACCTCTTTAAAATGACTAATGTGAAATTTGGTCCTTTTAACAAGTAATCTGGTTTGCCTGATTCTTTATTTAATCTGAGAATATATTTAAGCAAAACTTGCTAGAAAGTGAGTTAAAGTGTGGCTCATTAGTCTGGAGCCTGTGAAGGATGTTACAGCTGCTGCAGCGAGACAAGCGGGCTTTGTTTGTATGGAACCACAGCAGTGTCTCATGCTCTTCCTTGCTCTCTATTTAGCACTCTATCTTTATCTAATCTTTAACAAAGCATAGTCTATGCAGGCAGTCTGTAGTAAGCATTGTGAATCAGCTGATCCTCCTGAAAGGTGGCAGCAGTGTCAAGTATCTAAACATTTATTTCAAATACAACATATCCTGTGGTCCTCCACATCCAAAGATTTTCCAGTTTAAAATACCTGCAACTATGCCCAGCCAGTGTGGCTCAATGGTTGAGCGTCGACCTATGATGAACCAGGAGGTCGTGGTTGTTCGAGTTCAGGTCAGGGAACATGCCCGGGTTGCGGGGTCATGCGGGAGGCAGCTGATCGATGATCCTCTCTCATCATTGATGTTTCTATCTCTCCCTCAGCCTTTTTCTCTGAAATGAATAAAATATATTGAAATAAATACCTGTGATTATGTAATTCACATGGCTTTTGCAATAAGAGGCCATGCAAATGGACTCAAGTGTCACAATCATTACTAAGCTCGTGTGAACCACACAGCTGGCCCTCTTAAGGATGGCATAGAGGAAGAAGAGCACTCTGCTTTGAGCCGGATGACCACAATGATTGTGCATATTGGTAGGGATGCCCTGTGGCATGGATGGCTACAGACGGAGGTGTAGTAGACAGATTGGACTAGGTTGTCTATAGTAACAAACGGCCCCAAAGTCTCGGAGGCTCAACACAACAGAAGTGGATTGTTTGCTCATGCTAAATGCTCAGCATGGATAGGCAGGGAGATTCCACTGCACCTCAACATGTGCTTTTACAATTACACCAGCTGGGAGAAATCCAGTGAACCACACACTGGCTCCTAAAGCCTCTGCTTGCCAGTGACATGTGTCACTTCTCTTTCCATTTTATTAGCTAAAGCAAGTTACATGTCCACACCTATTCACAAAGGAGGCAAATACATGCAATCTTACCGCATTTCCAGAAGGAGAGAATGGAAATATTTGGAACAACTCTAATGATTACAACTAGGGGTCATTTAGAAGGACTCCAGTGCCACTTTTGTGCTCTAGGTGCTGTCAATAGAGATTGGGAAAAACGATATCCACATTTATATGTCAGGTGATTTTACCCTCACAACTTGGGTGCCTTATGTCCAGAGATAGATATCTCTCTAAAAGGAAAAGCAGTAAGTTCTAACTCTTCCATGTGGGTTCACTATATTTTCATCTTTAAAGTAAAGAATTTCATAAAATACAGATACCATTACTGAGAAATAGTATAAGAGAGAGACTGATTCTCAGAGATTTCAGAAATGAAACTGACTCCAGGTTGCAGATAGACATTGCCTGAAGGGCCTACTCTTTCTGTGTATCGTCCTTCCCATCTACCTTTAAGTCACTTGTTAAAACTGTTGGGAATCTGGAAGCAATTCTGTTTAACAAGAGCCTCTATCCAAGACAGAGCAATTCCAGAATTACAGATCTCTATTTATATAAAACTTAAATAAAGACAGATAATCTTTTCAGTTTTATTGGTTACAAATGACCAACTGACAAGTTACTCAGCTTCTACAATTGCAGCAAAAGTCTAGAGCTACCAAGAAAGGGTTGCTTGTGCAAGAACAGCTAAGGAATTGATTGGCTCTTCAGAATCTGTGCCAACTTCCTTTCTGCAGGCGGGCTAAATAGTGGATACTTTTTATAGAAAGAAAGCCATCATCTTAGGATAAAAACTCTCTCTGCTGTGAACAAGCCGAATGCAATAACAGAAATTGCAGACAAAAGAGTTTTTGATGACAGATATTGCTGATGCCTTGGGCCTTCAAAGGCATTCCAGGAAAGGTGAAGGCATAATGACTAAGAATAACTCATGTTTCTTCCAGGATATTACTCACTGGACCAATGGATCACTTGAGATATATGTCAGTGAGTCAGCTCATATTTTTGGCAAAAAGATCCCAGGTCCCCAAGCTCTTTGCATCTAACTGAATACATCCTGAGGAGAAGTAAAGACAGTGAAGCTTTGATAGTAAAAAAACAAACAAATTTTGCTCTTTCAGTTTCTCCATCTACTACCTCACCCCATATATCTGAGCAAAATGAAATTATCAAGGCCAATGAAGAAAATCTCAAGCATACCCTTCAAAAGATAAAGAACCAAGATGAAGGAGAAAGGCAGAAATACCAGTAGGAAAGAAGGAGAGTCTAACAACTCACCAAGCTCTGAAATGTGAACTTAAAAGTTTATGTTGCAACTTACAAGATATAAGGGTATAACAAAACCAGTTAAAATAATAATGGTTACAAATAAAAAGGAGGTTAGACTGGATGGTATAGGGGTTTTTAGTTGAAATTCCATGATGAAAAGACTATGTGTACTGATGTAGCTCAAAAGCCAAATGTGGCCTTTGATTAAATTTATCCTATGATAATGACATGGATATTCATTTTCTTACATTTTATTGCATCATGCATTCAGAGGAGTTTATTAAAAGATAGGTACAGTTTAAGAAATAATAATAACACAATATCCATGTAATCACCACCAAGCCTAGTTTAAGAGTAAAATATTAAAAAGAGTAAAAATAGTCTCTTCTACTCACTCCCTTTCAATAGCCAACCATTACTACTAGTTCACACTGTTGTGTTAATGATTTCCTGCTGTCTTTATGGTTTTACTGCCTATATTTATACACCCAAACAAGATACTTAGTTTTGAAAATTTGGTAGCTGCGTAAAGAAAGATCAAAGTTACACTACTAACTCAGAGATAAACACAACGAAATCTCTTGTTGACAACTCTCCTGAGAGTTTACAAGAGCCCTTTTTAGGGAAGTTGTCGGGTAAGGTTGTAAGCTACTCCTTAGCAAACACAGGGCTCTGCACACTCAGGACATCTGGCAAGGCCGCCAGGTAAGCCAGGTACTGGAGTCAGTAGAAGTATGGTCAGAGGGTTTGGGACGCTCCCTATTTCCTACCTTAGCTTCAGCTCTTCGATGTAAGTTTAAGCAGAAAGTTTGGTGATATGTATCCTCAGTTGACCCAGGCATTAGGGCATAGAAAGGGAGCCGAAACTTAGTCAACAAATAATCATAAGAATCACAGGTAAGAATCTGGGCAAGGCTTATTTAAGTATTCTGTCCTCAGGTTGAAAATAGAGAGTAAAATACCAGAGGACTTGACTATGACCACCACCAACATGTCTGTCTCTTGAATCTCATGCTCCTCTCTGGAACAGCTATCCTCTTTGTCTATTGAACTCTGTCCTGGAATCTCCCATTGCTGACCTCATTTCCTTTGCCTTTCCCCTGAGTTGGATCACCTGTATCCAGAACTGGAATGCATAATTTGTAGAACCCAATGAAAATGAAAATGCAGAGTTCCTTGTTTAAAAATTATTAATAATTTCAAAATGGTGATAGCAGAGCATTAAACCAAGTATGGTCCCCTTTTACGTGTGGAACCCTGTGTGACAGTGTGAGTTGACACACACAAAGCCAGCCATGCCTATATGCCATGTCTTCCTGTTTCCTGGTTTTACTCCCTTGTTTTAGTAGAACACATTCCCCAGTAGTCTGTTAAGAAAATGTACATAGGAAATAAATTTTTGAGATTTTAATGTCTGAAAATATCTGTAATATGCTCATGCTTGGAATGTGAGGTAGGTCTCCACCAGCTGCGGGAGAATTCAGCCTCTCCCCAAATGAGTCTGCACACCCCATGTCTCACCCAGGGTCGAAAAACGACTGGAGTCATCTTGGGCATTTAACCATCCATTATCCAACCTTTCTACAGGTATTTAACAATAAACTTTATTGTACAACACTGTGTTCTAAATGTTGCTCCCTGGTAGTTATGCAAAACAATAGTCCTATTCAATTAAAATCTTATTTATGGTGTCAGTGTGAAGAGGTCTGAAGTTATTTGGATTCTTAATTCTTTATATATGTTTTTATCCTTTCTGGAAGTTTATATAAATTCTCTCTGCTCCAGTGTTCTGTACACTTAAATGTGCCTTTGTGAGGGTCTATTTTTGTACATTGTGCTTAGGAGTCGATAGGCCCTGCTGATCTGACAACTCATGTTCTTCAGCTCTGAGAAATTTTCTTGTGTCCATACCTGAGTAACAGTGTAACTTTGATTTACACTTTCCTCTCTTTCTGGAACTCTTATTATTTGGATGATGAACCTTCTTGTACCCTCTCACTTTCTTACTCTTTCTTCTTTGTCTGCTCTTTGTTCTACTCTCTGAGGAAATCCTTTATCTTATATTCTAGCCCTTCTTTTTTATTTCATAATGTTTTTAATTTCTAAGAATTCTTTTTGGTTCTCTAAATGAACTTTACCTATAGCATCCTATTTTTATTTCACAAATGCAGTGTTGTTTACTAGCTGACAATATAGGAATTCTTGTTTGTTTGTTTTTACTTCCCTACATAGTGGCTATTGTTCCAGATAACCTTTGTCTTCTATTATTTGGGTCTCTACCCTTTTCCTTGGGGACTCCTCAAATATTTGGTTACCTTTGTGTTTTTTGTTTGTTTGCTTGTTTTTGCTCTAGATAAACAGCAATCTAAAAAATGATAAAGATTACTGAGTATATAGGCAGGACTTGACAACTTTAAGCTTTAAGGTGATCTGGGTGGGCTCTTTCTTAGGGGACCTCTGGGTTTATATTTTTACATTTTCTTCTTATTCTGGTCAGATTCCCAGAGAATTTTCTAATGTCCTGCCTGGTAGATGAGAGTCTGGCTGACAAACAAATGAAGACAGAGGTCTGAAGGCAGAGTCAGAACATAGGAGCTAATTCCAGGCCCCACTTTCCCCTCCAGGAAGAATCCCTGCTTTCAACCGAACCTGGCACCTCTCAGCTGAGGATCATCCATTTTGCTTCCCACAGAGACAAAACCTTCGGATTTCTATCAGGATGGGGTGCCATGAAAAGAGACAAGGCATCTAGGAAGTCAATTGTTTTTCAAGTAGATTTTTCTTACTTATTTGAGACCTCTCATTTACCTCAATCCTAGCATACAGAATGCTGCCAATTCCTGAAACTTCGGTGCATTCTGTGGTGTGAAGCCAGCTGGGAACTCTGCTTTCTTGGGCCTGGTAAGCCAGTTACTACTGGTCTACCTGCTTTCCAGCTTCCAACATTTAATTGCTCTTACCAAGTCTACTGTTTCCCTTGTACTTGTGTGTTTATGTCTTTTGTTAAAATTTCTTTAATGTAATTTAAGCTTGCTTCAGGAGGAAGTAAAATTAATGCATGCATGCAATCCACCATCTAGACTCAGGGAACCCCCCCCCCCCCATCTCGTGTCTCTCCCCCCACCCTACTCCCCGGCTTCCTTTAAACAGTCTTCTTTCTTTTCACTTACTCAAATGTACTGATGATAATGTTGCTTGTGCATTGGCATGGCAGTGACAGCTAACCCTAAGTCCCAGGCATGGCTTCTGCTGGTGGCATGAGGTGGAAAATATCTATAGGATTATCTGTTCAGCACTCCCTCTCCTCCAGCAGTCCTCCAGCTTAGCCATCTTAGGAGCTGTGATTTAGGAGACAGTTCTTTTTTTTAAGGGAGGGAGTTTGACAAGGTTTTAGTATTAAAATGCAAGTTTTTACTAGCAATTAAAACTTTCATCAGGAACCTTTTAGTGAAGAAAGGTATTGACTTTGAATCTAAAAAACTTTGAGATCTATATTCAAATTCTGCAACTTTGGGCAAGTTATTTGATCTCTTTCCCCTCAATTTCTTCATACGTGAATGGGGAACGAAGATGCGGAATGAAAAAAGACCCAGTTTAAAAGATGCCTGGCATGGGAGAGATGTCCCTTCTCCACACCCATTTTCTCCACCTGCAAATGTATTTTGGAAAACAAACAAAAAAAGATGCATGCATGTGGTTAAGCTCTATGAATATATAGTCTCCCCCTATTTCCCTCATCTGCTAGCCAACAGCATTAAGATAGCACACTTTGTTCTGTAAAGTAAATGTTCCCAAGAGTGTTAAAGGGAGTCATGTCAACAAAGACAAAAATTATCTACCAGCAGCCTGGGGGAAATGTTGAGAAGGGTACTCCTTACAGATTCTTATGTGATATAAATAATGACGCCAGCTGCCAAGGTACCTGAGAAAATTGTTGTCTTCCATTCTTTTCTGAACAACCATGAAGATATCTTTGCTTTGAGCTGTTTATATATTCCCCTTATGAACTGGCTTGCAGGATTTAAGATTGCCATCTGAAACTCGATACTGTTTTCTTTTTTGAATCTCACTGGACCTATGCTAAGGGCCAGGCTAACCCATGTTCAGACCACGTGATCCAGCCCTGGTATTACAGACAAATGATGCACACTCCCTTAAAATAAATGCAGACGTTAGAGTCATCTTGGGCATTTAACCATCCATTATCCAACTGTTCTACAGGTATTTAATGAGTATCTCTGCCTTCCCCTGCACCAACCTACTTTCTCCTTTGACAGTTATTTTTTTCTCATACTTGGTTAGGATTCATTTATGACTCCTTTGCATAAAAACCCTCAGTGGTTTCCCTCCTCAGTGCAGGATGAAGACAAGACTTGTCACATAAGGCCTGTTCTTGCAGCTCTTAAATTTGAAATAGAGAAAAAGTGAAACCTCAACGTAGAGCCAGTGTTTTATACACGTACGATTCTTGTCCTCAGAGCCTATGTGAGAATAATCAGAGTATAAAGTATAAATAGCAAATTAAATCCTTCAATGTTTAGCCCACCCTTGACCTGAGAGAGTTTGGTGCTCAGAGAAAAACGTGGGCTGCTCACAGTGAAGTGTTCATGGTTTGTTTCTTTCTTTATAACCTATTCCTACCTCCTAGGGAAAAATGAGCCTGGGAAGCTTTGGTGGAAGCGTTAACTAGAAATAGAAACACTTCCCCTTTAGGGAAAGGTAATATTTTAGGTCTAAGGGTCATTATCATTGCCGGATTTATGCTGGATTCCCGGGCAGCTAGGGTATACTAGTATTATTTGAATTTTGTTGATAGAAAAGTGGAAACTTACCAGTTCTTAGAAACAGGCAAAGTGTTTTATATTTCTTTTCATTGCATTTTAAATGATAAAATTAATGCATGTCTTTTGTAAAAAAAAAAAAATCTCAAATAATACCAACATCTATATACTGAAACATGTATGCTTACCTTACTGATACCTCCCCATCCTTTCTCCAAAGAAAACTCTACCCCCTGAGACTGGCCATTCTTTCCGAGAGGTTTGTTTTTATTTTTCCAATTACAAATACTGTCACAGCTTTCATAGAATGTGAGTTTTATTTGTTTGCTTCAAAATTTTTATCAAACAAACAATGGTATTTTGTAACTTGCATTTCCACTTTATAGTTCATTAGGAACATTCTTCTACATCATATAAATAGCACTACCACTTTAATTTTACTGTCTGTACTATTCCAGTATATGGTGGTAGTATAATTGACTTAATCTCTGTTTGTTTCTGATTTTACAGTCTTATAAGTAATAAGCATGCTTGCATTTACACTTTTGTAAAGAAGTCTATTGCTATAGAATGGATTTCTTGAAATGAAACCGTGGGATCACATGGTTTGTACATTTAAAATTTTGATGACTTGTCTGTAAAAAGACTGCATCAATTTATATCTCACCAGCAGTGTTGGAGAGTGCCATTTCCCTACTCCCTTGCCAACATTTGATATTATCAACCTTTTTCATTTTCTGGCATAAATTTCTAAATGGAATTTCTCCTGGCAAGGTCAGTATATTTTAATCCAGAAAAGAGACCAATTAGACAGCCTTGTTTCTCCTGTTCTAGGGTGGTGGTTTGGGGGCTGTGCTCTACGGAGCCTGAGGAATTCTAATGATGGGAGTGGGAAAGCACCAACGATAGGACCTCCACCCTTTTAACCAAGGCAACTGAGTTTTAATGTTTTACATGTCGCACTGTGGGATTAGGTTTTATTTTTAGATATGATTTTGTTGTGAAAAACAAGTTTGCAAACTATAGGTCTGAGCCTTGTTTCTCATTGAACCATTAGCAACTTAAAGAGGAACTGAAAATGTAATCCTTCAGGGCAAAAAAGAAGGGATGTTAAACAGTGACTCTCCAGTTGAACCAAAATATTCCCATTTATACATGTGTGTTTGTCTGATAATGATCTTGTTCATGCTAGGCCTCACTGTTATGTCCAATTGTAATCCTGCAACCAATCCAAAAACAGCATTTCTTCCACGATTTGGATTAAAATTCCCCTATGTAAACACCCCCCCCCCCAAAACACACACACACACACACACACACACACACACACACACACCACTTGTATGGATCACATCTCTCTTTATTTGTGTAAACTTGATATTGTCTGGAGCTTCCTTTCTCCTGGCCTGAGTAAAATCCCATGGCCCCTGAACCGCTAAGATTTCTGTGAGTTCCTTCAAGCCTCAGGCTCTCATGGCCTCCTTTGCCTTCTACTTCTCCCAGCGCTCTCTTTGAGATCCATCAGGTGAAACTTAGCTCCTTCTTAGGTAGTCACACACACAAATGATAACAATAAACTACCCCACTACACAAAGCCTTCTTGTGAAGGGTCGTATGTACTGTAAATAGCAATGCTTGGAAGGTCAGAGAAAGATGAGTTTAAGCCACAAGGATACAAATAATTTCAAAATGGCACAGTGAGCAATCACTGTGGCCTTTCATGGTCTAATGGCCTTCCAACAGTCCCTCTTTACCTTGCCAGGTCCTCTTTTCTTCTATTCTTTACCTTCACTCACTCCACCCTGGATTGAACCAAGAACTTCAAATTATTTTCCTCTATTAAGCTTTGTAGCTCATTTCTTCCCAGCTTTTACCCCCAAACTCAGATGGCCAATCTCTTCATAGTGCTCATCTTATTCAAGGGGCTTTCCATTTAGTGGAATCAAACCTTTTTAGGAGGCTGTTTTCTTAAAAAAAATAGCAATAGAAATATTGCTTTTTCCTATATATCCCTGCTGTTTCTTCCTCATTGAAACACTGTCACTATGTTGCTTTTGTCCTCTAATCATTTTATACACCTGGCCCCTGCAACTAAATGCTAAGCAGCCCAAGAGTGAGAACTCTGCCTTTTTGTAGCTTTAAAATGTCCAGTCTTTGGTATATGCCTCACAAATGCATAATCAATAAAATAACCACTGATTATACAAAAAAAGAGTAAACAATAAGTGAATATGAGACCCTTGGATGTTTTGTAATTGTTAAAGACATCTCCTTGCAAAGATCATAAAATTAGTAATCTTTAGGAAGTTCATAAAACATTCAGATATATTTTTCAAGTTGAATTTATTTTTTAGGAGATCCATAATGTAAGATTATCCTACTCAAAATATTCACTACTTCACATTTTCTTTTATTTTGGCCTTCGCTCTTCTAAAATGTCTTTCCTACTTCTCCCATGAACTAGATATTATTTTTGTTTATTCCCACCCCACTTGACCAAATAGGAAGGAAGCAGAGATGGTTATCTATATCAGTACAATATCTCATCTTGCAGGGATCTTAAGAATAAAGAATACTATATAAAGTAGCATGCTATGTAAACCAAGGCTTAAAATATTCTTTAGCAAACCATCATAAAATATCACTTGAAATTCCTACAGGATCTTCTGCTTGCTATGTTTAATTCCTAAATCTCATGTTATTAAAAAAAAGTCTGTTTACTCTTTTATCTACACTCATATTTTACAATTTATTTTTTTCATCAAAACTGGCTTAGTTTGGTGTGAGAAAGCAGGAGCATATGACAAGTTAAAATTTCTGATATTTGACCCTTTGCAATAAATAAGTGTCTAAGAATAACCCAAAGTTCAGAAACCAGGCCCAATTTAATTGTGGAAAATATATAGACTGTTCTATTATGCTCATCTATATGATAGAATTTTTCCCAAAATATTCAAGTGAAATAAGTTTCTCCCAACTATTTGCTGTTTATAAGAGACTCATTTCAGATTTAAGGGCACATATAGGCTCAAAGTAAAGAGGTAGAAGATGGAAAGGGCTATTCCATGAAAGTGAAAACCAAAAGAAAGAAGGATTATCTATACTTATGGCAGACAAAATTTAAGCCAAAATGGTAACAAGAGAAAAAGAAGGTTATTATATCATGGTAAAGGGTTCAACTCATCAAGGAAATATAACAACTATACATATATATGCACCAATACTGGAGTACCTAAATATATTAAACAAATGCACATCTGAAGAGAGAAATAGACAAAAATACAATAATGGTAGGGGACTTTAATGCCCCACTTTCAGCATTCAGACAGAAAATCAACAAGAAAATGTTGGACTTTAACCATATATCAAATCACATGAACTGCACAAATATTTGTAGAATAATTCATTCAGTAAGAGTAGAAAATACATTCTTCTCAAGAGCACATAGAACATTCTTCAAGGTAGATCATGTGATAAACCACAAAACAAGTCTTAGCAAATTTAGGAAGATTGAAATCCTACCAAATCTCCTTTCTGACCACAATGGTATGAAACCAGAAATCAACAATAAAAGGAAAGCTGGAAATTTACGAGCATGTGGGGACTAAACAACACATTCCTGAACAACTGTTGGGACAAAGAAGAAATTTAAAAATATATATCTGTAAAATAAATTTAAAAACCCATCCTATTCACAATAGCATCAAAACAAATAAAATATTTAGGAATAAATTTAACCAAGAAAGTGAAAAATCTGTACAGTGAAAATTATAAGACTTTGATGAAAAAAATATTAAAGAAGATGCACATGGAAAGACATTTCATGTGCATGGATCCAAACAATTAATATCATGGAAATGGCCAGCTATAAAGTTAATGCAATTCCTATCAAAATTCCAATGGTGTTTTTCACAGAACTAAAAACAAACAGACACATGTGCCGAACCACAAAGATTCCAAATAGCCGAAGCAACCGTAAGAAAAAACAAGCCAGAGAGGCATCACACTTCCTGATTTCAAACTATACAATAGCAGCTATATATTATTTGTATCCTTGTATTGGGCTTAAACCCAATAGTAATTAAAACAGTATGGCACTGGAGTAAAATTAGACATATAGACCTATAGAACAGAACTGAGAACCTGAAAAATAAACTCCACATAAATTGTCAACTATTTGCAAAGAGAGCCAAGAATACTCAATAGGGGGAAATAATCCCTTCAACAAATGGTGCTGTAAAAACCATAAAACTACAAGAGGGAAATGAAAGTGGATCCCTATCTTATACCACTCACAAAAATTAACTGAATGGATTAAAGATTGAACACAAGACCTAATACCATAAAACTCATATAAGAAAACATGGAAAGCTTTTTGACATTGGTCTTGGCAGTGATTTTTTTGATATGACACCAAAAACACAAGCAACAGCATTGGTCTTGAAATCAAACACATCTGGATGGACATCCTGATTCTACCATTTGGTAAACTGATTGCCTTGGGGAAGATAGTTAACTTTTCTGAACCTCTACCTTCTCCTCTGTGAAATTAAAGTACTAATATACACCTACCTTGTTAGCAATAATTACCTAAAATGACGCATAAAAATATGCTTAGTGCAGAGTCCAGCCCTGAGTTGGGGCTCCAAAATGAAAACTATTTTTGCTGTTAAGAAATTATCAGCTAGCCCTGGCTGGTTTGGCTTGGTGGATAGAGCATCGGCCTGTGGACTGAAGGGTCCCCAGTTCAATTTTGGTCAGTGGCACATGCCCACATTGCAGGCTCGATCCCCATTAGGTAGTATCCTGGAGGCAACTGATCAATGATTCTCTCTCATCGTTGATCTTTCTAGTCCTCTCCCTTCTTCTTTGAAATCAATAAAAATATATTTTTTAAAAAAGAAATTATTAGGAGAGGGAACCAAGATGGCGGCATAATAAACATCTATCTTGCTGCCATACACAGCAATTTCAAAACTACAACTTAACGAAAGGACAAACACCATCCAGAATCACCGGAAAGCTGGGTGAGTAAAAATTCCACAAATAAAAGAGAAGAGAGGACACTGTGACTCAGAGGAGCGGCGGCGAATAGCGTTGAAAGATTCGCGCGGAGAGAGGTTTGGAGCAGTGCATGCACCAGCGGATAGGGCAGGCGGCTGAAAACGCGGCAAGTTTTCTTGAACGGAGGAGACAAAGACGTCCCACTGCACTGATTTCCCATCTCCAGGCGAAGTTCAGGGAACCCCCAATCATACGGGGTAAAAACTGAACAGTGGGGAGGCACGCCGAAACTTGGGGGCTGCAAAGGTCTGCAAGCTTGTGGAGCAGGCGAGCTTATGTGGAGTGCACATGAACTTGAGAACAGCGCAGCTGCGTGCCCGCGCAGAGAGCACTCGTGACTTGCTCTCTTGTTTGGGAAACCATCAGACTGCATTGTTTTGCGACCCTGGGTGAGACGTTGGGTGTGCAGACTCATTTGGGGAGAGGCTGAATTCTCTGGCAGCTGGTGGAGCTTGGCAGCGGCTCTCTTCAGAAGTGCTGGCAGCTGTTGCCACCCAGCACAGAGACCCTGGGGCCACATAGGGTGCAGCTGATGCTGTCTGCTTGGCCCGGAGACTCCACCCATCCAACCTGAGCATAGCTGAACGTCACAGACAATTGGCCTGGAGGTCAACCCCTCCAAGTGCTAACATTGATTAATCTAGGCTTAACTTCAACAAGACTGTGCAACCCATATCCACCTCAGGTAACTGAGGAGGCTGAGCCACAGTCCCTTAGAGGACATCAACCACACAAAGCTAATCGACCAACTCAGGAAAGCAGCCACCATGCAGAGACATGGAAAGAAATCAGATGTGAAAGAAATAGAGGGAAAAAACGACTGGACATTGAATTCAAAACCATGGTTATAAGGCTTTTCAAGAGGCTCCTAGAAAAGGCCGAGACCTATAAGGAAATAAACAAGACCTATGAGGAAATGAACAAAATCTACAAGAAAATGAACAAGACCTGCAAGGAAATGAACAAGACCTACAAGGAAATGAACAAGACCTACAAGGATATGAATGAGACCCTCAAGGATATGAAAAAGGACCAACTAGAAATTAAGCATACACTGACTGAAATAAAAAATATTATACAAAGACCTAAAAGTACTCTAGAGGACCGCAAGAACCAAGTTAAAGATTTGAAATGCAAAGAGGTAAAATCCACTTAGCTAGAAAAGCAAGAAACCAAAAGAATCCAAAAAATTGAAGATAGTGTAAGGGGCCTCTGGGACAACCTCAAGCATACCAACATCTGAATTATAGGGGTGCCAGAAAAAAAGAGAGAGCAAGACAATGAAAACCTATTTGAAGAAATAGTAACCGAAAACTTCCCACACCTGGTGAAAGAAATTGACTTAGGAGTCCAAGAAGCGCACCGAATCCCAATATATAGGAACCCTAAGAGGACCACACCAAGGCACATCATAATTAAAATGCCAAGAGCAAAAGACAAAGAGAGAATATTAAAAGCAGCAAGAGAAAAACAGTTAGTTACCTATAAGGAAGCACCCACACGATTGTCAGCGGATTCTCAACAGAAACAATGCAGGCCAGACGGGAGTGGCAAGAAATATTCAAAGTGATGAATAGCAAGAATCTACAACCAAGAATACTCTATCCAGCAAAGCTATCATTTAGAATTGAAGGTCAGATAAAGTGCTTCACAGATAATAAAATGCTAAAGGAGTTAATCACCGCCAAACCAATATTATATGAAATGCTGAAAGATATTCTTTAAGAAGAGGAAGAAGAAAAAGGTAAAGATGAAAATTATGAACAACAAATACACATCTATCAACAAATGAATCTAAAAATCAAGTGAATTAATAATCTGATGAACAGGATAAACTGGTGAATATAACAGAATCATGGACATAGAGAGGGAATGGAGTGACAATTCTTGGGGAGAAAAGGGTTGTGGGAAGTGCAGCAAGAGACTGGACAAAAATCATGCACCTATGGGAGAGGACAGTGGCAGGGGAGGTGAGGGCGGAGGGTGGGATGGGTATTGGGTGAAGGGGAGCTATAGTGGGAAAAAAGCGGGGAACAGTGTAATTAATAAACTGAATAATAAATATTAAAATTAAAAATGGCTGTGTTTTGCTGCTGTTGTGGATCGTGGTGTGAGTGTCTGTGTTTTCCGATGGTTTTGGGTGACCCTGTTAGTGGTTCTGTCGCAACCCACAGGTTGGGAACCGTTGGCAAGGTCCCCTGGGACCATTGGAGGACACAGATATTTGCATTGCGATTCATAACAGTGGCAAAATTACAGTTATGAAGTAGCAATGAAAATAAATTTATGAAGGAAAAAAAGAAAATAAATTTATGGTTGGGGGGTCACCACAACATGAGAAACTGTATTAAAGGTCTCTCGGCATTAGGAAGGTTGAGAACCACTGGTTTACATACTTCAATAATCAAATGTTGCTTATACCAGATGTATGACAGCTACAGGGTTTAAGTGACAAGCAATAAAGTCTATAGAAATTAATACTGGGGGAAAAAGAAATTATTAGCTAAAAGTAATTTACTTTTGGGCAGAGTAGCATATTAACTACTCATGATTCCTTAGTTTCAACAATTTTATGAAAGTTTAGAGAAAACAGATTTCCATAGACTGAGGTATTTGAAAAAAAATTGTTTGTGGGGGAGGAGATAAGGCCATAACTGGGAAACTGCCTAGAGGTGGGGAAAGCTGGATCTAAGAGAGGAGGTCAGAGGATGCCAAATCCAAACATTATTGTGTCTTCAAACTTTTGCCCAGAATTGCTCCTGCTTTCAATTTTATTGAAACATCAAGAATACACTTATACCACCCTCCCTGATTTGGCCCAATGGATAGAGCGTCAGACTGTGTGGATCAAAGGGTCCCAGGTTCGATTCTGGTCAAGGGCACATACCTTGGTTGCAGGCTCCTCCCCAGCCCGGCCCTGGCCGGTGCTTGTGCAGGAGGCAACCAATCAATGTGCTTCTCTCATATCAATGTTTCTCTGTCTTTCCCTCTCTCTTCCACTCTCTCTAAAAACCAACGAAAAAATATCCTCTGGTAAGGATTTAAAAAAAGATAGACAGAATACACTCATACCCTTGAAAACAATATGTTAAGTGAAAGAAGCCAGTCACAAAAGACCAGACATTGTATGATCCCATTTATATGAAGTTTCTGGATTAAGTAAGTCCATGGACAGGGACAGTACCTTAGTGGTTTCCAGTGGCTGAGGGGCTTGATCCCTGTGTGGAAGCAGCCAATCAATTATTCTCTCTCATCATTGAAGTTTCTATCTCTTTCTCTTCCTTCCTCTCTGAAATCAATAAAAATATTTTTTAAAAATGAATAATTATTTATGTCTTGCTGTACTGATGGCTAAAACTACATTTTTTAAAATTTCACTTTCCTTTTTAAAACAATAAAAACTGAACACATGTAGAAAAATAAATGTATCGACTACTTTAAATTATACCTAAGTTGATACAACTTACAAAGTTCTGTTAAGGTTTTCATTTTCTACATGTAAAATAGCCAATATTAAACATAGTCTCCAATTTTGTAAACTTGAGAAAATTTGGTCACCAGGATAATGATTTGGCCTCTGTAATGAGCTGGCATGCACTGTGCAGTAGAAATGCAAAGGAGCTCCTTATGCCCGAGGGGTGATATTCAGAATATTATAAAACGGGATGGAATCGGGCTCTAACCAATCAGAAGGGATGCCAGCTGGAGGCTGCTTAGCTGCTGGAATTTGGAGGAGTCTGGGGTCCAGGAGGAGAGGCCGGGAAGTTAAATGGGGAAGAATTAGGAAAAGGGGGCATTTGGAAGCTCAAGCAGGGATATTAATAAGTGATACAGAAGATTTTAATATTTCAGTAACTGGCTAGAGCTGTTCCAGGGCATATCTGCCTACATGATCTCTGGTGCGCCTTCAGAGTGTCACCTGACTCTCTGAACATGGCCTGGAAAATCTTATACGTTCAGCAATGATCTATTCTACTCCTGACTTTCTATGGATGAGAAAACCGAGGCTGAGAAAAGGGTGGGCTTGTCCACGATACATGGACAGTAAGAGTCAAAACAAGGATCCATATCTCTAAATTTCAATCCAGGTCAAACGAAGTAGGGAAAATAGGCAAAACATCCTTACAACAAATTAACTTGCCCAAGCACCATTTTTAACCATTTCAAAATCAGACTCGCAATTTATTTTTAGTTGTGTGCATATGTGTTCTTCACAAGAGTAAAAGAACTTGGACATGGAAAACAAGGAGGGCAGTAGGTCCAGATTTCTGGGTAATTATTTTTTAAATTACGTTAATGGAAAATACCATGGCACACATACATGTAGCCTGTCCAAACAGAACCCAGGCATCATTGCCAAAACACATTTGAAGAAAATAAAGCAAAGGGTTTTAAAGCTTTAAAATGCCATCACATAATCTCATTTGGTAACTTTTGTCTTCCTAGTTGTTAGACAGAAAAGACCAAAAGAGAAATAAGAAAAGATAGACAAAAACGATTCTATTTATCATAACTTTTGTTTAGAGAATTGCCAATAGAATGACGTAGAATGGCTTTTTTGGGCGCTTGGGTTCTTGTGTGTGTTGAGGAAGAGAAGAATATATACACTCATTCATATTTTAATAATGACTACTGATATTTGAATGGCCCTTTTCAGTTCTAAAAATGCTTTCCTAAACACGTAGGAGAAGATTATTAACAAGGGAAATATTTTCCAATATATTGCAATCTACAAAGTGTATGCAAGTTAAAATGCTATTTTTGTTTAAAAGAAAGTGTGCTGTGCTGTGTGTGTGTGTGTGTGTGTGTGTGTGTGTGTGTGTGTGTGCATACATATTAAAAAATTGAAGACATATTTAAATACTATCTCTTGTCCTTGATTGGTAAAATTCTGAAAATTTTTTGTTTTCCTTTATGTTTTTTCTTTTTAATCCTCACCTGAGGATATGTTTTTATTGATTTGTTGTTGCTTTTAGGGAGAGAAAGGAAGAGAGAAAGAGAGAGAGAAAGAGAGAGAGAGAGAGAGAGAGAGAGAGAGAGAGAGAGAGAGAGAGATTGATGTGAGAGAGAAACATGGATCAGTTGCTTCCTGTATGCACCTCAACCAGAGACTGAACCTCAACCTGGATATGTGCCCTGACTGGGAATTGAACCCACCACCTTTTGGTTTATGGGACGATGCTCCAATCAACTGAACCACCCAGCCAGGGCATCCTTTATCTTTTTTTGTTCTCTAAGTTTTTTGCATTGAACATGCATTACTTTTGTAATTAAGGAAAAAATAATCTACATTTTATATCCATTGAGGCTTATAACTATCATGTGACCCATCATGCTGCATTTTATAGAAAAGGGCATTGAGGTTCAGAAGAACTGAGTGACTTACTATTTGATAGGCAGCAGTAGAGCTTGGGTTTTCTTTGGTCACCTGATTCTAAATCTTATGCTTTCCTCTACACAAGACACTCAGCTCTTAGAGCTGGCTTACGAGGTGACTCACTGCAGCCCATTCAGGGCTATCTGTATGCTATCCTGCACCCTCCACTCATTTGTACCTGCCAGTCATTCTGTACAACCAATTTTCCAATTAAAATTGGTAGCTGTTTTGAAAGTGGCACCAAAGGCTTGAAGCAATTAAGCTCCCACCACAAATTCCTGCAGCTTTATTCATTTGAGTAACCATTATTGCCAAGCTGTATACTGCGCACTGCTCTCAAATGTTAAATGCTTCCCAGAGTCTCTCCTGGACTCGGTCATCTTTCTCCTTATCCAATTTCCACTCTTATCAGTTTTTCAAGGTATGAGTTTTTGTGCCCTTTTTCTTAAAAGCTACTTCTTGCTTTCTAATAGGTCCTGTTCCATTGTAAAACAAACAAAACAAAGCAAACAAAGACAATTGTGGGGAGATAGAGCTATGGAGCCTAAAGTGACCACAAGCTCTGCTGACAGATCTGAAAACCTGACCTATTGCCCCATTACCTCCCAGACGAGCTGGGAAGGTGGCTGCTGTTGGGTTTCTGAGCCTGGAAGAAGTTCTCAGTCAACTGAAAGTCACTGCCTTAGAATTTTCTGAGGACTGTTTTGCTCTTTGACTTCTCACACAATTTTTGCAGCATCGAATACATGGTCTGGACAAGTGACATTGTTAAGTTGGAAATATCTGGAGTGAAAGCTCTATAACAATTTTGTGAGGTGCATAGGGAATTTCTGGGTTAATCCAAAATCTGAACTTTGTGTACTTTTGTCAGATGAGACTCTGCCGTTATCCTTCAGAGTCAAGCTACATTATTCTGAGCCCAATGATGACAGTTTCCAGGTGTTTATTTCTTTATTCTACTTTTAAAAAAGAATGTATATCTTCAGTTGAGGATACTGATATTTATAAGTAATGTGACCCAGATATGCCGGGGCCTCCCAGTCCTGTCCGGATTCACAGACACCATGAAGTGGGACTCAGCAGTTCTACACTTCTGAACAAGACCAAATTCAACTCCAAGAAGACACTAACGAGGAACATGGGTTTTAATGTAAATTTCATGGAGTGGTGTATCAAAGGATTATATCAAGCACCACATGGTACACTTTTTAAAATATTTTATTGATTTTTCACAGAGAGGAAGGGAGAGGGACAGAATGCTAGAAACATCAATGAGAGAGAAACATCTATCAGCTGCCTCCTGCACACCCCCTACTGGGAATGTGCCCACAACCAAAGTACATGCCCTTGACTGGAATCGAACCCTAGACCCTTCAGTCCCCAGGCCGACACTCTATCCACTCAGCCAAACTGGTTTCAGCCACATGGTACACTTTAATATAAACTCCTATTAAACAACTTGGGTCTCCCCAGAAAGTTCCCCTCAGCTACTTCTTCATCCTTGAATCTTGTCCAAGTTTCCCTGGGTTGTGGATCTCACGGCATTGTCCCTTAGCTCTGCCCTCCTCCTCTACCTCCTACAAAATAATTTTTTGTCTAATGAAAAACAAATTAGTAAACTCTCTTAACCTTGCATCCTCATACCCATCACTCTGTTCAGCAAATGAAGAATTTCCTTTTAAATCAGTTGGGTATTATAAATTGCAAGTCATTTTTCTTTCTCACAAATAATTTTCCCTTTGTCACCATAGTGTTGGCCAACATTAATAATTAGAGAAATGCAAATAAAAATCAAAATGTGGTATTAGCTCACACATGGAAGAATGACTATCATCAAAAAGGTGATGAATGTTAACTAATTTTATTGTGGTAATCATTTTGCGATATATACACATAAATCAAATCAGTATGTTGTACACTTTAAACTTATGCAATGTTATATGTTAATTATGTTTAAATAAAACTAAAAAGAAAAAAACACGATCGTGTTGGCTTACCATGTAAACTTCTTCTGAAACTGTAGGTCCAAATTTCAAGATGCTTTTCTTCAGGAGTAGTTCAGCAAAAGCCTGAGTCTTTCTTTAGCAAAGCCATTTGGCAAGGATGCAAAGAGCAAGGGACTGAGATGGAAGGATCCTAAGGAATTTAAGGTGAAGAAAAGAGGAACTAAAACTTACATAATTTACTGTTTTTGTTTTTTTTAAATGTTATTTCATTGCATCTTCACCACCTCATTTTACAGATGAGAAAACTGAGGGCTTAGAGAATTGAAAATAAATTTGAAAAGTGTCATTTCTATTAAGAAGCATAGCCAGGATTCTAAGCTAAGTCCATGTCTTATGTCTTTCCTTATACTCCATCTCCTTCCATGGGTTTGGGATTTCCAATATTCAGAGATATACCTCCTGTCTCATCCCTTTAAGCTCTTTGGCAGCTCAGAATTGGGTCTATGCATAGAAAGCTATTCTTCTCTTATACCAAACTGGCTCAACCACAGCTAGACTTAGCATCTCCTGGCTCAGTCTCTCTCTGTCCCATTGTAAATCCTATCCAAGCAGCCACATGAATCTCTGACATCCCATTGGAAGATCAAAATATTGGTATTATTGGAAAGGGATGGTGGATGAGTTTGAGTGCTACAGTAGAAAGTATCCTGGACCAATATTCAGGCTACCCAGACTAACACAGAATATATCAGTGTACACTTCTCAATCTCTTTGGAAATAAATTTTTGCACAAAGTGCATTGAAACAGAAAATACAAGAGAATTCATATTTGTGGACTGGTCTCACAATGCCTCTCAAACATTACTACAGTAAACCTTTTTATTTTATATATGAATGGTTTAGCAAATTGGCATGAACAGATTCAGTCTTGCATAAAGTAGGACAGAACACATTTCAATCCCCTCTGTCATCTCCAAGAAGCGTTATTTTTATACATACAGTGCAGGCTGTATGTGGACCTACTTCAGTGGCCTATTCAGTGGTAAAGTGTCATTGCTCAAGTTACTTCATTTCTTTCTACCCTAATTTCTTTGACTACAAAAGGAGGAAGTTAGGCTGGATACGTTTCCTTCCAGCCATGTGGTTTATAGAGTGGTGAATATCTGCAAAGAATCACTTACCTCATGGAAAACACTATTCCATCCTGTGAAGAATCCCAAATGCAACATATTTAACAGCAATGATTGCTCCCATAAAGTTACCCCAAATTACAGGAGGAAAGGAGACAGAAAGTAAGGGGAGCTGGATGGAGGGTTAAAGTAAGACTGAGGGAAAAGTAATTATGGGTTAACATGACTTTACAAAGTATTTTAGTGTGTGTGTGTGTGTCCCCTATTCTAATGGTTTTTATCCAAATATATTTATGACATTTTACATTACACTAACATTATACTACACTAAAGAGTAAACCATAAAAAACTCGCACTTTTGGTTTTTAGGAAAATCACATTAGAGAGAACTTTAGCTGCTTGCCTACATTATTTGTGGGGAGAGATTTTTCAATAATTAGCCGTTTGGTTTTTAAACTTCTTCAGATATCTACAAAAACTCCCCGTGATATAGCAGGTCACTGAAAATTAAAGGTGCCATTTCCCGGTTAATTTTGTTCAGTTACACGTGCGGTTTCTTCCTGGACTAGTACAGAAAACATATTGATTAGATCAAAGGCCATCGCACACAGCTTTTGAGTATTGTCACTGACAGAATGTAGACCTACATTTGGGAGACACTTTACAGACTGTGACCTCTGCAACATTTAACACCACCGCTCACTCGCCCCTCCGTAAATCACTCCCTTCTCTTGGCTTCTATGACACCACCTTCTCTGTGTTTATTCTCTCTGTCCTTCAACTCTCTTTATACGAGTAGCCCACTGACTCTCTCCAGGAGCTGTCATTCATTCCACGCTCAAGACATTGATCACCACTTCTTCCCTGATGAGTCCCACAACTACATCTTTAGCCCAGACTATGTCCTAACCTACAGGCCCAAACATCCACTGCTTACTTAACATCACACATAGATGGCCCACAGGGATATCTGACTCAGCATGTCCAAAATGAACCTCATCACCTTCCCTCTAAACTTGACCCTCTCCCCTGAGTTTCCCATCTCTGTTAATGACTCCATTATCCACTCAGTTGCCTGAGCCAGAAAACGGAACAGCATCCTAGACCCTTTCTCTTGCATACCCAACACCCATTCCATCAATCATCATATAACTAGAATCTGAACCCGTACTATCTCTGGAATCTGGCCACACCCTTCCATCTGCACTCGGCTCACTTAACCCAAGGGAGCTCTCACTTGGAACACTCTAACAGCCTTCTCATCTGGTTCTCCTCTCTGCTCCTCTTCATTCCATTCTCCACCCTACAGCCAAACTGAGCTTTTAAAAACAGAAATGTGATGGCTTTGCCCATGGCTCTTAAATTCAAGTACATACTCCTTTAGATAGCTTACAAGGCTCCTCTGATTTGCACTCTACACCAGGCTTAACACTTTTTCCCCCCAGTTCTTCAAGAGATCCATGGTCTGTCTCACAGGCTTATATATATATATACTAGAGGCCCAGTGCACGAAATTCGTTCATGGGGGGGTGTCCCTCAGCCCAGCCTGCACCCTCTCCAATCTGGGACCCCTTGAGGACAATCTTCTCACAATCCAGGACTGCTGGCTCCAAACTGCTTGCCTGCCTGCCTCCCTGATTGCCCTTAACTGCTTCTGCCTGCCAGCCTGATTACCCCCTAACCATTACCCTGCCAGCCTAACTGATGTCTAATTGCTCCCCTGCCAGCCTGTTTGCCCCCCAATTCCCTCCTCTGCCAGCCTGGTCACCCCTAACTGTCCTCCCCTGCAGGCTTGATCGCCCCCAACTGCCCTCCCTTGCAGGCCTGGAATCTCCCACTGTCCTCCCCTGATGGCCATCTTGTGGTGGCCATCTTGTGTCCACATGGGAGCAGGATCTTTGACCACATGGGGGCAGCCTCTTGTGTGTTAGAGTGATGGTCAATCTGTGTATTACTCTTTCATTAGATAGGATAGAGGCCTGGTGCATGGGTGGGGACCGGCTGGTTTGCCCTGAAGGGTTTTCTGGATCAGGGATAGGGTTCCCTTGGGGTGTGGGGCGGTCTGGGCGAGGGGCCTATGATGGTTTGCAGGCCTGCCATGCCCGCCAGTGACCCAAGCAGAGGCCCTGGGATCTGGCATTAATTTATGTTCTACAATTGAAACTTTGTAGCCAAGAGTGGAGGCCTAGGTGCTAGGGCTGCAGAAGTTTGGCTTCCTCCATCATCCTGGTAACCCTAGCCTCTTCTCTCTCCAGCTTCGTGGCTGCCGCCATTTCTGTTGGGGTTATGTATCTTCTATAATTGAAACTTTGTAGCATTGAGTGGAGGCCTAGGTGGGCAACAGCAGGCAGAAAGCTTGGCTTCCTTCATTGCCAGGGAAACCCAAGCCTCCCTCCTGCTCTCAGTAGTGGCAGCCATCTTTGTTTAGGTTTATTTGCATAATTTGCTCCTGATTGGCTGGTGGGCATGGCTTGATCGGAGATATGGTCAATTTGCATATTACCCTTTTATTAGAGAGGATATTAGTCCCATTTCCTCAACACTCCTACTTTCCTAATACTCAGAAGTCTTTCTTGACTCCCTTCCCCGACCACATACAACTAGTTATTGCAATGCATGGTAATTACCTATTTAACTATCCACCAGACCACACAGTCTATGAGGGCAGGTACCATGCCTATGTCATATCCTAGCACTTAGCACAGTGCCTAGTACATAGGGAAAGTTCAATAAATATTAGTATAAATAGGAAAATAAAGGTGCCCTGCTTTGAACTAGCAGCAATATTAGTGTTCTAAACCTACTTTAATTATATGCCCTGTATGCTAACTACTGAATAAAGAAAAAGTATTCTAGTTCTGTTTATTTAAAAAAAAATTTTTTTTAAGCACTGAAACCCTTTCTTCTCTTCAAGTAAATATGTGTTAGAGCCCAGTTTATATAAAATGGACAAAAACAGAGCTGCTCATATTGGAACTGGGGTGAGGATATTCATTTATTCTTCCCTCTTGATCCTGAGGGATTTCCAAGGAACCCATAAGGATGCTCAGAACTTAGTTTGAAAACCATTGATCCAACCAATCCTACTGCAAACAGGCAGAAACATTCCTATCACCTGAGCCTTTTGTTTTTAAAATCTCCTAAGAAGTGCCCAGGAACAGGAGAAGGTGCTTCTCTAGAGAAATAAGGAATCTAACATGCGACTATCAAGTAACCCTATTTCAGCTTTCCTTAGGATGCTTTTCTAACCTGGAATGAGAGAGTAAAATACTCTTTCAAAGATTTGGAGGCTCAAAATACTTCAGGGAATAGCCTGAACACATTTTTCCATGAACCTTGACCTCTGATGGGGTGGTTCAGAGTGAGTTAAAGCATCAGAGGATTTGCCTTGATGCCATCTTTGCTTTGGTCGGAGCCTAAAGTCAACCACACACAGAAAGTTCTAATCCTCGTGCAGTTGTGCTTTTCCTTATGTTGCTAGCACTCAGCACTGAAGTCTGGGATTCTTTTCATTAGGGAATTTTTCTCATGAATAGTGTTTTCTGCCAAAAGGAACCAACTTGCTTCAGACAGAGTGGCACTGAGAAAAGTGCAAGAAAGACATTTGACAGTAGGAAACCAAACAATGAAATGATGAGGTACAGTTTGAAGTAGCTGAGAAGAAAGTCTAGTCAAGGGCTCACACAATACACTGGGTGAGGCCATGGCACAGGCTATTATCAGAGGGCCACCGACACTTAATGTACCAGGGGAAGCCTTAGCCTTAAAACCAGCAAGAGATCATTTCCCCTGGATTTCTTGGGAGAAAATAGAAACACTTCCATGTTTATAAATGTTGTATAATTTGCTGTGGGAAAAACTTGAAGTATGAATAAAATGCTGAGTATCTTAATGACTATATGATGGAGAAGCACAGAACAATCTGAATTAGATAAAAGTACAATAAAATTTATTCTTTTCCTTTAATGGCTATATCATTAAAAAGGAATTGAGGACAAGAATATGTAGTAATGGTTAAATTTAGGAGCTATGGCCATTGGAAAAAGGCTACATCTAATTTTGCTTATATTTAGCACATTGTTAACATAATTGTACTATAAAATTTATACTTTCCTGAATCACATGAGGAAAATTGGTCATTTTCTTAATAGAAGTATAGTCTATGAAGCACTTAACAGATGTTCAATTCAATTTCTTGCTCAAGAGCTTATAATCTAGCTTTAATGTCAGAAACAGGCAAATAAATGAATTGTAGAGACTATGGTGGGCATTGCAATAGCAGTAAGCACAGAAGATGAAGACCTACATGTTTGCATAATTGAAAGTTATTACAATAAAACAATTTAAAGTAAAATAAACACAACAACATGGTCTGGTCTTAATTTTTACCTTGTGATATAATTTTAAACAACTGATTTCTTTAATTTTTTGCAATTATTTTCTTTTTCTCCTTAAAGAAGTTTTGTAAGTTATATTTTTGTAGGAATTTATCCATTTCTTTATATTTTCTAGGTCACAGTCTTGAAATTGCTTGTAATTCTCCTTATTAACCATTTAACCATTGTCAGCATCAACTATAGTTACGATTTCTTTTGTTCTAATATTGATCAGCAGAAGGCTTTTCAAAGAAAGAATTGTAGGTCTTTTTAATTCTCTCTTTTGTATTTTTTCTACTTCATTGATTGCTACTGTTATCTTTATTATTTCCACTCTTTTATTCTTTATTTCATTATTTTTAACGTCTTAGCTTATTAATTGCTAGCCTTCCATCTTTCCTATTAAAAGTATTTAAGATTGTAGTTTCTTTCTAGTTGATATTTTATTTGCATTGAATACTTCTTGATCTATTGAACTTTTGTTTCACACCTTCTAAGTATTTTCTAATTTCTGTCATAATTTATTCTTTGGCCCACAAGCTATTTAGTAGAGGATATATTAATTTTCTACATATGATCTTTTTCTAGTCATCCTTTTGTTATTGATTTCAGTTTTTTGAAAATTGTTGATATTTGCTTTATAGCTTGCATGCGGTTAATTTTCAAAAATAATTCTCCATGTTGGTTGAAACAAATGTGTATTCTGTAGTTGTTACATGCAGTGTTCGATCTACTCATTCAATTAGAGCCAGCTTATTAATTGTGTTGTTCTGAACTTCTATTTCCTACTGTTTTGCCAGCTTGATCTAAATACTTATAAGTTTAGAGAACTCTTAGATCTTCCTGGAGAACTGAATCTCTTATCCCTATGAAATGATTCTTTTTAAAGTTTTCTGTCTTAAGGGCTATTTTATCTGATACTAATATAGCAATATCAACTTCCTTTTGATTAGAGTCTGCATGGTATAAATTTTTTCACACTTATTCTCAATTTTTTGAATCATTATGTTTTATTTTATTTTATTTTTTTAATCTTTATTGTTCAGTTTATTAATTACATTGTTTCCCCTTTTTATCCCCCTATAGCTCCCCTCCACCCTGTACCTATCCCACCCTCCACCCTCACATCACCTCCCCCTCCCCACTGTCCTCTCCCATTGTTGCTAGATTTTTGTCCAGTCTCTTGTTGCACTTCCCACAACCCTTTTCTCCCCAAGAATTGTCAGTCCATTCCCTCTCTATGTCCATGTCTCTGTTATATTCACCAGTCTATCCTGTTCAACAGCCTATCAATTCACTTGATTTTTATGTTCATTTGTTGTTAGATGTGTATTTGTTGCTCATAATTTTCATCTTTACCTTTTTCTTCTTCCTCTTCTTAAAGAATATCTTTCAGCATTTCATATAATGTTGGTTTGGTGGTGATGAACTCCTTTAGCTTTTTCTTATCTGCGAAGCACTTCATCTGACCTTCAATTCTGAATGATATCTTTGCTGGATAGAGTAATCTTGGTTGTAGATTCTTGCTGTACATCACTTTGAATATTTCTTGCCACTCCCATCTGGCCTGCATCGTTTCTGTTGAGAAATCCGCTGACAGTCGTATGGGTGCTCCCTTATAGGTAACCAACTGTTTCTCTCTTGCTGCTTTTAATATTCTATCTTTGTCTTTTGCTCTTGGCATTTTAATTATGATGTGCCTCGGTGTGGTCCTCTTAGGGTTCCTATATATTGGGGTTCGGTGCACTTCTTGGACTCCTAAGTCAATTTCTTTCACCAGGTGTGGGAAGTTTTCGGTCACTATTTCTTCAAATAGGTTTTCATTGTCTTGCTCTCTCTTTTTTTCTGGCACCCCTATAATTCGGATGTTGGTATGCTTGAGGTTGTCCCAGAGGCCCCTTACACTATCTTCAATTTTTTGGATTCTTTTGGTTTCTTGCTTTTTCAGCTGAGTGGATTTTACCTCTTTGTATTTCAAATCTTTAACTTGGTTCTTGGAGTGCTCCAGGGCACTTTTAGGTCTTTGTATACTATTTTTTGTTTCAGTCAGTGTATGCTTAATTTCTGGTTGATCCTTTTTCATATCCTTGAGAGTCTCCTTTATATCCTTGAGGGTTTCTTTCATTTCCTTGTAGGACTCATTCATTTCCACGTTGGTCTTGATCATTTCTTTGCAGCTCTCGTTTATATCCTTGAGGGTGTTGTTCATTTTCTTGTAGGACTCATTCATTTCCTTTGTAGTCTTGCTTATTTCCTTATAGGCCTCGATCTTTTGTTGGAGCCTCTTAAAAAACCCTATAACCGTGGTTCTGAATTCCATGTCCAGTCATTTTTTCCCCTCCATTTCTTTCACCTCTGATTTCTTTCCATGTCTCTGCATGGTGGCTGCTTCCCTGAGTTGGTCAATTAGCTTTGTGTGGTTGACTTCCTACTAGGGATAGTGGCTCAGCCTCCCTGGTTACCTGAGGTGGATATGGGCTGCACAGTCTTGCTGAAGTTAAGCTCAGTTAATCGTTGTTAGCACTTGGAGGGTTGACCTCCAGGCCAATTGTCTGTGAAGCTCAGCTGTGCTCAGGTTGGGTGGGCGGAGTCTCTGGGCCAAGCAGACAGCGTTAGCTCCGCCCTATGCAGCCCCAGGGACTCTGTGCCGGGGGCAATGGCCGCCAACACCTCTGAGAGAGAGCCGCTGCGGAGCTCCACCGGCTGCTGGTTGCCGGGGAATTCAGACTTTCCCAAAATGAGTCTGCATGCGCAATGCCTCACCCAGGGTCGTAAAACCAAGCAGTCTGACGGTTTTCCGAATGAGAGGCAAGTCGCAGATCACTCTCTGCGCCGTCACGCAGCCGAGCTGTTCGTGCGAGCTGCCTTCTCCACAAGCCGGGAGACCCGGGAGCACCCGAGCTTCGGCGTGCCCTCCCACTGTCCAGTTTTCACCCCGTGTGATAGTGGGTTCTCTGGACTTCGCCCAGAGCTGGAGAGTCAGTCCAGTGGGATGCCTTTGTCTCCCCGTTCGAGAAAACTGGCCAGTTTTCAGCCGCCCGCCCTCTCCGCGGTGCACACTCCAAACCTCTCTCCGCGCGAATATTTCAACACTGTTCGCCGCCGCTCCTCCGAGTCACAGTGTCTTATCTTCACTTTTATTTGTGGAATTTTCACTCGGCGAGCTTTCTGGTGATTCTGGAAGGTGTTTGTTCTTTCGTTAAGTTGTAGTATTAAAATTGCTGATTATGACGGCAAGATAGGTGTTCTACCTTTGCCGCCATCTTAGTTCCCCCCGAATCATTATGTTTTAAATGTGACTTAAACAGAATATAGCTGAATTCTTTAGAACAGAATATATATGTATGCACACATACAACACCTGTACATTTTTGCATTATAAGTTGGGCACTTAGTCTACTTTTGCTTATTTTAATTCCTGATATATTTGTAGTCCTACCATCCTATTTTGTGCTTTTTATGTGTCTTGAACCTTCAATGTTTCTTTTTTCTCTGTTTTCATCTACTGTTGTATCATTTTTTGTTTTGTAATTTTTTTCCTTTTTAGTTAAAAAGCTACACATCCTTAAGATGGTTATGCTAAAAATTTTAACTTGGATACTTAATATCTTTACCATTCTCCCAAACAATAAAAAAGGCAGAACATTTTACTCTGATTATTCCCCTCCCAACTTACATGTTATATATAGACTAGAGGCCTGATGCACGAAATTAGTACGAAAGTAGGCCTTCCTTCTCCCCGCCACTTCCCCTCCGCCGCTGCCAGCACCAGCTTCCTTTTGGCACCTGAGACCTGGGCTTCCCTCGCAGCCCTGGCTTCGTCCAGAAGGTCGTCCGTCCAACGGGACGTCTGGAAGGATGTCCAGTCTAATTAGTATATTATGCTTTTATATTATCGATAGCTATGTATTTCATTTCCAGCTAGTTTTTTAACCTCTTAAGAGAATACTATTGTGTTGTTTTTAGCCAATATTTATCTAGCACTTTTCTTACTCTTCATTCTTTATTCATCTCTAACCTCCCATGTGTTCACTTTCTTCCTACCTATAGAGCTTTAGAATTTCCTTTAGTGAGGGTCTATTGGTGGTGGCAAATTCCGTTTTTGTTTGCATGTTTGAAGATGTCTGATTTTTTTCATTGTTCTTAAAATATACAAATTTAGGTTGACAGAAATTTTCTTTTAGCATACTGAAGATTTTAAATTTTTTCCTGACTTCCTAACTGTTATGAAGTTTAATTGTTGTCCTGATGAAAGTAATGTCTTTTCTTTCTCCGGCTACTTTTAAATTTTTTCTTTGTTTATCATATTATTTGATATTTGTTTTATAACTCAGCATGTAATAGAACATTATTAAGTATAAATTTCCTTTTACTTAACAATATTTGGATTGTTGGGCTTTTTGAATCTATGGTTTGTCATTTCTTGGAAATTCGCAGTCATTATGTCTTCAATTATTGCTTTTACTCCTTCTGGCTTCTACTCTACTGTCTTCCTGGAATTTCAATTAGGTGATTGTTATATTTCTTACAATATATCCATAATTTATAAACTCTCTTTCATATTTTCTTCCTCTTTGGGATACATTATATAAAAAAAATTAGATCTATCTTTCATAATCTGTTCTCCAGCTGTGGTTATTCTGCTATCAATCCTGAATATGATTGTGCCCTACCTGGTTTAGCTCAGTGGATAGAGCGTCAGCCTACAGACTGAAGGGTCCTGGGTTAGATTCCAGTCAAGGGCACATGCCTGGTTTCAGGCTCGATCCCCAGTAGGGCATGTGCAGCCAGTCAATAATTTTCTCTCATCATTGATGTTTCTATCTCTCTCTTTCTCCCTTTCAGTCTGAAATCAATTAAAAAATAAAATAAAAATAAAAATCCACCCACTGTGTTTTTAATTTTGAACTTATATTTTAAACTTCTAGTGGTTCTTTCGAGTCTTTTTCAAAAATGCTAGGTCATGGTTTATGCATATTGTCAATCTATTCTCTTCTCAAAATACATTTATCATACTTAGTTTATATTCCATGCCTAGTAATTTCAATAGCTAATGTTTTGCGATCTGAGTCTATTGTTTGCTGCTTCCGCTGGCCCTTGCTCATGCTATATTACTTCATTTCTTATTTTGTGATTTTGACCATGACCTCGGATTTCTTTATGTTTATTGATGAGAACTCTTCGAGGCCTGTGTTGAAGAAGGGTACCTCCATGACAGATTTGCATTTGTTTCTGCTAGGCACCCAGGAACCACACATAAAGGTTCACTTTAACCTTAATGCTTGACTTGAGTGTTTTTTGGATTGCCAGGTGTGGTGTGAATTGGGGTTGCAAGCTTGCCTATTGTGTTGCAAATTCTCAGTGGATATATTTCTTCTCTCCCTCCCTTTAGAGTCAGAGCTCACAAATCTCTAGGCTAAGGCAGACAATTTTCCTTGCAATTTTCTGGAGGTGAGGAAAGATGTAGGTTTATTTGTAATTCATCCTTATAAAAAGGGGTAGTCTTTTGGGGACCCAGCTTTAAGCAGAAGTAGAAGGGTTCAAAATTACACTTCTCACTTTGAAGACATTCTCTCATTTGACAAAAGCCTCTCAGTTTTGCTTATTTCCTGGGTTTCCCCTTGCATTTAGTCCTGGCCTCTAATAAATATTGCTTGTTTTTTTTTAAATATATATATATTTTTTATTTATTTCAGAGAAGAAGGGAGAAGGAGAGAGATAGAAACATCAGTGATGAGAAGGAATCATTGATAATTTTCCTCCTGCACTCCCCACACTGGGGATTGAGCCTGTAACCCAGGCATATGGCCTGACTGGGAATTGAACTGTGACCTCTGGGTTCATAGGTCAGCACTCAACCACTGAGCCATGCTGGCCAGGTAAAGTATTCCTTATTTTTGCTGCCACCATAAAATGCATTTCAACCTTTCAACTAGTTTAAGTTGCTTTCAGTGAGAGGATTGTTCAGGATATCTAGTCTGTCATATTACCAGGAATGGAAGTCCCTCTGCCTCTGCCTGAGGGTTAAGAGTTCATCTCAAGGCTTCCTTCCTGGGTCTTCCTCTCTCTTTAGTCTACATGCTCTTTTTCCCAGACATTTTTTTAATGTGTTCTTATCGATTTTTTTTTTTTTTTTTTTTTTTTTTTTTTTTAGAGAGGAAGGGACAGCCATTGAGAGGTTTTGAGTATGAGAGTAACATAATCCAATTAATGTCTTAAAAGATTATTCTGGCTGCAACATGATTAACATATAAATAGGGAAAAGGTATAAATTAGGAGGTTGTTGCAGGAAACCAAGTGAGAGCTCATAAATAGCTAAACTAAGGCAGTGAGGATGTGGATGAACAAAAATCAGATGAATTTGAAAAATACATAGGATGTTATGGAAAATAAAAGCGACTAGCTTTGGCTCCTGGGAGGATGGTGGAGCCCCATCTCTGAGAAAAGGATACAGAAAGTGGGTCAGCCACTGGGAGTCAGTTCAGTTCAGAATGTTGTGGAGCAGTGCTTTTTGTGCCCTTCTTTCTACCCTGTTGGTTCATCCGTCATTTCCATGCAGCTGTGAAGAACAGGTTCTATATTCTGATGGTGCCCTACCTCTACTTTTCTACCTCACAACTTTCTCCATGCCTGGGGAGTTCATTAAAACTGGCAAAGGTACAGGCCACAAGTGCCCCAAATTACCATTTCCTGGAGGCAATCTTCAACCAAAGGGAGCTGGTGGATAAGCCTCCCTTCTTTTAGAGCAGGGGTCGGGAACCTTTGTTCTGCCAACGGCCATTTGTAATATCATTCAAGGGCTTTACAAAATTATCAACTTAAAAATTAGCCTGCTATATTTGGTCAAATGTTTAATTAACTCGCCCTTAATGCCTTGGCAGCGTCAGATCAAATTATTTCCTGGGCCTTATATGACCTGAGGGCTGGATTTCTCCACCATGCTTTAAAGAGGCAATTCTGCCACATAGACAGTGAATACCAGTCTATGTCCACAATGATTACCAGCTCAGTAACATATCCTTTACTGTCTTTCCCTCCTTCTGTATCTTAGTATTCCTGCTCCACCACTCCTGCTTTCTGGATTATCTTCCCAAATAAACTTTATGCATCTAATCCTTTATATTCTAAGGCTCTGCCAGAGGGAAGGAAATCCAAACTGAGAAATCATTCAATGAGAACAGAAAGGGGTCCATGAAGGAAACCTGAGGAACTTCAGGCATAGGCAGAGGAAGAAACAAGAAGACTGAGAAACGGAAGAGCAGAGAGATAGGAGAAGAACCAAGAGAGTTTGCAAACATAAAAACCCAGGGAAGGGGAAGATTCAAGAAAGAGAGAGTGATCAGAAGTATTAAATGTTATCAAGAAGTAAAAAAAAAAGTATAGAGAAGTAACCACCAGATTTAGCAAATAGAGGTTACCTGTGACTTGATGAGATAGCAATTCTAAAAGCACGTTGAGACTGAAGCTAGGTTACAAATATTTGAGTTTGGGAGGAAGTGAGAATATGAAGAGAGTTATATGGGGAACTCTTTTAGGATGTTTGGCTTTAAGGAGGGGGAGAAAGATGAGGAAATAACTGAGTCAATGGTGTGTGTGTGTGTGTGTGTGTGTGTGTGTGTGTGTGTGTGTGTGTTAAGATGAGAGAGACTTGAGCCTGTTAGACTGTTTAAGCTCATAATAAGCAGCTAGGCAGAGAAAGAAGTTGAAGGTAGGAAGGAGGGAGTGTAGAACAATGAAAATAATGAATTTCTGAAAAAGAAAGGAAAGGGTGAATTTCAGGTAGGTAGATTAGATTTATTTTGAAGGAGGGCATATTTTCCATTGAAACAATAACATGGTTTACTTGTCTATTTCAAAGATGATATCGATAGATAACTGCCTACTTCTTTTGCATGAAAGTGTCTTTATCTGAAAATTTTTAATTGAATTTAACTGTTGATAATATGTAATAACATAGAATATGCCCATCAGCAAATTTACTTGATGCTGCCATGATATTAAGCCATGATACCATGTTGCCATGATACCTCTCACCTCAGAGTCCTTCAGATGTTACATATGTATTTGCTTGATGGTCTGTGAAAAACATGTGTTTCTCAGGTAAGGGAGATAAAGGGAAGCATCATTAAATATCAGCCTAGCAATCTGGCATTATGTGACCCCATCTGCTTTTTTGGGGAAAGTCAGCAGGTAATTTACTGCTTTGTGGTCTGTTTCTCATTTATAAACTTGGCCTAATATTATAGGTATTTATAGTATAACTTATTCCTAGATATTGTTCACAAATTGAGCTTCCATAAATTAAACCTTTATTGCCCTAATTGGTTTGGCTCAGTTGATAGAGCGTCAGCCTGTGGACTGAAGGGTCCCAGGTTCGATTCTGGTCATGGGCATGTACCTTGGTTGCAAGGCACATCCCCAGTAGGGGGTATGCAGGAGGCAGCTGATCGATGTTTCTCTCTCATTGATGTTTCTAACTCTCTATCCCTCTCCCTTCCTCTCTGTAAAAAATCAATAAAATATATTTTTAAAAACACATCTGCGGCCTATCTAGTGAGAGTCATTGTTAAAAAATAAATTAAAAATTAAACATTTATTATCTATAAGGTTATAAATGAAGAAAGTGACCAATTTTATACTCTAAAATACCAAAATCAATCATGAAAAGACAAATACATGCTTTTACAATGATCTAAGCTTGCAAAGAAAATGTCAATGTTTTAAATAATCATCTTGGAGAATTCTTCTTTAACCAACTGGTTGAGGCTTCTTAAAATACCAGTGCAAAGAGGTTCTAACGAAAGATATCTTTCTGGTAAATCTCCTTGACACAAGTAAATGTTTCACTGCTCTAAGGACCTTCTAACTATGGTCTAAATTAGGGCCATCTGCCTAAAAATTGTCATTGCAGATCCAGTGGGTAGAAATTATTTTGAAAGTTAACATTTTTCTTCTTCTGTATTCCTTCCTTTTTCTCCTCTGCCTGCATCTCCTCATCTCTGCTGCTGATTTTATCATCATTAAATATACATAGCACATAGCAACCTTCATCTCTAGCAGAATTTGTGGGCAAATTATTTGATTATGCCTTAACAGTTAATATTTTGCCAACTGTATTCTACAAGCAACCCAATGAGCTTTTGCTTGCAATAAAAACTTCTTCCTTTGATGTCTTGGGGTAGCTATTTTTCAATATAAATGGACAGTGCTCTTGCAAGAGCATTGACTAATTTAGATGCATATGGATTTGCTTCATCTATACCTGCATCCATAAAACCAAAAGTTTTTCTACTTTACTCCTAGCGCCAATCAATACAGGAGCAGCTTCAGCTTTCTTGTAACCTCGGCAGTCACAATGGTGATATTTGGCCAATACTGAGGAGAGTCTATTTACAACTATAAAGGTCATAATAGCAGTAGTCTAAAGTGAACCTATTGTGAGTCAGGAGCCATCTGTACCCTTCTATCTGTGTTTATTGTGAGGATTAAAAGCATAAAGTGCTTTAAAAACTGCAAAATCTTAAACAAATGGGAGGAATTATTGTAATCCAAACCTGTATAATATATACAAAAACACCAAAACCAAACAGCACTAATGCATTGTTCAATACAGGTCTGTGTACTTCGAATCTGAAACATTTCTTTTTCCTAAAAATCACAGGCTTCTTCTTACTGAGTTAAAGAGGTATTTTGGTCACCACAGAAGTTTAACACCAAGTGAAAATCCACCCATGAATAGGAAAGGAGCCATTCTCCCTCCAGTCTCTTCCCTTCTCCCCTCCATCTCTATACATTGCCTATACATTGCCCTATATTGGCCTTTTGCGGGGCTCATTGCTTGCCACTCAGGAATGATAGCTCTCTCCTCAGAGTTTTCAGGCTTGAAAACTTCTGACAGACACCTATGAAAGCATGCAATAGCACCATACCATTCAATTCTGAACCAGTCTCCCACCTCAGTGACAGACTGCTAAATAAAAACTTGTGCCCCTCCCAAAAGCTTTTAAAGGATCAGTGTTCTTATATTTAAGTACAAAAGAAAGAAAATCCCAACTAACTTGTTATAAACAAAGCAATTAGAAATTCTATACTCACATACTGAAAAAGTCAAGGGATCATTTTGCCACAAGACCCCCTATTAATGCCTTATGCGACTTTTGGGAAGGCTTCCGAAATTCAATCTGGGTTTTGCCGTCTCCCCTACTCCTGTAAGTGTGAAGTGCCGGATCAGAGCGGATAAAGCCTCGAGGCAAATGCCAAGCCATTTCTCTCTTAAATTTCCAAAGACAAACATAAGACGGGGATATTGGGTACATTCATATGTATGAATTCAATAATGTTTATTATGTTCCAGCCACACCTACATATGTCGTTCCCTTCTCTGAGTTGCTTGTGATTTGCTTCTAACACTTGTGACATCACTGGAACAACTGCTACAATAACCACCACAGGAATTTTCACTAGGACAGACATGATCAGAAGCCCCCATCATTCTCCATGAAAGCTAAAATAAGGAAAAATAGAAGAGAATTTTAAGTAATATGTTTCCCCTGACCCCTTCCATGATTCATTTCCATGCTTATTTCCATGGTTAGTTACTTGACAGTTCACAGTCTCCATTAGAGACTAACCTGGGAGAAATGGACCTTTGGATATGACTTTGGTGTGATGTTTCACAGTTTACACAGCTTACCTTTATGTTCACGATTTCCTTTCATCTGCACAAAACTGTTGGGGAGGTAGGTATTATTGTAAATGAGGAGAGTGAATCTCAGAGACTTCAACAGACACAGCTAGGAAGTAGTAACGCTCAAAACCAGACTCTGACTCTACACCACCCCACGTTTCCTTAGGTAGATGAATACAAAGGTAATAGGACATAAGGAATGAGAAATGTTCAACTATAGAGAATATGCTATATAATAAAAGAGAAACATGCAAATTACCGTACCTTCGCTAAGCTACCAGTCAGTCAGGAGTGGGGGGGGGCAGGACAGCGTTGGGGGGGTGCCTGCCCACCAGGGCCTGGCTCATGCGCCTCCCCCGACCCCCACTCCCAGCTGCAACTCAGAGATCAGGTACACCTCAGAGAAGCACTTCCGGGACAACGTGGTCTATGCACAGGGCTCTCTTGAAAGGTCAAGGCCTATTGGAAACCGGTGTGGCTCAGTGGATAGAGTGTAGGCCTGCGAGGTGTGCAGGAGGGCGGGGCGAGGCAGCGCTTGAGAGGCCGTGAGTACCAGGTGCCTCCGGGGCTGGGCAGTGGCCACCAGGGCTAAGGCCAGGGCCGGGGGCGGGGCCGAGGCAGCTGGGGCGGGGCCAGCCATTAGCCCCATTGGGGGAGCAGGTTGGGCTGAGGGATCACCTACCCCCAGTGCAGGAAGAAAGATTGAGCCCCCCTTTCCCTAATTATTTCAGGAATAATCCTCCCAATAATCAATCCCATGACCAACCAAGCAGTTGAGTCCCAGACAGTATATGAATTAAAGTCGGACATTAAGTGTTATGCTATGACTTTTCTCATACAGAGTGTCAGTTTGCTTGCAGAGTGGCTTCCTGGCTTGCTGCCAGCCTGTGCATGGTCCACGCTATGAGTTCAGGATCTATGACAATGTGAATAATTCAGATGTTTACAATAAAAACACATGAATACACAAATTCATTAATGTTAATGTTAAAATTCATGGAAAAAAATAGTCCTTTGAATCTTTGGTGGTTAAAAATTAAAGACCTCAAATCATGTGCAATAAACAGAAAATAAAGTTACACTGAATGGCAAAACAAAAACAAAAACAAAAAACATTAGGGCCCAGGAAATGTTCAAAGACCTGGGAACCATTCCCAGATCAGGAAGGGAAGTCACAGGGTATATATTATTGCTACAAATACTGTATTTTCTACTACTTACAACATATATAATGTAATGTATTAGATGCTTTCCTATTTTATGAAGTATGTATTCTCATAGGCAATACTGGTAGATATGTTATAGTTATGAAAGTATGTCATATCCTATCTATATTAATAAAAGGGTAATATGCTAATTAGACCATGAGACATTCCACATGTCCTTCCAGACAAAGCCATGGTGGCAGGGCCGAGGCAAAGGCAGTTATGGGTGTTCAGGCCAGGAGGGGAGGGCAGTTGGGGGTGATCAGGCTGGCAGGAGGGTGCAGTTGGGGGCAAGCAGGCCAGCAGGTAGAGTGGTTAAGGGAGATCAAGCAGGCAGGCAGGTGAGCAGTTAGGAGCCAGTAGTCCCGGATTGTGAGGGAGTTGTCCAACTGCCAGTTTAGGCCCAATTCCACAGGGGTCCCAGATTAGAGAGGAGGCCAGGCTAAGGGACATACACCCTCCACCCTCCCTCCCCATGCATGAATTTCATGCACCGGGCCACTAGTATAAAGATAAAAAGAGAGAATCAAAGAAACACATTAAAAAGACAGTTCTCAATGGGGAAAACAAAGGGGATATCTGTAACACTTTCAACAATAAAGATAAATTTTAAAAAATAAAGACGATCCTCATTTTTTATATACAGACATCACTGTTCATAATTTTTTAAATTATAATCCTTTTTTATTTAACAGGTCTCATGATGTTAACAAATTGGAAAAATAAACAGAAACCATTTAACTAATGTGTGTGTTTCCATTGACTTATTTGTGGTGTTATTAACATGGCAGCTGCTCACAGGCTATCTTCTCACACATAATAACTATTATTTACTGATAGCAAAGCTCTGTGGATGTGACTAAAGTGTCAGTGACATAAAGAAAAGCTTGTTTAAATGATCTGCAAAGCAGGGCCACAGCTGTAACTATGCCCTGGCAGAGCCTGTCAAGTAAACAGCATGATCTTTTCAAACACAGCCATATTATTTTCTCCCTGGCATTTGTAATTTGTTAAAACTCTCAGTGTGCATGCTTTTCCTCTTAATAACAATGGCAAATGGCCAATCTCTGTACTTATCTCTTGCACACACATTTATGTATATTGGAATGAGTTTCTATATTTGAATACACACACATACACATGCGCGCGCGCACACACACACACACACACACACACACACACACACACGAATGTACCTTGCTGCAAATTTTACATAGCATTCTGTGACTGGTATGATATAACCTATAACTCAGTGATGTAAGAATTTTGTTTGAGATGCTATGAACATAGCCCAAGATCAACTCTTGGATCTGCTTAGAAAAAAAAAAAACATCATGACGCTTCAAAACTGCTATTTGGTTTTGTGTGACACACTACATGTGGTATTTATAGGCTCAGTCTTATTGCCAGAGCACCTGTCTGGGATCCCAGCACTATCTCCAAATGTATTTGTACCTTGGTAGATATGTGAATATCCAACAGCTTTCTAATGATGGGTGGATTTTTAGTAACTTTTATTTTATTCATAATTTAAAGATTAGGTACTAAAACAGGAGCCACCCAGCATCACTGCCAACAAAATTAATCTTTAATATAAATCCCTTTAGGCATGATTTTTCTCCCCATATAATATACTATCTTGGGATTTTTTTTGGGGGGGGGGAGGGGTGTCAAAGGGTTAGAGGGTTAAAGTGCTCTACTCTTTATATCCTTTCCTTTCCTTTCTGTTGCTTTCCGTCTGATGTTAGGGCCAGAGGAGGAATGGGGAAGTAGGTATCTTGCATGGCTCCCTTTCGGAAGATTGCAATTTCTTTCCTTAGGATGCTGCTGCTTCTCTAGTTAACCCTGAAAGATTTTTGATGCTCTGTATACAGAAGCAACTCCAGCTTCTGGCACCCTCATTGGTGAGGGTTCTTGAGGTGTCTCCCTGCCACTCAGCTCCTTGAGGCATATCTTACAGCTATTAACCTCTTCCACAAGGGGCCAGCTAGCAGTCTCTCTTGGAGGGGGCAATGTGAGCTACTGTGGTGCTCCTTCCCTCATCTAGGCATTCTCTCTGCTGCCCCCTTTCCTTGTCCTGGAATATAGAGCACTCTGCTGGTCTGGGATACAGCAGAGGTGAGACAATCGCGGAGTCTCCAAACTAATAGAGGGGGAAGACTGAGCATCTCTCAACTTCATGAGCAATTCTCTTAAGGGCTCTTCTCTGGACTTTGAGAGGAAAAGGTATCTTCCATTTCCTCCTTTAATACCGATGATCTTGATCCAGCTTCAAGAAGGGTTCAGAAATCTGGAGGAGCGCTGTGCATAAATTAAATAAGAATCCAGAGACAAAACATAATTTTGAAAGGCATCATGGGGAGTCAGAGAAGACTTAGCTAAAGGAACTAAGCTCTCCTCATCTCTGGACCACTTGCTTTTTATTAACACAATTTGCCCTAAGGCGAGGTAGATATACACATCAAAAGGTAGGGTTAGGTACAGGATCCATTGTCAGACTGGGGAATTGCCTTCAGCTATTCAGGTGTTTGGCCAACAGGAGGCAATAACATGTAGACTGAGATGCCCTCAGCTGTCTGGCAGCAAGTAATCAATTTATGTATCCTTTTCAGGTTTGGGAAAATGCCTTTAGCCATTCCCAGATGATTCAGCCCTGCTGGAATTGGCTTCCAGTACTCCTTTACAGTGAGAATGGATGAAGGGAGAGATTAGAGTATTCTGCTTCACAAAAAGCTAACCTCCTCTCTATTTATCCTTTCCTTATATTTCAGGGAATAGGCATGGGGTAGTTTTGGACTGTTTAGTGGTAGAGCTGTTTCCCTGTATACTAGTCCCCCCTTATCCATGAAGAATATGTTCCAAAACCCCAAGTAGATGCCTCAAACTGCAGATAGTACCAAACCCTGTGTATACTATGTTTTTTCCTACACATATGAACCTATGATAAAGTTTCATTTATAATTTAGAAACAATAAAAGGTTAATAATAATCCTATATAATAAAACTCTAATATGAAAATCGACTGAATCACAGAAAGCCTGCCAGAATGACTGGTCACTATGACATTCACTGACCACCAGGGGACAGATGCTCAATGTAGGAGTTGCCCCCAGCCCACAGGCCCCGACCGGCAGTGGCAGGGGTGGGGCTGGCAAGTGGGTGGCACTAAGCCAGTCAAGAAGGATGCAAGCAGGGGCCCCAATCACCCCACCGGTCACCCCACAGATCAGTGCTGATCACCAGCCAGCCTAGGGACCCTACCTGTGCACGAATTTTGTGCACCGGGCCTCTAGTAACTAATAATAAACTAGAACAATAACAACAATAGGCTGTAATAAAAGTTATGTGAATGTGGTCTCTTTCCCAAATATCTTACTGTATTGTACTCATCCTTGTTGTAATGACATAAGCTGATACAGTGCCAATGTGATTAGAGGAAGTAAGGTGAGTGGTATGGGGACATTCTAACAACCCATTAGGAGGAGGATCGTCTGCTTTGGTGAACCTGGATCATCAAGCCATGACAAATGTTCATAGTTGAATGTGCAGGTACTATTTTGGGACCAAGGTTGACCCTGAGTAACTGAAAGTGTGGAAAGTGAAAATACGGATTAGAGGAGTGGGGTAGTAGGCTGGCCTAACTACAGGAAGTTCCTGAACTTAAAATACGTGAGCTCATCACCTTCCGTGCACAGCTTTGTAGCTGAGCCAAAGCCCAGGACATCCCTGTTGACCTGCTATTATACTTGTTTCCAACCACCTAGAACTTCTGTTAATCTTCACGGCATGTGTTAAAAAAATAAAAATAAATAAAATAAAGAACAATTCTATATTAAGTAAAAATACAGTGGGAAAGGGAATGGGACGCAGGAATAATAGCAATGATTTTCTATTTTACAAAGCAAATTTACCTCCAAGAAAATTTGGAGAGCTATGTTATTCATCTACATAGATATAAATTTACCTGAACTATTTACTTATGTGTACATCTTTCATTTTAATACCAATTTGTCCATCAGATTTCTACTCTTACAACTTTGATGTCATTGGGGTTCAAAACGAAGTATGACTAAGCAATGTACAGTACGCTACTGAAGACAATGCATACTATTTGTTGAAAGCACAGAACCACAATTCAAGACAAATAAAAGGGTACAATGTATCAATATTTATGGGAAGGGGCAGGACAATATTTTATTATAGTCAATAAAATATAAAGATTAATTTTTTCCAGTAAAGGAGAATATAATTTATATTTTACATAGTGTAATATAAAAATATTACAAGTACAGTAATACTGTTACTATCAAAAATGGAACTATTACTTATTTCATAAGATGGTTACTTGCTTCTAGTCAGTATCACAATTCACTTGACAGATCTGAGGTTTCCTTAAGCAGGTTTTTCTTAACCAATCTCCCTGGGCTTGCCATTCCCATCTCCCACACAGTTGGATGCATGCAGTAGCAGTTTGCTATAACAGATGAACACTGTGGTAGGCTAACACAAAGAAATGCCACAGAACCAAAAAAACTATAATTAAACAGCATTTTAAAGGGGGGGGGGGGAAATTTTCTAATAAAAATGCTCAATGAGGATGTCTTGGAAGACTAGATATTAAAGTCAGCCTTAAAATATCACTTAATATAGTAAGGAAAATTCCTTTCATGAGATTTGACTTTCTGTGTAATCCATAGCTTGGTTCTTTTATATAAACCTGAATAGAATAGATTATACTAGAGATTCAAAAGGTTTTTTATTAGCCATCAACAACTTGAAGATTATTAGGTTACATTTCAGGTTATTTAGAATAAGATTTTTTAACTATGGAAACTGAAGTGGAACCATATAATATTAGTACTGTCTCAGAGTTCATTTTAAGTCAATATATTGAATATCACATACACTTAAAAATATTGTTTGCAAACTCTTCATTAATATCAAGTAGAAAGAGTTTATATCTTTATTATGCTAAGGAGTAATTTAAATAACTCCCCAAATCAGTTTCTTGTCACATAGTATAATACATTCCCAGACAATGTTGCCTCTTATCAAAGAGAAACAAACCAGTGTACTAGGCTCAAAATTTCTGTGAAAAAAATATTTAAGAAAGTAAATCATATATGTAATTAAATCCCATTGAAACTAAACAATTCTTAGGGAAGCAGCCATTACTTTATCAACATCGCTGTAAGACTAAACAGTCTAACTTTATGGGGTTATTTACTAATCCTGTTGGGAATGATTCCCACCATTTTAGGAACAAAGACTGTACTTCTCCCTTTAGATTCAGAGTAATAGGTCAGAAGATGGGAAACCCAAATTATACTAGTCTTTTGATTTCCATGAAAGTGGATTCCCTTCCCTGTTCTTCAGTAGTGAACTAATGATTGTTGTCCATAAATATTATAAGCATCAACTAACAATTTTTGGGAAGTTTTTAGCCTTTTTGACCATTTGTGACATTGATAACGACAGCATTCTTGGCCTGGCCAGTGCGGCTCAGTTAGTTGGCGTCATCCCATGCACCAAAACATTGTTGGTTCAGGGCACATGCTAGGGTTGCAGGCTCTATCCCTAGTAGGAGATATGCAGGAGGCAACTGATGGCAGTTGATAGATGTTGCATTCTCACTTCGATATTTCTTTCTCCCTCTCCCTTCCTATCTCTCTAAAAAAATCAACTAAAAATATATATTTTAAAATTAAATAGTAATAAAAATGGCAGGATTGTTTCCAAACCACAATTTTTCTCTCTCTAAATTCTAATATAATTTTGCACCATTATTGTTTCTTCCTCAGTTTATTTTGTTCTGAATTATGACAGGCATGTTTATTATAGGAAACTTGAAAATTAAAGGAAAAACTGTAATTCTGATCTTTTTTTTCCTCCAGAATTCTGATGAAATAATTTCAATCTGAACAAGGTGTTTCACCTCTTTATTTCAATGCTAAGAAAATATCGTTAAAATAATTCACTCAAGCCCTAACCAGTTTGGCTCAGTGGATAGAGCATCAGCCTGTGGACTCAAGGGTCCCAGGTTCAGTTCTGGTTAAGGGCATGTGTCTTGGTTGCAGGCACATACACAGTAGGGAGTGTGCAGGAGGCAGCTGATTAATGTTTCTTTCTCATTGATCTTTCTAATATTCTATCCCTCTCCCTTCCTCTCTGTAAAAAATCAATAAAATATATTTTTAAAATAAATAATAATTCACTCAAGTCTTTGGTAAATTTGGTTAATATGATTAATTGCACCTTCTGTCTTTACTGGAAGAACAATAGAGGCATTGCTTCACAGGTAAAGTTAAAAAACTAAAAGCTGGCATGATTTCGCTTCTCTGTAGGTGTTTCTTCTTCATAAGCATTATTTTATTAGATATATCAATGATAGAAAGCCTTATCTACACTAATAAAAGAGTAAAATGCAAATTGAGCATACCTTTGCGATGCCCACCAGTCAATCAGGAGTGAATATACAAATTAACCCAACAAAGATGGTGGGTTAATTTGCATACATAGATGCTGAGCGGCTGGGTTGGGTCAGGACGCTTGGGTCATCACCATGGTGACGATGCAGGCAATCCGCACTGCCCCAGCCACTCCAGGACTCTGGGCAGCATGGGAAGGTGGAAAGGCGGCTCTGGCTGGAGTAAAGGTGGTGCCAACAGAGGAAGGAAGGCCCATTCTTGCACGAATCTTCATGCATTGGGCCTCTAGTAATGACATAATAATCTTCGCATCAACCATAACAGTAAATTATCATCATTCTCACTTTACAAAACAAAGGTCTGAAATCAATTGCATGGCTCTTAGGTGGCAAAGTGAGAATGTTAGGGGGTTTGAATCTGCTTTCTCTGCTTCCAAGGGCATCCTTTCCACTATAGCCCAATACTTCACCTTGAACATCATAACCTGCTTAATTAGGCCCTGTGGTCAAGCACCTTGTTTTTTAACTAATACCAAAAATGTTGGAATATCTTGATGTGTAAAACTTTTTTGTTTTTATGATTATTTCCCCAAAATAGATCCTTAAAATTTGGATTATTGCATTAGAGGTAGGACTATTTTTTAGGTAATTTTTACATATTATCTTATTGCTTTCCTCAATAAGATTGCTCAATTATACTATGCTGCTATAAAAAAGAAGGAACTTATACCATTTGCAACAGCATGGATGGAACTGGAGAGCATTTTGCTAAGGAAAATAAGCCAGTCGGAGAAAGATAAATATCACATAATCTCACTCATATGTGGGATATAATGATCAACATAATTTGATGAACAAGAATAGATCCAGAGCCGAAACTGGTTTGGCTCAGTGGATAGAGCGTCGGCCTGTGGACTGAAAGGTCCCAGGTTCGATTCCCGTCAAGGGCATGTACCTTGGCTGCGGGCACATCCCTAGCAGGAGGTGTGCAAGAGGCAGCTGATCGATGTTTCTCTCTCATCGATGTTTCTGACTTTCTATCCCTCTCCTTTCCTCTCTGAAAAATCAATAAAATATATTTTTTTAAAAAAAGAATAGATCCAGAGACAAATGGTAGGGAAGGGGGAAACAGTTAGAGAGCAATCAAAGGACTTGTATGCATGCATATTAGCATAACCAACGGACACAGACACTGGGGTGGAGGGGGCTTGCCTGGAGTGGGAATGGCTGAGGGAAGGGGTCAATAGGGGGAAAAGGAGACCTATGTAAAACTTTTACAATAAAAAAATTAAATAAAAATAAATTATAAAAATGATTGCTCAAATTATAATTCAATCAGCAAAGCAGGAGGCTTCCTGCTTCATTGTGCCTTTTATAAAAATATTGGTTATAAATAATTTAAAAAATCTTTGTTAATAGTTTAAAATGGATATTTTATTGCTAAGTTTAAAATAAATTTATTGCTAAAATTCATTGTGTTTTAATATATCAGTTCCCATTCTATAGAGTGAACGTTGTATAAGGGCTTTCTAATCCCTATACTAGAAACGGGAAGATATGGGAGTGGTCTTTAGACCTTTATTCATTCATAGTTATCAAGCTCCAACTCTAGGTCAGGCACTGTGCTAATAATGTTAAAGATGTAAAGATGAAAACCCATCTCTGACCTCATGGAGCCTGTGAACTAGCAAAAGAATCAGACACAAATAGACAATTACAGCACAGCATGACTAGGACAGTGATCAAAGTAACACAGAGGAAGATGCTTTGAAAAACATGGAAGAGGGTACTTAGGCCATCTACAAGGGAGGTTCTGGAAGCCTTTTGGAGATACTGAGGCCTGAGCTCCATCTTGAAGAGAAGTAGAGTTAGCCAGATATGCCCTAACATACCCAACAAAATAAACTGCTTCTTTATCTGTGTGTTTCTTTATTCATGTGTATTATAGTTATTTGTTTCCATGTCTCTTACTCCCTCTTTGGCCTGAGCTTCTTGATGGAGAGGGACTATATCCCTATCTAGCCAAGTACAATGTCCCCAAAAATAAATAGGAATAAAATAAACATTAGTTGAATTATTTTGAAATTCTAGCCTTATAACTATTTCCTCCCATAACTTTCTCTTGATGTATATAAATACTAGAGGCCTGGTGCATGAAATTTGTGCACCAGTGTGACCCCTAGGCCTGGCTGGCAATCAAAGTGCGAGCGTCTGACATGGAAGGACAGGTCCGAGCTAACCCCTGAGCCCTGAGCAATACCTGGGCCCCTGGGCCCCTGCACATCCTCCTCTGCCTGAGTCACGACACCTGAGTCCCCATGAGGAGATGTGGTAAGCATGCCTGTCGCTGCAGGCAGGGGCTCAGTGTGGGCCTCTAGACCACCCAACAGCACCGCACAAAAGCCAGGAGGGTGGCCACTCTCTCCCAGCTGGCCTCGCGCACTGGCTCCTGTGCAAACCCAGAGCCCAACCGGCCCCTGTGGTCCTGGCGGCTGCGGCCTGGCTCACTCAGAAGAGGTCACACGGGTTTGAGGAGGGCTCCTCAAGGGCACCCAGTACCTGAGTGTGGGGGCTTCCCCAGGGTGTGAGCCCTGGTGTCCTGGGAGAGGGTAGCAAGGGGAGTGAGAGTGAGCTCGATAGACACCCCATATTCTCACCCCACCTCCGTCCCTGTCACTCCCACTCCCAGGTAGATGGCAAGAGGTTGCAGCGCACTAACGCCCACCATGTTTTGCACCACACCCTGGTGATCAGCACATGTCACAGCGAGTGGTCGAACTCCTGGTCCAACAACCACCCGAGGGGATAATTTGCATATGAGGCTTTTATTAAATAGCTGCAGTTTTTTTTCCCCTTTTGGTTGTAAAAATACTGTTCACTGTACATGCATCAGAACAGATGGAAAGGATGGAAAATAGAAGTGTTGGTGAAGGATGTGGAGCAACAGGAATGCTCATACTTTACTGGAAGGAGTAGAAAATGGTGCAACCACTTTGGGTCATATCTCTCAATCCAGCAATTCCACTCCTATGAAAAAACTCAAACACAAGTGCATGCAAATGCTTACAAAGAGGCATACTTTTACCCAAAGTGGCACTATTTGTAATAGCTCTACACTAGAAAATACACAGATGCTCATCAACAGTAGGATGGATAAACTTAATGAGTTAGGGTCCTACACAGCAAGAAAAACAACTCTACAAACTATATGAAAGAATTTCATAAAAATAATTTTGATTACTATAGAGCCTGATTTTGTAAAAGCACTTACTGTATGATTACTTTTATTTATTTATTTTTTAAATATATTTTATTGATTTTTTTACAGAGCAGAAGGGAGAGGGATAGAAAGTCAGAAACATCGATGAGAGAGAGACATCGATCAGCTGCCTCTTGCACGCCCCCTACTGGGGATGTGCCCGCAGCCAAGGTACATGCCCTTGCCGGAATCGAACCCGGGACCCTTCAGACCGCAGTCCGACGCTCTATCCACTGAGCCAAGCCGGTCTCAGCTGTATGATTACTTTTATGTAAAGCGTAAAAATAGGCAAAACTCTGCTGTTGGAGGTCAGGAAAGGTCAGGAGTGGGGGTTTAGTGACTAAGAGGATAGGAAGAGGGAGCTTCTGGATGTGCAGGCGGGGTTTCATTTCTTGATCTGGGTGCTGCTTACACTGTAAATTCCGTTTTTGCCCTTTTCTGCATGTACAGAATAGATGCTTGAATAACGCTGGGTTTAGGGGTACTGACCTGCCACTGTATAACTTGTCAGCCCCTCTCATACATGGGTTCCCAACCACAGATTGAAAAGTATATTAGTCTTAACTAGGTTTTAAAAAATAATAATAATAGTAATAACAATACATCTTATTTGAGAGGAAACTGAAAAATACAAAAATGTTTTTGAAAAATTTAAATCACCTAAAACCCACTTGTGCTACCTCCTCCCCTTCTGCTCCCCAAATATTTACACACATTTTGCTAAATTAGGCTCATTTCTATTTCGTTTTACTTCTGGGTTTTTTTTTTAATTTTTACTTGAAATTAACCCTTATCAAATACTTATTGCAAGCATTTTTTAAAGCTGCAGCAATGTATCCCATCAAATGTGTATGTGTGTATATATATATATGTGTGTGTGTGTATATATATACACACACACACACACACTTTACACATACATAGTGAATATATATACCCTTCTTTAGGACACTTACTATTATATATGATTAGAATATTATATATTACACATATGTAGTCCTAGAACAAGAGCCACTGGGTCATGAACATTTTTAAAGCTCTGCATTCGTTCTCTACTTCCTTCCAGAGAGGTTGCATCTCCTAGCAAGGGGTGAGGGGTCCTTGTATCACAATCCAAACCCAGGTCATTTATTATTATTTCTACTTGATTTTAAGATATTGGGGCTTACAACGGGACGGAGGAATCCGCCCTATTGCATCTGGCCAAGGCTCCCAGCAGGAGCCAGCTTTCCTCCAAACCCTCCCTCCCCTCGGGGCTCCCGGCTCACCACTCGCCGGCCGGGCCGCGCTGTGCGGCTGCGCGCGCCTGAGCCCCCAGCGCCCCGGTTGCCTTGGGAACCGCAGCCCCGGCCGTGAGAGGTACAGAAACCGGGCCATGGAGCTGCCAGAACCGGTCCGCCTGCGGCTGGGCAACTTCAGTCGGACCATGTTCAGGGACTCAAGCCGAACCGAGCCCGAGTACGGCGAAGGTCCGGGTGAGTGGCCGAGGCCGAACGCCGGGAGTGTGGCCGCCGAGGACCCGCGCGGGCTTGGAGCGCGGATGCTGCCAGGACCCAAAATGGCGGCCTCGCCTTCAGCCGGCGCCGCAGTGCGGGAGCACCTGGGAGGAGAGGCCGGGCCGAGGGCCGGCTGGGCCGTCTCCGGTCCCCGATGGCCGCCGGTGCGAGGCTGGGCGTGCTTAGGCCTGGCCCGCGAATTCCACGCTGGGCAGCTGCGGTGGAGCTGGCCCTCCTCAAAGACAAAAAACAAAAACAAATACCAATGCCATAAAAGCCGCCTTCGCACACGGGGGCCCGGCGCCCTCCGCGGAGGCGGCCCTGGCCCTTTCAGCCGAGAACAGATGGAGGGAATCGCCCCTCCCAGTCCCCACCCGATAAAATGTATTTTCCTTCACGACTTTCCTAGCACAACAAGTACCTTCCTCCACAAGGCGGTTTTCTTCTGCAAAATTTAGTAAATTCATGCCTGTGCTTTCCACGTTCATTTACATGTTAACTTGGTTTTCAGCTGCATGATTATAGGTTTGATCTGCTGAAATACAGACAGGCGAAGAGATGGAAAGACGTTTTTTCAATGAGTCCTTTTAAACCGCTGTCCACTCCCGAGTGACAGTGGCCACACCAGCGTCGCCTTCAGCAGAATTCCCTTCCCTGCCTCCTTCCCCTGCCCTATCTCTGACTCTTCCACCAAATCTAACAAAATGCCATGATGCTACAACAAGCAACCTGACAAGTAATAAGGCAGTGTCCTCCAAATAGTCTCCCCTTCTTAAATCATGATGATAGAAAACATACGGTCAACCAGATCCATACGTTTTTATCCCTGAACTCTGCAGGAAATAGAAATCTTTTCCTCTTTCCTGGATTTAGGAATGTTTAAAAGGGTCAGAGAAAAGTCAGTTTCCATCGTTGCATTTTTCAACTTCATTACTTGCCTGTCCCCCCAAATTTAGGATGTACAGCAAAAAACATAATGTGAGAAATTAGGTTTTTACTTTTCTGATTTCTAAAGCTAAGGCTTCACAAGCTCCAGAATCTGATGATGCAAGGTATCAGGGGTCAGCAAACGTTTTCTGTAAAGGACTAGATAGTAAATATTTAGACTGTACGTGGTAGATTTCTGTGACAGCTATGGGTAATGGTAATTAGGTAGACATGGCAGTTTCCAATAAAACTTTATTTGTGGATACTAAAATTTGAATTTAATAAGGATTTCAGTGTCAAAAAATATTATTCTTTGATTTTTTTTTCTCCCAACCACTTAAAAATGTAAAAAAAGCTCACTGGCTATACAAAATCAGGCAGCTGGGTGGTGGTTTGCCTGTCCCTGATTTATATATGTTTTAATTTAAATTCTATCTACAGAACTCAACTTATACTTTTGCAAAATTTAATAGATTCATGTCTGTGCTTTCAACATTCATTTACATATTAACTTGATTTTCAGTTGCATGATTATAGGTTTGATCTGCTGAAATACAGAGGTTAACTCTTAAAATGTTATTGTACAAAAATTTTTAACACAAATTTCTTGGCTTTGAAAAATTTGACTAGAGTTTCTTCTCTAAAGATATTAAATTTTCAGCCTAAGTTATCATTGTTTTCCCACATTTTCTTTGTGGACCTGGGGTAGGTTTATTTGTATTGTAATTACAAGTGTATAGCATTACCATGTCCACAGCTGACCAAGAGTTGCATTATTATTATGGGGGAAAAAATCCTAGGATGGAGGGTTGCCTTCAGATTTAACAGAGTTTAAGAATTCATCCCGTTATCAGTGGTAAATTAATAAATAGGTGCAAGCAAAGTACATCACAATAACGATTTCAAAAAGTAGATTAGCTGGTGTGGCTCAGTGGTTAATGCTCAACCCATAAACCAAGAAATCACCAATTCAATTCCTTGTCAAGACGCTTCCCTAGATCCCCAGTAGGGAGCATGGAGGAGGCAGCCAATTGATGTTGCTCTATATCTCTCCTTCCCTTCCTCTCTCTCTAAAATCAGTTTTGAAAAACAAACATTTAAAAGTAGGTCATAATCAGGCATATTCTTGGAGCTAAAGAAAACCTTGCTGTGAGTTCATGATTATCCCTTATATTTTAAAATTATTAGATGACAGATATAAAATACTAAGTTGTGGAGAAAAAGAAAATCTGTTTTAAAGAAGTTTACTTTAGAGCCTTTGCAAATTCTTACATTTAGAGCAATTGATTTCTAAATATGTGTCTGTTCCTGTTAGTAAATTTAGAATGCAAATGTAGGGCTTAGTTTTTTAAAAATTCTTAATTTAGGACCCTTCTCCCTTACACCAAAGCAAAATATTATGTAATCAGCCTTATGTAAATGAAATTCATTTACTACAAATAGCTACACTGACAATGTTCTTATGACAATGTTTTCATAATTCATTCTGCGTATGTATTTGATATTTACCAGTTTAATATAAGATGCTAGGTTCTCTGGGGATCTCAGAAGTGGGTAGAATGTGGTCTGTGTTTACATTGAGCCTGACCGTCAGTGAAAGAAAAGGAAAGGGAGCATTTATTTACTGAGTGCCTCCTAAGGGCCAGGCGTGGTGCTAGTGTGAAGTAATTTGAATTCTCTAATCCTCACAAGCAATCTGTGAGATAACTTTAATGTTACCATTTTTAAGATAAAATTGACAGACAAGGAGGTTAAATAACTTATCTCAAATCTGGCATCCAGAGTTACTGGAGAGATTGGGGAATTCAGGGTTTACTTGGACTCCAAAGCTCACGATCACTTCAGTACACCAGACTGTCTTAAGTGAGGGAAGTATGGGTCTTTGCCAACCTTCCTGTATACAGGTTAGAGTGATTCATACCTACGAAGGAACAAGATATCTACTGGAGTTGGGGAATATAATCAAGAGAAAAAATTGTGGAAAAGTGGCATTTAATTGGTTATTAATGAATGGGTGGGATTAGGATGTGCTGAAAAGGGATGTATCTATAATTTTGGGAGATTCTTTTTTATGATATTTATTTCTGAGAGTAGTTTTATGTATCTTATGTATCTATTTTATGAGTTCTTTACATAGAACTCTACAAAGTTGGTAATAATTATTGCGTCTCAGTAGGATTTATATTGATAGTCTACATTTAATATATAGCAATAGTATGCAAAAAGCAGACTGTAATGGCAAAATGCTGAAGTAATTGAAAAGCTTGAAACAACCCTCCAAGTAACCCAATATATGAACTAAATAATATGATGGTGAATGTTGTCTTGTACTGGCAATAATTATAAAGATGCTTAACATGTGTAGTTTTATTGAGCCAATATGATAGTTTTTCTAGGAAACTAAAGGATTTTTAGGGCATAGACCAGGAATAAGAGTTTGTCCCTTTTCTCTCTGTTTCTGTTGTAGATAATGAAGTGGTTTCCAGTTTAGCATTGCAGATGTCACTTTATTTTAATGCTTATTTTTTCCCAGTTTGGTGGTTGAGCAGCATTATGATGCTTCAAATGAAAGTAAGTCTAAACTTTAATACTTCTGCTAAGGTCTCTTCTGCTCATCACCTGGCATTGTTACATTGTCAATAAAATCCAAGTTCTTAAGATTTTATTTCTGTCTCAGGTCATTTTTTACTGTATGCGAGCTTTTACAAACATGTTTTATTTTTGTTTTCTTTAGTATCCAATCCTGCCTGATTACTACAAATTCATTGTGGTCACTGTTCTCATCCTCATAACCTTAATTGAAGCTATCAGGCTGTATCTGGGATACATGGGTAACCTACAGGAAAAGGTAGGCTCTTCTTTTCTTCCTTTCAGTGCTGCACATCAATGCAGTGAGGTTTCCGGAGCAGGGAAAGGGCAGTGCGCTGTGGTGGAAGAAGCAATGGCCTATAGTTAAGGCCCGGCTCCAAGGTTACTTCCTTTGTCACTATGGTCTGTTTACTTAATCTTGTTAGCCTTGGTTTCTTCATATGTAAATTGGGGGAAATAAATAGATAAATAAACAAACAAACAAATAAATAAATAAAATGGGGGAAATACTTCAAAAGTTGGTTGTAATTAAATGAAATCCTTATATAATAAAAGGCTAATATGCAAATTGTCCCCTCCACTGGGAGTTTTACCAGGGGGGCAGGGCCAACTGGCCAATCACCTGCAGCCCTTTCCCCTATCTGGCCCCATCCCTGACCAACCCCTCCGCCCAGACTGGGCCAGGCCAGCCAGGGGGAGGGGACACGGGAAGTTGGAGGGCCGGCCAGACGCCACCTATGCACAAATTCGTGCACTGGGCCTCTAGTAACTTATATAAAATAGTAAGCAATTAAGAATTGATCATTTTTCCTCTTCTCACCGGTCTTGAAAATACTTGGTCAATTAAACATCTTCATTTGGATCCTAAAGAAGAAAATGGGGGCTCTGGCCAAAGTGGCTCAGTTAGTTAGAGTGTCATCCTGTGCACCAAAAAGTTGTGAGTTCAATTCCTGGTCAGGACACATACCTAGATTGTGGGTTTAATCCCTGGTTGGAAACCGATTGATGTTTCTCACATCAGTGTTTCTTTCTCTCACTCTTTTTCTCTCACACGTATTCTCCCTCTAAAAATCAATAAAAACATATCCTCAGGTGAGGATTGAAAAGAAAATGAGGAGAAATTATAAACTCATTTCCTATGCTGGGCACATGTTTTCTAAATCATCAAGCTACCCAACCATTTACAGGTAGTTACCAGAGTTTAGGGATAATGCCTAAAGATTCCCGAGGTTTTCTAAAAGGTCCTTCATAATTAGGCCCCACCCAGCCTATCTCACTGTATTTCTTGCTATTTCCTAAACGAAACATCTATTCCAGATTGACATATTGCTTCAGTCATGCTCATCCCACATCTTTGCTTAATTACCTTCTTGCCTCTTCCTCCTTCTACCCACCTTTACAAGTCTACATCCTGAATTCTTTCACCTACTCTGATCAGTCTCTTATCTTACTTCTTGTAGCACTTAGTCTATATTTCTAAATGACACGTCTAATTACTCACTAAGATGTAGTATTCTAGGGTTGTCACATAGTTAGTTTTCTCTTCTAATCTAGACTGTAAGTTCTCTGAGGACAAGGACCATGTTATACTGCTTTTGAGTGACAGAGCTCACAAGGTAGGTTCACAGTAGTGCTAAGGATTTGCTTATCTGTATGAACAAAAGAGTATGCTTTCCTGATCTGATTACTCTCAATGTGTGTCATTTCAGGTTCCTGAGTTAGCTGGCTTCTGGCTTTTGAGCCTTCTATTGCAATTGCCTTTAATTCTTTTCTTGCTCTTTAATGAAGGCCTAATAAACCTGCCCTTGGAAAAAGCGATACACATTGTCTTCACTACGTTCCTTACTTTCCAAGTTGTTTCAGCATTTCTAACCTTGAGGAAAATGGTAAATCAGTTGGCAACTCGTTTCCACCTCCAAGACTTTGACCGGCTCTCTGCGAATAGAGGAGGCGTGAGAACAATGAGATCCTGTATAGAAGAGATTTGACCCAGTGCTGTTCAGTGATGACTGAAAGCTTGTTCTAGAAGACCGAGAGTTAGGGAAACGTCAAAGATGTAGCATGAGAAGAAGGACAAAGCAAGTGTTTGGACTTGTATACTCTCAAGCTCGGAAAGTCCAGGTGATAACCGGGAATGTGAGCGGAGGTGTTTGCCCTGGTCTTGTCATGCGACGCCCCGGTCGTGTCATGCGACGCCCCAGAATGAGCTCCATGGACCAGAAGATTAGCAAACGTGTGGAAAATTTATTACAAGCAGATTCAGACTCCCGCACGGAGAGGGGGAACCAATAGTGGGCTGCCCGTTAGCGCCTTGCAGTCCAGGGGTATATATTTGCTACAAGCCTGCTCTGTCTACCTGTGTTGTCACCTGATTGATTCCCTCAGTTGTTTTTGCCCATCAACGGGCCTGAACTTCCCCTGTTTCTATGTGTTCTTTCTCTGTTCCTGTGCTGGACTTTTTTCTGTTTCTATACGTTCCTAACCTTGTGACTGCAGGCCCTCCCTTGTTTTTCCATGCCTCCAGCTTTAAGTCCAGAGACATTTTATTGTTTCTGCTTGGTTGGTTTCTGTGATTAGGCTGCTCAAACTGCCATGTCTGCCCCTGCCGGTGTTCCACTGGACCCCTGCTTATCTGCCTGCGTTTCAGGTTAACCCTCTCGCAAGGCTGAGGGCAGTGATAGACTCTACAGTATGAAGTAGGTCAACCCTAAATCCTAGATGATGTCCACCTGATGCCAAATATCTTAATTTTGTTGTTGGCTTTCTCAGCTGTGTAGACTTCTGTATTGGTGGTCACAGTTCACCAGCTTTACGGTAATATTTCTAGTTAGTACCTTTAACATTTCTAGTTAGAAATACATATATTTCTTTTAAACTTGTTTTTTTTTTTTAATCTTTATTGTTGAGAGTATTACAGGTGTCTCTCTTTTTATCCCTCATTGCCTTCCTACACCCGCTCCCACCCCGCCCCTAGCCTCCACCACTCTTATCTGTGTCCACAGGTAATGTATAAATGCATATCAGTTCTTTGTTAATCTCCTCCCACACACCCCTTCCCTCTGAGATGCCTCAGCTATTCAGATCTTGGCAGTTCATCTGGAGCACGTGGAAATCCTTACCAATATTCTGGCATGTTAGACTATATTTATAAACCAAGACACCACATTTTTATATCTGCTAGGGTTAAATTTTAATCTAATCTCAGCTGTTATCATGAGGTTAAAGAAGAAAACAAGTGGATTATGGTATTTAGAAGCATTTTTATAAAATTTTAACTTCATAAAACCATGTTCAGTATTTGTGGTGGTGGTGTGCTAAATGTCTTTACAATAAATTATAAAATATGTTAAAAGTATTTATAATAAATTATGCTTGTCTTGATTTGGACATGGTTTTATTTTTATTTTTATACAGAGTTACAAAGGATGGAAGGAGATAAAACAGCTTCTATGTAGTAGGCACTATACTAAGCACATTAATCCTTGTGACCTCATCTACTAAATCATTATTCACTGAAGAACTGTTTCATATCCAATAAATTCATATGAAGGTTGATTTGAAAACCAGGGTGTCTATTAATTCATAGCAAAAGCTAAGTTGACCAAAGGTACTATACTCGTGATTTTAATAAGCATGCTCCCTTGCTAATAGGAAAAACATATTTAAGGAAATTCAGGTAAGAGCAACATTATTTCAGTGTACCTGAACATTATTTTTAACTAAGTATAGGATTGTCTTAATGGATATTCAGTAGTCTCCCCTTAGCCCCTTTATCATATGTATATGATAAAGTTTATAAATTAGGCATAGTAAGAGATTAGCAATAACTAATAAAATAGAACAATTATAACAATATACTGTAATAAAAGTTATGCAAATGTGGCCTCAAAACATTGTACTGTACTCCCCTTTTCACTTGAAAGCACTCATGGCTTCTCTTTGGCATAGCTTAATTGTCAACATCACTGCTCTTGCACTCTGGGGCCGTTACTAAGTAAAATAAGGGATACCTGAACAATGCTGCAATAGTAGTTGGTCTGATGACTGACTAATGAGTGGGTAGCATCTACCGTGTGGAGATGCTGGACAAAGGTACGACTCACATCCCAGGCAGAGGAGGACAGCGCTAGATTTCATCACGCTGTTTAGAGCAGGGCACAATTTAAAACTCATGGACTTATTTCTGGAATTTTCCATTTAATATATTCAGTCCATGGTTGACCATGGATAATTAAAACTGCAGAAAGCAAAAGTTCAGGTAAGGAAGGACAAATATAATATCTTCTTTACTGTAAAAAAAAAAAATTTGGCTTTAAACTGAGAAATAGTTATAGTTACCTTAAAATTTTTTTCCCTGCCCTAACTGGTTTGGCTCAGTGGATAGAGCATTGGCCTGCAGACTCAAGGGTCCCAGGTTCGATTCTGGTCAAGGGCATATACCTTGGTTGCAGGCACATACCCAGTAGGGAGTGTGCAGGAAGTAGCTGATCAATGTTTCTCTCTCATCAATGTTTCTAACCCTCTATCCCTCTCCCTTTCTCTCTGTAAAAAAGTAATAAAATACATTTTTAAATTTTTTTTTCCAGTTTTCCTTTGTAATCCATGCTCATTTTAGGTTTTCCATGCTTTGCATTATTTATTCTTATATTGCTTACTTTTTGAAAATGTTTTCACTTCCTACTCTTAATTACACCTTACCAAACTGCTTATGCTAATTTTATTTCTGTGTTTTTTTATTACACAATTCAAGGACCCCGCCGCCCCCTCCCCCAGTCCTCACATCCACTGGTTGATTAAACGTTTCCTCATACCAAAGTAGCCACTAGGTGTACTGCAATAACTTGAAATTCAAAATAGAATTCTGTGTGGAAAGTTTTTTAGAACTTATATTTCTCTGGATTTGTTTTCAGATAGGAATAGATGGGTGAATCTATAAAAAAATGTAAAATAAGAACACTAAATTTACTTAACAGAGAGACTAAGAGTTTGATCAAAAAAGACTTTAACAATTGTTTGCAAAGTTTTGTTTTATTTTTTATTTTTATTTTTGCAAAGTTTTGTTTTAAATAATATGGACTCTGACACATTTAAACTTTAATTTAGAATTAAGGGATTAATAGCTAAAATGCTATAGTCAAAAAATTTAAAGACTAAAAATTTTGGAAATATAAATTTGGCTTATTAAAATTCTCCAAAAATGTTTTTGCTATAATAACAATATTGCTTAAAGTACAGACATAATAAGGGTGGGGTAAAAGATATTAAGTCAACTGAGAACATGACAAGATCATTTGTTTTTTATCCAAATAGTAAAACCATGATTTTGTGTTAGGCTTAACCAATATTTGCTATTGGAGTATACCTATGTAAGCATTTGAAAATTGAGGTTGAGAAGATATTTACATGCCAGCACATTTGGAATTTAGGGAGCCCATTATTTTATTTGAATAAGTTTGTTTATCCTTAATTCTATTACATCTTTCTCTATAGGGCTTCATAACCCTATTCTGAACATTTCTAGTTAGGATGTTGAGCTTCACAAATATTTTGCATTTTACATTTTCCTTCCAGAGTCTTTCTCATCACAAACTAAATGTAAATTTCTGTAAATCAGAATGACTTTTTAAATTGGATTTTAATCAACACGTTTGAATGTCTAATATGTGCCAGGAATAGTGAAGGGTACAGAAAATAAGATGTGCTCCCATGAGGAAGGTAAAATATTTGTAAGACAATCTTAAGACAAAATAGAAAAGTCTAACTTCATCAGAGGTGCATTGAATGAGTTTCTACCTGAGAAGTACCTTGGCTCCCAGCATATCTCCCCTCTTTGTTCCTAGCTCTTAAGTGTTCAGGACTAGTACACTGGCTCTTCGTCTTCATCAGTTAGCATATACTATGCCTCTCATTGTCAGAGCACAGGGAGGAGACATGGAAGAAGAGGGTGCAGTTAAACACATATGTTCATTGCAGCATTTTTCACGGTGGCCAAAACATGAAGAGAACCAATGTTCTCTGACAGAGAATTGGATCAAGAAGACGTGGTCTGTGCGCTGGGGGGTAGGGGAGGCTGGGGGGAGGATAATGGGGGGGAAAAGGAAAACATATGTACTACTATTAAATCTAAGTTATACTGCAAAAAAATTTTAAAAATATTTTTTTTAAAAGACGTGGTCCATACGGAATACTACTCAGCAATAAGAAAAGATGAATACTGCCGTTTGGGACAACATGGATGGACCTTGAAAATATATTAAATGAAATAAGTCAGAAAAAGCTAAGAATCATATGATTTCACTCTTATGTGGATATAGAACTGAAAGTCATAGACACAGACAACAGTATGGTGGTTACCAGAGGGAAGGGGGAGGAGGAATAGTAAAAGGTAAAGGAGGCCAAATATGTGGTGATGGAAGATGATTTGACTTTGGGTGGTGGGCACACAATGCAATATACACATCATGTGTCACAGAAATAATACACTTGAAACCTATATGATCTTATTAACCAATGTCACCCCAATAAATTTAATTAAATAAATAAACACATACACACTCATTGGAACTTGCCTGCTCATCATTGACAGCACAGTGTGATGGGGGCACTGTAGGATTACAGAGAAGAGACTTATGAAAGATGAGAAATCTGGGAAGCCTTCTTAAAGTACCACTTGAGATTTGGAGAATGAGTAGGTATTAAGTGTTAATTTCAGTATTAAGAGACAGAAATCAGGTATTACATGTAGTTTGGTAAAGTCTGGTGGAAAGGGTGCATGAGAAGAAAGGGCACAAAATAAGGTAGAGAAGCTTAGGAGGAGCTAGTAAGCTCTGCTAAAGATTTTAATATTCTGAATCTCTGAGTAGTTTAAACAGTGAAATGTCACAAACAGATTTAGATTTCAGAAAGATCTCTCTCTCTCTGAAGACAGTGTGGAAAATGGATTCAAAGGGTTGGACTAAAGGAAGAGCTTCAGACAGAACATGCTGGCCTAGATAAAGTCAGTGGCAGTAAAATAATTTAAGTAGGACATATTCAAGTTTCAAAAAATTTTTTATTTTACATTTTAAAATAGGTAGCAAACATTTTTTTCCAACTCATTCTTTTGGGGATTACACACAATGGTAAACAAAATGACAGGCTGATTGTCTTATTGAATACTCCCTCAAATTGTTAGGTTATTAAACTTAAATAGAACGCTGGCTAAAATAGTCTTTTATGCAGTTTATTTACCACTAGAGGCATGGTGCATGAAATTTGTGCATGGGGGGTCGGGAGGGAAGGTGTCCCTCAGTTCAGCCTGCACCCTCTCCAATCTGGGACCTCTCAGGGGATGTCCAATTGTCCAAACCAGCAGTCAGACATCTCTCTCACAATCCAGGACTGCTGGCTCCCAGCCTGATAACCCCCTAACCACTCTCCTGCCAGCCTGATTGACATCTAACTGCTCCCCTGGTGGCCCAATTGCCCCCAACTGCCCTCCCCTGCAGGCATAGTTGCCCCCAACTGCCCTCCCCTGCAGGCCTAGTCACTCCTAACTCCCCTCCCCTGCATGCCTGGCCCCAACTGCACTCCCCTGCTGGCCTGATTGCCCACAACTATCCTCCCCTGCCAGCCATCTTGTGGCAGCCATCTTTAACCACATGGGGGTGGCCATCTTGTACAACAATGTGAGGGTCCATTTGCATATTACCTCTTTATTTTATAGGATTATCTACCTAAATTACTCTTAATTTACATCAGTTAATATGATAGTTTTTAAAAACTTAAATTTTAAAAGTAATTGAATCAAGATTTTGAGAGTAGAGAACAGAAATCTATAATTCCACCACTTTAAAAGAAGATCTATTGGCAAATGCCATGTTTTCTTACAGTTTTTATTTTATAAATGCTTTTTAAAAATATTTTTTATTGATTTCAGAGAGGAAGGGAGAAGGACAGAGAGAAACCTCAATGATGAGAGAGCATCATCAATTGGCTGCCTCCTGCATGCCACACCACACACTGGGGATCGCACCCGCAACCTGGGCATGTGCCCTGACAGGGAATCAAACCCTGACCTCCTGTTTCATAGGTTGACGCTCAACCACTGGCTGGGATATAAATACTTGTTAAAAATATAGTTGTGATCATCAGCACTTACAATTTTGTACCCTGTTTTTCTAAGAACATAATAAATATTTATCCATATTTCTCCACAGTCATACAACCATCATCTTGGATGATTGCACAATATTCCACCAAGAAGACAGGCAGTAATTTAACTTATCTCCTATTGTTAGGTATTTATGTTCTTTCTTCTTTTGCTTTTATACATAACATTATAATGAATATCTTATGCATAAGGCTTTTTCCATATCTTAGATGACTCTTCATGAATAAGCTATCAAAATTGCTAGATCATAAGCTATGAACATTTTTAAGGACACTTGATGCATAGTGCCAAAGTGTAGCATCCATTTTCTGCCACTCACCACCTACAATTCTAAAGACAGTATAATACAAAGTTTGATAAGGACAGACTTATGGACCTCAGTTACCCACTCATCTTTGTTTCTGTGTATCTACCTCAGAAACCCCAGTGCACAAGGAGGAAAAAAATCTAAAAGCTGCTAAAGGAGAAGTGCAAAGAATTTAAAAAAAAAATTTTTTTTGAATTAAGGGGAAATTGATAAGGGTGGAAAAAGGATTAGGGAGGCTGGTCACAGTCAGCAACAGAGAGATGTGACACAATAAAAACTGGGTCGTTGAGTTGGGACAGCCCTAGGACATAAAAAGATTGAAATGAAGTAAAGCTCTGGATTACTTTGTTCTTGAATATTGAATTTTTTCAGAAGCATGGAGCATGAAATATTATAGTGATAAGCCAAGATTGGAAACATAGCCAAGAAAAAGAAGTCTTTAAGGGATTGTTTAAAATGTGCTGAAGGAATAATTTTGTTTGGTCTTAAATGGCTCAGAAAGTAAATTGACATAAAGCTTCTGCATAGCAAAATAGGCATGGAAGCAGAAAACAATGAGGCAAGCTGAATACCCCATAAATTTGTTACAATATAAAATGTTAGATTTTAGTTCTAAAAAAGGCTTATCAGAAGACTTAAATGCTGTGTTTTATCAGTGCAATTAATACTAACTTGTTATGGATGTGTGTGTGTGTGTGTGTGTGTGTGTGTGTGTGTGTGTCTCCATCTAATAAAAGAATAATATGCAAATTGACCATCACTCCAACACACAAAATGGCTGCCCCCATGGGGTCAAAGGTGACTGCCCCCATGTGGACACAAGATGGCTAACACAAGATGGCCAGCAGGGGAGGGCAGTTGGGAGGGACCAGTTCTGCAGAAGAGAGCAGTTGGTGGACCAGGCCTGCAGGGCAGGGCAGTTAGGGGTGATCAGGCCTGCAGGAGAGGGCAGTTAGGAGCAAAGAGGCTGGCAGGGGAGCTGTTAGACATGAATCAGGCTGGCAGAGGATTGGTTAGGGGGTGATCAGGCTGGCAGGTAGAAGCGGTTAGTGGCAATTAGGAAGGAAGGCAGGTGAGCAGTTGGGAGCCAGCAGTCCTGGATTGTGAGAGGGATGTCCAACTGCCTGTTTAGGCCTGATCCTACCTGGAGGGCAGTCAAACATCCCTCGAGGGGTCCCAGATTGGAGAGGGTGCAAGCTGGGCTGAGGGACACACACCCCAGTGCACAAATTTTGTGCACTGGGTCTCTAGTACACACACACACACACACACACACACACACACACACACACACACTCTAGAGGCCCAGTGCATGGATTCATGCATGAGTGGGGTCCCACAGCCTGGCCTACATCCTCTTGCAATCTGGGATCCCTTGAGGGCATGTAGCAGTGCTAAAGTGTCAGGCAGCTGGGGAGGAGCCCCAGCTGGGACTGGGCATAGCTTCGCTGCTGCTCTTCCTGGCCCCACTGTGCCTGCTACCTTCACTGCAAGCACTGCCATGGAGGCAGAAGAGGCTTCCGCCACTGCAGCTATGCTCACCAGCTGTGAGCCCAGCTTCTGGCTGAGTGGTGCTCCTACTGTGGGAGTGCACTAACCACCAGGGGACAGCTCCTGCATTTAGCGTCTGCCCTGAGGTGGTCAGTTAGTGTCACAGTGACTGGTTGACTGGTAGTTCAAGATGTTCTACTCATTTGGTCATAATGGTTGCATATATATATATATATATATATATATATATATATATATTTATTTATTTATTCTAGGTTTAAAAGACTTAATTTGGGGAGTTTAAGTCAAGAGAAAACTAAACATTTAATTATGAGAATCATTCTAAAAATCTATATGACCACCATCACTACCACCCCACCATCCCAAGTGTTTAAGCATTTAAAAACATTCAGCCCCTGAAAAAAATGTGTTTAAACACAGGTTTAATCACATTTAAATTTATCTCGGTGCTAACATAGATTTATAGTACCTCTTTCTTAAAATGAGTCTAGGCATCAATGCATAATCATTTTAACCAAAGTCAAGAAAATATAGAACTCTTAAAAACAAGATACCAGAGAATAAATGGAATTTTTTTTCTGTGAAAAACCAGACATTTGAAATGTACCTTATCTACACGCTCAATCTAAGCATGTTGGGCCGCGTCACTCTTGTCTGGAAAGGGCTTGTTAACTTACCAAGATGCATCAGGGTCACAATGTGGTGTATGTCACAGCTATTTTTCCTTCATCGTTCCTCACCTAAGTGTTTTGTGCTTGGCCATATTAAAAATGTAGACTTGAAAGAATAATCAACCAAAATGGTCTTACCTTTTAATTTTTCAGAATTCTAATAGCACTATACTTGGCTGGTAGGAAAGTAGTATTATGGATTCATCTTTAAAGGTTTTCAGTTCTGGCCTGCCCAGTGTGGCTCAGTGGTTGAGCATTGACCCAGGGTTTGGTCCTTGGTCAGGCCACATGCCTGGGGGTGTGCAGAAGGCAGCCAGTTAATGATTCTCTCTTATCATTGAGGTTTCTCTTTCCCTTTCTCTGCCTTTCTCTGAAATCAAGAAAAAATATTTTAAAGGTTTTCAGTGTCTGTTTGAGTTATTTATATTACAATCAAAAACAGATTGGAGACACTATTCAATATGGTAGCTCAAAAGAGAAAAATGTTTGATATTTAAATCTAAGTTCAAATTTCAAAATTTAAAAGTTTGATGTGTATATTTAATGTTTATTTTATACACACTTGATTCATTAGTACCTAGAAATACTAAAATGATCACTTGAGACAGTGGAAGTGTAGAACTTTGCTTCAATAGCTTTCCTAAAAATTATGAGCACTAGTAAGAGTCCTTTTTTATTTTATTTTATTTTATTTTATTTTATTTTATTTTATTTTATTTTATTTTATTTTATTTTTTGCTGTTCTAAAAACTAGAGCTTCTTGTAGTCAATAAACCTTTACTAAGGAAGTCAGGAAAGTATTAACTGTTGATTGATCAGTCATTTAAAAGCAGAGCAGCAAAGGATATATTGTTCATGCTTTATATGTTTAATATGCTTTGATTTCGTTCTGCAAAATAAACTTGATTTAGTTAGCTCTAACAATAGGCCATCCACTATGTTTTGATACTCCAGGATAAAAAGATAAATAGAATTGAGTCCCTACCCTTCTAGCCAAGGTTGAGCATAATGTCTTATGATAATATTGTAACAGGACTATGTAAGTGAGGGATCCTATCTAGAAGATAGGATAGTCTTTCAGACAGCTGGAACAGCATAGACAAAGGTATAGACATTTGAAAATATAAGGCCTGAACAAAATCAAAGTAGTTTGATGTGATAAAATATAAGGTATGTAGAGAAGGGCTTGAGATGAGCTGGAAAGACTGATGTCAGGATATCAGTCTCTTATATAAAAACTAGTGGCCCGGTGCATGGAATTCGTGCCTGGCCTGCACCCTTTCCGATCTGGAACACTCCTCTTGCAATCCGGGACTGCTGGCTCCTAACTGCTCACCTGCCTGCCTGCCTGCCTGATCGCCCCTAACCACTCTGCCTGCCAGGCTGCTCACCCCAACTGTCCCCCCTTGCTGGCCTGATTGCCCACTATTACTTTGTCTGGGAGGCAGCCATGGAGCTGGCTGGGGCGACCAAGAAAGCCAAGCCTCCACCTCCCACCCACTCTCATCCCATCTGCTCGGGCCAGCTCCATGGCTCCAGCCAGCGTTGCCATCTTTGTCACATCAATCTGCATATTCCCTCCTTATTGGCTGTGGGCACCGCCATCTTTATTGTGAAGTGCTGGTTAATTTGCCTATTACTCTCTTTTAGATAGATTATAATAAAGAGTGTGAACTTTATGCTATAGGAATGTATAATATATCTATATTTAAACAGACTTAGAAAACATTGTTACCGTATTTGAAAATGATAAAGATGAAAGAGAGCTAATTTGATAAATAATATAATCATATTACAAAATAATCTAATTGGCTGTAATACTATACACAAATACATTTCACACATACACACACATCCTCCAACATACACTTTAAAAAAAAAAAACAGTTCTCTAATACATAATTAAGAAACTCATTGTGTTCTGTTTTTTCAAAAATATATCTTATTGGTTTTTTACAGAAGGAAGGGAGAGGGATAGAAAATCAGAAACACCAATGAGAGAGAAATATCTGTCAGCTGCCTCTTGCACAACCCCACTGGGGATGTGCCCACAACCAAGGTACATGCCTTTGACCAGAATCGAACCTGGGACCTTTCAGTCCACAGGCCGACAATATCCACGGAGCCAAACCTGTTTCGGCTTGTGTGCTGGTTTTCAAGGAAAAGATCTGGTGGTCTCATGAGAGGACAAGCGCATATTAATAGATGTATAATGGCCAGATCACAAGTACCAGTCTCACTGTACTCTTCTATAATATAACCAACTCTACGCTATCTTTCCTATAGTTGTACTTATTGAGTTATCTAAAACTAAACCTAATCATGACACTAATCTCCTTAAAGTCTACATTTCCTGCAGCTAACACCCAAACTCTTTAGCTTGGCACCCAAGACCTCTTCCCATCTGTCTGGTCTTTTTTGCCTACAATCCTTCATCTGCAGTTCCTCCAGTACACCTTTCTGGTTTTGCCTACAGGTCTTTCCCTTTCATACTGGTCTCTCCACCACAAGTGATTTTACCCAGGTAGTGAAAGTCTACCTACCTTTTAATACCTACCTAAACGGTAATACATACAAAGATACCTTCTTTGTATCTCTGCTGCTCATATTTTATGACTGCATTTAGAACAATTTTAATGTATTTTTGTATCAGATTCCTGCTATTAAATTGTAGAGTCTCCATGAAAATGTCCTTATTCACTCTTTCATTTCCAGTGCTTAACACGTTATAAGTACTCAATAAATATGTGATGAGTAAGTGAATAAATGGACTTAGTTAAGGGGAGTTAGTGTAGCACAGTGATTAAAAAAAGAGCAAGAGCTTTGGAGACAGATAGACCTGTGATCACATAGTACTTGTTCCATTTATCAGCTTGGTCAAGTTATTTCATTTATCTAATCCTTAATTTCTTTATCTTTAAAACGGGTGCAGGAGTTAAATGAGCTAAGCATAGCAAAATAAACATTTATAGGTTGTAACTATTCTTATTATAATTTTATATTCTGAAATTTCTGGGCCAGGTAATTCCTTCTAAGTCTTTAAACTCACTTTGGTTCCTTTTGGGCCCAAAAACCTGACTCTCAGGCTTAATTAGGAGGTATTTTGATAACTTCCCTCTAAACTGACACAGGAGCTGTATGTGCTCTGAGAACCCTGCACACTGGACACAGGTATCGGCTTGCCCTTCCATTGGGTAGATCAAGTTATAACTGCAGAGGTTGCTTGTAAAGCAAAATTCAATAGAAGGAAATTGGATACTATTACAAGGATGTTTATAACAAGCTAATATATATCCATTAGGGACATTTCCACTAGAATAGGTTACATCCACGTTCCCCCCTCCCTCCCCTTTTCTTTTAAAGCAGTGATGACCTTGCGGTTGTAAAGGTCTTTAGAAGTCATTGCTGCTGTAGGGAAGCTACATAGGTAAATTGTCTCAGCTCATTACTTTGGTGGTGTTCTATGTGGCTCTAACAGTTTGGTCCTTGGCTTTTCCAGCAGATAAAGAGATGTAGATTTGATTAAATTTTTTAGTGGGAAAATCCTTTGGTAGACTAATTTAAAGGATTGCCAATTTTGAGAGAGGTCCTTATGAAAAGCCAGGTATTTTCATTGTGCTGTCTTATTTACTCCTCCAAGGAATTATAATTGTATTATTATTATAGTACTAGATGCTTGTTGCATGAAGACTCATGCAATAGGCTTTCCTTCCCCTGGCTGCCAGGACCAGTTTTCCTCTGAAACCTGGGACCCAGGCCTTTCCTCTGGCTGTTGCCTTCCGTTTTTGCTTTGGCCAATGGAGGCTTCCCTCCAGCCGGAGCCTTCAGTCTTCTCTGCTCTGGCTGCAGTGCCATGCCCCGCCGCCTTGTCTCCGCCCCCCTGGGGCCAGGTGCTCATGCTGCTCAGCTCTGCCCCCACTCCTGATTGGCTGGTAGCGTAACAAAGGTATGGTCAAATTTGCATGTTTCTCTTTTATTATATAGAATATTCTATATAATAAAAGAGAAACATGCAAATTTGACCGTGCCTCAGCTCCTGATTGGCTATGCTACCAGCCAATCAGGAACAGGGGCAAGGTCAAGTGGGTCGAGCACCAGAGATGAAACGGTGGTGGTGGCAGCGAGCACCCAGCCCCAGGGTGCTGTGAGGAGAAGCGGTGGCAGCAGCAGTGGTGGTGACAGTGGCAGAGAGTGCCTGGCCCCCTGGGTGCTGTGAGCGGAAGTGGCAGTGAGCGCCCAGTCCCTGGGGCTGGGTGGTTGCAGGAAGCCGGGGCTGAGCTGAGCAGGGTGATGGCTGAGTGCCCAAGGCCTAAAGCCTCTGGTGAGGCAGGCTGGGGGTGAGCCATCAGTTGGACATCCCCTGAGGGCTCCCAGTATGTGAGAGGGGGCAGGTTGGGTTGAGGGACCACCCACTCCCAGTACACAAATTTTGTGCACCGGGCCCCTAGTTAATGTAATAGTATATACACTAATAAAAGAGAAATATGCAAATTGACTATACCTTCACAATGCCCATCAGCCAATCAGGAGTGAGTATACAAATTAACCCAACAAAGATGTTGGGTTAATTTGCATATTCATGTGTGAAGCTCCAGATGGGGCAGAACACCTGCTCTGAGGGGGAGGGCAGGGAGAGGGAGCTACAGGAGCAGTGCTCCAGCTGGGAGCAAAGACTTGCAAAGGCCCCTGGGGGGGGGGGGGCAAGAGCAAAGCCAGGGGAAGGAAGGCCTATTTTTGCACAAATCTTCATGCAATGGGTCTCTAACATATATATATATATATATAAAAGCCTAAGCAACCAAACAACCGGAACAACTGGTCACTATGATGCTCACTGACCACCAGGGGGCAGACGCTCAATGCGTGTGCTTCCCCCTGGTGGTTAGTGTGCTCCCACAGCAAGATTACTGTTCAGCTGACTGACCCATCCCAGTGGCCCTCCAGTCTGGAAGCAGCCACTCACTCCCTCAGTAGTCCCGCAGGCCCAATCTCCAGAGAACAGGCCAGGCACCAGCAGACCAGTGCCACCGGCACAATCCTGACAGTGCCACCAGCCTCCTGGAAGTCGGCCTTGGACACCGCAGCCATTTCCCCTCCCTACCTGCTCTGTAAGGAAGAAACAATATAAAAGCGGTCACCCGATGGCTCCCAACAGCCGGCACGAATGTCAGCGGGATGGATCCGGATCCTGGGCTAGCAAGGCTGTCCCACCACCTGCCCAGAGGGCCAGTCATGTCCCAGCCGCCCCCCCCCCCAAACCAGGTCCCCACCCATACATGAATTCATGCACCAGGCCTCTAGTTTATTATAATAACACCATTTTCCATTTCACAAATGAGAAAAATTGAGTGTCAGAGAGGTCTAATAAGTTAATTAAGATCACATAGCCTGTAAGTGGTTGAACTGAAATTCAAATTGAGATGTGTCTGATTAAAGCTTTACCACACCGTTCAGTTCTAGAGAGTGAGGTTCTATTGTTTGGCAGACAAGGGGTTCTAAGATGAGTAAGATACTGTTCAGGCCCCAGCCGGTTTGACTCAGTGGATAGGCTGAAGAGTCTTGGGTTTGATTCTGGTCAAGGGCACATATAAACTGCAGGTTTGAACCCTGACTCCAATTGGGGCATGTGCAGGAGGCAACCAACCCAAGCATCTCTTCACTTTTATGTTTCCCTCTCTTTCTCTCTCTTTCTGTCTCCCCCTCCTCTCCCTCCTTTTCCACTCTCTCTAATAATCAATGGAAAAAATATCCTCCGGTGAGGACTAACACAAAACAACAACAAGCAAACCAAAAAGATACCATTCAAGAAACTTTCATGCCTTTGAAACTTTGGGGTGCAGGAGAGAATAATAACGGGGTGCTTGGTAGGGAGAATTCTGGGTTTCACTGGATGGGAGTCTGTCCCATTTCAAACAGCCAATGGGTCTAGAGCATGAGCCATGTTGGAGTCAGGAAGCTGTGGGCTGTTAAAGCAGCCTGACACACACACTCTTTTTCTATCTCCTTCCCTAGAATAAAGCAAAATTCCTGCACATGAAAACCAGATAAAGTACACCTCATTGGGGCTAGGCTCAGCTCTCAGGAGATGCTGACAAAGGAGAAAAATAATCATTCCTATGCAGTGGTCAGAAAAGCATTCAAAGAGAGGCACCGTGAATCACTGGCAGTCTGTGCCAGTTAAGGTACCCACATATTTTCCTGTCTCCCTCAGTAAAGGGTCTGATTACTAAACTTAAAAATAAGAAACATTTTCCACAAATTCATAACTTCCTGAATCCTCTGAGTCTAAAACTCAGTGTTTCTAAATTATAATCTTTAAAATATGAGAAGTGGCCAGATGTTCCTCAGTGATTACGCCTCAACATATATAATTTTTTTTAAATATCAGAATAAATATATTTTGAAATCAATATTAGCTTCTGCAATAACAAAAAGATTTCACTGGTTCCAGATTTCATTCATTTGAAGACTACAGAACTCAAATGTTGCCTCAGAACATTTTGATGGAGGTTTTTTGTTTGGCTTTGATTTTTAAACTTCTTTTAAAAACAGAGTTAAGGGTGAGGCACACGTGGGCTTGGGCTGGTGTTGTGTGACTCCATATCACACAAAATCTTAATAACACCTACAGCCTGCCAAATTTCTTCTGAAAACTTGTCTTCTAGGTTACAAAAACAGCCTCCAGTAAGCTGCTGATTTTACTGTGTGAAATGGAATGAGCCCAATATTTCCTCCTTTTGCAAACAAGCCCAGATCAACACATGAAATGAGGAGTGAAAAAGCCATAACAAAAATAAAAGAATCAAGCCCCTCACAAAAATGCCCACTCCGATTGCAGGGAGAAGGCAGTCACAAGCCCATGTGATCCTCACTAAAGACAACAGCAACTTGCTCACAGCAAACGCAGCTGCAGTAAATAGCATGAGCAATATCCAGAGCAGATCTGAACACACACATGCCAGTAAAGAGATTTTCATGATTCCAGTAGAGAAAACTCCACCTTCTACCCCACTCAGGGCCAAGAGCAAAGTCAGGCAAATGGAAAATATGCTGGAAACTGTGTTGGGACTCTCCAATGAAAACATTCCTTCCCTTTTCACTTTAACTATTTGATAATAGCCAAGCTTTGGAGCTAGATGATTCAAAGTCACCACTTGCCCTTGGGGCAAACCCGCCCTAGGAGTAAGTGTTTTGCCTTAATTGCTTGCTGAGATGACAGGACCACTGCTGGATATATTTATTATTTTCAAGCCTCAGGGAGTAGGTGTGATGTACGCTGCCAACCTCAGTCACCCGATAAAGGTGTCCGATAAAGGCACATTGTTTTCAAGTTTAATCCCTGACTTAACAGTGTAAGTGCCTGATTAGTGACTAAAAGATAGCCAAACACCCCAAAAGGGTGTGTGTGTGTGTGTGTGTGTGTGTGTGTGTGTGTTGTTGTTGTTGTTGTTGCTGTTTTTAAATCTGGTCTCTGAGCAGAGAAATTGTACTAAGGTTGGGGAAGTGTTTAATTCCACTCAAGAAAATAAAAATGAATAAATAAATAAATAAATAAATAAAACAGAGAGGGAGTGCTAGGCAGCAGGAGCTCAGAGTAAACTTTTAAACCCAGCCCCTTAATTTGCTGGAGACTATTTCTTTTCCTTGATTTCCTTAGATTCAGGATTCGATTCCTGAGCTTCCTAGTGAAACTGCAAAGGGAATTTAGCTTCTAGAACTGCATAATTGGGTTTGATATATTTGGATAGCGATCATGGGCCAGCAGTCAAGAGTTCCACCTTATTAGTCGCTTTTAGGATTGCCCTGCATATCACAGGTTTTCCAATTCTTTTTCAAAAAGCTTGTTAGTTATCAATAAAAAGTGTGTTTATATGTTGATTGCTCGTTACAAATAATCTTACTCCTTCACAGACAATTTTAAAAGGTCAGTACTGGGGCCATGGCTTTTATTCTCCACTCAGCATCTTTCTGTGACATTCACTTTAATAAATACAAATATCTTTGCATTAGGGCCGGACCTCTACCCAGCAGCCATCTGTGTTAGAGCTCTCATCTGTTCCATTTCAAAGCTACTGAGAACAGGGAACCTTAGACGGAGGAAGTGAAAACATCATCACCAGAGCAAATTCCTGTGAGCACAGAATGTGGTTCAGTTCCGACAGCTGGCCACACAGGGCCATGCTCTCTCCATTCCCCTTTCCTTTAAAATGCGTTGTCATCTCGAGTATGGCCTGGGAATAAACTGGATACATGGCCTGCTTCTTAGTCATGTTCTAGCCTCCATTTCAAAGTAAACTCAGTAAGATTCGTGCAAGTTTTGTTTGTTTACTTTGGTTTTCTGACTCTTCCTTCAGCTTCCTCATTAAAAACATTCATCTCTCCCCTCTGCCCCCGCCCCTGACACACACACACACACACACATACTCACCTATCTCACAGGCATTTTTAGGGTCAAATGAATTCTATAAAAAGACTTGGAGAAAGGTGAGTGTTCATTATTAACAATGGTACCTCAAAGATGTCCACATCTCAACCCCTGCAACCTGTGAATGTGTTAGATTATATGGCAAAGGGAGTTAAGTTTGCAGATGAAATTAAGGTTACTAGTCAGCTGATTTTAAAAGAGGAAGGTTAGCCTGGTGGTGTGGCTCGGTGATTGAGTGTTGACCTGTGAACCTGGAGGTCACAGGTTCGATTCCCAGCCAGGGCACATGCTCAGGATTTCAGGCTTGATCCCCAATGTGGGGCATACAGGAAGTAGCCTATCAATGATTCTATCATTGATGTTTCTATCTCACTCTCCCTTCTTCTCTGAAACAATTTTATACACACACACATACACACACACAAACACACACACACACACATTAGAGGCTCAGTGCATGATATTAGTGCATGGGGGGTAGGAGATGTCCCTTAGCCCAATCTGCACCCTCTCCTATCTGGGACCCCTCAAGAAATATCCGACTGCCCATTTAGGCCCGATCCTGGAATCGGGCCTAAACGGGCAATCAGACATCCTTCTCACAATCCAGAACTGCCGGCTCCAAACTGCTCACCTGCCCGCCTCCCTGATTGCCCCTAACCGCTTTTGCCTGCCAGCCTGATCACCTGCTAACCACTACCTAATTGATGTCCAAGTGCTCTCCTGTCAGCCTGTTTGCCCCCAACTTCCCTCCTATGCCAGCCTGGTCACCCCTAACTGCCCTCCCATGTAGACTTGATCGCCCCCAACTGCCCTCCCCTGCTGGCCTGATCACCCACAACTGCCCTCCCTTGCAGTGCCTGGAACCTCCCAACAGCCCTCCCCTGCTGGCCATCTTGTGGTGGCATCTTGTGTCCACATGGGGGCAGGATCTTTGACCACATGGGGGGCATACAGGAAGCCCTCTTGTGTGTTGGAGTGATGGTCAATCTGCAAATTACTCTTTTATTAGATAGGATAGAGGCCTGGTGCATGGGTGGGGGCCAGCTGGTTTGCCCTAAAGGGTGTCCTGGATCAAGTTAGGGGTTCCCTTGGGGTGAGGGGTGGCCTAGGCGAAGGGGCCTGTGGAGGTTTGCAGACTGGCCACACCCCCCAGCAACCCAAGCGGAGACCCTGGTATCTGGGATTAATCCATGTCTACAATTGAAACTTTGTAGCTTGAAGCGGAGCCAAACCTTCTGCTCGCTCCATGGTAGCAGCCATTTCTGTTTGAAACTTTGTAGCCTAGAGTGGAGGCCTAAGCAATGGCTGGCTGAATGTTTGTTGACGGGAAACCCAAGCCTCTGTTCTCTCCAGCTCAGTGGCTGCCGCCATTTCTGTATCTTTTATAATTGAAACTTTGTAACATTGAGTGGAGGCCTAGGCAGGCAACAGCAGGCGGCTTGGCTTCCTCTGTTGCCTGGGAAACCCAAGCCTTCCTCCTGCTCTCAGTGGCAGCAGCCATCTTGGTTGGGGTTTATTTACATAATCTGCTCCTTATTGGCTGGTGGGCATGGTTGTGGGCATGGCTTGTGGGTGTAGCGAAGGTAGGGTCAAATTTACATATTAATCTTTTATTAGATAGGATATATAATTATCCTGGATTATCCGGGTAGGCCCAATGTCATCAGAAACATCCTTAAATGTGGAAGAGGGAAGCAGAAAGAGTGAGTGTCAGAGGGATATAATATGAGAAAGACATTTGCTGGTTTTAAAGGTGGAAGGAGGCATAGCCAAAGAATGCAGCTCCTCTAGAAGATGCAAAAGGTAAGAAAATACTCTCTCCTAGAGCCTGCAGCAAAGAACACAGACCTGCTGACACCTAGATTTCAGTCCAGTGAGGTGAGATCCATTTGTGCTGCTTTAAGCCACAAAATTGGTGGTGATATATTACATAACCATAGGAAACTAATGCAACTATTAAAATTACTGAACTTCCAAAGACTGAAACAAGTTCTAGATGAATTATGAGAGCTGAATGAAATACAATGAGTTGCTCTCCCAGAGTCTGCCTTGTAGGTCAGCAAAACACATCCAATAAGAGAAATGGGTAGCAGGAGCACACAGCCAACCAGGGAGCAGCAAAGCTCAGGCTGGAGTTGCCCCAGAAAGCCCTGAGGGGCATGTGATAAAAATGACAAAAGATGGATATGCATCCCATCTGTTAGGTGGGAAACCCCACACTGTCACCAAGCTGGGCAGAAGAGTCCTCCCTTTGATGGCTGCCCCTCCACTGGAGCTGCATCCACTTTGTCTCTTTTGGGTCCACTTCACCTTTTTATTTTTTGGTCCTCATTTATTTTATTGATTGCTTTGAGAGAGAGAGAGAGACATCAATTTGTTCCATTTATTTATGCATTCATTGGTTGATTCTTGTATGTGCCCTGACTGGGGGAATCAAACCCACAACCTTGTTGTATCAGGATGACACTCCAACCAACTGAACTACCTGGCCAGGGCCAGGATCCAAAAGTCTTCTATTTCATTTTATTTTTTTTCAACAATTTTAAAAATAATTCTTTATTATTGAAAGTACTAGAGGCCCAGTGCACAAAATTCATACACGGGGGGCAGAAGGGGGGTGTCCTACAACTCAGCCTGCACCCTCTCCAATCTGCAACCCCTCAAGGGATGTCTAACTGCCCCTCTAGGCCCAATCCCAGAAGGATTGGGCCTAAACAAGCAGTCAGACATCCTTCTCACAATCCAGGACTGCTGGCTGTAAACTGCTTGCCTGCCTGCCTCCTTGATTGCCTCTAACCACTTCTGCCTGCAAGCCTGATCACCCCCTAACCACTACCCTGCCAGCCTAATAGATGTCTAACTGCTTCCTTTGTCAGCCTGTTTGCCCCCAACTTCCCTCCTCTGCCTGCCTGGTCACCCCTAACTGCTGTCCCCTGCAGGCTTGATTGCCCCCAACTGCCCTCCCTTGCAGGCATGGAACCTCCCAACGGCCCTCCCCTGCTGGTCATCTTGTGGTGGCCATCTTGTGTCCACATGGGGGCAGGATCTTTGACCACATGGGGGTAGCCCTCTTGTGTATTGGAGTAATGGTCAATCTGCATATTACTCTCTTATTAGATAGGATTACTTGGTTAATGCCCTCTAACCCTTCCAGACTGTTGTCTGCGCATTGCCCTGGTAGCAGGAGCTGGGGCTGGCCTTGCCAGAGCCCTATGATCGGCCCTGGGGCCAGTCCCCAGGATCATCACTGCTGGCCTTCAGGTTCCAGAGTTAGGGGTGGGGGCAGAGTAACTGAGCAACTTCATCTTTATCCTATTCTTGCTGGAAGATCATTCCTACTTCACATATGTCTCATCAGAGAGCCTCCAGGGCCAGAGGCAGAGCAAACGCAAAATTGAAAAATTATTTTCCTCCAGCTGTGCATTAATATTTTATTTCAACCTTGCCCCAAAGCCTGCTCAAGATGAAAAGCTTGAGGGGTTCCAAAGGTGGATCAGAGCCAAACCGATTTTTGTGCATGTCCCCAGGCCCTCAGCTCTCTCCCACCTACAGCTGCCTTACCATTAAAATGAAAATCCTGCCCTGGAGAGTCCTCTCATCCTGCAGACTGCACACTCCCAGCACCCCAGCCCGGCACGAGCAGCTCTTTCCCAGCCAATTCGGCTTCCATGGGAGCGTCCTCTGACCCACATTCCTGGAACAACTTCTTTTGCAAATCAGCAGGTTTTAAGCAAACAAGGGCACATTTCAGGACTCTGAACTCTGCAATTAGCTGAGGGTAAATTTGGCAAAGCATCTGGTCTGTTTACCAAAATGGAAATACCAAAAAAATAAGTGCAGCTTTTAAAATGAAACATTCATTGAGTAAGGTTAATTTTGTGCAAGTCTACTTGAAGTGGCACAGAGAGACCCTGGCTCTGTGCAAAGGGATGAGAGACCAGGGTTACGGGGGCTCGGAGAACCATCTGATTGGGCAGATGCTGAGCACAGAGACAAATACAGTGTAGCCAACCCAGAAAATGAGAGCAAATAGCCAGTCGTCTCAAAGTCAGCTTTCAGCAGATTTCAGCATTTTACTTTGGGAATTACAATTGTTAAAAGGCCCTAAATGGTTTGGATCAGTGGCTAGAATGTCAGCCTGCGGACTGAAGGGTCCTGGGTTCAATTCCCAGTCAAGGGCATGCACCTGGGTTGCAGGCAGGCTTCTCCCCAGCCCTGATCAGGGTTTGTGCAGGAAGGAGGCAACCAATTGATGTGTTTCTTTCACACCGAGAATTCTCTCTGTCTTTCCCTCTCTCTTCCACTCTCTAAAAAATCAATGGAAAAATATACTCAGGTGATGGTTAAAAGGATACCCTAAATTAATTAAATTAAAGATCTACTCCCTGATATTTTGGAGCTAAGAACACATTTTATGTAAAAGCCTTGTACCACTCTTCTCTCGTGTAATGCAAGGTCAAAGCACGGGTCAATGAAACAATAAAAGGGCAATGGAGAGGATAAAGTAGTGGTAGCAAACATATTCACTATCACACCCTTCAAGCCACTTCCATTTCATGAATATTTTTAAAATTTTGTAATCTTCACGTCCTCCCTTTGAGAATCAGAAAGTCCAGTTTGACATACTACTTAAAATAATATATATATAAAAATCAGGCAAGCAGGATCTCAGGGGGAAGCATGAAAATAAATATTATCTTTGCCCCACTTTTGCAGCAATAGGAATCCCCTGATGTAATAGAAATTGTGACTCCGTTAACAAAATCATGACTGCTCACTCTTCTTTCATTCCTCATTCTGCTCATCTGCGGAATGTGTATGTAATTCTCCACCAGCTACACCAGTTACAGGGTGGCTATCCTTTTTGGTCAAGACAAACTATTCTAAAAAATATGAGAAATGGATAAAAGTGGGATGTCAGTAGTTATAATTACAAACTTAGACACATTAAAAAAAGATCAAAGCATTCAAATGTAGAAGCTGGAAACTATAAAGAGGTTATATAGAGTAAAAGACTCTATATAACCTCTTTGTTCAGTAGACTACAAACTGAACGAAAGTCAACAAGTCTTTAAAGAACAAGGGTAATACTTGGGAGGCCAGAAATAGGACCACAACATGTGTGTGCTATATCTGATGGGAGAGTTAGCTATATGTGACTTTTTACATTTAAAAATTAAACATGACAAAATTTAGAATTCAGTCCCTCAGTCACACGAACCACATTTCGAGTGCTCAAGAGCCACTCGTGGCTAGTGGCTTCTGTGTTGGACAGCACAGATATGGATTTTTCCATCCCTGCAGAAAGTTCCACTGGGTGCTGCTACAGTAGAGTGAGAAACCCTGGAAATAACCTGGTGCACAAGTGCCACCAACATCATTGAAATTGGAACCTTTGAAAGAGGCAATAAAGACTAAGTTTCTCAAGCTCTGGAAGAAAAAAGGTGAGGAGTGACAGGTCTTAAAACTATGGGAACCGTTGAGTCAAGACTAGATGTTGTCCACTTGTTTGAAGAGCTAAAGCAGGAAGCTTAAAAGTTAGTCATAAAGAACTCCTCATTGTAAGGGGACTGGACACTGGCAGAGAAAAGAAGGAAACACTGTCAAATATGTAAATGTGGGAAAATTTTAAAATAGCATAGCAATTTTTAAAATATATAATTTTCATTTATTTTAGAGAGGAAAGGAGAGATAGAAATGTCAATGATGAGACAGAACCATCGATCTACTGCCTCCTGCACACCCCCAACTGGGGATTGAGCCTGCAACCTGGGCATATGCCCTGATTGGGAATCAAACCATGACCTCCTGGTTCATAGGTTGATGCTCAACCACTGAGTCACACTGGCTGACGGCGTAACAACTTTTAAATTAAACATCTTGGGGTGACATTGGTTAATAGCAGCATAGTAATTCGACATCCCGGATTTTGTACTGGGGGATTAACTAGAATGAACTTTGTCTTAATCACCAATTTGCCTTGATCAGTTCAAGTCTTAAATGACAGGCACAATTAAGGGTTGCTTCATGAATCCCTTCAGTTTTTGTTTTGCTTTGATCCTTCATATACACTCTCATCCCAAATCAAAACTTTAGATCTTGACCTCAAAACGTGGCTGCTTTCACTTTGCTCCATGGTCTACTTTGTTTCCAGAGGGAACTAGAAAAGCTCCCCTCAGGCTCTCCTTTGAGCAGCCCATTGGGTCTTTGAAAAGCCTCAGAGAGAAAGCCCTTGGAACCTCAGAGGCACTGACTAGGTTGGTGTAAGGGTAGAGAGTAAGTATGGAGGCTTTGGAATCAAGTGGTCCCAGATTTGAGTTCTAGCACTTACTCTTACCGGCTGGGCAACCTTGGGCCAGTCATTTAACTTTTTTAGTAGACATACTCTCTTGGATGGAAATAACATTTTCTTAAGAAAAATTGAAAATGTATTGGTTTCTGTACTGAGAAGCCAAGGATTTGCTCCCCACATATAAGGAAGGAATCTACATTTGAGGATCTCTCATTTTCAGTACTCCTCTTTTGTCACCAATTTAGTTTATTAATCTTTTTTTGGTGGCAACTAAGAAAACCCCAACCCAAAGTAGCTTATGATAAATAGGAAAGTTATGGGCTCAGGTAACCTGGGTGGTTCAAGAGTACAGCACACTGTAGACGTGGCTAAATGGAGGGGAAGGGCCCAAATGATATCCTCCTCTCTACCCTCAGACCAGCTCGTCCTATATAGTAAGGAAGATGGCTGCCAGAGCCAAGTTACAGACTTACCTTGACAAGCCAACAAGAAACAAAGATCCTATCTTTCCCAGCAGAAAAGTCTCGGGAAAGTTTCTAGTTGCTCTGCCTGAGTCAATGCCCATTTAAGGACTAGTCATTATGACTAAGAGAACAGAGTGCTCTAATTGATTGTCTAGGGTCACATGTTCTTCTCTTTGTCTAAGAGTAGACTGGACAGCTCATACCCAACCTGCAGGGATTGAGTTCTTCACGGAAAAGAGGAGTCTTGAATGATCCATAACAATGTGCTCATTATAATTTCTCAGTCTTGGTTTCCTCATCTTTAAAATGGGAATTGAACACTTTTCTCATAGGGCTATTATGAGATTAAATGAAGCTACTTATATAAAGAATCTGGAACACTGCTCAAAAGATGGTAGCTAATATTTCTGCCAAACAATAATTTACTATTATTTTGTTTAGGACACATGGTGGCTTTGTCATGTGTCAGCTTGGCGAGGCCGAATTACATTTCCCAGAATTCCTGTATGTTTACAATTAGACTGAGCTTTAAGAGAGATTCTTGGGTGAGATTTGAAAGGTCGAAGTGAGGTAGTAGCTATTTGGTAGCTCACATATGTCACCTGCTGGCTCACCTTGGTGTGGGGCAGCAGTTGAGTCTACAATAGTTCTGTCTTCCCTTGGAACCTTCTTCAGATCCTCTATCTCCTGGGCCAGGTGTGGGTTTGGTTTGTGAGGGAGGTGCCAGCTTCTCCTATAGGACATCCATACCATCACCCTCAAATCAGAGGCAGAAAGTGACATGGGTTTCAGTCCTTTTTGGGTTCCATCTCATGCTTCTGGGTTCTAGCTTGTCCTTATTCTCCACTACTTTACATCCACCTTCCCTTTCCAACTATCTTTCCTGGGGACTTCAAGCATTAGACCCAAAGACAATATAAAGACTTCTTAACCAACTTCTTTAATTGCATAAGGCCAAATCCTTCCCCCCAACCCACCATGGTGCTCTCTCTCTCTCTTCCTCTCTCTCTCTTCCTCTCTCTCTCTCTCTCTCTCTCTCTCTCTCTCTCTCTCTCTCTCTCTCTCTCTCTCTCTTTCTCTCTCTCTCTCACACACACACACACACACACACACACTCCTACCTCTAAATGGTTCTGCCTCTCTCACTGGATCCTGACTGATGAAACCAGAACCTAATTTTCCTAAACTCTCTTACCTCCCTTTTGGTTTTAAAAGAGATAAGACTGCCCTAACCATTTCGGCTCAGTGGATAGAGCCCTGGCAGTGGACTGAAGGGTCCCAGGTTCGATTCTGGTCAAGAGCCATGTACCTTGGTTGCGGGCACATCCCCAGTAGGGGATGTGCAGGAGGCAGCTGATCGATGTTTCTCTCTCATCGATGTTTCTAACTCTGTATCCCTCTCCCTTCCTCTCTGTAAAAATCAATAAAATGTTTTTAAAAGAAAGAAATAAGACTCTTTGGTTCAAGAGAAGTACAAATTAGGATAAAATGAGAGCTGACAGTTTAATTTTCAAAATAATAATTAAAAAAAAATAAAACAAGAAAATGAATAAAAATACCACAACAGCAACCACATTCTAACTTCCTCCCAGAGGCACAGTAAATGGAATAAACAGATCCAGCATCCATTATTATTGATCTGGCATTGGTTCCTATTTGCCCAAGATCAGTGACAAAGCCAATGCAAGCTGCAACAAAATGCTTGGTGAAGGGGAGGAATTTGATTACTTAAATCAGAATCCCTTTCTGTCTAGTTACCTACAAGCTTAAGGCCAATGAGTGAGCAAGTCCATCCCACCCTGTATGTGCACCATGTGCCTCTCTGCACTTGGAATCTTGGCTGAGTCCCCGGTGGCAGCTGCCAAGGACAGTGTTCTCTGGACTTCCTCATTCCTGCCCTCTCTATACAGGAAGCAACAAAGCAGTACGTGTTGCTCCCTTCTCTGTGCTGCAGGGAACTCACAACAGGCAGCATTGGCTAAGAAAGGAAGCATTCCCGTCCTGTCACATGACCTGAGGTGGTTTTAGGGAAAAGTGAGTTCATTTGAGGACTCCTCAGGACAGAGAATCTCACTGGCTTCTTGACCCTCCCTCCCAACTCTGCCTGCAAATCTCTCTTCCTTATAGGTGCCCACTTGAAATTTACTAGTCATTTATTGTGGACCCAAGTCACAACCAAGTTTAATTATCTTTATGCCTTCTAACAGTAAGTAGAGATCTTACCAGCAAGGCATGGGAGGTTGAATGGCAGCTGGCAGGTGTTTTTGTTGTTGTTGTTGTTTTTGTTGTTTTTGTGGGCGGGGAACAGGGGGAACTAGGGAGATACTATATGAGACTCAGGCAGTAGGACAGGGAAGCCCTTAACACATTAAGCACCCAGTCATTCACCAGTGGGGTGACTATGCTTTCCGTCCAGAATACAAAGCAGGTGGGGCACTTAATGTGTAAGAGTCGATGCAGTATGAGTTCAGGGAGCTGCCATAGCAGGAGTGCCTGGGTTGCTCCGGTAGAGTTCAGGGCTGTAGGTCAGAGGGCCCTTCAGGTGAGAGGTCACAATAAAGGAATGTAGAAAGGCCCCGAGCTTCCCTCTGTCACTGTTGAAGGACAAATGCCTTCCTCCACATGTTCTCACTACCTTTGTGGCTTAGTGGTTCCATGGATCAAGACAGGAGCCTGGCCCCATTCTCTAGATGATAAATCAGACGCCTCTGGTTTCCTACCTCTCATCCTCGATCTCATCTGTGATTCTAACTGCAGCTGGTGCTGGCCTCACCCTGACAGCCTCTTATCTCAAAAGCAGGCTCGAATCTTTTGCTTCCTCTCTATGATGCTGTAGACACTAGAGGGAGCCCGCTTAGCTCTCACGTGTGGGGATTAGCACCTCCAGTGGAAGCCTCAAACTGGACAGTGGGAGCTGCTGGGCGAATGCCTCTGCTGGCTTGTCACCAGGTGATGATGATCCTGAGAAATTTTTTTCACGTTCCTCAAAAGGTCCTGGGTGGGATTAAGCTCCCCTTACTGAGTGCTGACCTTGATAGAATGCCTCTGTTGGCTTTTGTCCTCCTTTCCCTTTCCTCCCTTCTGCTCCATCAGATCATCTCCCAATAAACTACCTAGGACAATCCCTTATTTCAGGCTCAGCTTTCTAGAGGGAACCTGGAGTAGGAAAAATAACATTTTTGTGTAATTTAAATAAATACCAGGGCCTCATGAGGCTTAGCCTTAGCAGGAAATTCAATGCATAGTCCAGCAAACAATATGGCATCATGAAAAAGGATGTCAATCTTTAGTATTTATAAAGATACCTCAAAGAGAATCCAACACTTTCTAAATTCTCCTTGCCTGGGCCCCAAATCATCTCACAGATACCCCAGACCTCCTTGAATGCCAATCTTGCTTGCTTTTCATCTCTTTTACTATATGAATGTATTTGGCTTCTCTGGCTTGACACACACACACACACACACACACACACACACACACACACACACACACATCTCTGTGCAGAAGCTGTTCTTCTGAGTCAGCATCCCTGAAGAGCCAGCAGCAATCTGTTTGCTGGTGGAGATGGAATGGGGACTCCTACTCCTTCCTGATGGCCTTCCCCTATGGTTCTTGGATAAAAACCATACTGCAAGCTTCCAGAGCATAAACATAGAGCCTGGCTTGCTTAATGCCTAGATGGAAGCCACAGGCGTTTTTGTATCCTATTCAAGTAAATGGATGCAACTGCCGGCCCAAAGACCAAGGGGCTCCCTGTCTCGCTTGGCACAACAACCTCCATTTGCACCACAACTGTGTGTCAGACCACCCAGTTGGGAAGGCTGTGGGACGTGCAGGGCATAACCAGGACCCTCCACACTGTGGTGGGTCCTGAGAACACCTGCAGAGCGCTCTCTCTCTCTCTCTCTCTCTCTCTCTCTCTCTCTCTCTCTCTCTCTCTCTCTCTCTCAGCATATAAAGAACACAAGCATTTGCTTGACATTTTCCTGCACATTCTTACATTTTCCAACTGCCTCCCTGCCCCACCCACACATTCCACAACATGGCAGTTAATTGTTCTCTGCTGCTCAGCAGCATTGGCGTGCACAGCCACGACTGCAGTCTTGCTTTGTTCCCAGTTTACTCAGTGGCTGTCCCTGGCTGTCCCTCAATAAACAGACCAATCCAGCTGTAGACCTAGCTGTCAGCGAGCCCCAACCCTGGCATTCAAGTGGCCACCAGAGAACCCACCCGGTGCCCAGAGTGAGCCTATTCTTCTGCTTTCTCCTCCTAACAATTGACAGGCTCTGAGGAAGGAAACCGGGAGCTCTGGGCTTGGCAGCGGGGCAGGAGGCTCTTGTTAACAGCTTGCCTTCCTGTTTATAGAGGGTCTGGCAAAACTGTTAATTTCTCTCACGGAGGTAGCAAATGGGAAAACCAGAAACGCTGAGGAGTAGCAGCCTGGGAGACAGCCTCCAAGGGACTTCTTGCAGCAAGGCAAAAGGCTGGAAGTGGGGGACGGACCATCTCGGGTTCCCGGGCCCAATGAAGAGGATATCCACACTTCACTGTCTCTCCAGAAAGACACCCTGAGGCCCATGCCTCTCCCAGTGTTCTATCTGCTCCCCTTCCTCAGTGAGCATCAGTGTTAGGACCTGCAGTATTTCTCCGTCATCCATGAACAACCCTGATCTGGCTCTGAAGCGACAGTCACACCAGGAAATACTTCAGGATGCTGTGCCCCTTTTCCTGCTGCTTCCCCAGGAATCCTTAGCCCTAAGCAGAGATTCTCCACCCTGGCTGCACATTGAAAGCACCTGGGGGAGAGTCTGATGTCATTCATTGTTCTGGGGAGGGACCTGGGTGCTGATCTGCTTTAAAAGCTGACGTGATTCTGACAAGCAGGCCGAGGTTGGGAAGGTGGGGGAGAAAAGCCATTCCCTCTACCCTCTCAGGTTCTGTGGCTGAAGGACTGCAGATGTAGCTGTCAGAAGACGAACAGGAGAAAAGGAATAAAACCCATTAATATTTTATGTACACGGGAGCTCACATAAAAGAAGAAAAATGCAAGGAAGCGCTTAGATCTGGAACTTAGATGCTCTTCTTAACAAAAGAAAGAAGGTTTGGGCTTCCAGGGACAATACATTCTGGGGAAATGACGAGGAAGTAGCTGAGGAAAACTGATGGGAGATAAGGCTTATTTTAGTAAACTTGGGTCATGCAGGCTCACCTGGGTGCCCACTCTGATGATGAGTTCCCCTCTTCCTAGCATGAAAGAGCAGTGCATCTCCTAATGGAAATTGTGTGCCACTTCACAAAGAGACATGTGGGCCCTGCCTTTCTTCTTTAATTCTCACCCCAGGACATTTTCCCATTAATTTTTAGAGAGTAGAAGGGGGAGAGGCAGACAGAGAAAGAGAGACACCTTGATTGGTTGCCTCCCATACCTGCTCAGACTGGAGCAGGGGATCAAGGCTTCCACGAGGTACCAGGAATTGAACCCTTGACCCTTTGATCCTCATGCCAACTCTAACCACTGAGAAAAACCGACCAGAGCTAGGTCCTGCTTTTAGGTGGATAAGGAAAGGACAGAGAACTCTTTCTGCATCCAATGCTTCTCAGATGCCTTCAGCTCAAAATAATCCTTTTTCCAAAATGGCATATTTTGGGGTGGCATATCCTGATCTCCTTCAAGAACTATAGTAAAGGATGGATTATTGTTATTATTTTCATTAGCAAGTATTTGTTTGTTTGTTTGTTTGTTTGTTTATCCTTACCCAGTTGGTTGCCTTCTGTATTTTTCCCAACTGGGAATCAAACCAATAACCCCATGATCGGCAAACTGCGGCTCGCAAGCCACATGTGACTCTTTGGCCCCTTGAGTGTGGCTCTTCCACAAAATACCACGGCCTGGGTGAGTTTATTTTGAAGAAGTGGCGTTAGAAGAAGTTTAAGTTTAATGAATTTGGCTCTCAAAAGAAATTTCAATCGTTGTACTGTTGATATTTGGCTCTGTTGACTAATGACTTTGCTGACCACTGCCATAACCCAAATATGTGCCCTGACTAGGAATCGAACTGGCAACATTTTAGTGCACAAGACAATGCTCAACCAACTGAGTCACTCCAGCCTCAATGATTATTGTAAGTTAAATGCTAGCTTGTTTGAAGAGGTGGGGATGGGGGGCAAGGAATGAGACGAGGAGGTAGTGGGTTCCAACAGTCACAGCCTCAGAGACAAAGAAATAGTCCTGATTTGATTGAGACTCTCAGAGCGTGGGTATGGGGTAATGTTTCTAGGTTGTGAGGCGGGTGCTAAACCTGGGAAAGTCATTCACCCGCTAGACTCCAGAATACCTTAGGCTGCCTTTTATCATAGCTTCCCTGGGTTCCTAAGCCTCTTGAAGAAAGGGGAGGGGTGTCTCATTATTGCTTGTATTCCCCAGCATCTGCCATGCAGAGGTGCTCATTATCCAGTTCCTGAATTTGCTGCCTCCTGTTTAATTCGACAAAGGCCCCTCGCTGCTAATATTTTATGTAGGAGTGTTACTGTGCTTTCATGGCCTGGAGAAAGACAGGGCTGTTTGCTCTAGAGAGAAGCAGCTTCTGAGTGGGTGGCAGAGCAGGCTGCAGGCTGAGCTTTGGGGGAGCATTTGCAACCCTGTGGACACGGAGTGCTGTGGCTGCAAACACTGCAGAGAAATGGGGCTACTCTCACCACAGGTTCAGAGCTCATTTAAATGTCCCTGTGAACACGTTCCTGTCAAAGGGGCTGGATTGCAAAAATTAACTGTTTTGGAAATTTTGTCTCTTAAAGAAGAAAAAAAATCAAGATTCTCTCCCACGCTGTCTTTGCTTCAATTTTACAAGGAGGGAGTGAAATGAGGATTTGAGGATTTGTGGAGGGCCCTGACAACAGGCCCTCCCCATCCCACCAGACTGGTCCCCTCCCAAACTCAGCATGGCCACCCAGAGTGCCTGCACAGCCTTGAGGACCTGCAGGGGCCTTTCTGGGAGGCTGCTACCAAGCCCTTTTACTTCTCCTCTGCAGTGGTTCAAGCCTAAGGATCCTCCCTTTCTCTTTTTTGGAACTTTTCGGAGCAAGCATCCCTCTGGGATCCATTTTGGAAGCAATCAAGTCATTAGTTCTGCCAAAATCTCTGTCCACCCACCTCAGTCCTGGTATTCCTGGGACTATGTGGAAACCTGGGTGGCTGTGGTCTGCCCACCTCCTTCGTATGATATATAATCAGTAGGAAATAGCCTAGATCAGACTCTAAGTCAGCAAAAAGCCCACGGATGCTGTGATCCTCTGCTTGTTTCCCTTACTCCCAGCAGCTGGAGTTGGGAGGGTGGGGGTGGAGAAAACATTGTGTCAGCTCTGCTGCCATGGGGCCCTGGATTTGGGTTCTCTGATGTGGCCGCTTACCCTGGTTCTGTGTTGTGGGCATCCCTCCAAAACTCCCAGGGCCACAGACTGTCTACCATCTCTGCTGCAGTTCCACTATGTTCTTGGCTCCCAAATCCTAGCCAGATCCTCAGCTCAGCCCCATGGGGAGCAGCTGAGCACATGCAACCTGGCTTCTAACTATGTGGCTAGGTCCTCCTGGCACCTTATTTTTTCTCATCCAATAAAATGGCACCTACTTCACTGGTTCCTGGGAGGACGGAGAGGCCTACTCTTGTTATATCAAACAGGATATATAATAGATGCTGGCTATTATTTAACACTTTAAATATATATATATATATATGTTTTTATTAATTTTTAGAGAGGAAGGGATGGGGATAGAGAGATAGAAACATTGGTGACAGAGAAACATCATCGGTCGGCTGCCCTGCACCCTCCTGGGGATCGAGCCAGACCGTGGGCATATGCCCTGACTAGGAATCCACTCGTGACCTCTTGGTTCCTGAGTCAATACTCAACCACTGAGCCACACCTGCCCGACTATTCAATATTTTTTAAGGAAAGGAGAGAGGCCACTTGATTTGTGTGAGTCCTCACTCTGAAGTTTTCCCATCTCTTATTGTTAGAAGCAGTTCTAGCCTCCCTGGAAGCTTCTAACCCCAGCCAATCCCGGGTCTTCTTCTGTGCTGTTCTGTGCCTCCCAAAGAGGCCAACCAGGGCCAGGTTCTAAGAAGATTGTCTTTAGTTGCCACCCTAATATCGTCTATTTCTAATTGTTCTGAATGGGTTAGCCTTGGTTCCTCAAACCTCCGTGTGCTTCCAGAGGAAAGAACTTCTGTCTTGTGTGGTTTCTTTATCTCCATCTTTGCCTAACATAATTCTAGGCGTGGTGGAACGACACATTAGGACCTGGGAGAACCCCAAAGTGATTTTCCATTCCCATTGCCTAAGATCCTTGAGATGAAAAATAACACCAAGGCTGGTGATTCCGGAAGAAACAAGAGTGTGGCGTGAACATGGGGAAGCAAAAGAAAACAAGGAAGTATGCGACCATGAAGCGAATGCTTAGTCTCAGAGATCAGAGGCTTAACGAAAAGGATGGATTAAAACCTAAAAAGAAAGAAAAGAAAGATCCCAGTGCACTCAAAGAAAGAGAAGTCCCCCAACACCCCTCCTGCTTATTCTTTCAATATAACACACAGCTAGGCCCACCTTACCACATCCTGGTTGACACCAACTTTATCAACTTTTCCATTAAGGCCAAACTGGATGTAGTGCAGTCAATGATGGATTGTCTCTATGCCAAGTGATTCCCTTGCATAACTGACTGTGCAATGGCTGGAATTGAGAAATTGGGGCAGAAGTATCGAGTGGCTCTAAGGATCGCCAAGGATCCAAGATTTGAACGATTACCATGCACACACAAAGGAGCCTATGCAGATGACTGCTTAGTACAGAGTAACTCAGCACAAGTGTTATATTGTGGCCACAGGTGAGGGGACCTTACACGAAGAATCAGGAAGATCCCTGGAGTTCCCATCATGTACATTTCTTTCTTTCTTTCTTTCTTTCTTTCTTTCTTTCTTTCTTTCTTTCTTTCTCTCTCTCTCTCTCTCTTTCTTTCTTTCTCTTTCTTTCTTTCTTTCTTTCCTTCTTTCTTTCTTTCTTTCTATCTTTCTTTCTTTCCTTCTTTCTTTCCTTCTTTCTTTCCTTCTTTCTTTCCTTCTTTCTTTCCTTCTTTCTTTCCTTCTTTCTTTCCTTCTTTCTTTCCTTCTTTCTTCCTTTCTTTCCTTCCTTCTTTCTTCCTTTCTTTCCTTCCTTCTTTCCTTCCTTCTTTCCTTCCTTCTTTCCTTCCTTCTTTCCTTCCTTCTTTCCTTCTTTCTTTCCTTTCTTTCTTTCTTTCTTTCTTTCTTTAAATAATTAGTTTTTGGTTTATTAAATACAGTTATATATTACAATTATACATTTTTGTTATTTAAACTATAAATGTTGCAAAATTATGTTTTGTTTTTTTTTTTCTCAAAGAGAAACCACCACCCGAGTTATGCTCGGTTTTTTGGCAAATTTTGACACACCCCGAGAAGTTCAGGGCGCGCCCCAGGCTTCAGAGGAGGGGGCGCCGACGGCCCTCCCTGTCCCTGCTCCAGGGGCTGCGCCACCCCGCCCTGCTCCCCGCGGCCGGACATGAGCGGCCCGATGTGCGGCCACTCGCTGCCTCGGTTTCTCAGATGTGTCTCCAGAATTAGGAAGGAGCGGGGGTGCCCCGCTGCCCCGCACTGCCTTCCCCGTGGGGCTGCACGGGCAGCCGCTCACCTGGGCGTGAGGACAGGCCTGCACCGTCTCCGCTGCCAGGAGCTGTCCCCGGGGCTGCCAGCCTGAGGGCAGTGACAGGACCTGAGAAAGCGTGTCTGTGCTCTCTGTCCCCGCGGAGCGGTTTGAGCACAGTGAGCCCCAGCAGACATCTGCCCACGGGAGGGTGAGCCCTGCACTGCGGAGCGGGTTCCCCCTCCGCCCACAGCCGGGCTCCGTGCTCCCCGGAGGGCCTGGGCAGGTAGCGTGTGCCTGTCACTGCCGTCCAGCGCGTCCCCAGGCCAACCTGAGGACCTGTCCTCGAGCGTTCTGGCCGTTTCTCACCACCCGCTGCTCAGGAGGCATTCCTGCGGGGGGGGGCTCACCGTCATGAGTTCGGACCCTGCGCGGCCCTCTAGACACTCGGGGTCTGCAGGCAGGGCCTGGGCCCCGGGCTCCTCAGTGACGGGGTTTGGGGCAGAGATGGGGCCGTAATCGGCTGACAAGCCAGCCAGTGGCTGCAAGATGCAAGTGACAGGAAACCCCTTCCTGGGGGCAAAGCAGGATGCCCAGTGGCGCCTGGCACCTTCCCCTCCGGGTAGAGAGCTCCCCGATCCAGAAACTGCCCAGCGACGTCCCATTCCACTTGCCTTAAAACTGGAGAGAGGAATCTAGTATTTGCACTTAGCCAAGGATTTTAAAACTTAAAGAGCATGACCTGTCACTTTATAAAAATAGCAGAAATGATTACTACATGTTTTCTTTACTCTTTGGTGATAGGAACACATAAAATAACCCTGTTGTAACAACTATGTAAAAAGCCTGTATCATATGTACCTTGGACTTTTGTAAATAAACGTTTGTGCACTCTGAAAAAAAAAATTTTTTTTGACACACCAAGCTCAAAAGATTGCCCATCATTGCACTATAAACTGCTTTTTTAAATTTTTTTTTTGCAGTATAACTTATATTTAATAGTAGTACATATGTTTTCCTCCCCCCTCCCATTATCCTCCCCATCATGTACATTTCTAACCATAGGTACAACATTGAGGAGATGCCAGATGATTATGGAGCCCCTCAGTTCTAATACTTAAAAGTCAAAGTTTCTCTGCTTCCTTCAAACAACTTTCTCGGTTGCAGGTTTATTAAACATGCTACAACATGTGTTATTGCTCCACTCACACATTTGCTGTTATGAGCTGAGAAAGCTAAATACACTCACTTTTTGGTGGTGCTTTGAAAACGATACTGATGTTGTTTTGAAAATGATATTTTGTGTCATTTAAAATTTTGTTACATCTTTTTATAAATCAAATGACTGCTCTTTTTATAAATCAAAAGAAAGAAAGAAAGAAGAAGAAGAAAGAAGAAAGAAAGAAAGAAAGAAAACACCAAAAGAATTTCCTTGAACGTGGACATCTGGGTCTAGAACAGGCAGATTGGCAAATACACCTGCCCTGGGTTTTTGATAAGTTGAAGTTGTGGAGAGACAACCAGCAGAACTTCCAGCCCTGTCCTTCATCCATTCCGTGAGGTCTGGAGTAAACCCAATAGCCTCATTTGGGATGCAGACAGGGGAGAACCAGCCGGAGCCAATAAGCAGACATCTTCCCCTCCCATAGTTCAATTCCTCAGTGGTGTACCAAACTGATGCTAAACCTAGAGCCTGTAGTAATAAAATAAGTACAGGCCAGGAAGGGGCTATAATCCCAGGCTGCAGGGAAAGCCCCAAAGCTCTGCTGTGGTTCTCCACGACTGCCCTTCTTTTACCCAAAGAAGCTGTTTACAGCATCTCTTAGGTCCCTCTGACATTTTAGAGCTTTTATTGGAAAATGCTTTTACATTAGCATTAAGTCTAAGTTACCAGTATCCTGGAAAAGTCTGGATGAGTAATAAGTAAGTTAACCTCCTCTGTTTTCCACAAAGAACTCTAATTCCCTCCACTTTTCTGAGCAAAATATCTGTGTCCCCACCCACACTCTCAGCTACCTGCTGCAGAGGCTGAAACCCTGTCAAGCTTTGCTTCAATATTACTGCTCCCGGAGCTGCGGGCTGGCCCCGTTCCAGGCAGGGTCCCGCACTCTGTGTCTGAGCTCTTACTCTGCTCTGACACAGATAAAGGCATGTTAATAGGGCCAAGAGGGCTGAAACACCAAAAATTCACTGCAGTCAGCAGCCCTCGGAGAAAAGTCCATATATTAAATTCTTTAATGTGCATAAATGGTCAACAAATAGCAAGACAGACCAGCCCCCACCCACCATGCATGCAATATTCCTAGTTAGGCCCCCGGGCTCAACTGGTCCCTTGACTGAAAGGCCCTCCCTTCTCCTAGGCACCTGACAATCCTACTATCTTTCAATCTTAGCCCTAGCCCCTCCTTCCCTTCTGTCCATTCATTCAGATGCATTAATTGACGCCCTGGCTGAGTAGTTTAGTTGGTTAGAGAGTTGTCTCATTATGCTAAAATTGCCAGCTCGATCTCCCGTTACAACAGATACAAAAAGTAACCAATGAATGCATCAGTAAGTGGAACAACAACAACAAAAAATTGCTCTCTCTGTCTGTCTCTCTGTGTGTCTTCCCCCCACCCCCAAATAAATATATGAGTGGATAAAAACAAAACAAAACTGTGGTACATTTACACCATGAAATATCATGCAGCAGTAAAAAAGAAGAATCTCTTACTCTTTGAGACAGCATGGGGGGACTTAGAGGATATTATGCTAAGCGAAATAAGCCAGTCAGAGAAAGACAAGTGTCACACGATCTCACTCACGTGTGGAATCTAATGAACAAAAACAAACTGATGAACAAAATAGATCCAGAGACAAAGAAGCATAGAACAGACTGCAGAATCTCAGAGGAAAGGCAGGGGAGGGTGGGTGGGTGGGAAGAAATCAAAGAACTCATATGGACATATGCATAATGCATGGACACAGACCATAAGGAACAGGCTAGAAGGAGTCAAGGGGTGGGGGGGGGGAGGGGGGAGAGAAGGGAGATATATGTAACGCTTTCAACAATAAAGATTTAATTAAAAATAAATAAATACACAAAATCAATAAGGGGTAGGGTGGGCTAGAAGGGGTCAATGGGTAAAAAAAAACGGGGCATATGTAATACTTTTAACAATAAATAAATAAATAATATTAAGGACTATCAATGTCCATTAACTGAGCCCCTGCTGAATTTCAGGGAATGGGCTAGAGAAGGCTGTACAAAGATGAAACTCACAGGCTCTCGCTACAAGGAAGGAACTCCCCATCTAGGAAGTCCTTTCTGAGCACTCCCGCCCACAAGCACCTGCCATTTTTTGAACTCCTTTGAATTGGTCCAGCCTTGACTTTCATTAATATTATCCCCGACTTACAGGTGAATGAACAGTCCCTGGGAGGTTAAGAGCACTGTCCAAGGTTCCCGAGCCTTACCTGCTCCAGCTACTTTCTATGTTGGTCTTATTTCTCCAACTGCCTCTCAGTTTCCCAGGAGGTTGATGAGACTTTAGCTTGTCTACCATAGCCTCCCAGTCAACAACATGGTACACCTTAAGCACCCAATAAAGGCTGACAGCTTGATGATTGCTGTTGGCCCGGCCCAAGGTCAGAACCTGCTCTGTGTGGGACCCCACAGTGCAGACCCTGCATCTTGAGAGGCTGAGTTTCTTCATTACTCTGTCCTCCCACTCATGTCAGTCTCTGGAAGGAAACGCATCTTGCTGTTCGCAAACAGCCTTAGCATCACAGGCACCATCCTCGGGACAGGTGAGAAGCCAATAGGATGGGCAAGGTTTGCTCAGATAGAGGGCTTGGCTGCAGCCTTCTCCCTCAGAGAAAATCAAGGAACCCTGATCTGTTTTCTATGAGCCATTTGTGGGGAACAGGAGGTAATAAAGAAAGCTTGGTTTTCCTCCTGAGGAAACTTTTCAGGCTTCTCCTTGTGAGGGGCTGTGGTCTTTCCCAGAGAAAGCAATGTGAGGGAAGGGTCAGTGGAACTGTGCAGGGAATCAAGAATGACCCCACCCCCAAAAGTGGGCTGGCCAGGGTGCCATCACCGAGGACCCTGTCTGTATACCTGGGCTTCTGGCCAAGAAGTTAGGCCTGGTTGTCATCCAGCCAAAGGCTGCTGTGCCCATGAACATGTGCTTCTGTGGACACAGCCTCAGGTGAAATGCCACAGACCACGGCCAAAGTCTGCCTGTGGGTGTTTGTTTTCCTACTGGACAGGGGAGTTTCGGAAGCAGGAGTGAGAACTCTGCATGAGGAACAGTTAGGTTTCAAGATTCAGGTGAGAATCCTATAAAAGATGTGTTGTCTTTGTGGCAATTTACGTGTCCATTTAACTCTTTCCAGCACTGGCCCCAGAATCTGGTCAATTGGAAGAAAGGCCTTAACGTCTTGGAATTAAATTCCGGGGGTGGAGGCTCAGAGAGGGAAGTGCTCAGAATAGAGAAAAAAGGTACCTCAACTCCTTCCACACACACAAAAGTGGTAGGTGTGGTGAGGAAAGCTGACTAATAGAGACTTATTCCTGCCAAAGGGAATCAAACCAACTGATGGGGTATCTTCCTAGAGCGAGGAGACCTGGAAGAAGGACCAGCTGGCTGGCCTCAGAGATGACCTTGCTCCAGAGGCCAGGGAAACGAGAGGACACACTCTGGAAGAGAATTTTCAAGGCCAGAAGAACATCAGGATATGAAGGTAAAGGTCACAGAGAAGGGCTGCGAACGTTCCCTCAAGGGCAGGAGAAGGGAAAGAGCCTTAACAACTTGAGACAAACTCACAGCCCATCAGCAGGACCCAGGCTGGCCAGGCAGCTGACAGACAGGACATGGCCTGCTTCTAGGGCACCAGACACTGCTCTTCCCAAAGACCACAGAGCTTCAGCCAACAGAAAAGCCACCTGGGGCTCCTGGTGCCCTTCCCTACTCTTAGGAGCCAGGAATATGCCACTGTCTTCTGTCTCCCTCACCTCACCAGCTACACTCAGCAGAGCCACTGGATTTTCTCCAGATGCTGTTTGCCTCCCACCACCTGGCAACGGGCAACAGGAGACTGAGTAACCATCACCTCTACTTTAATTTTTGTTTTCTTGAAATAAAATTTCTTAGAAAGAGCTCTGAAAGTGAGGAAAGCAAATCCTAATTTGGCAACACGATCGAATGTTTCAATTTTTCAGGACAATTCAGTCTTTGGATTTTTAATTTTAAAAAGTGAAGGAAGAAAGAAAATAATTAACTGAAAATGGCCTTAACAAGAAGCTAAACAAGCCCAGGGAGTTTGAAAACAAAGATTAAAGTCTTAGAAAAGTTCACTCTTCCCTATTTCACATGTGTGACCGGGCGAGGGGAGCTGCCAGCCTTGCTCAACACATCGCCCTGCCCGGGATCCATTCTGAGGGAAGACCTTAGCAGTCTCTACTCGACCTAACCTAAGGCTGAAATAAGCCACTGGCCAATTTAGGGACATACATTCTTGTATACTGAGTTGGCTGTGCAGCATATAGTAAATTTATGCAAAATAAAAATTGAGTGTCTGAAATAACATAAAATGCATTTATCTGCACATTTTCTGGAAAAATAAAGATGTTGTTTGGCCTGGCTCTCAGAGGATACCCTGACAGAGGGTAAAAAAGGTGGCACCTGCCATGGCTGGACCTTACATGACATAGAGCTGAGCTGACACCACAGTCTCCATTCAGAGATGGGGTGTGGGGTGCTAGGGTTACCTTCCTGTCCTGTTCCAAGGCCAGCACTCAGCTCTGACTGTCTCAGGTGGAGAACTGAGTACAGGAACCAGCAGACTCTCCTCAGCCTCTCGCCGGTCCCCTCCCACCTCTGCTGGCTCCTGTACTCAGTTCTCCACCTGAGACAGTTGGTGAACAGCAGTCCTTTAGGTCAGACTTTCTGGCACACGAAGGGTAAGTGTCTTTGTGTATCTCCCATGTGTATGCACCTGTTCAGCCTTGTCAGCTGCACCCTAAGGTCCTTCCAGGGAGGAATCTTACTCTCCACTTCTCCCATGTTTCAGAGCTGTGTCTGTGATGAACTTTCAGCCTCTACTCTGACATCCCTCTTCCCCAACACCCACATGCTCCCACGTACACACCGGTCCATCCAGCAGTCTACAGATGAAACATGGAGGGGACAAACACAGGAACAACCTAAGCCAAGGGCCCCAGTTGTGGTTGTACTGGAAGCAACTGCTTTTTTTAAGGTGACAAATATGACTGCCCTTTAGACTTCGGGTCAAATGTGGAGTCTCTGATCCTGCCCTCAGGGGATCTTTTTTCCCTTCCTTGCAAGCCTGACAGGGTACAGATCAGGGTAGCAATGTGCTGACATACCCCTCACCTCCCACCCCGTACACGGCCCTGGCTCCGAGGGCAGCCCCTTTCAGAGCAAGAAGGAGAGGGTGCTGGCTGTCTCCACAGCATCCGGTGGGAGCACCCAGGGCTAGGGCTCACGGGGCAGAAATGAAATGAAAGGGAACTTTCAAAAAGGCAGGAAAGGAAACAACGCCAGCCCCTGCACACTGAGCAAAGCCACCACAGCCTGAGTCTCCCCGGTCTGAGGCTGCTGTTACCACCAGCAACCCTCAGCCTTCTGAGTGAGCCTCAGGGGCCACCAGGCTGAAGGCACTGAGGATTTACTTTGAAAGAGGTCCCGAGTCAACAAACACCAGGTTTCACAATTAGCATCTGCTCTCTGATTAGAAAAGAAATTAGCCAGATGTGGCAGACACACCTGTCATTGTGTGCAGGCACCTGTGAGGAAGCTTACCCCCCCACACACCACCACCACCACCACCACCACCACCAGGTCCTGCCACCTGGTCCTCGGCCTTCTGTGCCTCTGGAGCGTGGAGGAGCCCCAGGCCGGCAACTCCAGGCCTTCCCAGCTCTGAGTCATCACAGCCCCACCCAGTCCTTCAGGCGGAAAACAAAACCACTGAGTTTCAAGGGCCAGAGAGCTTGGGAGGATTCAAACAGGGCCCTTAGTGAGCTTTCTAGCGGGCACTAAGCAGAAGAAAGCAGGACGGAGATCTGCCAGGAACCAGAAGAAACATCTGGGGTGGAGGCCCACAGCACTTCTGGAAGGTCTTGGCTTGTCACCTGGGTGAGGCTTCGCAGAGTGTTTGACAAGGATACTACAAAAGTCTCTCTGGTGCTTCCACGTTCACGTGTTCATGGAATGTTAAAGAGGAAGAGGCCGTTTGTGGAGCTTTGGCAAGTCCTTTCTCCTCCCTGGGCCACAGTCTGTTTATCTGTACAATGCAGGGCTTGCACTAGATCTGCAGGTCTCAACCTGTTCTGCACATGGGAACCACCTGGGGATGTCGTAACCATGGGCTCTGATGTCTGAGGTTGCTTCAAAGTAACCCAGGGGCCAGGGCCAGAGTCAGTGGAGGCAGTGCTGTCACAAGACTGACCGTTGAAAATTGTTTGAGCCCTCGCTGGTTTGGCTCAGTGGAGTGAGCATCGGCCTGCAGACTGAAGGGTTCCAGGTTCAATTCCGGCTAAGGCACCTGCCTAGGTTGCAGGCTCCATCCCCAGTAGGGGGCGTGCAGGAGGCAGCCAATCAATGATTCTCTCTCATCATTGAAGTTTCTGTCTCTCTCTCCCTCTCCTTTCCTCTCTGAAATCAATAAAAATGTGTGTGTGTTTTTTTTAAAAGGAAGTGGTTTGAGCGAGATAATGGACAAATGGGGGGGGGGGGGCATTATTCCGTCCATTCAGCTGTGTGTGTGTGTGTGTGTGTGTGTGTGTGTGTGTGTTTTCAGAATAAAAGGTTAACAAAAGGCCTAATGCCATAAAACTACCTGTTTCTGGTTTTCACCTGGACCTACTAAGTTAGATTATCTGAGGGCTGGGGCCCTGGCCTTGGGTTTTTTTTTAATGAGCCTCAGGTGGTCCTGAGGCACAGCCAGGAACTAGACCCTCTCCACGGTCCCCACATGCAGCTGAGCCCAAGCACAGCAAGTCACAAGCAGCCCTACCTTTGCTTTAAGATCCCTCTGCTGCAGCCCTTCCTCTGAGGGGTTGAGGCAACACCCCACAGTCGCACTTAGCATAGCGTAGGGAGCCCTTGCTGGGCTTCAACCCCAGGGTCTCTGGCTAGCGCACTGCCCTGAATGGTGAACCCTCAAATCTGCTGCTTCTGAGGCCTCCAGGGCCAGCTGTGCCAGCTCAGGGAGGGTCCGGCCAGGACCAGGCTCTCTCACCCATACAGTGAGCTTGAATTTGAGCCGCATTTCTAGTCTCCTCACTTGACCAAGCTGTCGGGCCTCCCACCTCTCTGAACACAGCAAATCACATTGCTGTTGCATTTGGTTTGACTTCCTAGCAGACGGTGAATGTTCCTGGACTGCTTCCCAGCCTCCTTTTTTTATCCCTGTTTGCATTTAAGCATCTGGGGCCAGGAAGCAGCAAACAGGCTCAGTTTGGATTTCCACTCAGGATGCTCAGCCTCCCAGGATACCCAGATGTTCTACCTGCTCCTACTGTACCCCACCCTCCTCCACGATTCCATGCTGCCAGCTGCACCAGACCTTTACATTCCAAAATCCTAGCAAACTTCTTAGAGATTCTCCCTTTCCCTCTGCACTGCTTTCCCCCTCCCTCCTTCCCTTGGCCTTCCTGAAATGTGGGAACTTGTAGGCTTTGTTGCCACGTTTTCATGCAGCTGCTTCCCACTGCCTTTCTCCAGCTGAAATTGGTTTCCCATCTGAGGCCTTTCCTATTACATCCCTATTTTTTAAATCTTTTTGTTTGTTTTGGTTTCCTGTTCTATTTTTGTTTCACAACATACCTTCACCTTTAGGCCCCTCAGGCTAACCCTCCTGCTTGGAAGAATGGATTGAACGTCCCTCCACCTGCCATCCTTTGAATTTATCCAACTAAATAGAAGTTAAAATTTCCTAAACACTTATTGTGTAGCAGTGCTAAGTAAGCACCTTACAAACACCATCTCATTCATTCCTTACAAACCCGGAGTCACTTTTAAAATTAATAACTTCAGACTTACAGAAAAATAGTAGAGAGCTCCGTACATCCCTCACTTAGCTTCCCCTAATGTTAACATCTTACACAACCCATAGCACATTATGGTGTGTTTTTTTCTCCCTAATGTTCTTGTTTCCACTTCATTTAGTTGTTAAGTCTCCTTATGCTGCTCCAACCTGTGAATCACTCCTTAGTCTTTCGGTGTCTTTAAAATTTTGACTCACTTAACAGGGCCGATTAGTTATATGTGGACAGTCTCTCACTCTGGGCTTGCCTGATGTTTTCCTCATGATTAGATGAGGTTATGCATTTTGGCAGGAACCATGGAAGTGACATGTGCCTTCTCGGTGCATCCCACCAGGGGTGTGTAATGTCAGTTTGTCTTATTAAAGTCTGTCATGTTAACCTGGATCACTTGATTGGCGGGGTGTCTGCCAGGTTTCTCCAGAATTTTTCTCTTTGTAATTGCTACGTCCCTTGTGGGAGATACTCCGAGATGACACAGATATCCTGTTTCTCCCCCAGCTTCTGCCCACCGGATTTAGACCCATCTGGGTCTCGCCTGCACAGGAGTTACCATGATGTGGGCCTAGGAGGGATTTTGTATTGCACAGGGCCCCCATTTACCCCACTTGAGAGATGAGGACACTGTGCTCAGAGCTGTCATGGAACTTGCCCAAGGTCCTGATGTTACTAAGAGCAGAGTCAGAACTCAGGCACCAAAGCGCTGTTTCGGACACTATGCTCTTTGTTCTCTTCATCAGGGAGTGAACCACACACTGTCCCGTGGCACCTCGTGTCCCTCACAGCCCTTGCATGTGCAGTCTCCTCCCCAGACACACTGCTGAGTTCAGGTCAGGAACTGTGTCTCCAACCTCATTCCCCAAACTGCTCAGGGCAGGGTATTGTGCTCGGTAAGTGCTTGTGGGCTGACTAGTCCTGGTGAAATCAAGGGTCCTTATGACTGTTATTAAAACGTAGCTTTAAACCCTAGCTCTAGAAATCATCTTCTTATATAATAAAAGAGTACTATGCTAATGTGACTGAACCTCCACTACGCTACTAGCTAATCAGGAGCAGGGGGCGTGGCCAGCAGACAGGGGGCATAGCCAGCGGGACGGGAGGTGGGGCCGGCAGGGTTGGTGGGGGCGTGGCCGCAGTGCTGTGGAAGCAAGCACGCTATAAGCTCTGCCCACATGGTATTTAAGGGCCAGCGAGATCCCTCCTTTCAGTTACTGTGACTGAGTCGCGTCCTTTCGTGGTGACCTCGGGACGGTTAGGGGAATTTGATGCCTTGGGATCCCCTCACAAGGCTCGCATGCTGGTTGCTCTGATAGTTAAGCTGCGACTGAGTCATGGGGTTTACCTGTTGCGTGGGACATGCAAATGAGTGCCCAGGGCACGTTGGGTAATGAGCGCCAGGCACAAGGCAGGGCTGTGAGTCATCAGGCCCAGGCGCTGGGTCACAAGCTCTGAAGCCAAGCAGCAGTTTGGGTCCACGCCCCCAGCCCAGTGCCCATGACAGGGAGCTGGCTGCTGGCCTCTGGAGCATGCGGACACCCTGGTGGCCGCTGCTGTGTGAGGCCTAGGGGTCCCTGCATGGCTCCCAGCCCAGTGCCCATGATGAGGCTGGCTGCTGGCATCCGGGGGCCTTGGGAGACAGGGATGTTCCTGCCCTGCCCCCAACCGCTTGCATGTGCTCTGGCCCCAAGCGGTGGTTTGGGCCCACGCCCCCAGCACCCACGATGGGAGTGGGGGGGCTGGCTGCCAGTCTCTGGGATGTGTGGAGACCCCGGTGGCCACCACCAGGTGGAGGAAGTTCACAGTCCTCTTGGTTCATGCAGTAACTGAACCAGAAGCAGACATCAAGTGCAGGGAACACCAGGAATGCTGGAAAATGTAGTTCTGGTGGCAGATGCACTGTGGGATCTCCTAGATACTATATCAAAATGAGCCTGGAAGAAGTTACAGTTATGAGTGGGGGATGGAGGGAAAGCAAAGGTGAGAGACATAGGTAAAATCAGAGTGTCTACAGAAAATTAAAGGCAAGATATCCTGCAACTTCTAGAAAATCTCCACCAATGGAGAACAAAAAAAGACCTCTATTATTCTGAGCACCAAACCAAACTGGGTTGGGGTCTCAGACAATTCACTCATATGACTGCAAAGACAGACAGAAACTCCCAGATTGGGGAGGGCTCCCCTGAGGGTTCCCAGATTAGAGGGGGTGCAGGTCAGGCTGAGGGGCCCATGGTGGCCCCTGCCGTGTGTGGTGAAGTTGCTAAAACCATTAAAAAGGCCCAACTTTTATTATTGATGAATGCACCATGGCATCCAGTCATGCTATAAACGCCATAGACAGATTACTAAGAGAAATTATGAATTTGAATGTTGCATTTAGTGGAAAAGTTCTCCTTCTCAGAGGGGATTTTCGACAATGTGTCAGTATCATGCCACATGCTATGCGATCGGCCATAGTACAAACAAGTTTAAATTACTGTGATGTTTGGAGATGTTTCAGAAAGCTGTCTCTTAAAACAAATATGAGATCAGAGGATTGTGCTTATAGAGAATGGTTAATAAAACTTGGAGATGGCAAACTTGATAGTGGTTTTCATTTAGGAATGGATATTATTGAAATTCTCCATGAAATGATTTGTAATGGATCTATTATTGAAGCCGCCTTTAGAAACAGTATATCCTCTATAGATAATATTAAAAATATATCTAAATGTGCAATTCTTTGACCGAAAAATGAGCATGTTCAAAAATTAAATGAAGAAATTTTGGATATACTTGATGGAGATTTTCACACCTATTTGAGTGATGATTCCATTGACTCAACAGATGATGCTGAAAAGGAAATTTTTCCCATTGAATTTCTTAATAGTATTACTCCTTCAGGAATGCCGTGTCGTAAATTAAAATTGAAAGTGGGTGCAATCATCATGCTATCGAGAAATCTTAATAGTAAATGGGGTCTTTGTAATGGTACCAGATTCATTCTCAAAAGATTACTACCTAACATTATCAAAGCTGAAGTATTAAGAGGATCTGCAGAGGGAGAGGTTGTTCTGATTCCAATAATTGATTTGTCCCCATCTGACACTGGCCTCCCATTTAAATTAATTCAACGACAGTTTCCCAGGATGCCAGCATTTGCAATGACTATTAGTAAGTCACAAGGACAAACTCTAGACAGAGTAGGAATATTCCTACCTGAACCCATTTTCAACACATGGTCAGTTATTATGTTGCTTTCTCTCGTGTTCGAAGAGCATGTGATGTTAAAGTTAAAGTTGTAAATACTTTTTCCCAAGGGAAATTAGTCAAGCACTCTGAAAGTGTTTTCACTGTTAATGTGGTATACAGGGAGATATTAGAGTAAGTTTAATCACTTTATCAGTCATTATTTGCATCAATGTTGTTTTTATATCATGAGTTTGTTATTGTTGTTATATCATTTTGTTATTATTAATGAAATTATGTATTATTTTCATATATATTGCATTCATTACCTTTTATCTCTCACACTTTTATTATAGAGAAAGGGCAAATAGCACTATTAAAATATTTTCTCTAATTAACACCCTTTTAATGTGCATGAATTTTGTGCACCGGGCCACTAGTGTGTGTGTGTGTGTGTGTGTGTGTGTGTGTGTGTGTGTGTGTGTGTATTCCTCAGAGACCTAGTCTTTCCCTTAATAACCAATAACCCCTGAGGCAGCAGAAGACCAGTAGCTTGGACCTGGGCCTCTGTCTAAAGATAACATCTTAACCTAAGTTATATTTCAGCTCCTGAGCTTTAAGGTAGAACCACTCCCAGGCTACTTTCTCATGAAACCAGACAGAGGGACAGTGGGACAGACTGAGAGCTGTCCTCAAGATGGGAAGAAATGATTTGTTACCCTTTACCTCACCTCTCACCAATCAGCTCCCAGGTGATGCCAAATGCTAACCCAAAATGTCTATGATTTTGTCCTATATGAGCTGTAAGTACGTGCCATTGAGGGTTTGGGCTCTTGAGCATTAGCTTCCCGTTCTCAGGTGGCGCCATTCATCAGAAAAAGCCAACATTTCTCCACTGCAGTTGTTGGTGTCTGGTGTCTGGCTCTGCTAGCACCGGGGGGATGACCTCTCTCTGTTCGATCACACTGGGAGAACTGAAGAGGTCATGCATGTCCGGAGGAGGAGGTGGGACCAAAAGACCATCCAGCTTACTTTCTTTTTCCCAGTCCAGACAGTATTATGGCCACAGACACGTCCACGTCTGTCTAGAAGGGGACTGCTGTGGGCTGTGGGCTGTGGGCAGGGGTTCCCTGAGGAGCGGGAAGTTCAGGGGAGCAGACACCACCGGGGAGTGTAAGCCAGAAGGTGACTGGTGGGAGAAAGTTTGAGAAAAAAAAAGCAGAGGGAGGAAGAAGGAACAATCTTCTCAGGTCCATGATTTACAAATTAAGTGGCCAAGGCCAGTTCTAGGGCTTTAAAGATTATAATCAGACCCTGGAGTGCCAAGTGAAGCATGCTGGAAGGATTCAGGGAAGGAGTGCACTGGTTTACTGGTTCATTAGCAGAAAGTGCAGCCTGAAGAGGCCTTTTCAGCTCCAGTGTTTCCCCTAATTACTAGCGTCTCTGTGCCTCTCAACTCACACTTTTCCATAAGGCAAAGGATTTACTGAGCACCTTCTAGGTGGCACCACTGCACTAGCTCCGGGGAATAAATTGTGAGCGAAGCCAGGGGTCCCTTGGCTCACTGAGGAGGGGCTGGCACTGTCTGACTTGTCTTATCCGGGCCATGGGTGGGTTAGTCTAAGCTGAATGAGGAGTTGAAGGAGCTAGCACACTGCATCCTGCAGAGGCCAGAGAGGGCCCGTGACTTGCTCAAAGTCACATAAAGCAGCACTTCGGGTCTCGTGATACTGATTTCAGGGTTCCTCCTGTGCTAACACGTCTCATCTATATATGCTCACCTTTTTTAAAACAATATATTTTATTACTTTCCAAGAGGAAGGAGAGAGATAGAAACATCAGTGAGAATCATTGATCAGCTGCCTCTTGCATGCCCCCTTCCGGGAGTTTGAGCCTGTAACTCAGGCATGTGCCCCGACAGGGAATTGAACAGTGACCTCCTGGTGCATAGGAGGTGAGGAGACGGTGAACATGACGCCAGAGGCCCGGACAGACAGCACGGTTTGCCCTCGTGCAGAAGCTCTTCCTCTTCAGGGCAGCCTCCCCGAGCTTGGCTGCCAGGGTGGGTTGTGCTGGTTCCCTGTGGGCAGGTATCCTGCTTGGCCACCCTGCCTGCTCAGTGGGGGCAGACCAGCCTGTTCTCCTGCTGGCCAACCCGCACCAACAGGCAGGGGACTGGTCACTTCCAATCCCAACCAGACTAAAATTCATTTGAACATATTTGTATACCAGAGAGCAGAGTTCAGGGCCTGAGCCCTGGAAGCATTTGGTGGTGTCCCAAACAAAGGCAACACAGCAGGAGAGCCACAGTCTGAGGACACCTAACAGGAGTCCCAGGGGCTGGCTAGAGACCTCCGGGCCCAATTCCTCGTGGGAAATCATGTGCTCACCAATTTATAGCTCTGAACCCCAACTTGCCCCACTGTGTGTGGGCCATCTTTCAAGGGATTCTTCCTCCATAAAGCTGGCCCCCTCCCCCAGCCATAATTACCTGCTTTGGCTTCTACAACTTCGTTAGCCATCTCAGTGCTAAAGAGACAAAGTTAGGACTCTCCCGTTTTTATTTACCTGGGAGCCTGGCAGAGCAGGTGCTCATCAAATTAAAAATAGCATTGAATGAGGCAAGGATTAGTCTTTCAGTTCAAAATGTGAAGAAATTATTGTGCAGTTTGTTATTTTACATAAATCATTGATCTAATGTTATAGGCTTGAAAAATAATCATTTTTCAAATAATATACCACAACATTTCCCAGCAATAATAAACTGTGTCAGGGAATATCTAAAGGAGCACACGAGATGAACTGCACAAAGTAGGAATGGCAATTGACAATACTTAGCATCTATCTTTTTCAGAGCTTCAGTTTGAACGAATGGCATCCTATCTAATAAAAGAGAAATATACAAATTTGACCATACCTTTGCCATGCCCACCAGCCAATCAGGAGCAGATTATGCAAATAAACCCCAACCAAGATGGCCGCTGCCACTGAGAGCAGGAGGAAGGCTTGGGTTTCCCAGGCAACAGAGGAAGCCAAGCTGCCTGCTATCGCCTGCCTAGGCCTCCACTCAATGTTACAAAGTTTCAGTTATAAAAGATACAGAAATGGCAGCAGTCACTGAGCTGGAGAGAATAGAGGCTTGGGTTTCCCTGGCAATGGAGGAAGCCAAGCTTTCTGCCTGCCATTGCCGGCCTGGGCCTCCACTCTAGGCTATAAAGTTTCAAACAGAAATGGTTGCCACCACAGAGCAAGCTGAAGGCTTGGCTCTGCTCCAGGCTACAAAGTTTCAATTATAGACATAAATTAATCCCAGATCCCAAGACCTCCGCTTGGGTCACTGGGTGGCGTGGCCAGCCTGCAAACCTCCACAGGCCCCTCGCCCAGGCTGCCCCTCACCCCAAGGGAACCCCCACCCTTATCTGGAACACTCTTCAGAGCAAACCAGCTGGTTCCCACCCATGCACCAGGCCTTTATCCTATCTAATAAAAGAGAAATACGCAGATTGACCATCACTCCAACACAAGAGGGCTGCCCCCATGTGGCCAAAGATCCTACCCCAATGTGGACACAAGATGGCCACAACAAGGTAGCCAGCAGGGGAGGGCCTTTGGGAGGTTCCAGGCCCTGCAAGGGAGGGCAATTGTGGGTGATCAGGCCAGCAGGGGAGGGCAGTTGGTGATCAAGCCTGCAGGGGAGGGCAGTTAGGGGTGATCAGGCCAGCAGAGGAGGGAAGTTGGGGGCAAACAGGCTGGCAGGAGAGCAGTTAGATATCAATTAGGCTGGCAGGGTAGTGGTTAGGGGGTGACCAGGCTGGCAGGCAGAAGCCGTTAGGGGCAATCAGGGAGGCAGGCAGGTGAGCAGTTTGGAGGCAGCAGTTCTTGATTGTGAGAAGGATGTCAGATTACCCGTTTAGGCCCAATCCCAGTAGGATTAGCAACTTTGAGGTAGGAATACTGGTGGAAGGCAAAACTCTGTCGTATCTGGGTCTGAGGTGGCCCCTGGTGGTGAGGGAGGTTTTAGGACACCACGTTCTGCAGGGGGTTCCTCACAGTGGAGTGAAGGGGGCTGAGGCCCCTACTGAAAGGACCTTACCTCAGAGAAAGCACTATTTCTAGAAATCATGGCTGAAAAACATGCAGCCTTCAGGACAGCAATGTTTGTTCTTGGGCCCATCTGATAGAAGGTGAGCAAATTTTTCTTAGGAAAGTGGATGAAATGAAAGGAGACACGTATGTGGATCACTACTCAGGCGGGATGCCCAGGCCTGATAACTGGCTTCCAGGAGAGGGGATGTAAAGGTGAAATCTTTTTTTTAAATATGTTTTTATTGATTTTAGAGATAGAGGAAGGAAGGAGGAGAGGGAAACATCATCGAAAAAGAAACATTGATTGGCTGCCTTCTGTAGCCCCCTCTATGGGGATTGAGCCCACAACCCAGGCAAGTGCTCTGACTGGGAATCAAACTGCCAAGCTTTGGGTGCAAGGGACAACACTCAACCAAGTGACCCACACCAGCCACTAAAGGTGAGATCTTTCAGTGTAAGGTTAGGAGTCACCAGTGCTCTGAGATAGCTATGACAAAGATGTGACAGAAAGAAACCTAGAAGTTCAATGACTGAGGCAAAAACCTGCAGCCACGCTCTTGAGCCTTTTGCCCCGCTGCTGCCTCTGAGTGGCTCACCTCAACTCTGAAACTGCAGCAGAGGGAGGGAGAACAACGAGTCTGCTTCATGGAGCCTCGGCTGTGACACCTCTAACAGTCATGTCTACCCATTGGCTTGCAGTGAGGATTAAATAAGAGCATAGCAGGCTAGCAGGAGCTTTTACTGAGACAAAGCAAACACAACCTTGGCCTGGCTAAACAACCTGTAACTGTGCATGCTAGTGCAGACCACAGAGGTGCTGTAACTAAATGAGGCATGAGCTCCAGTGCCCTTGGTTTTTAGTACTTGGTATTTTGTTTTTTTATTTATCGGCATCACTCTGCTTATTTAAGGAAAGCCATTTCATTGGGACCTGAGAAAGTCCAGTACTCACAAATGTTAATAGCAAGATGATATTTTTATAATGTTTAATGACATTAAGGCTGACTGTGAATGTTCTCCTTTCCCTTCTAGTTGGGAGCTCATGCAAACCACATGAAAATTCAATTAAGCAGCACAGTTTGTTTTGGAAGTGAAGTGAGTGCATAAGGCAGTGCTGGCATTCTCTGTGGAAAAGTGTTAGTCCTGGTTTGAGTCCTCACAGAAGAAGGCTCTTGTTGCGGTGGGCTGGAAAGTGAACTGAGAATGGCCATGCTCTGTGCCAGTGGTTCTCAACCTTTCTAATGCCGCGGCCCTTTAATACAGTTCCTCATGTTGCGGTGACCCCCAACCATAAAATTATTTTCGTTGCTACTTCATAGCTGTAATTTTGCTGCTGTTAATGAATCGTAATGTAAATATCTGTGTTTTCCGATGGTCTTGGGCGACTCTGCCAGCGGTTCTCGGCTCTCGCAGGGTTGTGTAAGACCATCGGAAAACACAGATATTTACATTATGGTTCGTTAACAGCAGCAAAATTACAGTTATGAAGTAGCAACGAAAATAATTTTGTGGTTGGGGGTCACCACAACATGAGAACTGGATTAAAGGGTCCTGGCATTAGAAAGGTTGAGAACCACTGCTCTATGCAGTGACTTGGTCAAAAAAAACTGGTCAGGAAGCAGAAATACAGGTGCTGCCAGCCAGTGGTAGGTGCTTTCTAATTCTGAGTGACTTTGCCTTGAACCATGTAGATAATAAAGAAATTCCAATGGAACTGCCCCTGAAGCCCAAACTGAATCAGATTTCAGTGACAAACAATAAGGGGTCGGTGAGGGGTCATGCCAAGGCACTGTAGCAGATACCCTGGGGTGGATGTGAAGGCAAACACCCCACACACAGATATGCTGCCTGTTATTCACAAAGGCAACCCATTGATTCTCAGGAATACCTGTGGGACTCCCCTACTGCCACATCTGATTGAACTCTCTCCCACGAGGGAAGCAATTCTCCAACCTATCTCACAGTTTTCCATCAGAAAAGCTACACGCAGGGAAACCACATGATCCCAAAATTACACTTGCAGATATTCATCTGAGAGAGGGGAAGTGGCACAAGTTGTACACAAAAGCTCCTGCCAGCTTTATTCACAATAGATGGCGAATCTTTACAGGCTATGGCTAAGTTTTACTTCAAATCTGGAATTTAGTTGCTCCTCAATTTGCCTGCAGGGTTTCATATTGGCAATGTCTGAAGACGGCTCTTGAGAGGGACTCTGAGCCAGCTGTCATGCTCAAAAATATCCAAGGACCAGGGAACCAAGATGGCAGCATAGGTAAATACCTACACTGCTGCCTCACACAACAATTTCAAAACTACAACTAAAAAACTAAACGGACATCATCCAGAACCACCAGAAAGCTGGCTGAGTGGAAATTCTACAACTAGAAGGAAAGAGAAAAGGACACTGAGACTCAGAGGAGGTGCGGAGGGCAGAGGTGCGGAGACACACGTGCGGAAAGGGCAGGTGGCTGAATACGCGCCTGGTTTTCTCAAACAGGAAGGGAGACAAAGGCTCCCCACTGTGCTGAGCTCCAGTTTCAGGCGAGACTTGAGGAACTCAGACTCATACAGGGTGAAACTGGACTGTCAGGAGGAAGCATACTGAGACTCAGGAGCTGCCGAGGTACACGAGCTCGTGGAGAGGGCACACAGCTGAGTGTATGGCTGGCCCTCTCATTCAGGAGGAAAACAAAGTCTCCTGAATGCCCTGTACTTCAGTTCCAGGTGAGACTTTGGGTATCCAGACTCATTCAGGGAGAAACTGGACTGTCTGCCAGCGGGCAAAACACAAAGTCAGCTTTCTCTCAGTGGTGCGTGCAACCATTGCCGTGGGGCACTGAGACCCAGGAGCTTCTTAGGGCAGGGCACATGGGAAACCAAGGCTGTCTGCTCAGCCCTGAGACTCCGCCCCATCAAAGCTGAGCATAGAAGCTCTCCCAGAGTAGACACAGCTGATCCTCACAGCCAATTGGCCTGGAGATCCACCCCTCCCAGTGATACCAACAACAATCTAGGCTTAACTACAAGACTTGCAGGCCCATTAAAGGGCACACTAAGAGTATCCACCTCAGGTAACTGGGGAGGCTGAGCCACTGTCCCCTAGAAGACACCTACCACACAAAGCTGCTCGACCAACTCTGGAAAGCAGCAAAAATGTGGAGACAAGGAAACAGATCACAAATGAAAGAAATGGAGGAAAACAAACAACTGGATATAGAGTTCAAAACCATGGTTATAAGGTTTTTTAAGAATTTCCTAGAAAAAGCCAATAAATTTAATGAACCCCTTAAGGATATGAAAAAGGACCAACTAGAAATTAAGTATACATTGACTGAAATAAAAAATATTATAAAGAGACCTAACAGCAGACTAGAAAGAAGACCACAACAATCAAGTCAAAGATCTGAAATACAAAGAAGCAAAAAACACTCAGCTGGGAAAGAAAAAAGAATCCAAATTGAAGACAGTGTAAGGAGCCTCTGGGACAACCTCAATGTAACAACATCCAAATTATGGGGGTTCCAGGAAAAGAGAGAGAGCAAGATACTGAAAACCTATTTAAAGAAATAGTGACCGAAAACTTCCCCCACCTGGTGAAAGAAATAGACTTATAAGTCCAGGAAGTTCACAGAACCCCAATCAAAAGGAATCCAAAGAGGGCCACACCAAGACATATCATAATTAAAATGCCAAGAGCAAAAGACAAAGAGAGAAGATTAAAAGCAGCAAGAGAAAAACAGTTAGTTACCTATAAGGGAGCACCCATACAATTGTCAGCTGATTTCTCAACAGAAACTATGCAGGCCAGATGGAAATGGCAAGAAATATTCAGAATGATGAATAGTAAGAACCTACAGCCAAGATTACTCTACCCAGCAAAGCTATCGTTCAGAATTAAAGGTCAGATAAAGAGCTTCACAGATAAAAAAAAAAAAAGCTAAATAAGTTCATCACCACCAAACCAGTATTATATGAAATGCTGAAAGGTATTCTTTGAGAAGAGGAAGAAGGCAAAAAAGGTAAAGATAAAAATTATGAACAACAAATATATGTCTATCAACAAGTGAATCTAAAAATCAAGTGAATTAAAAATCTGATGAACAGGATAAACTGGTGAATATAATATAATCAGGGGCATAGAAAGGTAGTGGACTGACAATTCTCAGGGGGAAAGGGGTGTGGGAGGTGCATGAAGAGACTGGACAAAAATCATACACCTATGGATGAGGACAGAGGTGGGAGGTAAGGGCAGTGGGTAGGGCAGAAACTGGGTAGAGGGGAACTATGGGGGGGGGGAAGAGGAACAATTGTAATAATCTGAACAATAAAGATTTATTAAATTTAAAAAAATATCGAAGGACCCTAAAGCCCCATCCTGGCCCAGGGTGTGCTACAGACACAGCATATTACCCAGCAGTTGTAGGAGCCTCTTTAGAAGGCCCAACTTGCCTTGGGTTTTCTACTCTAAGCCTCTTATGTCCTTAGTATTAAAACCCAAGTGTCCATCATCTGGATCACGAGGGTCGGTTGCCGAGGGCCATGTGCCTGGCTCAGCAGCAGCCCACACATTACATCTTGATCCTCACCACGTATCGAGGCAGGAGATGATGCTATACCCATTTTGCAAATGAGGAAACCAGTCCCTGCAGAGATGAAGTAACTTGCCCAAGGCCACACAGAACCCACATGAGCTGGCTCCTGTACTGTCTGGGGGTGTCATGTCACAGGTGGAACGATCTCGAAGCGGCACCAAAGAGGAGCGTGAGGGACTCCTCCCATGAGGCCGCAACGCTGCTGCTTGCTGCTCTGTCAGTTTGACCCGGCTGCATCCCCTGTCCTGCAAGCGGGCTCCACCAGACCTCCACACACAGGAGCGGCCTCACCATCAGCCGGCCTTGCTGCCCTCCTGAGATGCCCAGACCAAGACGTAGGGTCGAAGGCCTCGAGTTCTAACCTTAGCCTTTTTACAAGTACCAAGTGAGTGATTCCTCAATAGATCAGGGGTGTTAGCGTTCCGTGTTGCAGGCACAAAGGCTGCCCGTGCTTTCACAAGGAGTAGGTACATGGCAAAGTCAGACCTAACATCCAGGTCTTTTTCCTACACCAGATCTGGGCTCTGATCTCTGGTTTCTCTGGGGAGGGAGGGAGGGAGGGAGGGAGGGAGGGAGGGAGGGAGGGAGAGAAATATTGAGGAAATGCTAGTGCAAGAATTAAGGTCTTGAATGGCCAGCATCCAGGACACTCACATCAAACATAAGTGAGGACATTGGGCAACAAAGGCTGGTGGGAATGCAAAATGGTACAGCCACTTTGAAAGAAAAAGAAAAGGAAAGAAAAGAAAGAAAAGAAAAGAAGAAAAAAGAGAAGGTCTTAGCTCCTTTGCAGTAGAACAGCCATTTCTGGGTTCAGTGGCAAAGCAGTGATCAGGCCAGAAGCTTTTGGAGGCAACCTCTCAGGTCACCACAAACAAGTGGGAGACCCGCTAACTTAGATTAAGACCTTAATCACAGGCTTGGCTCAGGGCCTGGTAGCAAAAGCTGACTGCAGCTCCCTACAGTGCCCTTGGCTAAGAATCCCCACCCGCCAGCTCAGCTCTCTGCGTCCAGGCAGCCCATCCCCACCCCAGCCTCTGGATTTGGAAACATGGGGACTTGCGAACCAAACTTTGGCCAGGAGTTTGATGCGTTCGGTGAGAAACTCATTCCAAATCTAATAGTTCACTGCTATTCAGAAGTCCTTTTCTAGCCATCGGTACACAAAGGGGTTCCCCCAACCTTTCTGCTCTGTATTTCTCACCGGCACTCCCACGCCCAGAAACACACTCCTGCCTCGCCTTTCCTCCAGGCCCAGGTGAGGGAGAGGCCCTTCCCGCCCAGTCCCCCTTCGGTCCGCTGGCGCCGCACCGGAGGCCGGTGCTCTGCCTTCTCCTCCGCCTTCTCCGGGGTTAGCAGCTCAGCGGGCCAGGGAGAGGCCTGCTAACCGTAACCAAGATACAAATGGCTGTGTGGCTACGGTGGTGACACAGCAACACAAATGAAACTAAAGGCTGGAAGAAGCGCGGGAGCCACAGAGCCCCTGCTTTTCGAGGACAGCAGCCCGGGACCCTTTATGGGGAGGTGCTGCCCCCTGCTGGCCGCGAGCGAAGACACAGCTGCCGGCCGGAGCAGGACAGTAACATTGCTGAGCTCTGGGTGGGCCAAGCGGAGGCAGTGGAGCTGCAGGGGAGGTGGGGAAAGGCAGGAAGCGGGCATCAGGGCCCCCACCACCACCCGGCAACACTGCTGGCTTTCTTAGCCCCATCCCAGCTCGCAAATGCTGTCAACTTCTCGCATGTTCTAGAATAAGAGGAAAAGGTGTAAAGAAGAACATCTATGGTGCAAATGGCTCTGACATCCTCCGGTTCCTACCTGTTCTTCCTCCAGGATCCCCATCAGGATCGGCCAACTCCGAGCCACGAGCCAGCGGCGCAGGGTTCATTTCACAGATGGTTTCGATGACGGGTCCTGATCCCGGAAGCCTGTGCGCCTGACCTTATATGGCAAAAGGGACTCCACAGGTGGCACCAGTTCAGGCTGTTGCAATGGGGCGAGTATCCTGCCTGGGTCAGGTGGGTCTCAATGTGATCTCAGGCATCCTTATACCTGCCTGCCTCGTTTCACTGCGCCCCGCTTTCATCATACTGCACAGGTGTGTGGGTTTTTTCGTACATCGAAGTCAAGACCCCCCACCAGCAAAAAGATTAAGTCTCGCTTTATTGCGACACTCACTTTAAGGCGGAAGTCTGGAACCAAACTCACAACATCCCTGAGGCATGCTGTAAGGCCTAAGGCCAAGGCGGAGGAAGGCCCTGTACTACACAAGAGAAAGAAAGCCGTATTCCAAAGAGAGTAGAGAGAGATTTAGGCTGTGCTGCTCACTTTAAGAGGGGTAAGGGGCCGTGGGACAAAGAATGCAGAAGTACTGCAGCTCTAAAAACTGGAAAAGATCGGGAAATGGATTCTTCCCTGGAGGCTCTGCTGATGCCTTGATTTTGGCCCATGGGAAGGACATGTGCTGGTAGGATTGTAAAATGGTACAGCCACTTTGGAAAATAGTCTGACAGTTTCTTAAAGAGTTAAACAAAAAGTACCATATGACCCAAAAGTACCATAGATTTTATTCAGGAATCTATCCAAGATAAATGCACATTAATATCCAAAGACATGTATATGAATGCTCATAACCAGAACATAGAAATAACTCAAATGCTCAACAGTAAATGAAAAGATTACTGACATGCTGCAGCATGGATGAACCTCAAAAACATTACAGTAAGTGAAAAAAAGCCAGACACAAAAGACCACAAATTGTGTGATTCCATTTATATGAAATGTCAAGAAGCAAACCCATAAATTACCAAAAGTGGTTACCTGGGCCTGGGAGTGAGAATGGGGAATGGCTACACATAGGCAGAAGAGGTGTTTTTGGGGGTGCTGACAGTGTTCTAAAATTGGATATAGTGATGGTTGCACAACTCAGTTAAAACAGGCAAATTTTAGGATATGTAAATTATACCTCAATAAAACTGTTATTGAAAAATAAGACACAGCCTAAGTGTAGGTTGACGAGGCCCCAACCCTTCTGGGAGTATTTGCATTCTAAGAGGGTCTCTTTAAAAAGATGTCTGAAAGGCCGGGTGACAGACTGGGCTTGGGGACCACAGCCCGACACTTCTTTGGGTCATCGTGGGAGGCAGTGTCTGCTCTACCACCAGGTACCTAGACTATGTCATTGCCTTTCTTTAGACTCTGCGGAGCAGAGCTGCACCTTGGCCAGGCCCCACAGAGAAGCCAGTACATGCCCCGTGCAGCCACATTCATGCACCAGCACCCTGGTCTGATGCCCCAACTTTCCATCAGGCAGGCATGGAATCACTCCACTCCACCCCCACAGATGGTTCAGTCTAGCTGGAGCAGTTGACACCCCCTTGCAATCCCGTCTCTCCTCTCAGAAGGGCCCTGTCCTCCCACCACAGCTCTTCTCTAGTTCTATTCAGCTTGCAAGGCTGCTCTTAGGAGAAATTAGGATATGGAGCTGAGGCAGGAAGCTGCTGATCATGGTCAGGGCTTCTATTTAGCCCTGGATCCCCCAAGAGCCTGAGGCCAGCTTGGATATATCCCTTATCAAGTAGAGAGTTCCTTCTACAGACCAGGCCCCTACCTGGCACTGTGTGTGGATAGAGTGCTCCTGCTTCTAGAAACTCAGGGCCCAGCCTGCCTGCCTCCAAGTTTTTCTTCATCCTACATACAAATTTCTCCCACTATTATGTCCCCTAATTGGGTCTTAATTCCCCCATCCACTTAGTCTGTGGTCAGCAAACTGCAGCTCACGAGCCACATGCGGCTCTTTGGCTCCTTGACTGTGGCTCTTCACAAAATACCACGGCCTGGGCAAGTCTATTTTGAAGAAGTGGTATTAGAGGAAGTTTAAGTTTAAAAAATTCGGCTCTCAAAAGAAATTTCAATCGTTGTACTGTTGATATTTGGCTCTGTTGACTAATGAGTTTGCCCACCACTAACTTAGCTCCATATAATTAAAGCAAGCATTGCAGGATCCCTGCCTGCCCTTAGAGTCCAAAGGAAAATGACTGTGGTAAACGGCATCCTTGCTGGAATTTCAAAAGAGCTAGACAAAACCTTTGACATCTAGTTAAACATTTCATTTCATGGGGATATTGAGACCCAAGGACCAAGCTCACACAGCAAGTTAGCAAGACGGGAATAGAAACAGTGTCTATTAATCTGCCTGTGGCAGCACCAGGCACTTTACATGATTTCCTGGGTAACTCCACAGAATGCATCACATCGCCAGCAGTAATTCCGCAAAAAGGTAAAGGGCAGGAGAAGGCCGTTGGTCTCTCTGGACCCGCTCAGAAGGAGCTCACTCACAAGTCCCTGCCCAACGCTGTCTTTAGTAAGAAAACTTCTTAAAGCAAGGACACAAAGGAGGGAGCCTTGAGGAAACAACCAGATGTTCAAGTTAATTCTTTTTTCTTTTTAAAAAAATATATTTTATTGATTTTTTTTACAGAGAGGAAGGGAGGGGAACAGAGAGTCAGAAACATCAATCAGCTGCCTCTTGCACACTCCCTACTGGGGATGTGCTCGCAACCAAGCTACATGCCCTTGACGGGAATCGAACCTGGGACCCTTGAGTCCGCAGGCCGACGCTCTATCCACTGAGCCAAACCGTTTAGGGCTCAAGATAATTCTTAACCACATCTACTTTGATCAGAATCAGGAACAGCATCCTTATGGAAGTACTCCAAAGCTACAGTTGGCAAAGGAAAAATCAGTAAAGATTCTCACGATTTTACACGTGTTCCAAGTTGGAGAACAGCTCCTGAACTCTGTATCCTTCAGAGAATGTTTTATTTGTTGTGTGTGGCCAGAGGTGGCAGAAGGAGAGCGCAGCCTTGATCTGAGGGCATCAGGTATCCTAGGAGATCCCAGCAGCGCATTAGCCTACCACGCAGGAGGGCATTCGGCCAGGGGCGGCCAGCACCTGTGTGAGGAGCACTCACTCACACACTGTATGTGGCTGCACGGGAGCGTGGTCTTCATATTCCTTTTGGCAGCCACGTGACTAACAGCCATGTCTGTTGACACATTCTGCTATATCACTAAAGAGCTCCAGGCCACTTCCATGTTTGTGCACATCTAAAAACAGGAAAAAAATAGACTCTTCTGGTTAGTTTCACCGCCTGGTCCCTTCCACCAGGCCAGTGGTCGGCAAACTCATTAGTCAACAGAGCCAAAGATCAACAGTTTCAACGACTGAAATTTCTTTTGAGAGCCAAATTTTTTAAACTTAAACTTCTTCTAATGCCACTTCTTCAAAATAGACTCGCCCCGGCCGTGGTATTTTGTGGAAGAGCCACACTCAAGGGGCCAAAGAGCCGCATGTGGCTCACAAGCCACGGTTTGCAACCACTGAGCCAGACTATCTTTCAGATTCGTCCAAAGGCTGCCTTCAGTCCCAGAACACAAGGGAGTATGCCAAAAAAGGGCCCAATGCATACAGCATTAGGTAGATAGCTCTGTATGTCTCTTACAGGAGTATCTTTTTCTGAATAAACTTTCTTCAAGAACAGAAGTTAAAGGTAACCAATTCCAGCGCAGAACTGCTAAGAGGTGCTGGTCAAGTCTTCCGGGAAAAAAGTAAAGGAGGTTATTGTCTTCTGTTCCCACTTCTGCTTCTATTTGACTCTCTTTTTCATCTTATTTTTTTTATTTCTTTATTGATTAAGGTATTACATGTGTGTCCTTATTCCCCCATTACCCTCCACCTCCCATTCATGCCCCCACCCACCTGTTGTCTATATCCATTGATTAGTCTTACATGCAAGGATATAAGTCCTTTGGTTGATCTCTCCCCCTTATCCCCACTGTCCCCTACCTTCCCTGAGGTTTGACATTCTGATTGATGTTTCTCTGTCTCTGGACCTATTTTTGTTCATCAGATTATGTTCATTATATTCCACAAATGAGGTTGTGTGATATTTATCTTTCTCTGCCTGGCTCATTTCACTTAGAATAATACTCTCCATCTCCATTTGACTTTCCTAAGCATCTGCTGAGCTCCTCCTTGTTATGAAAGAAAAAGGAAAACCCACAATGCCACAGCCCACGCACTCCATAACTGTGGTAATATCTATGCACACAGGTTTGTAGATGTTTAAAGTTTTGTATTGCTGTTGTCTTTTAGGGGCTATGAAGGAGTCAGTCAATTTATTTGATTTTGTTCAGCACTCATATTTTTATCTTATTATAATAATCTTAGCATAAATTGGTATTGAGTTTTCCAAGTTATATATCTCTGGGATTTCTAGAAGTGGGTCTAAAAGGCATTAGTTTGGTACTTTTGATATGTCTGTTAACCTCTTTCCCAGAAGGGGCCTGACAATTTATAGCTCTTTAAACAATGTCTTATGCTGAAACCGGTTTGGCTCAGTGGATAGAGCGTCAGCCTGCGGACTGAGAGGTCCCAGGTTCGATTCCGGTCAAGGGCATGTACCGTGGTTGCGGGCACATCCTCAGCTGGGGGTGGGGGGGGGTGTGCAGGAGGCAGCTGATCAATGTTTCTCTCTCATCGATGTTTCTGACTTGCTATCCCTCTCCCTTCATCTCGGTGAAAAATCAATAAAATATATTTTAAAAAATAAATAAACAATGTATAGCTTGCATTACATGCCATACACTCTTTTAGCTCTTCATATTTGTTCAATCTTTATAACAATCCTATGAAGTGGTTACTATTATTGTTTTTATTTCATAGAAGAGAAAACTGAGGCACAGAACTTTGTATATGAGGAATATTAGTTTGAGGAAGAATCATTTTGTCAACTGAAGGTAAATATTGAGTGGAACCAGAGTTGCCACAATTACTAATGTCTGTAAGAGCATAAAACCGTATGCATCTCCATTCTGAGGAGATAAGGAGTGTGGGGTGGATGGTCTGCTTCCCAAAACAGCTCAGCCACCAGGTCAGAGATCTGACAATAATGCAGCTGGTGTAGGATTCTAGTCAATGGGAACCTTTATCAAGCTCAGATATGGGCATTATAGAGCTAAGAAAACTGACTTGGAATGGGGGACTCTGTCCAAAACCTTACTAGGGACTCTTCTGGGACTAGAGCCTAATCACCTACCCCCTGTCTGACACCCACTGCCCCTCGACTGCGTTCCCTGATTCCAGCCAGAGGCAGACCAGCCAGTCAGGATGTAGGGGAGAGTTTCCCAACTGGGTAAGAGCCAAGAGCCAGGCAGGAGGAGAGAGTGGGAGGCAGAGGGAGAAAACAAGAAAATCGGGGAGGAAAAAGAAAATGAGAATGTGTAGGGAGTGGCTCTCCTTGTCACTAGAACAAGTAGTGTCCACGGGTACACAGCCACTTAGTCCTGTCCTCAACTTGCCTCCTGCTTAATGTCTCTCAGAACAGATCTTAACGCTCTGGAAGAGTATTTACTCGAAGATCTTTGAGGTGCTCTGACTTAACCATCACTTAAAGATAACTTCAGAGAGAGGGGAGAAAAAAAATCTTATCAATAAAGCATAGCGATATTGTTTCAGTGTCACAAGCCTCTGGGACTTTTATTCCCCAGTCGACTTAAAGTGTGCTCTTATCACTTGCATTTCTGTTTGAGTTTACATTAGACTTGGGAATGGATTCTGAAACAGTGGCCCTTGGGGTGAAGTTAAGCCAAAGGTTAAACCTTAGACACGCTACACTAAAAATGCAGTAAGTCTATGTATCTGTAAAGTTGGAAAGGCACACAGGTGAAAATGGGGATCAGAACACTGGTTTCTGATCAATTCCCTGATATAACTCATAAAGACAATACTTTGTGACCCAAATACAGTGCCTCTCTTCTGCTATCGGCTTACAATATGGCTTTAGAGGATTCAGATCTCTGAACATGATTAACAGGTTTGGAATATATCTAATACTCTCCGGTTATGAAATCTTACCTCCTAAATTATATTGAAATGCTAGAACAGAGCCATTTCCAGGGAAGTGAGGAAAATATTGTTACATTTCCGTGGGTAACAGGAGAAAGCAAAAGAGAAATCAGTTTTGCTTTCCTACTTAAAGGAATCAAATCCCTCTAATGTTTCAAACTTAGTTCATACATTGATAATGGTTTCAGTATAGATGAAACATATTTAGCTCACATTCTATGCCAAGGTCCTAATGTTCAATATGCACTCTATAATTAAGTTGGTTAGAACCCCATGAGATACTTTCATCTCCATTTTACAGAGTATAAAACAGAGAGATTAAATGACTTAACCCAGATCACAGTTAGAAAGCTGCAGACCCAGGACTCAAACCCAAGCTGCCTGGCTGTGGTTGCTACATTTAAGCCAAAACACCTTGTAAGACTGTATTTGTGCTTGAGTTCCTTCATCTTCAGCCTCAGACACCTCATCTATAAAATGGAGATCCTACACCAATTTCAAGGTTAATGAGGGATTAGCAGAAGAGCATTTGTGAACATACAGTGGCGTTTCAACTGACACTTACTCCCTTCCCCATGAGGAAAAAGTTATTTTTATTTCTGAGGGAAAAAAACAACTGAGTCAGAGAACCCATCCCTTGCTTAGCTGCAGCCTTGGGGCTCTTCAGAGTTTCACCCATGAACAAAGGATCTTCTTTCCCGTTAGGCAGAAAGGACCGAGGAAGAGAGGGCCTGGAGATATGAGAAAGCTGTGTGACGTTGGGGGTTGGGAGGCAGCCTGCCCTCCAGGGAGAGTTGGGACTCAGTGGCTGACTTGTCCCATAAAAAGCATGGTGTCTCAACAGGCAAGACTCTTGTTTGCACAGGGAGTTGCTTTCCCCTTTAAGGAATGCCCTGCACCACCTGAGGAGGGCTGAGAGAAAGGGGCTCCCCTCCCAGGGTGTAGTCTTTCCTGTCATCCCTAATTTGAGTTGTTCACTAATCCCAGTGAGTCAACAGGGGTTGGCCTTGTGGCTGACCCATCCTCTGAGCACTGTCTGGCCTTCCCCATTCTACAGGTGACCAGACAGTGACCATCACGAAGCTTGTTATCTCGGTGTTCAAATGGGCCTCTCTGCTGGCTGAGGGCCAGGCACGCATACTTTTTTCTGGGGTCTGCTCACTTAGCAAAGACTTCTATTACTACTGGAGCTGAAGAGACCATTTCCCAAAGATCCTTCTCACTTATTCCTAGTGAGTCGCTGGCCAGGAAGCTACCTGCCGCAGGTGTGGGAAGATGAAGAAGCTCGGTTGAACCAGATGGGACACAGAACTTTCAGAAACCTCAAGTTTCTTCTTTGGCCCGATAGTGCTAACAGTGGGTTTAAAGGAGGTTCTTTGAAATGGGATGGGAGACTTTGTCACCTGAGGCTTCATGGTCTTTTCCCCTGAATCTGCTCTGAGATCTTGGAAGACAATACTTCCTGCTAAAATGCCTGTATCTCCCCCCTCCAGTGTGGCTCTTAAATAGCAAGACCACATGCAGAGCCAGAGCTTGGGTTGCATAAGAGTGAACCCTCTTCTTCCAACAGACATAGACCATGCTGTTTCTACACAGAGGACACCCCCTGAAACACGATCTTGTCAGAATCTGCCCCATAGTCATTATTTCCTGGGACCCTAAACCTGTGGACATAGGCAACAACATGGCCTTGGGGACCAGGCCAAATGGTCCAATTGCACCTGATGCTCTGAGGAAACTGACTTGGCATCACTGGGAGGGCTAATTTGCCCACCTTGCCTTTCAGGATGACATGTGGTGTTTCGTGGGGACATGGGTTTCTGTCCAAGTGGGTCGGATTCCTGCAGGAGAAAAAGAACAGGATTAGAGGCATTTGGAAGAAAACCTTTTCACGTGAGTGCTCTGAATACCAAAGCTCACATTTTTGCCCGTTTGCACACTTTCCCTATACTTGGCCCAGGAAACAAGCATGTGCAGGTTGCTGAGGAGGTGTGAAGAGAGCTGTTTAAAAACATAAGGGTGGGATCCCATCTAACTCACAGGAGATGGTATTCCCTTCAGCTGGCATTTAGGAATGAGTCCATTAAAGAAGAGGAGAGCATGGAGTGGGCAGGGCCTGAAGTCACTCAGAGAGAAGTCATCTTTGTAGAAGACATTGAAAAGGCAGCCCTGGCACCTGCTGAGAAGAGTTGCAGGGGGACAGCGATGCCCAGCAAGAAGGCAGATTGGGACGTTGAGACGTTGTAGATGCTACACCTCGTTCAGCCATTTGTCACCTGTGATAGCTAATCCACTTTTAAGTGGCACATTGCTCATTCTGTGGTGTTAAGTACATTCATAATGTTGTGCAACTATCACCACCATCCATCCACAGCACTCTACTCACCTTGCAAAACAGACTTTCTACCCCTTAGACAGTAATTCCGATTCCCCCTCTCCCTCACCAGCTGGCCACAGCCCTCCCTCTTTCTGTCTCTATGAGCTTGACTACTCTAGGTACATCACATGCTTGGAATCATGTCCTATTTGTCCTTTTATGACAGGCTTATTTCACATAGCATAATGTCCTCAAGATTCATCCGTGCTGCAGCGTGTGTCAGAATTCCCTCCTTTTTAAAGGCTGAGTAGTATTCCATTGTATGTATGTATCCCATTTTGTTTATCCATTCATCTGTTTAAAACCTTTCTTTAAGTTCTTAAAATACTTTCCCCATTTATAACTTTAGCAAACATAATTATAGCAAATATTTTAAGAATGTCTTTGATTAATATGTATTTGGTTAATATTTGGTCCAATTAATAAACTTAATTAGGCATATTCAAACATTTAAAACTATATTTATAAACTTAATATTTGCAATTTCTTTCTTTAACACCTCAGTTGTTTAACAAACAAAATCTTACCAACAATTTTAAAAACCATATAAATATACTAAACTAATCAATATAGTAACACTCATGTTCTAACTCTTCTAACAGCATACATTAACTTATTAAACTTTCAACTTGAATCACAAGTCCTACTTATTCAATTACACTTTTAAATTGGAATTATAAGCCTCACTTTTCCTCTAATAGATCAAATTCTCTTCAAGATTATAAAATAGTAAAAATGCCAAATATGCATAGAGTATTCTTAGAACAAAAGAACCAGATTTATTTTAAAATCCTTTCTTTGTTTTAAATCTTTCTGGGCTCAACAAGTTCCCCAGAGTGGGAGTTTCCAGACTTCCAGCAAATATACAGATTAAATATACAGATTCCTGGGCCCCCAGCCAAATCCACTGCACCTGCATTTCCAGGGAAAAGACCAGTTGGTCTGCACGATTATAAAAAGCCCGTGTTCATCTCACCACAGGAGTTGGGGAACTCTTTACTGAGGGAGAATTCCTCCTCAGACATCTGTGCACCAAGCTTCGGCCAGACTTGACTAGATTCCTGCGGACAACCCGGAAAGGTGCCCCCTTCCCCAGAGGTGTGTCGTGTCACTGCTTGAGATTTCAAGTCAGAGCACAGCCAGGGGCTCCATCCCTGGGTTGGACTTGCATTTTTCTGGCTCTTTGGGTAACATAACTGTCTTCTTCTAGGTCTGAAGGACTTTGTCATTCTGACGTTTCTCCAGGCTGCCACACCTTTATAGATATTAAAATACCACCCCATGGAGCCCCCTGGGGTCTCCCTCGGCTTTTTCTGACCTCTCAGTCACAACTTCCAAGTCACTCCAAAGTGGTGCTCTGATTCTAGCCCTCCCCCCACCCCCCACACACAGATGATCTTCCCAAGACGCAAGACTAGGGCACGCTCTGCTAGACCTGCCCTGGCCTGCCTCCTCCAGAGAACAGGGCTGCACTGGTTCGAGGCCTGGTTCACCTGCCTTCCTTTCCCCAGCTCCATCTCAGGCTGTTCCCACCGGGCTCCAGCCCCACAGAACTCCCTGCCGCTCTCCAAAGGGCCTGCCCAGTGCCACCCTCTGAGCCAAGCACCTTCCGTGCACTATTGCACAGAGTCAAAGCCACATCGAAGCACGTTGAACCCATTTCAGGCCTTTGCTCTTGACAATTTCCTTTGCCTGCAGCGCCCTCTCCTGACTTTGAGACTCAGTGTCTCCCTCCTCTGGAAAGCATTCCTGGACTAAAGCCAAATCCATTCCCCACACCGCCCCACTGTATCCCACTGATCTAGCAAATACTTCAGTTTGCACACATCTACAACTGTCTCCTACACAGAGCTCCGTGAGGCCAGGAGCCCCTGCGACTTTGTTCACCACGAGGCCCAGCACCGTGCAGAGCCAGGCTCACTCACTGAACAATGCACCCCTCTCTACCCCAATTTCATCAAAGACAGACATGTCCTGTGCTCTCCCTGTACCACCCAAGACCTCTTCTACTGCCCTGGGCTCAGAGATGTGTGTGTGTGTGTGTGTGTGTGTGTGTTTATTTCATTAGGTTGGAAAAGAACAATTTAGCTGCTTCCCTGAGGATCCCTGCCACATGCCCCAGGGGCCTAGACAGCTTCCTCCCCCAACAAGTGTGACTGGTAAGTGTGGCCATTGGCCAAGAACTTTGTTCCACAGCGAAGTGGAAACAGGTGCCCATTGATCAACAGATTTTGCCAAAGAGGCTCAGTTCTCACGGCCTGCCTCCCCCCACCCCCCCCCCAAGATGGAAAATGTGCAGAAAGCCTGGGTGAGGACTACGGTGGCCCTGTCGGCCACACTGCTGGCTCCAGGGCGACCTGTGGGCTGGACTCTGCCGCCTGCCGTTGTTGCTACTGCCATTCCACTCATGACTCAGCCCTAAGCTGCTGGTGTCGGGCTGGTGGCTGCACCACAGCACACATCGGCAGCAAACACCAGCTTTTCCTTCCCACTTTCTGTGTGAAAACGAAACCCAACGCTGGACAGGGAGGGCCAGTTTCAGATCTGGGGCCTGCCGGACCTTTCCTTCTGGGGGAAGGGCAAGTCCTTGCCAGGATTGTAAGCCTCAGTGGCGATTTATTTCTACTCAGGCCCAGGGGTGAACACTCCGGAGACAGGCTTTCATGTAATGTCTCAGGAAGAGAAATGCTGGGGGGTCAATAGCCTTTCTGGTCAGAGTGTCCAATGTTTCCCAAAAGAGGAGCCAAAACGCGTCTGCATCGGAAATGCTGGCAGGAGGGGCACGTTTTCCAACATGCAGATTCCTGGGCCGCAGCCAGGCCTTCCAGCTCTGAACCTCCGGAGTACGGGCTCCAAAACTCTGCCCAAATAACAAACCTCGCACTCACCCCCGGGTAATTCTTGTTTATGCTCACGGAAGTTTGCGAAGCATCGCCTGCCTCGTTCAGTAGCAATAAAACCGTCATGCTTCACTTTCCTAAAGCAGGAAGAGAAGACACATTTCTGTCCCACCGTCCAGAGTTCGGCAAAGTGAAAATCTCACAGTCCTTAGGCCATGTCCATGTGAGGGCCATGGTTTTTCCGTGGCTCCCTTAAGGCCTGTGCAGTGCGGGTACATCTGTGTAGGGGCGTGGGGGTGTGGCCGGGTGCATCTTTGACTTCAAGGCAGTTACAATGGAAGATGCAAAGGAGGAGACAGACAAGAGGACAATGAGAAAGAAAGGGGGCGTCTGTGAGACTCCTGCACAGACAACCCAAAAGCCTACGACCCTTCAGCCTGTAGCACCATGGGAAAGATGAAGACTGAGTAGGGCCTGGGTATAAAATCCCACGGCACAGCAGGAGTGGGTCTCAAAAACATAATATTGGGTGAAAAGAAAGCATCACAGAATAATAATTGTGTAGATGTCCATGTACATGCTTGTTGTTGTTGTTAATCCTCCCCTGATGATGTTTTCCCATTGACTTTCGGAGAGAGTGGGAGAGAGGGAAAGACAGAGCGAAACATGGATATGAAAGAAACAGTGATCGGTTGCCTCCTACACCCAGGCCAAGGTACATGCCTTTGACTGGAGTCCAACCCAGAACCCCTTGGTCCATAGGCTGACACTCTATCCACCGAGCCAAACCGGCCGGGGCCCATGTATATGCATTTTTAGAACTAGCAAAAGCAAAAAGCATATTGTATAGAACGCAAACGCAAGTAAGACTGCAAAGGAATGATGCCCTGAGATTCAGGGCGGGCCCCGAGCCACCTCTGGGGGAGAGGGCAGGAGATGTTTCGGAGAAGAGGGACCACAGGGTGCTTCAAAGGTACCAAGAAGTTCCTATTTCTTACACAGAGGGCGGGTATTCAGGGGTGCTCACATGTACCGAATGCACAGCAGTTGGTGTGTGTAACATAAGCAGCAGGGACAAAATAAACATGACTTGTTCATCAGATTCTGAAACACTAGGGAAAGGTGGCACCTTCTGGAATCCGTGGCAGGTGTGGGTTGAGCAAACAGAAGGAAGTCCCGTTGATGAAGAGGATCATGAGTGTTCAGTGCTCGTTACTGACCGAATTTCCCTGCAGGCCAGGGACGGGCGGTGAAGCCTCGGGAACTGACTCGGGGAGGAAGTGGCTCGTGCCCAGGCTGTAGGGCATGGGCATGCCCTACTGTCCCATGATAGGGTCAGCAAACCCAAAAGGGACAAAATGGGAAGGGGGAACTGAGGCTGGAGCCCACAGATTGGGCGAGCAGAGGCAGGCGGTGTCTGAAGGGGCCGGCCTGCAGGTATTGGAGCTGGGCCCTGTGTGGGATTAAGCAGGGCCTGGGCTGTGACAGGGGCTGGAAGTGACCAGCAGACTGACATGAAGTCGATGTCACCTCCAGGGGTAACACCTGGAGACAGAGCCCGAAATGGCCAAGAGCAGCCCCACCTCATCCCCCTCCCCCTCCCCAGCCGGGGCAGAGCCTGAGGTGGCCCCATTAGCCACACACCCTCGGATACAAGGAGCCTGGGAAGGGCCCTGACCCCCCTCTGGTTCAGGGTAGAAATCCCTTCTCCATCCCGTCACACAGGTCCACGCCTTTGGGTGAGCATTCCAGGGGCTCCGGACCTCGGGAGGACTAAAAAGACACAGAGACACGCAGTGTTTGGCTCTGAGCTGTCTCAGGAGCTGTGCAAGACAAGCCAAGTCCCTCTCTGACCCACCAGGTTAGCAGGACTGTGGGTCCAAGCCAGTAAGCAGGACAAAGTCCACTCGGGGGACAGTGGGAGGACACAGAGGTGTGCCAACCCGACTGCCCCTGAGGGAAGGACTTGTTGCCATCAGCAAACAGACTCTTGCTTTGGAGGGGTGGGGGGAGGGAAGCCGAGGCTGCCTTCCCAAGACCATGACACACCCAAACACTGATCACAGGAAGGGGTCAAACCCTGCCCACAGCACCCACCCACCAAGAACTCTGATGGGCGGGCATATACGCCTATGCGGTTGGCTCTGCCATCCCTGCTTCACCGTGTGGCCACTCCCTCTGCCCCATCCTGCTTCCCCGCCCTGCCCTTCACAGGTGTTCATCCCCCACAACGTCCTGCTCACCAAACTCCAGCTCAGCGCCTGCCTCCAGAGAGCCCTGGGGGCCACAGAAGGGGAGTCTTTGCAATAGATTTAACCAAAGAGGAGGTGGTTTTAGACCCACCTCCTAGCAAAGGAAACGAAAATGCTGGTGGAAACCTTATTCGCTGCAGCCTTTAAAATAAGCAGGAAGGGTTTAAGAGAATCTCCAGCCTGAGCACGTTGTGTCCATGAACAGCCCAGAGTGGGTGACTCTGCAAACATGCTCAGCTCCCTGTCGTGGGCCGGACTGGCACGCTCCCCATGGGCGGGCCCAGCGCCCCCTTCTATTTGTTGGTGCTGGAACGGGATTTGCCGGCACAAGCCAGCAGCAGAACCTGGCAGCTTCCACTCCCTTGAAAAGGGCTGCTTTCTTACTCCCAGAGTTCTCAAAAGCACAACTCCCTGGTTCTCCGTCTTCTGGGCCCACAGTGCTGTCTGCCCTGGGCCCATTTAGCACAGCGAATTGTGCACCGCGTGCACTGCTGTAGACAGTTCTCGGATTTCGGGCCGGTCGGGCCATTTACTTATCCCCTACGTTATTATTCTCTATTCATAGCAAAACACCAGCCAGCATTCCTGTGAGCTTTTCAGGAGGGTTTTTAGTGGGAAGAAGTGCCAGGCCTGCTCCTAGCACCTCCTGGGATGACTGCTGGGTTAAATTACAAGGAATAATTAATCCTCTTTTATTATCATTCTCTCTCTCTCTCTCTCTCTCTCTCTCCCCCCCCCCCCGTAAAAAAAAAACAAAAAAGCGAATCCATTGTATTAGTTACCTATTGCTGCTGTAACAAATTACCACAAATTTAGTGGCTTAAACGGACACACAGTTCTGGAGGTCAGACATCCAACGTGGGACTCTCTGGGTTAAAATCAAGGTGTCAGCATGGCTTCCTTCCTTCTGCAGGGGCTCCAGGGGGAAACCACTTCCCCCCCTTTTCCAGCTTCTAGGGGTTGCTGGCATTTCTGGATTGGTGGCCCCTCTTCCATCTTCAGAGCCAGCAGCGGCTGAGTCTCCCACAGAGCCTCCCTCCGCTGCCTCCCTCCTCGTGGGGCTGCGTCGGGCCCACCCAGATTATCAGGATCATCTCTCTGCTCCGGGCCAGCTGACCAGTAACATCAATCCCCTTTGCCAGGTAACCTAACACAGTCACAGACTCTAAGGACTGGGACTTGGGGAAGTCATTCCTCTGCCTACATCTGTTCACTGTAGAGAATTTACAAACAGAGAAAAAGCAAGAAGGGGAATATGTACGCCACTTCCAACCCCACTTCCCAGCGAGAACCACCAACAGTTTCATGTGTATTCGTCCGGTCCTCCGCTCATGGTTTTTTCTTTGTAAGCTAAGTTTGAATAATCCTATATAATAAAAGTACAGTATGCAAATTGTCCCCTACACCTGGAATTCAACTGGGAGTTCGACCAGGGGGGCTGGGCTGTGTCCCCTTCCCCACAGCCAGCCTGGTCAGATTGGCCCCGATTGGGCGGGCCAGCCAGATCCCACCTGTGCACAAATTTGTGCACCAGGCCTCTAGTAATACCATATACACTGTTCAGTATTTTTCCTTAACATGTATATATTTCCTGCTATTAAATATTTTACTGCATTTTCATTTTTCATGGCTATCTAGCATTCTACCGCGTGGATGCACTATAAGTCATTTAACTAATTTTAGTTAATCCTCCAATTGTATGACACACAATGATCTCTAACTTCTCTTTACGCCGAGTAGCCCTGAGGTAAACATCCCTAGAGCGACACCTTTGTACACATTTCCTAAAGGAACCCCGAAGATTGGGTGCCCACATCCGTTATCCTCCAAAGCAGCACATTTTTAAGGATAAAAAAAGGGGGGTAACCTTAAACATTAACAGCAACTAATAACAACCAGTAAGCCAGGACGGCTCTGGGCATGATTCGTGCTGCCCACTGGCCTTCTGAAATGCCGCACCATTCACACTCCCTCCACCCCCATTCCACCCCTGCAACTCCCCAGTATCCTTGCCCTGAGCCATTGCCAACACTGCCAGCCCTCCTCCCCCAGCCCCAGCCCCAGCCCCCAAAAGCTGAAGACCACACGGAGACAAAAGCCCCTCTCCCTCTCCCTGGAGAGGTGGCCCTGGAAGGCCCGCTGCTGGGAGCGGGGAGGAAACAGCTAAATCTGTCTTTGCCCTGGTTGCCAATTTCACTCCAGGTGAGCACGGGGTTTCTGACCCAGGTACAGGCTGGATTCGCTGTGAGGTGCCTGTGTCCGGCCTGCCCTCCCTGTGCACTGGCCCCGGTACAGGCTCCACCAGAGGCAGGCCTTTCCCAGAGCCAGGCAGGCGTCCCCCGAGCTCTGTAATAAAATAACACAGGGTTATTAGCTGCACAAACAGCTGAGCAAGATGCGGACACTGAAAGGGCCCAGGGCCGCGCTCAGGGCTGCCTCAGCCCTTTGCTACTTGCAGTTCCTCTTGAAGAGAACCCCCTGAAACCCTCGGGTGTCAAATACAGCGGGGGGGGGGGGGGGTGTCATACAAACTGAAAAACTGGGTTCACCGGGGAGATGCTAACATTCACACGGAGGTTTGGTTTGTTTTCACACTTTGGTGGCGGTCACTAGACTCTGGCCACCAAGGTGAGGCGGTGGCCTCTGGACCTCCCGCCCCCACCCCTGCAGCTGCCTGGGGCCCTGGGAGTGCAATCCTGGGAGAAAGAGCACCGTGTCCCAGACTGCTCGCTGCCGGCCTTTCTGACTGTGGAGCCGACGAGCCTGACGGAGCCAGTGCCCGGTGCGCCCAGAAAACCAGCGGCTCGTCCTGTTGGCTCTGTGTTTGGTAGGTGGTCAAAGGAGAGAGCCAGCCAGCCAGCCTGGCCCTGCGAGCTGGCTCGGACCCGGCTCTCCACAGCGTGGGCTGCTGTCTAAAGCAACCACTCTTTTCCATTTCAACCCTCGTGTCGGCGGACACATTCAGCTGGGGATCCGGGCTGTTGGCTACCAGCACAGGCAGAGTTCTGGGGCCAGCATGGGTCCCAGGAGGGAGCCGGCAATTTGGGGAAAGAAAACGCTGGCCCCGCCAGGGAAGTACGTTGGATTTCTTACATCCAGAGTCAGAGACCGGCCCAAGCCGGTCTGGCTCGGTGGATAGAGCAGACAGCCTGGCGGACTGAAGGGTCCCGGGTTTGATTCTGGTCAGAGGTACGTACCTCGGTTACCTTGGTTTCCTGGATTGGAGGCAACCATTAGATGTGTCTCTCTCGCATAGATATTTCTCTCTGTCTCTCCCTCTCCTTTCCACTCTCTCAAATAAATAAATAAGTAACTTAGGTCAGCTGCTGTATCCAGAAAGATGGGGCCAACAGGTCCTGAGTCTGAACCAGAGCACGGCCTCCCCGCCTGCTCCGGGGGTCCCTTGGCCGGGGGCTCCATACGGACATCTTTGGCTAAAGACAGAGGGCACTGGAGAAGAGACAAATGTCAGACCCACTCATAGACCCTAGACCCCAGGCCCCCAGGTTACCTCATGTGTCCTCTCCTAGAGCAGCTGATCCTGGAGCCACAGCCCCAGAACATCCACAGGATGGGACAGGGACTGCCTCAGCCTTTGTTCCTTTCCATGTGCAATTCCTTCTCTGCTCAGATCTGCCCTTGGCTTCTCCCCGGCTGCATTAGGCCTCAGCACAAATGGCATCTGCTTACCAAAGTGCCTGAGCCAGCTGGTGTGGCTCAGTGGCTGAGCATCAGCCACTGAGCCAGGAGGTCAAGGTTCAATTCTCAGTCAGGGCACATGCCTGGGCTGAGAACTCAATCCCCAGTAAGATGTGTGCAGGAGGCAGCCGATCAAAGTCTCTCTCTCTCTCTCTCTCTCTCTCTCTCTCTCTCTCTCTCTCTGTGTGTGTGTGTGTGTGTGTGTCATTTATGTTTCTATCTCTCTACCCCTCTCCCTCCTTCTCTCTAAAATCAATAAGAAAAACTTTTTTAAAGTGTGCCTGATCAATTACCCTATCTAAAATAGCCTTACAAATCCTCTGCTTGATTTCCCTTCATGGCGCATGTTACCACTTGCCATTGTATTCGACTAGAGGCCCGATGCATGAAATCCGTGCAAGAGTAGGCCTTCCTTCCTGGCTGCGGGTACTGACTTCCCTCTGGCACCCGGGACCCGGGCTGGCTTTCCTCCGGCTGCCGCCAAGCACCCAGACCGGGGCTTCCGTCCAGAAAAACTTCCAGTCTAATTAGCATATTACCCTTTTATTATTATAGATACGTAAGGACCTAATAGCTGTCTCTACAGTTAAAATGTAAGATGCTTTGGCAATGAGGGCAGATGTTTTATTTTCAGCCAGGTCCCCAGGTCTTAGGGCAGTGCCTGACCCATAAAAACAGTGCAATAAATATTTGTTGAAGAGTGAATACATCTTAAAGTCGGGGTTGGGTCAAACACCAAATAGCGGGTATTTCACTGGGCAAATATGGCCTCACCTAGAGACATGAGAAAGAGGTGCAGAGTTTGCGGTGGTTTTGAAGACAGGCTGATGAGGGGTGGGGATGTCAAGATTCATGGCTCGTGCTCCAGCAGCATCAGACACCATGAGTGGGCACAGCCCAGAAGGGGGCATTCAGGAAGCAGCCAATCAAAGATTCTCTCTCATCATTGATGTCTGTCTGTCTCTCTCTCTCTCTCTCTTCCCCCCCCTTTCCTCTCTGAAATCAATAGAAACATTAAAAAATATATGTATATATGTATTTAACCAGGGGTCATTCTGAAGGTACAATTTGGCGCTAAACTATATTTCTTCTGAATTTTTATACTGCTCCATCAGCTCTGAACTTCCTGCAACAGCATTGTTCAAGGAAGCGTTCTGCCCTGATGGCAGTGCTGTTCCTGTGCTGTTCGATGCAGTAGTCACTAATCACACAGGGCTGGAAATGCGTCACGCACTGAGGAAGTGAATTTCAAATTTTAGGTTGTTTTAATTGATTTGCATTTAAGTAAATACTCGCATGTGGGCAGTGCTATTCTAGAACCTTGTATATGGAAATATTACTCTGGAATATAGATGAAAAGTGGGCGAGAAGGCAGGAGGGAGGAGAGAGCAACACACACACACACACACACACACACACACACACACACACACACACACACACACACAGATGCTGGCTGTAATTTCTCTTCACAGCCACCAGATGGAACCATTGCTCAAAGTCTTTACTCTGAAAAGTAATGCAGGCTGGTTTAGGATTTCTACTCCCCTCCCTTCCTTCCTTCCTTCCTTCCTTCCTTCCTTCCTTCCTTCCTTCCTTCCTTCCTTCCTTCCTTCCTTCCTCTTCCTTCCTCCCTCCCTCCTTCCCTCCCTCCCTCCCTCCTTTCGTTCCTCTCTCCCTCCCTTCCTCCCATTCTCCTCCTGCCCCCTCTTTTCTCTCCCTCCCTCCCGTCCTTCTCCTTTCCTTGTCTATCTTTCTATCATCATTCTCTTCCTCCCCTTTCTCCTCCTCACCCTCCCCCCCACTCGTCCCCTCTCCTCCTTCAATACTGACTTTTTGGTGGACTTGAGCAATGCAGTAGCAGAGCCTGTTCTGTGAAGCTCAGAGCGATAAAGATCCTGAGACTGATATCTGGCTACGCAGACCGCAGTGGCTGACTCACTGGACACAACCGGGAAGGCTGGATCCCCTTGTTTTTTTCTTCTCTCTGGGCCCTGCTGTTACTGGCCTAGACCTGGCCCTCAGCTTGGGTGGGCGGCCGGCAGGGATGATCTGGTTCACTCCCCGTTGCCCTTATTAAATCCTTTCTTCCATGCCTCCCCCACCCCCCTCCCCGCCCCCAGCACACTTCTTGGAAGCGTCAGCCCTCACATTCGGTTCTGAGAGTCATCAGAAAACCTCTAGAGAAACTAGAAACAGGTAGAGAATGTTTCCTGGTGGGGCTCTGCGGTCTCCTTTACAGTTTAGCCTAAGAAAAGGGAGTCAGTGACTGGGAGTGGTGAGCGAACTTGCAGCATTTTCCTAAGGTTTGTGGAGTTCGGGAGTAAATCTCCAGAGATGGGTGGGGCAGGGCTGCAGGCTCATTCCAGCACAGCAGGACCGGGCCATGAAAACAAGCACACAAAGGAAACTTCAAAGCTCTTCCGCCCATCTGAATGGGCAGGTCCTAGGTTTTAACTCTGCACCAAAAGCCTCTTAAGAGCTTTCAGATGGCCCTGCAGCTCTGAAAATAAATACACAGGACCCATCCCCTCTCCGTGGAGTCAGGATTCACCGGGCCCTGAAAGCAAAGTCCAGGGGGGCAGAGCCCCGAAGCTGGGGTCTCGCTCTGTTCTCTGGCTTCAGAAGGGAGGCTGACTTCATCTCTGCAAATGTGACCAGTGAAAGAACTCACCCCACTTCAGTTCCATCTCCTCCCCAAACCTGATCAAATCCTGACACAGCTACTCTGGAGCAGGGCATGGTGAGAATTACTAATCATTCGCTTCTGAGGCCAGGCGACTCCGTTATCTCTGATAGGCACAGGGGTCAAAGGAGGGTATTTATGGCTTAGAAACAACCCCCCCCCTCTTATTTATTCTATATAATAAAAAGGTAATATGCAAATCAACCGAATGGGGGAAAGACCAGTCACTATGATGCGCACTGACCACCAGGGGGCAGACACTGCACACAGGAGCTGCCCCCTCGTGGTCAGTGTGCTCCCACAGGAGTGGGGCTCATGGCTGGGGAGTGCAGTGGTGGTGGCGGGAGCCTCTCCCACCTCCACTGCAGCACTAAGTATGTCCCACAGGGGGAGCGGGCCTAAGCCGTCAGTGGACATCCCCTGAGGGCTCCAGGACTGTGAGAGTGCAGGTCAGGCTGAGGGGCCCCCACCCCCAAGTGCACAAATCTCATGCACCTGGCCTCTAGTAATAAATAAGAAGAAGCTCCTAAGCCTCCCTTCCTCACCCTTTTCTTCCCGGCCCAGTCCTCTCTGTCTTAACTGTCCCTGTACGAAAACAAACCCTTCTACTATTCTTCCCCCTTGTTTTAAGAACTAGGTCAGGTCAGACCACTGTCTGCCCAGCTCCAGGGAGCCTCGGCTGCAGCTGAGCCTGTGGAGTGAGCGGTACAGATCCCGCCCCCCCCCCCCCCCCCCCCCCCCCCCCCGGGCAGGGAGGTCAGGAGGTTCCTCAGGTAGGCCCTCGCTGGGGAAGTTAGCATCTTGGCTTTGCCTAGGTCAGTGGTGGGCAAACTGCAGCTCATGAGCCACATGCAGCTCTTTGGCCCCTTGAGTTTTTAGCAAAGGCCAGCTCAGGAGTACCTGAATTAAGTTAATAACAGTGTACCTACCTATATAGTTTTAAAAATTTGGCTCTCAAAAGGAACTTCAATCATTGTAAGTTGATATTTGGCTCTGTTGACTAATGAGTTTGCCCACCACTGCCCTAGGTGTTTACATCAGACCTGGGGAGGCTGGATACTCAGCCCTGTCACATTCGCTGTGGGACTTTGGCTGAGTTACTTAACATTTATAATCCTTAGTTCCCCAGTCGTTAAATGAGGATAATAATAGCACCTAAAACAAGCTTACGAAAAATAAATAAGGTAAGATATGTAAAATGCTTAGTACAGAGCCTGATACAAAATAACGTCAACTACATTTGTCAGCACCTCAACATCCTTATTTTATTTCCAAGGGCCTAGAGATGCAGTGCAAACTGAATCATTCTTGTTCTTTGTGCCTCTAAGAGGTGCAGGAGTGAGGATCCCCCAGGACCACAAACACCACTGTCACAGGGTCACCCTGTGGGGGAGGGGGTGCTGGCCTTGAGGAGGCCGGAGGGGGGGTCACTTTCTCGGCCTGGGCACAACTGGCATTTTGGACAAGGTCATTTTTTGTTGTGAGGGGTCATCCTGTGAATTTTAGAATGTTTAGCAGCATCTCTGGCCTCTACATACTAGGTGCTATTAGCAACCTTCTAGTTGTGACAATAAAAATAAAATTTAAAAAGCGTACACTGACTGAAATAAAGAATAATCTACAGAGATAAAAAAATAAAATAAAATTTAAAAAACAACATGTCTCTAGACTTCGCCACATGATCCCTGGGGGGCAAAATTGCCCTTGGTTGAGAAATAACGGTTTATGCAGGTGGGGAAGTATGGGGGCATCCCCAAAGGAACCCGGCTGAGCCGAGCTGGGGAGGCAGGAATGAGTGTGATGGGGAAGAAGGCTCTCCTTCCGCAGGCAGGACTCAGGGTGACCCTCAAGGCTGAGTACAGAGGTTGTCCCCCCACACACACTCCCTCCCCACCCCCTGGTTTCCCCTAGTAAACATGTGGCCTAGGATGTGACCTTCCAGCATTCCTGTCCCCAGAGCCAAGATACATAGCCCTGTCCAGCCCCGGGAGCCCTGGCCGAGAGCTTAGGAGAAAGAAAACAAAGGCACACACCTGGAGAAGGAAGGTAGTGAAACAGGAATTTGGGGGTAAAATAGGTCAGGTTTAGGAAATTTTAAGAAATTTTGGAAATTAGGGGGACCATGGAGGAAGCACAGGGCTACAGAGCAGCAGAAGGTACATTCCCATAGACTGAGGGAGCTGGGAACAGCAAAAGGCCTATATTTACAAAATAGAGAGAAGGAAGCCCTCCATTCAGAAGGAGAGGAAAGCCCAAGGGGAATAGGAAAAGGGTGATAGGGAAAGACTGGGGGGCGGGAGGGGAGAACTTCACATGTCCCATGTGAGGTTTGACCTTTGAGCCCAGGAGTTACTATGGTAACCAGTCTAAGGGAATAGTGACCAATCAAAGGGGATGTCAAGGCACCAGGATCTGCAGCCTTCATAAGTCACAGGGAAAAGGAACTCAGTGGGACCCCTTCCCCCGCCCTAGGTGGGAGTCCATTCTGTGGGTCTCTTCCCCCGCCCTCTGTGGGAGTCTGTACTTGTTCTTCAATAAATCTCCACCTTTGCTATAGTATTTTCTGTCCATGGATTCATTCTTCGAATCTGGCAAAAAATCTGGGTTCCAGTCCAAAAATTCCTTTTCAGTAGGAAGGTGTGGGCATGCCTTAGAGAGGGCATGCACTGGGATCTTTGGGTTTTTATCTGTTTCCTAAAGGCAGGGATTTTAAAGGAGGTCTCAGGGGAGGATCTCAATAGAATCTTCATCAGCTTTCCAGGTGTGTCCTTTAATATGATGATTTATGAAAATGAGCAAGTCAGTGTCATCGTCTCTGCTGATTGGTCGGTACCAGGGGAGGGGGGTTCTGATACAAGTTGGTTTTACCTGTTTACTTTTGTCTGGTTTTGCTGCTTTTCCGGGCCTCGAGCTAAAATACAGTTGAGGCCTAGATGTTCTAGTTTGGCCAAAACTCTGTCTCTGTGGTCAACAGACTGAAAGCTTTGTCCGGAATCTTCATTTGGTGCTGGTTGTTCTCAGGGCCAAAGGCTGAGGAAGTGGTCTTGAGGGAGGAGGCGGGAGAGTCAGGGTGCTGGATGGGGCCCGGCTGAACGTTTGAACCCGCTCTCTGTCCTCAGTTCCCCATTCCACTTGCCAACGAGTTTTTATAGCTTCTTCCTGTCCTGCCTCCCTGTGACCTGATGTCCAGAGGTTGTGTTTCTGTGGATCCCTGGGGTGAGGGGCTGTGAATTCCCGAGGCAGCTCTCCTACGAGGCATTGGTTTCAACTGAAAACTCAGTTGCAGGGGCTCCAGAGCTTCCCGCCTGACAGTCCCTGGGGATTCTCTGATTTGAGAGTGTTGGGAGGAAAAACTTTTCTTCTACCAACTTAGGTTTGAGGGGTGAGGGTGGTGTCGGGCATGTGAGTTAACAATAGACAGATTAACAAAAGAAGAGGTGATGTTTGTAGGCATACTAAACGTGGACACAAGGACTAATGAGTAACTCCCCGAATAACCAGAGGTAAAGGTTTATTTTCCAATTTAACAAGAGCAGGGATTAGAGCTTTTGTAGGGTTCGGATGAAGGTTCTGATGCGGCTTGGCTTGTAGAAACGATTTCTTTGGGAATATCCTGGCGCCCTGGAGCGGTGGGGGTGGGGTCGGGCAGCTGACTTCCCTGAAGCTCCCTCCAGGTAGTCACCTAAGGGAAGGAGACTTCTTTCTGGTCTGGGCTCTTGGTTCCATCCAGGGAAGTCCCTGGGGAAGGACAAGGAGTGAGAAAAAGAAATGGGGTGAGTGACTGTGACCTTTGGGAGCCCTAATACTTCTGCCTGTCAGAGGAGGCCAAGCCTTGGCCAACAAGCCTTTCCAAATGAGTAGGAAAGGCCGCTCCGAGCTGCTAAATGCTTCGTGTAGGTTATTTATTGCTCTGTAATAAATTACCCGAAAACGCCAGGGCTTTAAAAACAAACGTTTAACATTCCGAAGAGGATCTAAGAGTCAGGAATTTGGAAGCAGCTAAGCGGGCGGCTCTGGCTCCGGGTTTCTCAGGAAGCCGCTGTCCTCTGAGCGCTCCACTGGAGCTGGAGGGGGGTGTCCAGGATGGGTCCTCACAGCCTGCCGACAGGGGTCCTGGTTCCTCACCCGTGGACCTCCCATAGGGCTGCTTGAGTGTCTTCCCAACCCAGCAGGGGCTCCTTCCAGAGAGCGCAGTCCATAAGGCGGAAGGTGTATCCCATCTCTTCTGCTGTATTCTCTTGGCCATGCAGACCATCAAGCTTCAAGGAAGGAGACCACAGGCATGAAAGCCAGGCGGTGGGGTCACTGGGCACCATCGGAGAGGCTGGCTCCAATTTTCCCTTCTCTCTCCCAGAAGAATGTTCACCTGGGCCCCGCCCCGATGTCAGCTGGTTCAGGTACAACCTGGCAGAAGCCTCTGAGACCGAACGCCCAATGCACTGGGGGGGGGGGATCTGGTGCTGCTTCCATGGCCTCGGTCTCCCTCCTCACGGAGCAGCACAGCCGCTCAGGCTTGGGTGACTCAGGCCCATCCCTGGTAGAGAAAAAGCTAAATGCAAGGCACTGGGTGGGAGAAACCCTGGACTAATGAGCCCTTCTCCGAGCCAGGACTGGGAAATGAAGGCCTCGTGCCATGTGTACACACACACACACACACTCACACACTCACACACACATACACTCACTCACAAACACACTCACTCACAAACACACACACTCACACACACACACACACACACACACACACACACAAACACACACATACACACACAAACGCACACACACATACACACACTAACAGTAGGGAAATGTGATTGTAAACGTTTGCCCAAGATTCAGAGGAGGCAGCAGGGTGGGCTGGGGCAATCCCTCAGGCTTCGGGAGGAGGCAGGACTTCAGTTAGGTCCTCACACAACCTGCCTGAGCCCAGCTGACAACTACTGACAGCTCCCCACTGCTTCTGGTTCCACTGCTTCCTGTGGTTTCTGGCCTCCCAGCCATCGCACGTGCTCTTCCCTCCAGCAAGATAGCTCTCCCCTTCTTAACGCCATCTATCCTTTCGGATCCAGCCTCAGCACTGCCTCAGAGAGCCATCCCCGACACCCTCTCATCTGCAGTAGCTGCCCACCCCGTGGGCACAAAGCACCTCACACTCACACCTCCCTCCCCCGTGGCCACACTCACCGCTCGCTCCCCTACACGTGAACCCCCCTGAGGGCGGGCGACGTGTCAGATCCAAGTCACGCGGTGCCCAGCGCAGCTCCCGGTGCAGACGCCGCACCCACTTGTTTGCAAAAGGACAAGGAAGGGGCGGGGGATGGGCTCAGGAGCCGACACAGAGCCCACGGCCCCCTCCCCTTCACTGCCTGGAGTGGGGCTTCGAGCAAAGTCGGGGCCGTCGCTAGAACCGCTCCCCCCCGCCCCTCCACACCCCAAGACAAGAGAACCCGGGCAGCCGTAGTGAGGAGCACACAACGTGTGTGAGGAGCAGCCTCGGTCCGGGAGCAGGGCGGCTCCCAGGTGACGCCGCTGCGGGGAAGTCCCGCGACCCCGCCGGCTCCCGGACAGCAGCCGGCGGGTGGGAGAGGCCGGGCGTCTGTGTTTAGAGACTCGGGGCCACAACATGGAGTGACCCCGAAGGAGCTCGGCCACTGGGGAGTCGGGGCACCGAAGGCCCCGGACACTCCCCTTGCCCCGGCGCTGCCCGGCCCGAGCGAGCCCTGGCCGCCCCCGCTGGGCGCGCGTCAGACCCCTGATTGCTCACAGCCACCCGCTCGGTCCTTCTCCACAGGCGTCAGGCCAATATTTCAAATTTTAACCGGTGTTTTGTTTTGGTTCGTTTGTTTGCCCAAACCTCCTGTACGCGGAAGCAATGAGCTGTTCTCCTCGGTCCGAGGCGCACCGTCTCTGTGGGCACCTGCACAGCTCACTTTCACTTACTTTTTTTTTTACCTCTTCACTCATCCCCAATCTCATTTTTCTCCTCTCACCCCTCCTGTGATTCTGTACGTCCCACTCATCTGCATTCCCGTGGTGTCAGGCCCGGTATCGGTATTTTTTTGCGCCAATTTTTTAAAAATAATAATAATAACCTCCCGTGTCCTTTGCGCACATAGCGTTCTCTCCTCACTTCTTTCCAGCCAAGCTTCTGCGGTCTGGACATGGCTCCAAGCTGACAGAAAAGAAGATGCACCCGAGCATTCCCTTGCACCTGCCGAGTAGCGCCCATCTGCAGAGCACACGTTTTATGTATCTACTTTGCTATTCGTAAACTTCTGGGTGTTTCCACATCTTCGCTCTTACGAACAATTCTGCAAGAGCATACTCACTCACACGTGTTTCTCTGGGGAGCTGGGCAAGAGCTTCTCCGGGCTCAGCGTCCAGGAGTGCGGCGTGGGATGGGTCCCTATTCCGTTTCACTTAGCACTTCCGAGCTGCCGCCCCGAAGGCTTACACCCCGTAACAGGCCCAGGAGCGTCTGTTTTCCTTCACCTTTGGCAGAACTTGATGTCACCCACCTTCTTAATATCAGCCAGCCTGATAGGGATATGGCCCATATCTACATCTTCACCAAATTTTCTGTAATTTTTTCCTCCCCGGCCCCACCTGTGTCTTTATTGGAAATGCCAGGGTGTGCTGCGCCCAGTTCCTCAGGGAGGGGGTGTGATGGCTAAAAGCAGGAGCGGAGTGCACGGGGAGGGCCCCCACCTCCCCCCACCCCACCCCGCCAAGGAGCAGCAGCACATCTTGGAGAGGTGTGGCCCCTCTCAGGGAGAGCTGGACTGAGGAGAGGAGAGGAACCCTCAGCGCTCCATACCCCTCTAGAAACCTTCCTCTCCCTTCCTTCTGTTTGACTTTGAAAGAAGCATTTGTCTTACTTCCTGGGTTTTGCCTTTTAAAAAAAAAACATTTGCTTGTCCTCATAAATTAATTTTCTAATGGATTTTTCATCTCATGCTTTTGAGTCTCAACATCCTGGATTCCCAGGGGACCAAAAAGGATTCATGACACAGAAAGAAGGTTTGGGAGGAAAACAGTGAAAGGAGCTGAAGAACAAGCAGCTTCTTTGACCCAGCCCCATCGGGTCAAGCAATGGTGGCTGGGCCGGGGCAGGAGAGGGTTGGAAGGAAGGAAGGAAAGTTCCCATGGGTTGCAAACCAGAATGCTGGCGGCTGAGGCAGGCAGTGGGGCCCGGGGTGCAGGCCAGGCCTCGAGCGGCAGGGAGCGTGGACACGTGGCTCCGCGGATGGCAGAGGCCACCGATAGCACCTCTCAGCTCCAGCTGGCTGCTGCAGGGTGGGGGTCTGGCCTCTTACCAGATCCTTCCATTTTCTCCCAGAGAATCCAAAACTCAGAATTTTTATGTAGAAATTCTCCTCTAAAAGCTTTTTAAATAAAATAAAAAGGTAACTATGGAAAACTTCAAACACACTAAAAATCAGAAAATTAATAGAATGAACATGCTTGTACTTATCACCAAGTTTCAGCAAGTATAAACTCATAGTCAGTTTTGTTTCATCTACAATCCTACCCACCTCCCCCTACCCTGAATATTGTGAAGGAAATGCTAGACTCACCATTTTCTTTGTAAAAATAAGGACTCGTGTTTCTGGCCATAACGCAATGTCGGAACTAAATAAACCCTGACAACTTCACATTAAGTAGCCTGTCAGTGTTAACATTTATAATTTTTCCATGAAGGTCATCAATGTTTATATTATTTTATATTTTACAGTTTGTTTGAAACAGGATCCAAACATTGCAAGTGATTGATGTTTTTAAGTTTCCTTTAACCTATAGGCTCGCTCCCCTTCTTTTTGTCCTTTGCAATGTGTTTGTTAAAGAAACCAAGCCCTTGGCCCTGACTGGGTAGCTCCGTTGGTTAGAGCATCATCCTGATACCCCAGGATTGTGGGTTCAGTCTCGGTCAAGGCACATACAAGAAGCAACCGATGAATGCATAAATAAGTGGAACAACAAATCTGTCTCTCAAACCAATTGGATTTCTTTTTTCTAAAAACAAACAAACAAAAAACCCCACACACAATAAAAAAGAAGAAGCCATGCCCTTTGTGGTATAGAGTTTCCCACAATCTGGGTTTGCTGGTGTCATTTACAAGCTCCTCTGTCTTCTGTATTTCCTGTAAACTGGTGGATGGATTTAAAAGCTAAAGCTCTCATAACAAAATATTTACAAGCTCCTCTGTCTTCTGTATTTCCTGTAAACTGGTGGATGGATTTAAAAGCTAAAGCTCTCATAACAAAATATTCCTAACCTTTTGAAAAGAATCTTTAAATACTCTCTGAGCCAGACAAAATATCTCCTGGACCTGCATGCTACTAATTTGCTGCCTTTTACTTAGATGTTAGTGGGTCACAGGCAGCAGGATTCAGGGTCCCCTGTCCAGAGCCAAGCCCCAGAGACTGCGAAGTCAGAGTGAACATGTGGGGTCTGCAGGCCTCATTTCTCAGACAGAAGCCCTCTCAGAGAGGTGGCAAGACCCCGGGGATGGGAAAGGTGTGAGGACCATGTGGCAGCAGAGTCGGGTGCAGCCTGGCAGGATGGTTTGCAGGCACTAGAGGCCAGCACAGAAGTGGAGAGATGCCTGGTCCCAGGCCAGCCAAGGAGAATCTGCCCTGCCCCACCCCAAGCCTTGGGAAGTCCTCCAGAAAGAGGCAATCAGAGGGAAAGGGGGCAGGCCCCACTCGGCTGGGGTGAGGAGCAGGACAGCTGGACGGGATGGAGACTGCACCAGAAGTCCAGTTGCATTCCGGAAAACAGAAACTTATGTTTCTTCCTCATTAGAGTTTAGAGTCTGTAGTTCCTACCCACTCCAATGGGGGCCACCAGGCACCCCCCCCCCCCCGAATGCCTTTGCAGCAGATGTGGAGAGGTGTGGCTCTTCCCGTGGGAGAACTGGACTGAGGAGATGAGAGGAACCCTGAGAGGTCCATAACGACTCTAGAAACCCTCCTACTCCTTCTTTCTGCTTGATTTTGATAGAAGTATTGTCTTACTTCCTGGGTTTTGCCTTTAAAAAAACCACATCTGTATGGCCTCAGAATTAATTTACTAATGGATTTTGTTTTTCAATCTGAACTGAGGCTCTTAGATTTTAGAAGAAGAATTTTGACTGTATTCATTTACTATGATGTTTAGTCATTTTCTGGGCTCCTATTTTATATTTCCTGTTTCTTTTCCATTATGTCTTTTGCTTATTTGTATTTCATAAATAAGTATGTGTGGTAAGTCACATTTTCCTTTTCAACAGTAACAGGCAATTAACTTAAAACAATGAAAATTTTCTTTTCTATATTTGGTTCTATCAACAATCAGAACTTTCAACTCTCATCTATGAGAAACAAAATAATTTTGCTTTTCACTGCCTACTAGATAAAGGCAAAAAATATTCAAAAGAATGAAAAAGATTATTATATAATGGAAAAGACATGTTTACTAATAAAATACAAAGAACATTGAAATCAGATGACCCCCCCCCCCCACCAATCTAGTTACAAAATACATAAGACAAAAATGGGTATACGTACAAGGAAAGTTCTTTTAGAAAAACAATTACAGTAAGGTATTTTACTGGCCTATCCTCAATTATGCTTGAATTCTGCTGCATAAAAATAGAGGCACAAATATGGCAACTTAACCAAATGGAATATTTTCCCCAAGTAACAAGAACACAGCAGTCTGACAGGCCTCCGGGACCAGTAGAGAGGTTTGGGAAATTATCAAAATTCAGGCTCTTTCTAACTTTATGCTCTGCTATAGTATGTTGTTCTTGACCTTGAAGGGTAACAGAATATGCCACCGCAAAATGTGCCACTCTGGCATAAATAGTATTTTGAGCTAAAGGCAGTTGAGAAGTAAATGCAAGCCCTCACCTATTTGGTTCAGGGGATTAGGTGTCAACCTGCAGACTGAAAGGTCCTGAGTTTGATTCCGGTCAAGGGCACATGCCTGGGTTGCAGAGTCAATCCCCAGAAGGGAGCGTGCAATGATTCTCTCTCATCACTGATGTTTCTCTCTCTCCCTCTCCCTTCCTCTCTAAAATCAACAAAAATATTTTTTAAAAAGGGGGGGGGGAGGGAGAGAAATAAATACAAGAAAAGCTCTCTTGCCCTCCCCCTATTTTCCTAAAAGCATGACTTAAATTTGCAAAGGTGTCCCCTCTCCCCTCTCTACCAGAAAGAACAGAAGTTAATCATTAGCGGTAATTCTAAACACTTATTGGCCTGGAGACAGCACAGAGGACTCCACCATATGCAGCCAACTGAAGGACTACGGAACAGGGATTTTCAGCAGGATCCATACCTCTCTCTTTAGCTCACTGACTTCTCTGCTCATTTACTGTCGGACCCTTGCCATCCCTTGGAGGGTGACACACTGTGTCCCCATCTCTCTGGCCTGACACACCAGCCGTTCTCTTAACTACTCTCTCTCTCTATTTCAACAACTCTCTCGTTGGTTGTTTGAGTGGTGTGCTCCCAGCGCTGGTATACTCATGGATTGCTCCTCAGCTCTTACTTTAGCTCTGAGCCGGTCACAGCCCCAGAGAAAAAGTATCTTAGAGACAGAATTAACAGATCTCGTGTCCTGTGTATAATTTCCAGCTGTCCATGGCAACTTCCCATATGGCCTCATACATCACATGCTAGGCCACAAACACAATCTCAAGTAGTTCAAAAAGAACAGATGATATCTGCTATGTTCTCTGGCCAAAATAGAATGAAACATAAAGTAACAACCAAAACAAATAAGAAACAAACTTGGACATTTTAAATTTTTTTACTGAATCAGCAATTGAATTGGAAAGAAAATCCAGAACAAAAAAGGAGTTTATTCAGAAAACAATGATGGTTAAAACATGCCACAATGATCTCTGGAATGTATTCAAAGCAGTACTTTTAGAAAATTTTATAATTTGAAAATTTCTCTGTTTCAGTGGTTGATAAAAAGAGAACATTTTTAGAAAGAATTCCACTGAAGATATTAGAAAAGGAATAAGAAGACAAGCCAGGCTAACGAGGAAGAAGAAAATCTATACTAATAAAAGGGCAATATGCTAATTAGACCGGACGTCTTCCAGACATCCTTCCTGACAAAGCCAGAGGCTCAGCCAACCTGCAAATCAACTGTGGCCCCTCGCTGAGGCCAGCCCCGCCCCCCAGAGGGGACCCCCTCCACCCCGATTGAGGCTGGCTGGCCTGCAAACCACCCTCAGCCCCTCACCCAGACCGGCACTGTCCCCAGCGGGGACCTCCACCCCGATCCAGGGTCCCATTCAGGACAGGCTGCCAGCCCCCACCCATGCACCAGGCCTCTATCTTATATAATAAAAGGGTACTATGCAAATTGACCCTAATGGCAGAACGACCACTGGACCAGTCACTATGAGGTGCACTGACCATCTTTTGGTCCCTTTCCCTGGCCAGCAGGATCCGATGGCCTTATGGTCGCCCACCATGGGGGCAGGACTGGCAAGTGGGCAGGAATAGCCAATCTCTGGGTCCCTTTCCATCAGGCACCAATCACCTGATGGTGAACAGGGGCGGGGGGTGGGGGGAGGGACCAGGAGTGGGTGGTGCAGCGGGCAGGGCTGGCTGGAGGCAGGTGGAGAAGATGGCCCTGAATACAGGCCAGGCTTGGGGACTATATCCGCACACGAATTTGGTGCGCCAGGCCTCTAGTGTGACAATAAAAGCAGAAGGAAATACTTTTGAAAATGAGAAATAATTCCACTGGACTCAGTAAGTAAAACCAAAAGCTAAGCATTTGAAAAGTAAAACCATAATTTAATAAATTTTGAATTGAGGAAGGAGATACCAATGAATACATAAAAGTTTAAAAATAAGAAATTAGAACATAAAAGTATATGCTCATAAAGTTTAAACATATGAATGAAAAAAACAAAATTTTTTTAACAATCTGAAAGTCCAAGCTTTACCTAATAAATATTAAGCTAATAACTTGGGAAGAGGGGAGAAATGTAGAAAATAATTCAACTAGAAGTCTCCATGCATGTTTGTATGTGTGTGAGTATGTGTGTGTGTCAGTTTTCAGTTGCTGCATAAGAAATTACTACAAATTCTGTAGCTTCAATAAACACATATTTATTCTTATACTCTCCTTGGTTCAGGAGTTCAGGTAAAACTTAGCTGGGTCCTGGGCTCAGAGTTCCACAGATAGCAATCAATATGTTGGCTGCACTGTGTTCTAGTCTGGTAGTTTGACCGGGGTGAGGGGTGGGGGGGTGGGGGGGTGGGGGGGGTGAAGAAGAGAATCTGCTTCCAAGGTCATTGGTTGTTGGCATAATTCATTTGCTTGAGTCTGCAGGGCCCAGGGCCCAGCTCCTTACTGACCACTGGCCGTCCACAGGCAGTTCACAACATGGCAGTTTGCTTCTTCAAGGCCAACAGGAGAATCCCGCTCTCCTCTCTACTAACTATCTGATATAACAAACATAATCAAGCAGTGACATTCTATCACCTTAGCCATAGGATACACCTCATCAAGGAATTGACATCCCCTTACCTTTGTCATAGCATACTGGCTAAAAGCAAGTCATAGATTCCACTTGCATTTAATGGGAGGGGATTGATCATACAGGGGTATTACTCACTGGAGTCACCTTAGCTGGCTACTACATATTACTATCGACTACAATACGGGTGAATGCTAAATCCCACCCAACTTTCCAAGGCTAATGACCTTATTTTTAAAATGGCAGTCAAGGAATACTTGAAGGTAAGACTGAAGCTCCAAAGGACGCATGTGCAACAGACAAAATAAGCCTTTGAGAACAGTCTTGGGCCCTGCACCATATACACTTTAATACCATTGCTACATCCCAATCTACAGCTCAGCTTGTGAGTCCAACCTCTGTCCCCACGTCTTCCTGATTTCAAACCCAGCTATGCACTGTCCATCCTTGGCTTCACTTTTTGGTTTGACAGCAGCTGCCCCAGTGGAGTCTTGCTCTCCATGGCATCATGCTCTCTTGCTAAAGCCATATGTGCAATGCACACAACTTGAGGGATCTGGAGACGTTCTAGGCCTCACTCCTCGGTCTTCTCTCCTGTCCTATACCTGCTTACCCACCAAGTGTTGCAAATATTCTGATCCATATGCTGAAGGGCCTATCTGTGATTGATGCCTTAAAGAAAGGGGCAATAGCCCTGGCCAGGTGGCTCCATTGATTGGAGCATTGCCCTGTACACCAAAAGGTTGTGGATTTAATCCCTAAAAGGAGCATGTATGGGAGGCAACTGATCAATGTGTCTCTCTCACATCAGTCTCTCTCTCTCTCTCTCTCTCTCTCTCTCTCTCTCTCTCAAAATCAATAAAAACATATCCTTGGGTGAGGATAAAAAATGTGGCCTATTGCCTAGTTCATGGTTGGGAAACTGTGGCTCACGAGCCACATACGGCTCTTTGACCCCTTGAGTGTGGCTCTTCCACAAAATACCACATCCTGGGGGAGTCTATTTTAAAGAAGTGGCATTAGAAGAAGTTTAAGTTTTAAAAATTTGGCTCTCAAAAGAAATTTCAATCATTGTACTGTTGATATTTGGCTCTGTTGACTAATGAGTTTGCCGACCATTAGCCTAGTACATTACAAGATATAAAACTACATATGGCAGCCAATCCTCTCCCAACCATCTCTCTCTCTCTCTCTTTCTCCCTCCCTCCCTCCCTCCCTCCTCTCTCTCTAAAAATCAATTAAAAATCTTTTTTTAAGAGAAGGAATTGACAATGAACCATCTTCCCAGGAACCCCCAATTATTTCGGGACATGCATCCACTGAAGTGTATTTTATTTTCAAGGTGGAGGTTTCCTAAATCCTTTGCAGGTTCTGACAGTCTGGGCCGTTGTCCACGGCTAATGTAGAACTGACATGGTGACTGTCTGCACAGCGGCCAGCCAGTGTTGGGCAGGTGTAGCTGTCTGCACTGCCTGTTTAAGAGGGGGAGGGGAGGAATGGTCTGGGTGGTGAGACCCAAGGCCTGTGGTGAAAGGGAGAGCTTGTGTTTTTGAAGTGGAAAACCCTGGAGGGTTTGTTCAAACATCTGCCCAGAGAAGGCGGGCTCTCTGGGGTTCATCGTAAAGTGCCTGCTGCATCAATAAAGCTCTTAGCTTGTTAGTACATACACAGAGAAGAATCGTCTCAAAGTCTCCACAGGGAGGGCAGGAATGAGGAAAGATAAGAAGCACTGCTCTAGAAAATCTTCATCTGCAGTTATAAACTACACACAAATCTCACATTAACATATACATTAAATAGATTTAATTAACGTATTATGGGAAACATTACACCACGGCCAAAGAGGCTTTATCTCAAGAATGATTAAAGGACTTGCTACAAAGGCAACTATTATTAATACTAACAATAAAATACCACCCATATCACTGGGTTAAATAGTGAAAAACACAATCATTTCAACAGACGCTGAAACAGCACTTGATAAAAATCAGTCCCGACTTCTCATTTTAAAAGAGAGAAAAGAACAGAAACATATCACAATAACAAAACACAGAGCTATTTAAAACAGAGCTGATATTATCCTTAGTGCAAAACAGAAGAATTGTTATTAAAAATAGCAACAACCAGCCCTAGCTGGTTTGGCTCAGTGGATAGAGCGTCGGCCTGCCTGCTAAAGGATCCCACGTTCATCCTCGCTAAGGCACATGGCTGGATTGCAGGCTCAATTGCCCTGCCCCAGTAGGGGGCATGCAGGAGGCAGCCAGTCAATGGTTATCTCTCATCATTGATGTTCCTATCTCTTTTTCTCTCTGAAATCAAGAAAAAATATATTTTAAGCAAAGTATGGTCATATTTTTATAGAATTCTATCAGTTATTCTACCTATCCACATACCTATAGCATCTCTAATGATGTTATATATATATATATATATATATACACACGAGAGGCCCGGTGCACAAAATCTATGCACGGGTGGCAGGGATCTCGCTTAGCCCAGCCTGCACCCTCTCCAATCTGGGCCCCTTGAGGGCAGATGGACATCCTTCTCACAATCCAAACTAACTGCTCATCTGCCTGCCTCCCTGATTGCCCCTACTGCTTCTGCCTGCCAGCCTGATCACCCGCTAACCACTACCCTACCAGCCTAATTGATGTCTAATTGCTCCCCTGCCAGCCTGTTTGTCCCCAATTTCCCTCCTCTGCCAAGCTGGTCACCCCTAACTGCCCTCCCTTACAGGCCTAGTCCCTCCCAAATGCCCTCCCTTGCTGGCCTGATCACCCACAACTGCCCTCCCTTGCAGGGCCTGGAATCTCCCAACAGCCCTCCAGTGCTGGCCATCTTGTGGTGGCCATCTTGTGTCCACATGGGGGTAGGATCTTTGACCACATGGGAGCAGCCCTCTTGTGTGGTAGAGTGATGGTCAATCTGTGTATTTCTCTTTTATTAGATAGGATAGAGGCTTGGTGCATGGGTGGGGGCCAGCTGGTTTGCCCTGAAGAGTGTCCCAGATCAAGAGTGTTCCTTGGGGTGAGGGGCGGCCTGGGCAAGGGGCCTGTGGAGGTTTGCAGGCTGGCCACACCCCCAAGTGACCCAAGTGGAGGCCCTGGGATCTGGGATTAATCCATGTCTACAATTGAAACTTTGTATCCTGGAGCGGAGCCAAGCCTTCTGCTTGCTCTGTGGTGACAGCCATTTCTGTTTGAAACTTTGTAGCCTAGAGTGAAGGCTTAGGCAACCGCTGGCTGAAAGCTTGGCTTCCTCTGTTGCCAGGGAAACCCAAGCCTCTGTTCTCTCCAGCTCAGTGGCTGCTGCCATTTCTGTATCTTTTATAACTGAAACTTTGTAACATTGAGTGGAGGCCTAGGCAGGCAGAAAGCTTGGCTTCCTCTGTTGCCGAGGAAACCCAAGCCTTCCTCCTGCTCTCAGTGGTGGCAGCCATCTTGGTTGGGTTTTTTTTTTTGCATAATTTGCTCCTGATTGGCTGGTGGACGTGGTTGTGGGCATGACTTGTGGGTGTGGTGAAGGTAGGTCACATTTGCATATTACTCTTTTATTAGATAGGACTAGAGGCCCAGTGCATACAATTCATGCACAAGCGGGGGGGCGAGGGATGTCCCTCAGCCCAACCTGCACCCTCTCCAATCTGGGACCCCTCGAGGGATGTCTGACAGCCCTTTTAGGCCTGATCCCAGTAAGATCAAGCCTAAAAGGGCAGGCGGACATTCTTCTCACAATCCAAGACTGCTGGCTCCAAACTGCTCACCTGCCTGCCTCCCTCATTGCCCCTAACCACTTCTGCCTGCCAACCTGATCACCCCCTAACCACTACCCTGCCAGTCTAATTGATGTCTAACTGCTCCCCCGCCAGCCTGTTTGCCCCCAACTTCCCTCCTCTGCTGGCCTGGTCACCCCTAATGGCCTTACCCTGCAGGCTTGATCGCCCCCAACTGCCCTCCCTTGCAGGCCTGGTCCCTCCCAATTGCCCTCCCCTGCTGGCCTGATCACCCACAACTGCCCTCCCTTGCAGTGCCTGGAACCTCCCAATGGCCCTCACCTTCTGGCCATCTTGTGTCCACATAGGGGCAGCCCTCTTGTGTGTTGGAGTGATGGTTAATTTTCGTATTATTCTTTTATTAGATAGGAATTAGATAAGATAGAGGCCTGGTGCATGGGTGGGAGCCAGCTGGTTTGCCCTAAAGGGTGTCCCAGATAAGGGTGGGGGTTCCTTTGGGGTGTGGGGCAGCCTGGGCGAGGGGCCTGTGGTGGTTTGTAGGCCAGCCACGCCACTCAGCAACCCAAGTGGAGGCCCTGGGATCTGAATTAATTTATGTTCTACAATTGAAATTTTGTAGCCTGGAGCAGAGCCAAGACTTCTGCTTGCTCTGTGGCAACAGTCATTTCTGTTTGGGTTTATTTAAATTCTATAATTGAAACTTTGTAGCCTAGAGTGGAGGCCTAGGTGCTAGGGCACAGAAGCTTGGTTCCTCCACTGCCCAGGCAACCCTAGCCTCTGCTCCTCCAGCTCCATGGCTGCCGCCATTTCTGTTGGGATTTATATATCTTCTATAATCAAAACTTTGTAGCATTGAGTGGAGGCCTAGGCCGGCAACAGCAGGAGGAAAGCTTGGCTTCCTCTGTTGCCGGAGAAACCCAAGCCTCCCTCCTGCTCTCAGTTGCAGCAGCCATCTTGGTTGGGGTTTATTTGCATAATTTGCTCCTAATTGGCTGGTGGGCATGGCTCTGAGCATAGCCTGATCAGAGGTATGGTCAATTTGCATATTACTCTTTTATTAGACAGGATTAGGAATGGTTGTCTTTGGGCAATAGGATTTACACTGAGGTGTGTGTGTTAACTTTGTTGTCCTTTTTTATATAACTTGAATTTTTATAATAAAATTTGTTATTTTAAACAAAAACAATAAATTTGTTCCACACTTTCCAAAAGCTTTCTTTGTAGGCATTGGAGGTAGACTCAATTTCAGGAGGAGGTGGGTCCAGGAGGCTCAAGGTGGGGTCTGAGGGTGTCGACAACTGGCACAAGGTCTCTGGGGTGTTTGCAGGCACTCGAGGGTTCATTGTAAAGTGCCTGCTGCATCCTGTGACAAAAGACTCCTCAGCTTCAAATGCCACTACGTGACAAAGGACTTCCATAGTCACTCCCAACCACCAAAGAAGTCACATGGCCTCTAAGGTCAGCAAAATAAGTCTGAGCTGCTTCTAACTTTGGAGAATATCCAACATTTGCTTCTTTGTGGCATCGAAGAGCCCAGTGCTCCCAGAAACCAACCTGGAGGCTGGCTCTGTCCTTCTCAGCCCACAAGCAAGAGAGCTGCCTGTGTGATGGTCCTGAACTCATAGCCATGTGACCAAGTTCCCCACTCCATCGTCCAAGCTGGAGTTTTTCAGCAGGAAAGACTTCTGGGCATATAACAGTCATCCTCACATTTCTATTTTATTGTTCCTCTTCTTATATCTGGTTGTCACCAGATGTTTGGCAGGAAATTTATCTTTGTGACTTTGCTTCCTGTATTTTAATAGACATGGTGGCAGTTTCTGTGGATACAGCACGTAGGCAGTTGGGGTTTTGTGAGACTGAGCACATGGTGGAAGAGTTGTGGGCTTTCAGCCTTGCTTCCTGAAAGTTGGTGCTGGCCCTCACATTCAACCTTTCTAGCCTACACAATATAATAGGTGTCCCAGTGGGGCACACCAGCTCAGCAGCAATGGGTCCAGGGCCCAGCAGTGGGACAGTGGCAGGAAAGTCTGCAGTGGGAACAGGGTCCCGGCCAGGAAAAGCGCTTCCTCTGGGGCTTGAGATGTTATCTAAACCTGAATGCAGGCCTAGGGGAGTGTGGCCCATAGGACCCACATACTGAGCTCTGCCAAAGGGCTGAGCATCACAGGTAGCCAGTATCTCCAAGGGACAGAATCACTAGCCTGGTTGTCATAGTAACATAGCCCTAGAGATTGGTGATAGGCCTTCAGTGAATGTTGAGCACAGAGAACCATAGCAGGAATCATGAGGGCAGCACCTGCCAGCAGCCTGGGGAAGCTTCTTGGAAAATGTTGTCTATACTCACTTACTTTTTTTAACTAGAAAGATTATTATTGAACACAGAAAGTGTTTTGTTAAAATGTAAAGGAAATAAATTTATGTTCTCTGTACCCTGAATCAAAGTCTTGGAATTATTTGCTGCAATTTGTCCATCTCCTATTTGCTCCCTAGATGCATCCCAGATGGGTGCTAATTATTCAGAGGCTGAGTATCTTAGGCTATATCCACTTAGATAAGGCAGCAGAGACCATTTTTACCACCTCATCCCCCACCCGTGGATCCCCTGCTTCTCCCCTCGGAAACCTTCATCCTTCAGTTCTTTGATTCATGATCAACTTATGTCACTGTCTGTTTCTTCTCTGACAGTTCTAGTTTGGGCAGATGGCTTTTGATCTTCTTTATGTTCATTTAGTTGCATCTTGTCCACACCAAAAGTTTACATCTCAAGAGAGCTACTTCTGTTTATTAAAAATATAGTTTTACTCATTCAGGGAAGGAAGATTATGAACAAACATCAAAATGAAAATGATCCTTTCAGAAGGACCTTCCAGCTTCCTTTTAGACTGCAGCCCAAAATCGGGCTGACGGACGTCTCTGCCTTATCCAGTTGCAAACCTTGGTGACTACTATGTTTAGCCATTTTTATAGGAGCCACGTCAGTTCATTCGCCCCTTAGCCTGCTCCAATCAGGATTTCGCCTCCTCCACTCTACTGACCAGCTCCTGCCAAGACCATCCGTGAGCCCCTACTATGCTAATTACAATGGACATGTTTCAACTCTCATTTCCCTGAACCCTCTGTCCATATGTGAAACTAATTCACATTCCCTCCATTCTTAAACTCCCTCATCCACTGATTTCTCTCACATCTTGTCCTCCCAGTTCTTCTCCCAATCTCTCCTATCAATCCCCTTACTCTTCAGTGGGCTTCTCTTCTTCCCCTACCGGTCAGTTTTCAGGGCTCTTTTTTTTTAAAATACGTTTTTATTGATTTTATTTGAGAGAGAGAGAGAGAGAGAGAGAGAGAGAGAGAGAGAGAGAGAGAGAGAGAGAGACAGGCAGAGGAGAGATAGAAACATTGATGATGAGAGGCAATGATGGGTCAGCTGACTCCCACTGGGGATCGAGCCCATAACCTGGGCATATGCCCTTGAATTGAACTCAGGCTGATGCTCTATCCACTGAGCAAAACAGCTAGGGCACAAACAAGTTCTTCTATCCTCATGTTTTAGCTAACAAATATTTCTGAACCCAGACCTCTCCACAGTTCCAGTTTCACATGCCCAACCCCTGTCAAGATGTCCTAATTTGCCCCAAATGCCACACCATCATGCCACAGAGCACTGTCTCTTCCTGGTCTACACTGCCTGCATTACACCACACTCTGCAGCCCAGGGAAATGTGCTCATGGATGGAAATGAGAACCATGCTGGGGTCCCCAAGGCAGAAGTGACTCATAGAGCTGCAATTACTATCTTTGGTTTGACCAGAAATCATGGCCTGACCCAGCCAGCATGGCTCAGGGGTTGAACGTTGACCTATGAAACAAGATGTAACGGTTCGATTCCTGGTCTGAGCACATGCCTGAATTTTGGGCTCAGTCTCCATTGGGGGGTGTGCAGGAGGCAGCCAATCAATGATTCTCCTCATTGTTGATATATCTGTCTCTCTCTCCCTCTCCTTTCCTCTCTGAAATTAATATATATATATATATTTTAAAGAAATATGGCCTCAAGGGACTTAGCAGATACTGACCTCTGAGAGGAAGTTCTATTATTTTTCTCCTGTGTCTATGTCCCCTTAGAGGCCTTTACCTCCCCAGGCAGAAGATGGGGAGAAATAACTAGTCTTCTCTGTGCCAGTGATGTCATCCAGAAATAAGTGAATGTGAAAATAAGCAGGGAGGGGCTCCAGTGGCTAGAGAATGAGCTCAGTGGGATTCCCAGAAATGCTCTAACGCAGTGGTCAGCAAACTCATTAGTCAACAGAGCCAAATATCAACAGTACAAAGATTGAAATTGCTTTTGAGAGCCAAATTTTTTTAACGTAAACTTCTTCTAACACCACTTCTTCAAAATAGACTTGCCCAGGCCGTGGTATTTTGTGGAAGAGCCACACTCAAGGGGCCAAAGAGCCGCACATGGCTCTCGAGCCGCCGTTGGCCGACCACGGCTCTAACGTGTCCTGAGAATATGAACCAAGCCAACTCGTTTAGCTCTGAACCCTGGGGCTTTAATCTTTCAAGAGCACACTTCCTTCCTGTATTTCTAATATAATTACTGATTCTGGAAATCCACCCTCACTCTTCCAAAAGAATTGAGTTACAGAAATAGAACCCTGAGAAAAGTTGGTTTGACCCCTTTGCTCTCAGAAATGCATGGGTGGAAAGAGCCTCGGGAAACATGGTGGGGCTCAGGGGGTCCTTTCTAGCTGGTTCTTCCATCTCAAGGAAAAACAAACTGAAGGAAAGGGTTTAAATGTTTCAGATTAGTCATCCACAGGAAAAAGAAATTGTGGGAAAGAGTTCAGGCTTGCACTACTGGGTTTTAATAGTTAAAGAAGGAGTTTTGCACTTGACATCCATTGAAGGATATTTATCAGAATACACGATCCTCCAGAAACTGTGAGCTATGTGTTTTTGTGACTGCGCATTTTTCTGAGGAGAGCGTCCATAGCTTTTATCAGATTCTCAAAGGGATCTCTGATACCCCAAAGGGTAAGAACTATTCATCTAGAGGTTAACTTACTTGTACCGGTTATCTTTGCTATATATAACAACTTAGACTGCTGAGTGAGTGACCGAGAGCAAGAGCGAGGAGGAAGCCGCAGTGCCTGTTACGACTTAGTCTCAGGAGCCATACTTGTCACTGCTGCTGCCTGCTATTCCATTAGCAAGACAGCTCACACTCCAGGGGAAGTAGTTAAGCTCCACTTTTTGGAGGGAGGTGTATCAAAGAATTTGTGGACATATGTTTAAACTACCAAACTAGTAAAGAGGCCTCACTTTACAGTCTTGCTGGCTGTGTCTACAGGCTTCTATAATCTAGCACAGTGAGCTGTGGAGGACATTGTGGGATTTTTAAATATATTTTTATTGATTCCAGAGAGGAAGGGAGAGGGACAGAGAGAAACATCAATGATGAGAGAGAATCATTGATCAGCTGCCTCCTATATGCCCTCTAGTAGGGATCAAGCCCACAAGCCGGGCATGTGCCTACGACCAGAATCAAACCCGAGACCCTTCAGTCCACATGCTGACGCTCTATCCACTGAGCCAAACCGGCCAGGGCTGGAGAATATTGTTATTGTTGTTGTTGTTTTCATTTTTTAATTTTTTAAATAAATCTCTATTGTTCAGATTATTACAGGTGTTCCTCTCCCCCCCCCCCCATGGCTCCCCTCCACCTGATCCCCTCCATGCCCTTACCCGCGCCCCCCCCCCCCCAGCCACTGTCTTCATCCATAGGTGTAAGATCCTTGTCCAATCTCTTCCTGCAGCCTCACACCCTCTTCCCCCTGAGAATTGTTAGTCCACTCCCTTTCCACGTCCCTGATTCTATTATACTCATCAGTCCATTCTGTTCATCAGATTTCCCATTCATTTGATTTTTAGATTCACTTGTTGGTAGGCATATATTTGTTGTCATTTTGTTGTTCATAGTTTTTTATCTTTACCTTTTTCTTCTTCTTCCTCTTCTTAAAGAATACCTTTCAGCATTTCATATAATTCTATTTTGGTGGGGATGAACTCCTTTAGCTTTTTCTTAACTGTGAAGCTCTTTATCTGACCTTCAATTCTGAATGATAGCCTTGCTGGGTAGAGTAATCTTGATTGTATAAATATTCACTTTGAATATTTCTTGCCATGGAGGATATTGTTTTTAAAAATTCAAACTGAAAACCCAATTCTCTAACTCAGACTTTAAAATGTTTACTGGCAAGCATTCTAAGAGCTGGTTCCAGAAGCCCAGCTTTTCTGTCTGTTTCCTGTTGTGGGAGGGGACAGGCTTCCAGGAGCTGCTTGGTTCTACAGTTCACACAGACTCAGATTCCCAACAGCCCTTGCAAGCAACCTCCAGAGGCTGGAGAAGCAAGCATAGAGCTGTCTCCAGACTGGTCTCAAAGGCCCATCTGCAGCATGGAGGGCCTGGGAAGCAAGGATGATCTGCTACTCCTGGGGCCTCCCGCTGCTACCTCTCACCTCTGAGGTCTGGCTCTCCATTATCTTGTTTTGGGGAACGAGCCTAAGTTAATTTTAGTCTATAAGTAGCTTGAGACATTTTGAAGTGGGTGCGAGTCAGCTGCTTACTCATTACCTTGCTATTAAGCTATGACAAAAGCAAACCTCAAACCATATTTTACCCTTTATATAGACACATCTATTAAATAAAGATTCATGAGCAATGAGGCACAGGACATTTCATGCAACCTGCTCTGTAGGTTCCACAAAGTCGCTTTAAGTGACCCAAGCACCACCTGGCATAAATACTTCACTGCAGGAGGAACCAGCTTTTCAAAGGCATTTCATTATTCTTGTGGTCAGTGTAAGGCAACAAGAATGCCCCTGCTCTCTCCCACCCTGCCCCCCCCCAAAAAAAAAACTATGTTGTGAGATAGGAGTGGCTTAGGATCAAGTGTTTGCACCATCCTTACAGGTTCATGCTAATGACCTTACTAGACTTTTAAACCCTGTTTGGGCAAACGTGAGGAATTCCTCTAAAATATTTACATACCTTGCCTATCTTCGGTTTCATCACTAAGAGCTGTTATCTATCATTCCCCATGCTAATTACCAAGCCACTAAATTCATCAGATAAAATCCATTTGTGATATCCTTGTGCTGATTAGCAGTGTCTGCTGTGGAGCAAAATACAGCACTTGTCACGGCCAGCTTGGCAGCCGACCTTAGTGACAGAATGCAGGCTGACGCCTCTGGGGCATGGATTGCCCCTGGAATTGAAGCTTAATCTAACTGAGTAAACAGCATTACAGCATTACCCATCAATGCTGCTGTATTTTCAAGTTAGTGACAGATATCAAGACACCTGCTTTGGCCTGGGAGGAAAAAAACAACCATCATCCCAAGGTTCAGTGGAAAGCCAGTGGTCAGCAGGAACATCAGTCCCAGGTCCTGTGACTGTCTCATCAATGGCAACTTCGGTCTGGAAAGACACTGAGATATGATTAAAGTCTGTGAGGTTGTACTGAGGACTCCAAATTCCTAAGCATCATATTACAGGGAGATACTCATGACTTGAAAGAGATTCCTGTAGTCCACATGGCTCTTAGGAACCTGGTTATCCCAAGGGTAGTTTAGGTTGTAAACAAACAATTCATTCTGGGCAGTGTCAAAGGTCATAATGTGGCAGCCCACAAAAATCTTTTATTTGGCCAGAGCTATATTATAAAATTACTGACATTGATTATTAGTACTTAAAAAAAATCAACTGCCATTCCCATAAATATCTGGATTTCCAGCTTCTCTTGAAAAACAATTAGATCTGGCAACTCTAGGTCTGCATTTCCTGCTGACCCCAGGCAGGAATGGGGGACCCGTGTAACAGCCATTTCCTCCCCAGTTCACACAGTCCTCACAGTGCCCCAATGATCCCCAACACTGAGGCGCCCCAATGATCCCCAACACTGAGGCGCCCCAATGATTCCCAACACTGAGGCCCACTGTCCGGCGCCATCCATAATCTCACCAGCACTGCCATATTCCTTGTAGTAGAGTTAAGAGAAATGTGAACTATTTCTATAAGTATTTCAAAATGTCTCAAGCTACTTATAGACTGGAGCAGCGTTTTAGCATCATAGTTAGGGTTATGGGCCCTAAAGGCAGACGGCCTAGTGGTGTTTGTTTCTTTACTATCTGGTGATGTGACTTTGGGCAAGTTGCTTAACCTCTCAGCCCAGATTTCCTTATTTGTGAAATGAGAATAATATTGGCATCTACTTCACAGGGTTGTTGAGGATTAAACACTTAAGGCAGCCTCAAATAAGTGCCTCTAAGAAGGCTGTATGTCCCACACAGTCCATTTTAATCTTCTTTGTTATCCACTGGGCCCCTGTAGGCATTGAGTTTGTGAGATATGATTTAAATAAATATTTGGGTATCATTTCATGAGGACTTATTAACAAAACTGAACGTGTCCAGAAGACACTCACTTCGAAAATCATTTTATGGAACACCTGTAACAACTATCTGCACCAGCCCAGCCTTGAAACTAAATTAACAGACTAGATAACTTATTTTCAAATCCTGGGTGGATCATGGAACTGAATTTCTGCCCCAATGCTGCCTTGGAATAAGATGATCTCCCTGCCTTCACAGACACCATGTCTTCATGAAAAGACAAGCCACAGCAAGGGGGAAGATATTTACAACACACATAGGATTCGTGTAAAAAATAATACAAACAATTTCTGCAAACTGATGAGAGAACAAAAATGAGCTCTATTTTTTGAAAATAGGCAAAGAAATGAGCAGGCAACTTAGAGAGGAAAAAACAGTGATGACCTATAAAACATAGGAAGAGGTGCTCAATATTATAGCAACCCATAAAAATGAAAGTTAAAATCAGAACAAAATATTATTTCACATGCATCAGATCAGCAAAAATTTTACAGCCTAACAATATCACCACCAGGTCTATGCACTGCTGGTTGAATAAAGGTTGGCCTGACCTCTGTGAGGAGCACTTTGGAACTCTCTGGAAAACTTGCTCATCCAAGGTCCCAGCAGTTTTACTCCAACGAATCAATCCCGGGGAAACCCTTGCAGAAATGCACCAAGAGACAAGCACAAAAATGTTTGTAGCTCCATTGTTTGTAAAAGCCAACAGGACTGATAAATTAAGCATGACTCCTTCATGCAATCGGGTAACATGTAGTCACTAGAATAATTCAACAATAATAATTCTCTGTTAACATAAAAACATTCAAACCTGTAAAGAATTTTTGTGAATTTATTTGAGCCAAACTGTCGACAACTGCCGGGAAGCAGAATCTCAACGGACTGGGATAATGCTCTGGAGAACGGCGGCTTTTCACTTTGTTTTATACATTACAATCAAAGGAGATGTAAGTGGGTTACATGAAAACCATTGGCGATAGATTAAAGAGGTGGGAGAAGGCAAAGGGGGGAGACCTCTGCAATTGAATAAAAAGTAAAGTGATAGACACTTCTTTCTCTTAGATGGGCACAGTAACATTTAACACGCTAACAATAACAACAAAGGAGTTTATGGTCTCTGTCCTGGCACCCAGGCACATTTGGCTGAGCCCCAAGGGGCCCAGAAAAAGGGAAGTTACAAGTTACCCAGACACTTCAAGGGTATGTTATCTTAAATGCAAAACGACAATAGGCTCAGTGAAGGTAAAGATTGACCTCATCAGGGAAAATACCGGTCTAGGACATGACTACCCACCATAACTGCTTTTAGTTAAAGGTTCAATTTTAGACCATCCTTGGTGGTTACTTTAGGTCTTGAGTTTGCAAGACTGTCATGCAAGTCTTCCCTGAGCTTATCATGTTAGCATGTGGCCTCTTTCATCCACATCTCAAAGCACATCCTATCTAATAAAAGAGGAATATGCAAATTGACTGTCACTCCAACACACAAGATGGTTGCCCCCATGTGGACACAAGATGGCCACCACAAGATGGCCTGTAGGGGAGGACAGATGGGGGTGACCAGGCTGACAAGGGAGGGCCATTAGGGGTGGCCAGACTGGCAGGGGAGGGCAGTTGGGGGTGACAATGCCAGCAGGGGAGGACAGTTAGGGGCACTGGGGCCGGCAGGGGAGCAGTTAGGGGCACTTGGGCCGGCAGGGGAGCAGTTAGGCATCAATTAGGCTGGCAGGGGAGTGGTTAGTGGGTGATCAGGCTGGCAGGCAGAAGCAGTTAGGGGCAATCAGGAGGGCAGGCAGATGGGCATTTGGGAGCCAGCAGTCCTGGATTGTGAGAGGGATATTCAATTGCCTGTGGGATCGGGCCTAAACAGGCAGTCGGACATTCCTCAAGGGGTCCCAGATTGGAGAGGGTGCAGGCTGGGCTGAGGGACACACCACCACCATGCATGAGTTTTGTGTACCGGGCCTCTAGTTAAATATAAAAAGAAAGCTGCATAAGAAAACACACACTATGATGTCATTTATATAAAATAACATACAAAGCAGTATTACATATTGATTGGAGAAACAGGTATAAAAATGTATGGGAATAATAAATATCAAATTTAGGGTACTGATTACCTCCTGAAGAAGATAGGAAAATGAACATCAGATGAGTTAATTTTTGACTTGAGTGGATAATACTTGGTTGTGTGTTATATTCGCCTTTACACATTTTTGCATCTATTAAAAATTGTAAAAGAAGTTTTGAAAAATGTCATTATTCATTTCAATTTGCAGGGTGTGTTTTTTTATGCCATAGTCAATTAATACTTTTCCCAGGCTATATTAATTTCCTATTGCTATGTTAGCAAATTGCCAGAAATTTAGTGGCACACAAACTTATTGTTTTATTGTACTAACCCCATCTCCCATCTTCAAAGCCAGCAGCATAACATCTTCAAATCTCTTCTCCGCAGCCTCTCTCTCTCTCTCTCTCTCTCTCTCTCTCTCTCTCTCTCACACACACACACACACATTCATACACACACACACACGCACACACATACACACATGCCCTCTGCCATTTCTGTCACTATATCTCTTCTGAATCAGACCTTCCCTCTTACAAGGACCCTTCTGATTATATTGGCCCACCAAGACACTCCAGGATAATCTTCCCATTTCAAGTTCCTTAGTTTAATCACATCTGCAAAATCCCTTTGCCATGTATAGTGACATATTCACAGGTTTGGGGGGTTGGGACATTTTTGGGGGCCTGACACATGGACCTTAAACATTTTACAGGCCTTAGTGCTGTGCCTATTGTGCTCAGTGGAAACTCCCCTGGCCTGCTTAGTTCTTACTAAGTGTCTGACTTGGTTTCTCTGACCTGGATGGGTTTTCCTAGAGACCCAGATATCCACAAAGCCGTGCAGGGTAAGTCCCGGTGGGGGAGGCCGGGGGTGAGAGGGGAAGAGGTGAGGGGGGGGGGGAGAGAAAACCCCAGAGGCTGGAAATTCCCAAGCTGGAGAAAAGGGTCCAGAACTACTAAGAGTGCCCCTGAACTAGAACAGCTAGACCTCAACACTTCCTCAGCACAGCTGGACTGAGCACTAAAACATGATCTGATCATGCCCCACTCCTGTAAAACTCAGGCGGGACTTCCTCTTGGCTTCAGAAGGAGGAACAAGGCCTTTAGAGCCAGTTTCTCAACACCCGCGCTATTGACCTTTTTGGCTGGATCCTGCTTTGTTGCCAGGGGCTGTCCTGTGCCTGGCAGGATGTGTAGCAGCATCCAGGGCCTCTACCTACTTGATGCCAGGAGCGCCCCCGCCCTCCCCGCCCTCCCCGCCCACACACAAACCCATTTGTGAAAACCAAGCTGTGACAATCTTGCCAAAGGTCCCTGGGCGTAAAAACTGCCCTCTGTTGAGAACTCCTGTCCTAGGACTGGATGTGGGCCCTACCCGTCTCCCCCAGCTTATTCTCTCTTCTTTAGCCACTAAAGGAGATCTCCCGGGGGGAACACAGCAGGGTCCCTCTGGCATCTGGATTTCTGCCTACTCTGTTCCCTCTCCCTGGATCACTCCTTCCCATATCGCCTCATCTGGTGAATTCTTTCTTTGAGTTGAAGGGGAGGAGAGGTTTCCCATCCCAAAGATGCCTTTAAAAAAAAAAAAAAAAAAATATATATATATATATATATATATATATAGTTTATTTTTAGATTTAAAAAAAAAAAAAACAAGCTTCAGGAAGAAACTCTGACCTTCCCCCAAATTGCCTAAATGAATTTAGACGGAGAACCTGCTCCAGGAAGAGACAACTATGTTTTAACATGACTGAAGTGTGGCAGACAGGGAGGAACCTAGGAAGTCTGTTGGCTAGACTCTGCGTCCCATTGTTTCTGGGCAGACCTGTAAGAATTTGTTTACCAAATACTGAGTTCCTTCCCATCTCTCTGTGGATTGCCTACTTTCCCTTTGAAATATAAATGATTACTCCCTTTCTCCTTAGCTCAAGATGGCATGTAAACCTCAACTGTCAGATTTGTCCTTGGGTCCCCTTTTCTTACAGGAACCCTGTATGCACATACATGAAAACATTTGATTATCTTCTCCTGTTAATCTGTCTCAGGTCAATTTGATTAGACTAGCCAGAATAACTAAAAGGGAAATTCTCCCCTCCCCCACAGTGTCTCATTCTAAGTCTTCTGCTCAGACACCCCTCTCAGCTCCCCTTGCCGTGGCCCCTGCTATGGGCTGCAGCAAACCCTCCTCACACCCGCCCTTCCCAGTTTGCCTTCTTCATCAGACTGCCACCCCAGCGGGCAGGGCTGTGACTGCCTTGTGCCTATGGATTAGTGACAACATGGTCTGAATTATCTCATGATGGAAGACACTGTGGGCTCAATCCCCAGCCACCCCATAATCAAGACATGCACACAGCAATCAGACCATGGAGCCAGGTAAACCCCCAAGGGAGAGCTGCGAGTCGCTGTCGGCTCCTTGTTCTGTTTGGACGCGTTGGCTCCATTAAAGATTAAACAGTCACTCAGGGTGTGTTCTGAAAAAGGCTTTTCCTGAGGGCGGTGAACGGAGGACTGAGACGGCCGCACAGGAGGAATCCTTCGCCCCAGGGGCTCCTGTTAAACGACGCCCTACATTGCGGGGGAGCTAGCACCACGAACTGGCACTCGCTGCCAGGACTCTTTGGGAAGAGAGCCAAACCGTGGTCACTCTGCAGACGAGTAGGCCGTCTCCTATCAGCTCCAGAACAACAGACCATTCAGAGGACAGCACCAGGAAGAGAAAGCGAGATCCTGGCCAAATTCCTTTTGTCCACCCCAACCTGAGGCATCTAAATGCAGGCAACGGAAAGGTCTAACACACCACAGAAACTCAGCCCCATCTCATCAACCGATCAGTGCTTCACCTGTTCAAAAGTTGTAGGTGAGACTCTGAAATGAAATCCTCTGGACAGGGCTGAAAAGACAAGGCCCAGCCCCCCGCAGCAGGTGCCCAAATTCCCATGACAGGTAGGCTGTCCTTGCTCTTTGCCTGGGCCCATCCTCATAGTCTCCCAGCACATAGTCACCCAAGCCTAGTCAACCATGTTGCTAAAGCTATATATTCCTGGCATTGTCATGTACTTAGTATGTTCCTTTGAACATATACGTTTCTCCATAACAAAAGTAGTTATTTTCTGATATTTTACATAAAGTATGCTCATTGTGAAAAATGCAAACAATACGAAAAAAGGATAAGGAAGACAAAATTCACCGGGAGCTGACCGCCTTCAACATTCTGCTGGCCATCCTTTCCTATATCTCTTTATCCAGATGTTCACAGAAACATGGTCTAACACACACACACGGCGGCTTTCTTTGCTCAAATACACGTATTAAAGGGAAACTTTCTATTAGCATCACTAATAGCAAACTGCCATCACTTGTCAGAATAGAAGGCAACCCCCAAGAAGTAAATGCAACACAAACAAAGCAATGTTATTAAATATCTAGTCAGATACCCTAGCTCTCCAACACCTCACACCCAGTCTCTCAGAGTTAAAAGGGGGGATTAGCAAGCATTCCACAGGGTAGACGGTTAGACCAAAGGGAGACTTTCCCCCAGATGCAATTAGAAGTATTGAAAAAGAATTAGAAGACAGTATTTCTCTATTTACACTGTTATCTGTCCCATCTATGCAGTAGCTTCAACTTTCTGGGGTACCCTCAAGTACCTCCCACATTCTAGAAAGAATGCAAGGGGCAGAGCCTGTAGGTTCCCCTCTGGTCAGTGTAGAGGGGAAAGGCCCTATTCCTGCTCTCTCTCTCCTCTTCCAGAGGACCCAGTCCCTTCGCCCCAGAAGCCTCAGAAATCTAGAAAGCTTCTCACCGCGCCTTGGAGGCTCCGATCCAGGCCCTGCCTCCCCTCAGTGCCAGGCATCCCTTCTCCCTCAGCCTGGAGGCCACAGACAACATCAGGTTCTTCTTCTTCCTTTTTCACAAAGAGTCTTCTGTCTCAGGAGCCAACATTCCTGGGCAGGAGACCCAAAGTCTTGTGTGTGTCCATGCTGGCACAAGCCTTTCTGCCATGGGCTGGGTCCTCTGGAGGGAGAGAGGGCAGCAGTAGTGAGGGCAAGCAGGGCACCCAGGGACCAGCCCATGCTGCAGACCCTTCAACCACAAGAGCTATCTAACCCTCTTCCTGGCCTGGGAGGCAGGGTAGGGCCATGAGGCATTCAACAATGGTCCTGGAACAATCTGGTATCCACATGGAAAGTGATAGCATTGAATTTTTACTTTACCATACCCTACACCATCCTACCTAATAAAAGAGTAATATGCAAATTGACCATACCTTCGCTATACCCAATAAGCCACACCCACAAGCCAATCACAGGGCGATGGCCAGGTGCCCAGGTCCAGAAAGGGTCTCTCCCTGGGCTGGGCCGGGCTGTGGGTAGGGCCAGCCAGCGATGGCAGGGCCCAATAGCAGGGCCCTATGTTGGCCTGGTACCAGGCCGGACTGTAGTCAGAAGAAAAGAGACACACTATACACAGGAATAAACATAAAGATTACAAAAGATTTCTCATCAGAAACAGTGTAAGGGAGAAGAGCAACATCATTAAAGTACTCATAAGGGGGGAAATCCTCTCAATTTATAATTCTAGACTGAGTGAAAATGTTTTTAAAATAGTTTAAAATAGTCAAAATATACTTTAACTATTTTAAACTATTTTAGAAATTGTTAAAAATATTTTAATAATAGATAAATATTTTTAAAAATAGATACAGAGGCAAAAGATTGAATTTTTTAAATCACCAGCAGACTTGTAGTGTAAGAAATGTTAAAAAAAAAAAAAAGTCCTGCAAGCAGAAATAAAATTTTGCCAGAAACAAATAATGATCTATACCAAGAAATGGAAAACACCAAAGACAGTATATGCATAGGAAAAAATGTAATAGAAGTTCCTTATTATTGAGATGTATTTAAAGATAATTAACTATTTAAACAAATAATAATGTAATGTCAGTTTTATAATATCTGTTATAAAGAGACGCCACTGGTGCATGAATCCATTTACCCGGTCTCTAGTATACAAATAAATTCAGTGTGTGGAGGCCTAAAGAAGAAAGGAAACCTCAAAACTTTTTTAAATATAGAAGAAATTTTAAAATTGCTTTGTGATTTGAGGGTAGAGAAGGATTTCTTAAAAAGACACCAAAGAACAAGCCATAAATTAAAATGCTGACAAATTCAACTGTTACAGTTATCTGACTGCTTTTCTAAAGTCACCATAAACAAAGTTAAAAGACCAATACAAACTAGGAAAACACATCTGCATTGCAGATAACTGACGAAAGATTAATATCCAGATTCTACGGGGGTGGACATTTTAAAAGAACGTTAAAAAAAATAGATAACAGACTTAACAGGAAATTCGAAGAAGAGGAAACATTACTATCCAATAAACACACAAAAGACATTCAAATGCCCTACTCACCAGGGAAATGCAAGTTAATATTACAATGAAATGTTGATTCACACCTATGTGGTTGGCAAAAACGTAGAGGCCTGAAGTCAGCAGCTGTGTGTCACTGCAGGTTACCCGGGACCAAACAACAGAGGGTCGGACCTGCATTGCCAACATTTGTCCACCATCCAGATGCCATTGCTGACATGCACACATAAGGAACAGTTTGACATTGAAACTGGGTCTCAGAACTGTTGGTCATTGAAATTGGGTCTCAAACATTTCTTGTGCTAATATGTTTATTTCCAGTCTGCAGAGGCAAGATTTTTTAAAGAAAGAAAACAGGGGAAATAAAAATAGATACAGAGGCAAAGAAGCATAGACCAGATTGTCGTACTACAGAGGGAAGGCAGGGGAGGTTTGGGGGTGGGGGGGTGGGGTGCTATAAGAGATCACCTGAAGAACTTATATGCATGCATAAAAGCATAACCATAGGACACAAGACACTGGGGGAGGGGGAGGGAAAGAAAGGGTATGTGCTGGGGGGTTGGGAAAGCTGGGGGGAGGTCAGGGGGGGAAAAGGAAACATGTACTACTATTTGTAATACTTTAAACAATAATAATAATAATAATAATAAAATAAAATAAATGTAGCTGCCTGAGAATGCTAAGATATGATGGGATTTTGCTGAAATGAGAACTCTCTTAGCCTGTTGGAGGGAGTAAGGATTAGGACAGCCTTAGGCAGGCAGATTAGTGCTACCTGGTAAAGGTGAAGACCCGTATGTATGCATAGCCTCTTACCTGGATTCTTTTATGTTTTTTAACTAAAAGAACTGATAAATTTATTTTCACATTTCACAATACATATGAAATTTGCCTTTTTTTTTGTTCCCCTACTCCCCTCCAAAACTATTCTCTCTGATAAGAAGGGGGAGCAAGTCTTCCTTTTCATGCCATTAGGAAAAAGCCAGTCAGAGCCCCCTGGTCATGTGGTGAAGTCGAGAAGTCATATAAAACTGACAGCCAGAGGCCCCCTCTCTCCTGATCTGTCTGGTGGAGTCATTACTGGCCGAGTGGACAACATCATGGGATGGGTGAGAGGTCTCATCGTTGGGGACCCAGCTGACATCATCCCAGGAGGGGGAGAGCCCATCACTGGCATCAGGGGAGGAGCAGGGAGATTGTGGGGGGAGATTGTAGGGATCACTTCCTCCGCAGGAAGAGGAGCAGAGAATGGAGGAGAGGTGTCTTTTGGTGGGTTTGCCAATCAGGCTCTGAGCCTGTGCTTCCATTTCTGAATGTGGAATTTTCCACATTCTCCTTGTGTTTCTTCCCACTGCAACGTGTCTTTCTCACAGCTGGTGAGTCATGAGTGAGGTATGTGCCCCAAAGGTCGCAATAAAACTTGGGTATGTTGCTTTGCAGGCTGTTGGCTGCCCCATTAAGTGCTGCTGGGAATGACTTACCTGGATTCTTTTATCCTCAGTTCTTCGGAAACTTGGCCGCCCACTACATCTTCCTCAGGTGCTGCTCTGACCACAGCCCTGGCCTCTTTAGGTGCCCAGTGGCTCGCCATTGCCTGTGAAGAAACGTCACACTCCAATGACAATCAGGCTTTCATGGTGTAACGCCTTTTGGTTTATATCTCACTCTGTCCTATGTTGTGTGACTCATCTCGTAAAATTAATTCCCAGGCTGAATACCTCTTTTAAGTTCTTGACCATATTAAATGTTAAATAAGGGAGAGGTGGCGTTGAGGATAATCTGATTTTATACCTTCACGTTACCGATGAGAATACTGGGGCCTAGGGAGGCTGAGGGTCTACTTGAGGAGGAGACCGGAGATTTTCTGAGTTCCTGATCAGGCTCCTCCGCCGTAACCTCTCCTGGGCGGACCTAGTGCAGGTCTGGCTAGGGGAGCACATGGAGGCCAAGCCAGTCTGGCTCTCTTCACATCCCCCTACTTTACACAACCCAGGAGCCACAGCCACCATTTGTCGCAAAGTTAAAACTCTGCAGGGGAGCTGGGCAGGAGAGCACTTTCTCTGCCAGCAGCTCGCCGTATCCCTGAATTGGGATGCCCTTGTGTTCACCTTGTCAACAGAGAGCCGCCAGACCTCTCCTGTACGGTAATTGGGTTAGCCCTCCTCCCAGCTGTCAAAAGAAATTATACAGAAATGTACTGCTGCATCGGCCACAGTTCAGGTGCAGGCTGAGGCCGGAGCAGAGGAAATTTCCAGTCCATTCATTAATCACCCTAAATACCAGGTTGCTGCTGGCTGCACTTTCTTCCAGCTGTAATCACGTTTGCTCCAACCGGAGCTCAGAGGTCACCCTGGGAGCCGCAGTGCCCTCAGCAGAGGCCTGAGCCCAAACACATGGAGGGTGGGGGCTGGGGCAGAAGGCCCTGAGGGCTGTACTCACCCGGCAAGTCTCCCCATGCCTAGAGGGCATAACATTAAATAGCAAATTTTACAACACGTGATGAGTCAAGACAGAGCTCACAGCAGAAAGAAAAACGTTTTTCTCCTGCTTTTGAACAGGGACCCTGAATTTCCTTGCACGAGGCCCCCAGCCCAGTTGAATCTTATCCGTTCAGGCTGCTGTAACAACAGTGGGTGGCTTAAGAAAAACAAAAAATTATATCTCATAGTTTTGGAGGCTAGACATCCAAAGTCAGGGTGCCAGCATGGTCAGGTGAACACCCTCTTCCAGGAAGCAGACTTCTCATGGAATCATCTAGAAGAGAGGGGGGGTAGGAAGTCCTGGGAGGCTTCATTTATAGAAGTATATCACGAGGCTCTACCCTCAAGATGAAGCCCCACCTTCTCAAACCATCACCTTTGGGGGTCAGGGTTTCACCAGATGTATTTGGGAAGAAGACACAAGCATTCACCGTTTCCAAACTCTAATGGGTAGGAGGGAACATCTGTTTTCCCAGGACCCCATAGGTGCCTCTAAAAGGGAAGCCCAGCCCTCTGGCACCCAAGAGGAGCTGTGGAGCCAGGTCTGTGAAGATTTCTGACAGCCCATCCCAGGGATCCTCAGACTTCAGTGAGCAAAAAATCCCCCAGTGAGGGGGTTTTCAGGGGCCACCCCAGAGGCTCTGACTCTGAGTGAGGGCTTGAGATTTCGCATTCTAACATGATTCAGAAAACCGACCATACTTTGAGGGAGTTAAACTGTGGAGGCACCAGAGACCAGTGCCTTGCCCAATGGCACACATTCATTGGGAACAGAACCCATCTCCACACCCAGCAGCATCTTCCCATTGGCCCATTATAGTTCTCATGGACTGTGAGGAAGGAGGGAGTAAGTTAGTACCATGCACTGTGAGTTTCCATAAAAGCTTGTTGAGCTTCCTCCCTCTGAAGCAAGGCAAGAAGCACCACGGAGCAGAAAAATAGCCCTTGGAGCCTCTGTTTCCCAAACGGTAGACAATATTCATGAAGCACTTCCCAGGCATTTATCTTTTCCAGGAACCTATGGACTAGATACTGTTCTTACCCCCAGTTTACAGATGAGGAAACTGATACTCAGAGGGTTTAGGTAATTTGCCTAAAATTACACAACCAGAGTGCAGAGGCGGGCAGGATTTAAACAGATGCACTCCAACTTCATAGCCCAAACTCTTCTCCACTCTAAAGAGACTGTACCTTTGGGACACTGACTCACTCAGTTCTGGCTGCTTTCCTGGGGGCCCTCCCATTCCCTTGCTAAGTCCTCCCACTTTTACCATCCAGCTCAGCCTGGCTCCCTTTGCAGATTCCAGCAGCTCTACTCATTTAGGCCCCGCAGGCATCTCTCTGGGTCTGATCCAATCCACCTGACACCAGCCAGTGCTTCTCATGAGTACAGTGCTGGCCATCGAGTGGGTGAGAGGGGCCCCTGGCCACGGCCATGTGCTTTAGAGGGACTTGCTCTGCTCCTTCTTTAGCCATACTCTTTCCATTGAGGTGGAGTCTTGAGGCAGGGGGAGAGGGGGCAGTGGGGGGGCGTTCAGGAAGGTGGGATCGTCAGTCTAGGACTGGAAGCCCCCCCTTTGGAATGTTCAGAGTACCAAGTGCCCTGGAATTCTCTTCATAAATGGCCCTGAGCCATTCCCAGGGCTCGCAGGAAATTATTCCCTGGCCCATCCTCCCAAGGGCAGCGCTGCTCTCTGGGGTAGCACCAGCTGAGTATATACACCCCTCTAGGCCTAAAGGATGTCCAAGAGTAGAGAGCAGAGTGTCTGTAGAGATAAACATGCAGCCCATCAAGATTCCAAATAAAGAAGGGGTTGAAAGAGATGAGTAGGCCACCAACTGGGGGGCAGGGCTGAAAGCCAACACTTCTTATAGTGCCATTATGTTCATTTTCTATTGTTACATAGCAAATCACTGCAAATTTAGTGACTTACATGAGCATGTATTTACTATCTCACAGTTTCTGTGGGTTAGGAAACTGGGTAGGCTTCATTGGGGTTCTCTGTTTCAGGGGCAGGTGCAAGGTGTTGTCAGGGTTGGGGTCTTATTTGGAGGCTTGAATGAGGAAGAATCTGCTCCTCAAAGGTTGTTGGACTGAAGGGTTCCGTTCTTTGCTTGCTTTGGCCAGAGTCCACCCTCACTCGATTATCATGCAGGCCCCTCCACCATAGCAATATGCTTCATCAAAGTAGGAAGGGAGCACCTGCTCGCAAAAGAGAAGTTACTCTCTATCTTAGGTGACCTAACAATGGAAGTGACATCCCATCCTACTTAACACATACTATTGGTTAAAGCAAGTCATGGGTCTCTCCCCCATTCAAAGGGAGAGAGTTATACAGTAGTGTAAGTATCAAGAGTTAAGGACCATTGGGGGCCATCTTAGAAGCTGCCTGTTACAGCCACATCCATCCACAGAACTCGAAGGAATCAGAGGAATGTCTACAGGCAAACCTTGCCTTCTCAGGCCATTTGAAGTTATATGTATTAATAAAAGGGTAATATGTTAATTAGACTGGATAGACTGGACATCTTCCAGACAAAGCCGCAGTGGCTGGAGGGCTGAGGAGGGCCAGTGGCTGGCAGTGGCAGCAGCTGTGGGGTGATGAGGGCAGCACCTTCCCCTGATCAGCCATGTTGCCTCCCTAAGTCATCAGTGGGACTTCCCCTAAGGGCTCCTGAACTGTGAGAGGAGGCAGGCTGGGTTGAGGGACCCTGCTCCCCAGTGCATGAATTTTCATGCACCGGGCCTCTAGTATTTAATAATGGAGAATAGGTAATATGCTGGAAATAATCAATTTTTTCAACTTCTTAGTCCCACCCTCTTTTTGAGTATAAAAACCTTCCATGTTGTACAACCCTTAGGAGGCTCCTTCTATTGCTCGATGGGGTGCTGCTTGATCCATGAATCGCTTAATAAAGCTAAATAATTTTCAAATGCATTAAGTTGAATTTTGTTCTCAACACTGCAAAGGTAACTACTAGAACCAAAATTCCAAAAGTCTCTTAAATTTCCACCAGTTGAGACTGCATAAACTATGGTTATAGAGAATAAATCAAGCAATGCTCAGTGAGTTTGGAGTCACACTTTATTCACCGTGGTGAGCTCAGAGAAAATGAATTCAAATTCTAAGCAAGGCTACAAGCAGAACTTTCATTTTATTAAAAAGCCCGCCCTGAGAAACCAAGATGGCGGCATAGGCAAACACACCTAAACTGCTGCCTCGCACAACAATTTCAAAACTACAACTAAAAGACAAAACAGACATCATCCAGAACCACAGAAAAGCTGGCTGAGTGAAAATTCTGCAACGAGAAGGAAAGAGAAAAACACACAGAAACTCAGAGGAGCTACAAAAGGCTGAGGTATGGAGACACGTGTGCGGAGAGGACAGGCGGCTGAGTGCCTGGCTGGCTTTCTCTAGTGGGAGGAAGACAGAAGCTCCTGACTGCACTGAACCCCAGTTCTGGGCAAGACCCTCGGGACCCAGGCTCATCTGGGGGGAATCTGGACTGTCAGGAAAAGGGAAAAGCACATGGAAACTCAGGGCAGCCACAAAAGGCAGAGGTCTGGAAGCGCGTGAGCAAGTGTGTGCAGAGAGGACTGACTGTTGAGTGTGCTGCTGGCTTTCTGTAGTGGGAGGGAGACAGAAACTCTCAACTGTGCTGAACTCCAGTTCCAGGTGAGAATCTGGGATTCCAGATTTATTGGGGGAGAAACTGGACTGGCTGGCAGCAGGCAAAACTTGAGGGCGACTTTCTCTCAGACGTTCTTGCAGTGATTACCAAGGGACACCGAGACCCAGGGGACTCATAGGGCAGGGCTGACAGGAAGTCAAGGCTGTCTGCTCAGCCCTGAGACTCTGCCCCATTCAAGCTGAGCACAGAGGCTTTTGCAATTTTGCAAGTCTTGTCTCATAAGGCTGTCTCCAGCACAGAAGTTCTCCCGACATAAATACAGCTGATCCTCATAGCCAATTGGCCTGGAGGTAAATTCCTCCCAGTAATACCAACCACAATCAAGACTTAACTACCATAAGACAGTGCACACAGCCCACAAAGGGGTGCACCAAGAGTGTCCACCTCAGGTAACTGGAGAGGCTGAGCCACTGGGCCCTATAGGACACCTAGCACACAAAGCTATTCTACCAACTCAGGGAAGCAGCGAAAATGTGAAGTCAAAGAAACAAATCACAAACGAAAGAAAGGGAGGAAAACAAATGACTGGATATAGAGTTCAAACCCATGGTTATAAGGTTTTTCAAGAATTTCCTAGAAAAGGCCAATAAATTTAGCAAGAACCTAGAAGATATGAAAAAGTACAAACTAGAAATTAAACATACACTGACTAAAATAAAAAATATTACACAGAAATCTAACAGCAGACTAGAGGAACACAAGAATCAAGTCAAAGATTTGAAATATAAAGAAGCAAAAACCACTTAGCTGGAAAAGAAAAAAGAATCCAAAAATTTGAAGGTAGTGTAAGAAGTCTCTGGGACAACTTCAAGCATACCAACATCCAAATTATGGGGGTGTCAGAAGAAGAGAGACAGCAAGATACTGAAAACCTATATGAAAAAATAATGACAGAAAACTTCCCCCACCTGGTGAAAGAAATAGACTTATAAGTCCAGAAAGCACACAGAACCCTACACAAAAGGAATCCAAAGAGGACCACACCAAGACACATCATAATTAAAATGCCAAGAGCAAAAGACAAAGAGAGAACATTAAAAGCAGCAAGAGAAAAACAGTTGATTACCTACAAGGGAACACCCATACAATTGTCAGCTGATTTCTCAACAGAAACTATGCAGGCCAGATCTGAGTGGCAAGAAATATTCAAAGTGATGAAAAGCAAGAACTACAACCAAGATTATTCTACCCAGCAAAGTTATCATTCAGAATTGAAGGGCAGATAAAGAGTTTCACAGATAAAAAGAAAAGAAAAAAGCTAAAGGAGTTCATCAACACCAAACCAGTATTATATGAAATGCTGAAAGGTATTCTTTAAGAAGAGGAAAAAGGAGAAAAGGATAAAGATAAAAATTATGAACAACAAATACATATCTATCAAGTGAATCTAAAAATCAAGTGAATTAAAATCTGATGAACATAATAAACTGGTGAATATAATAGAATCAGGGGCATAGAAAGGGAGTGGACTGACAATTCTCAGGGGGGAAAGGGGTGTGGTATGTGCGGGGAAAAGACTGGACAAAAATTGTATACCTATGGATGAGGACAGTGGGGTGGGAAGTAAGGGCAGAGGGTGGGGTGGGAACCGACAGAGAGGAGCTATGGGGCGGGGGGGAGGGAGAGGAACAATTGTAATGATCTGAACAATAAAGATTTACTAAATTAAAAAAAAAAGAACCAGCCCTACGTGGCTTAGTGGTTATCTTGCTGGTGACCTTGAAAACAACACAGTTCTATCCAATTAAAAAATGCACCTGGCATGTCATTGAGAGTATGGGCATATCTAGTCTCTGGCCTACAAGGTCAGACAGCTAACTTTATCTTCCGTATTATTCAAGCAGGCTAAGCAGGCCAGAAAGCAAAGTTATTTTTTTAGAATAAGAGGCTGTCTAAAAAATAGCAGAGAATTCCAAACAGTAGTTTTACAAAATAGGGGTTAGCCTTCTCAATGGTGCATACACACAATAGAACAGGATGCAAGTGTAAAAAAGAATAAGAAAGTTCTCATGACACAGAATCTCTGAGATACACCAATCAGTCCAGCTACGTGGTTGCCTTGTTTGTTGTTCCTTATATGAAGTACACTCCTCCCTCAGGGGAGGCTCCCTCGCTTTAAAAGTACAACTCTAGACACATGCATGGCTCACCCCCTCACTTTCTTCAGGCCTGGGCTCAAATATCATTTCACCAGCAAGGCTTTTGCTAACCACCCTATGTAAAATAGCAATATATATATTAGAGGCCCGGTGAGTTCAGAAATCATAATAATCTGGCCAATCATAATAATCTGGCCACTGAGTGTATATATAATTAAAAATCATATATATAATTTTTTGATTGATTTCAGAGAGGAAGGGAGAGGGAGAGGGAGAGAGAAACATCAATGATGACAGAGAATCATTGATCAGCTGCCTTCTGCATGCCCCCCACTGGGGATCAAGCCTGCATATGTCCTTGACTGAAATCGAACCTGGACCTTTCAGTCCACAAGGCGATGCTCTATCCATAGAGCCAAACCAGGTAGGGCTGTGTGTGTGTGTGTGTTTTTTTTTTTATGACTAGTCAGATAAATGTTTCTATGTGCATGAAATATCTTTAAAAGGTTATGGAAGAAATAGCTCATTCTCGTTATCTACAGGAAGGTGAATTTCATGGCAGGGAGACAGAGTGGGATCTAAAGATCAAGGAAACCAGAGTGGCATGGGGACAGGATAGGAGGAAAAGTCAGAGAGTAGAGCCATAGAGCTGGTGTGTGTGTGTGTGTGTGTGTGTGTGTGTGTGTGTGTACAGATCACATAGGGCTTTGTTGCTGTTGGTGAGGACTTTGGCTTTTGGCTTTTGCTTTGCATGCGATGGGTTTCCTTTGGAAGGTTTTGAGCTGAGTAGCAGCATGAGCTGACTTAGGTTTTCAAATGATCCTCTGGCTGCTATGAGGAGAACAGACTGGGGGCCAGGTAGAAGCAGAGAAGAGTGAAGAGGCAGCTGGAGAGAGAGAGAGAGAGAGAGAGAGAGAGAGAGAGAGAGAGAGAGAGAGAGAGAGAGAGAGAGAGAGAGAGAGAATGGAGCTAACACCAAGGTGGGGAAAGTGGTCAGAGTCCAGACAGGTTTTGATGGAAGGGCCTGTAGGATGTCTAGCAGCATTGAGTGTGGGGTGTGAGCAGGGAGCCAAGTGGCCATTATGTAATGTTAATGAGAACAGCTAATCTGGGAGTAATGTGCGCTTGCTTAGCATGATCCCATTTTGTTCAAATAAACAAATAAAACACCCTCTCCTCCTTGTGCACGAATCTCTGTGTAGGCGTTATCTAGAGCTGCTTGACAAAATACCACAGACTGGGTGGCTTAAACGTCAGGAATGTGTTTTCTCACAGTTTTGGAGGCTGAAAGTCTAGCATGAAGATACTGTCAGGGAGTTTCTGGTGAGGCTGCTCTGACTGACCAGGGTCCCCTCACTGTGACACACCTCACATGGCCTCTTTTCTATAAGGCTTCACTCTTATGCCCTCACTTAACCCGTATTATCTCCAAATACAGTCACACTGGGGGTTAGGATTTCAACATTTGAATTTGGGGAGGACACAATTCAGTCCCTAATAATGAGTCTAGACAAAGCTGTGAAAGGTGACCCCAGACGGTTTTCACTGGCCACCTGTAGAACTGCAGGTGGGAGTGTTTATTGAACGGTTTCATTGGTTGCAGTGAATACATGTCAATTAAAAAAAATTGTTGACAAGGCATTTAGTAAAGAGATTATAAAAGAGAGAGAAAAACAGCTTTGCACAGAATCCATTCCTGCACATATTTCTCAGGCTCCTGCTAGCCTCTGGATCTGAGCTCCTGCCCTGGCCCCTGCTCCCCTCCTGGCCGTGCTGGGGAGGCAGGAACACTCAGGAAGGCTCAGCAATGGGGATGGTAGTTAAGAAGCCAAGGAAAAAGTAAGTGGATATTATTCCCCTCCCTGAAACAAGTGTGGGGAATCCATGACAGAACCCCCTCTCCGACCCGGCAGGCAACGTAGGTCAGAGTGTCTGACATGGAAGTGACTGGAAGGATTTTGACTTCCAGCCAGTGAAGTCAGCGGGTAACCCTGCCATAGCTCGCTTAGGAGATACAGGGCTGGGCTGTAGTGAGGACTCCAGCTGGCACCTTCTGCACTCGCCACCCAACCCTCCTGAATCCTCTCAAGCTCCCCGGAGCCTCCTAGTTGCTTTCCTTGTCAGCCCATTTAGAAAGGAGAGCGCATATATTTCTCACTTCTCTAGACCCCTCCCAACACCACGGAGCTTGCTTCCACTCAGCAGCCTCAGACCACCACAGCTGGGGTTCTGAATTGAAGCTCCGCCATGTAGGCAGGCACCCAGTGACTGCTCATCCCCAGCTGATTTTTAGTGGAGATAGAAATCGCCACCTCATAAAGGGGTGGCGGGCATTCGGTGAAAGAAGGTGGAGAATTTGCCAATTTCTCCCTCTGTCAAATGAGACCTGCTGCGCCGACAGGGTTCATCAGCAGGAAAAGCATTGTCACCTCCCACCAGGCCCTGCTGAGTGCCAGATGCCTTACATGGTGCTCTACACACACAGGCTGAGACCAGCCTTCATTCTACAGCTGGGAAAAACCAAGGGTCAGAGGAGAGAGGTGATATGTCACATATCACACTGCTCAGGAGAGTAGAACTGGGACTCAGGCTCTAGCTCTCCCATCCCAAGGTCTGCGATCCTTCACCCCACAACACACACAATTTAGAAGCACAGATTCCTGGGTAAACATGAGGTTTTGGTTTTTCTAACAGTCCATCCTTGGGCCCAGTATTCAGGACCATTCATGAATTCTCCAGATACCTGCTTTTATGCCCATTCCTGAGTCTGACAGTCCAGCTGCTTGACTCGGTGAGTGAAGGCCGGTCCCAGGTATGCACTGAGGATGCTCCATAGTGAGGAGAGCTGGAGGGCCCCACAGGCAATGGCTGAGTCCTGGCCATACTCTGGGTGATCTTAGCCAGTCACCCCCTGGGCTTTGGCAGCACAGCTGTGAATTAAAGATAGAACCTGCCATGGCTTGGAGTCCTTTCACCTCCCTTCAACCGCTGGGGTTGAAGCCAAGTTCTCCAGAGAGGAAGCATGCTTGCTGGTCACTTCTGGAGCACTACCAACCAGACCACTTTAAGTTAATTTTCAGTTTGACTTCTCTCAACCATATGGACAGCGTGAATTCTGACCTCAGAGCTGCATGAGGACAGGTCTGCGGTTCAGAGTCCCAGGGGAGAATTGTTTTTCCTCCCTCCACACAGTGCCAAGGTTGGGACATGCACATCTCCAGCAGTCTCTTCTTTGGGAAGATTTCTCTCTGGGGTCCCAGCTTCTGTGTGCAGTCTTCCTTCTTTGGCACTTTTTTCCTTGCTTACAGGAAATATGGTGCAGCTTACAGTTGATGGTGCCTCAGGCTGGAGGAAGTACAGATAATCAACCCCCAACCACCAGCGTGGGGGCTGAGGGCCAGCGCTGGTGTTGGAAAAAGGCACAGCACTGGAACTCTGGGCCGGATCCAGAAAATACAGAGGCCCTTTTCCCAGTCGAGGCCTCTGCCCTCACAGCCTCACTCTGAGCTTAGGGGTCTCTTTAGAGACCTGGGCAGCCCTGCCACCCACTTAAAATGCTCTTCTTCACCAGATTCTCCAGAATGCTCAGTGTTTAGAAACACCAACAGCTCTCCCTACAGACACAGAGCCATGTGTGTAGAATGGTCAAAGCCTCCAAAATGCTGCCCTATGTAGAAATCCCAAGGAAGCAGAATTGTCATAGAGAAGAAGAGGCGGTTTTTAAACCTGGAAACCAGTATCCATGTTTTCCACTCCCAGATTTTCCATCATTTCCTGGATATGTGAAGCCTGGTCCCTTTCATCCATCCATCTTATCAGACATTCCCTGAGGGCCCCTCCATGCAAAGCACCGTGTTCTCAGCTCCACTCATCTCTCCTCTCTTTCCAGGCCTCCATGGCCTGTCTCTCTGGTATCATATCCCAGCTTCCTGGGCTACCGTCCTTCCACCTCAGCCCAGCAAGGACAGCACCCTCCGCTGCACTGCGGCCAGCCACTGGGAGGCAGAGGCAGGTGCTGGGGTCTCTTGCCCGGGGGGCCGGTGCCTGCACCCTGAAAAGGCCTTGCCAGCTCTGCCCAGCCTGATCGGACTGGGAATGGGAGGAGGGAGGACCAGATGCCAATTCCAGGCTGACAAAAAGGAAGAAATATGAGATTTTGAGGAGCACTGAAAATCCAGTTTGAAAATTAATGAACAGAAACCTCATTTAAAATGGAGTCAGGATGCTAGAGGAGAGAACTCTTGTACTGCTCAGCGCAGACCATTGACCCCACCAGGAAGAGACCGACCTCGCATCTCTGGCAGGGAGCGATATTACTTCACCACCTCAGCAGGAAGAAGAAAAAATGTCTCCTTGCCCAGTACATCTCAGCCAATGGGAGACTTCCATAGCTCAGCATTTCCACATTCCAAGAGTGGGAGAAGAATTCACTGTGGGAAATAATCTACCTTTTGTTTTGGAAAACATTTTAACAGACCCTTTAGTTAAGCAAAGGTAGGGGGCCCTGAAGCCAGGTTGAAGCAAATAGTTGCTACCCTGCTCTGCATTATAAAGTCAGTATTCAAGGATTCTTTTTCCTTTGTTGGTCCTAGATCTATAGATCAATAAAATAGAATAGAGAGCCTAGAAATAAATCCTTACTTATAGGCCAGTTAATCTACGAAAAAGGAGGCAGAATATGCAATGCAGTAAAAACAGTCTCTTCAATAACAGGTGTTGGCAACCTAGCCCATTTGGCTCAGCGGATAGACCCTGCAGACTGGAGGGCCCCAGGTTTGATTCCGGTCCCAGGTTTGATTCCGGCCCCAGGTTTGATTCCGGTCCCAGGTTTGATTCCGGTCCCAGGTTTGATTCCGGCCCCAGGTTTGATTCCAGTCTAGGGCACATGCCCAGACTGCAGGTTTGATCCCCAGGGGGAGGTGTGTAGGAGGTAACTGATTGATAATTTTCTCTCATCACTGATGTTTCTGTCTCTCTCTTCCTTTCACTTCTTCTCTGAAATCAATAAAAATATATTTCAAAAAACTAAGTGGTGTTGGCTTAATAACTTCTTTCTAGTGCTGAATACATGGACTGAATGTACCACCGTTTACTTATCCGTTCACCTACTGAAGGACATCTTGATTACTTCCAAGTTTAGGCAATTATGAATAAACATGTGTGGGCAGGTTTTCGTGTGGGCATAAGTTTCCAACTCCTTTGGATAAACACCAAGGAGCGCAATGGCTAGATTGAATGGTTTTGTAGGAAACTGCCGAACTGCTTTCTGAAGTGGCTGTACCATGTTGCATTCCTACCGGTGAGTGAAAGTTCCTATTGCCCCGTGTCCTCACCAACATTTGTTGTTATCAGTGGTATCTCATTGCTTATCTTGTTGTTTTAATTCATCTGTGTTGTTTTAAGTCACTAAATCTGTGGTAATTGGTTACAGCAGAATAGAAAGCCAGCATCGTGCAGAGAGGTGGCAGGAGACTCAGTACTGTCATCCACTCACTGTGTTTCCTTGTGAGGCTGCCTGACTCTTGGGCTTCGGACGGGGGAGACTCACCTGGAGGCAGCCATTCCTGCCCTCGCCTTCGCAGGAGGCAGCAGGAAGTCCATTTGGGATGGGATGGCTACCACCTTAATAATGGTTACGATGTAGTAACAACAGCACAGTGAAGCAATATCAGTACCAGTGCTGCTGGCGGGTTCAACCTCTTAAGGAAGCTATCCGCCCATCCTGACTCAGCAAGCCCTCCGGCCTCCTAGAGGAGCAAGCAGGGGCAGGAGCTGGCCCTGCAGGGCATCCAGGCCAGGCATGAGTCAGGCCTGGTGTGTACCTGCAGGAGATGTGACAAGGTTTTCACCTAGACTTCCTTTCTAGAGTAGGAACCACTCAAAGGCAAGGCCTTGCTGACATCTGAATCGCACAACGACACTTGAGTTCCCAGCAGACCCTGCCCGTTCACTGAAATATCTAATGCTCAGCAGAACTTAAGCCAGGTATAGACACATAAGAAGCATCGTTTAATAATCAGGCCTCTGGGTGTCCTCCACTCACAGTTCCTAATCCTCCCAAGAACATTGCATTGATAGTCACCGTTCACTGAGGTCTGCACAGGTTCCAGAACTGCACAAGGGCATGCAGTTAGTAAGAGGGAGAGCCAAGGCATGAATGCAGGTCTGCCTGGCCACAGAGTATCCTGTATCTTGTATACTGGCTGGAGGAATCTGAGACACCAGTGAGTCAGTCCTGTCTGACACTTTGTAAATGAAGAAGAGAGGTGAGTTGTCCAGGTTTTCTCAGCTAGTTAGAGCCAGAGCGGGAACTCAGTTTCTTGACTCCCCGTCCATTATTCTTTCCATTAACCTTTGAGGGCAGCTTCCAAGGTAGGCGATTATGAATAGAGACAGTATTTAACTCTTCCCAGACTTCCTTGGGAAGCCGATGCAAACTGTGGGTCCTTCTTCTCCTAAAATGAACATTGACACACATTTGTTTTGCTTACAATTTTGGGGTGAGTTTGTGAACCATCTCCCTCTGTTTGCGGACCCCAGGTTGAGAGTCCTTGCATTTGCCTTCTGCCTCTCTCGAGGGCAGGGTTATGAGCAGGGTGGGAACCTGAAGGTGCTGTATATTAACAAGTCGTGTAAAAGAGAAGGTTATTTGCCTATGATCATATATCCTGCTCCTTTGCCTTTCACCTACCTTTATTTTTTTATAACATCTTCATTGAGACACAATTCACATACTATATAATACGCTCTTCTGCCACGGTTGCCTCCTCTATACTTCTGGAAAATGAGAATAATTACCCAGCTCCTTGCATCTTGGGACTGTTAAGAAACCCTAAAAGGTCATTTATATGTGGCAATCTTTAGTGGTTTTGCCATAGAGTCATTTCAGGTTTATCCCCTTCTAGGCACATGTTAGGATTATACTTGGTGTGGTTGGGTAGTCATGTGATCAGTTCCAGGCAATGACTTTCTTGTATACAGCACATGTCTAATGTACTGCCTGCTCTATAAACAAACACTTAGGTTCTTAAACTTATAGACCCTCCCCCACAGCCTTAAACAAATCAGTGTCAGCACTTCTTCCCGAGTGTCTTTCGGAGGCCAGCATGCAGCATCTTCCCTTTTCCACATTTCATTGCCTCTGAAATGCTGTCATTGACTAGGTGCTTTACATTTATCCAAATCCACAGCAGGCTTTTTCACCTCTTCAACTGCCTGTGGTCATTGTTTCTTTCACAACTTTCGCAACATTAGCTCTCTTAATGGCCTCCTTATGTTTTAAAATTGTGCTAATCATCCATTTCACCAGCAACAAAAGCAAACACACAAACACGCACAAACACACCATATCCACAGCACAATTTCCTGAGATGCTAACAGCTAAAGCTTTGCTTTAGCTGTAAATTGACTCATCCTGGTGCATTCTCACCTTTACGGCCTGGGAAATGGAAGAAATCTTAGACACCAACAGGTCCTATCTGACACGTTGTGGCTGTCAAGTCAAGAACTGAAGTTAACCAAGACCTTTTTCCCTGAACAACTTGGTCAAGAGCTAAATTGTTTGAGATGGGAGACGTTAGAGGACTGAGGTTTGACTGTACTAAAATTTATTTCTTTTCTTTTTTGTAGCATAACCCAGCCTATCCTGGCTGATAAAAACAGGTTTTATCAGCTTTAAAAGCTATAGGACAGCCCTAGCCAGTTTGGCTCAGTGGATAAAGCACTGGCCTGCGGACTGAAGGGTCCTGGGTTCGATTTCAGCCATGGGCATATGCCTGTGTTGCGGGCTCAATCCCCAGTAGGGGCCATGCAGGAGGCAGCCGATCAATGATTCTCATCATTGATGTTTCTATCCCTCTCCCTTCCTCTCTTAAATCAATAAAGAAATTTTATATATATATATATATATATTTAAAAGTGATATGTTCATACCCAACAAAATAAGATTTAAAAAAAAGCTACAAGACACTTACAAATATAAGGAATTGTTATTACATCTGATTGTACTCCCACTGCAGCTTTTCCTGACATTGCCAAAGCCTTCACATTGAGGTAATGTATATTCTAAGTTGCCCATCAATGCCCTGATGGTCTGCTGTCGGAATGGTAAGGGGCTCTCTGTCATGGGCCCAGAGTGCAACTGGGGCATTTTATGCCCTAGCTGGTTTGGCTCAGGGGTAGAGCATCGGCCTGCGAACTGAAAGGTCCCAGGTTCCATTCTGGTCAAGAGCACATGCCCGAACTGTGGGCTTGGTCCTCAGAGGGGGACTTGCAGGAGGCAGCTGATCCATGATTCTGTCTCATCATGGATGTTTCTATCTCTCTCTCCCTCTTTCTTCCCCTCTGAAATATATATATATATATTAAAGGAAGACATTTTAGACTTATATGCAGATGGCACCAGAACTGCCCAGCCATTCATGAAATTCATAAAATATCCTTTGTGGGAAGGACATAGGTTGCTTCATCCTTAAAATATAATTCCATGAGCATTGACCTATGAACCAGGTCACAGTTCAATTCCTAGTCATGGCAGATGCCTGGGTTGTAGGCTCCATCTCCAATTGGGATATGTGCAATGATTCTGTCTAATGATTGATGTTGCTATCTCTCTGTCCCTCTCCCTTCCTCTCTGAAATATATATATATATATAAAATAAAAAGCTAATATGCAAATGGTCGTCATCAGCCAAAGGGAGGGAAATCATCCCTGATTTCTTCCCTGTAAACAGCTAAGTCATTGTTGACGCAGTTAGCAGCCTGCCAAAGGTTAAAAGAGGCCATCTACAGACTGTATAGCTATACTAGAGAATCAAAATAAGCAATCACAAGAAAGAGAATGATACAGAAGAAAGATTTTGGGGTCAGACAGACCTATTAGGTTCAATTCTCAATTTAGCCACTTACTGGCAGTTCATTACATAACCTTTCAGAGCCGCAATCTCTTCACCTACAGTAGCTAGTCTGCAAAGATGCTCTTCCCCGCAATGAACTTTGTCTCTCACAGTATTTCTATTCTTCTGAAGTTTTCTCCCACATTGACCTGGGCTGCATCAGAAGTCATAAGAAGCTAGGTCATAAGACGCCTTAGCCTCTCAGCGCACTACTCTGGGGGAGCCAGTAGTCATGTACGAAGTCCATCTATGTTGATGCTAGGATGCTGGGAGGAAGCCCAACAAGGAGAGGCTATGTGGAGAAACAGATGTTCAGCCTGCTTCCAGCTGTTCTCATCATCTTATCTGAGGCATCAGACACATGAATGAAGAAGCCACCTATCAGTCTTTTTAAATATATATATATTACTGATTTTTTTACAGAGAGGAAGGGAGAAGGATAGAGAATTAGAAACATCAATGAGAGAGAAACATCAATCAGCTGCCTCTAGCAACACTCGCCACTGGGGATGTGCCTGCAACCAAGGTATGGCCCTTGACTGAAATCGAACCCAGGACCCTTGAGTCCACAGGCCGACCCTCTATCCACTGAACCAAACTGGTTAGGGCAGATGTTTAGTCTTGATAACTCCAGCTCCAGTCCCAGCTGCCATCTAATTGCAACTACATGTGAGCCATCTAAGCATATAATTATAAGTAGTTGTTTTAATTCACCAAACTTTAAGAGGTGATTTCTATAGATAACCAGAATGTCATCTGAGAAAGGGGAATAATAAAACCAAGTGTATATGTGAAGAAAGAGTGAAGATAGGGAAAATATATAATGGAGTCACTTTAACCAAGCTGCCAAAATTATTAATATTGCCAAGGTTGAGGCATGAAGAAACAATTCTATTCTTGTTCTAATTAGCCTGGGACTTAAATTTTTAAACTTTCTAATCTTGTGTCAATGCCTGGATATACTGTACACCAGACCTCCAGAAAACCCTCTGATTGCCCCCTAAAGGACTCACATATTAAGACTACCTAAAATCCACCTGACATCCATTTTCCAGCCCACCTGCCATCTGATTAATAACCATCCTAGACCAATCCTAGGGCTAAGAATGCCGAACTGATTCTTCTCAATGACGTACGTTTCCTGTAAGAACTCAGCTTTTCCTTCTTCTTCGGGACACTCTGGGTATTGCCTAGGGCCCTTGAAAAATATTTATCATTTATTTCTAGCCAAAGCCCCCAGATTTTTTTTAGTTCATTTGATACATGGTTGTGTGACAATTTTCAAAATGCCTAACATAATGGTTTTGTACCTTATAATAGCTACTAAAGGTCCAGTGCACGAAATTCATGCATGGGGGGGGGGGGCAGGGAGGGTGTCCCTCAGCCCAGCTTGCACCCTCTCCAATCTGGGACCCCTCAAGGGTAGTCAGATATCCCTCTCACAATCCAGGACTGCTGGCTCCCAACTGCTTGCCTGCCTGCCTTCCTGATTGCCCCTAACTGCTTCTATCTGCCAGCCTGATTGATTGATGCCTATCTGCTCCCCTGCCAGCCTGTTTACTCCTAACTACTCTCCCCTGCAGGCCTGGTCACCCCCAACGTCCCTCTTCTGCCGACCTGGTCACCCCCAACTGCCCTCCCTTGCAGGCCTGGTCCCTCTCAATTGCCCTCCCCTGCTGGCCATCTTTGATGACATGGGGGCAGCCATCTTGTGTGTGGAGTGATGGTCAATCTGCATATTACTCTTTTCTTAGATAGGATTTGTAATGGGGGAGGGAGAAGGTGTATCTGGCCCAGCTGATGTGGCTCAGTGATCGAGTGTCAACCTATGACTCAGGAAGTCACAGGTTGATTCCCTGTCAGGGCACATGCCCAGGTTGTGGGCTCGATCCCCAGTAGAGGGTATGCAGGAGGCAGCCGATCAATGATTCTCTCTCATCATTGGTGTTTTTATCTCCCTCTCCCTTCCTCTCTGAAACCAATAAAAAGAAACTTATTTTTTAAAAAGATAAGTCTACTGTAGACATACCCAAATAAAGAAACTTAAATAACTGAAAGATAGTGACCCCACAGTGAGGTCATTCTTGTAATACATACAAATGGGACAAAGGAAGAAGCTGGAAATAGGTACAGCTGAGAAAACGGAAATTATTGTGTGTCATGGCAGAGCAGAGGAGCCACGGGAAAAGATAAACTTGGAGCCGGAGGTTTGAGACACCTGAGAGAACTCTGAGGTCTCAGGCTTATGTTCCTTGCATATCAATAACAACAAGAGAGAATTAGTATAAGAAAACCAGTGCCATATTTATTCTCTCTGTAAAATATGGCCATTCAATTTTAAAGCCAGTTTCTTTAGTACATTAATGGAAAAAGCCCTTATAGCCTAAATTAATGCTCTGCTGCTGTGTAATTGAAAAACAAATGAGAAATAAGCCTACAGTGGGTTCTCAAATGACTCAAGTTCAACAAGGAGCCTCCAAGGAGCTGCTCCACATAAAGTTTACGCTTTCAAATGTCAAGGAGACTTGCTCGCCCAGGAGCTTTCCGATTGAAATTCAGATTTTTTTTTTTCAGGGCTGAAAGTCACACTTCATTATGCTTGGAGCTTGAGAAATTCCATGAGTAGCAGCTGCTTGTCTCAGGAGCGAGGCTGAAGGGAAATGGAAGACTTTGCCCCATCACCCAGGATGCTACAGTTTAAATGTCAGTGTGGGGAACTGATGGGAAAGGACGGAAGAGAGGTCTGGGAGTTGGCACCCCCGACTACGAGGCAGAGCAGACAGACGGTCTTGAGGTGAAGCAGGAATAGCCCCTTGAATATCTTCTGGGTTCCTCTCTCACATCTCTCACCCCTCCTGCACCATTTCTTTGAATTCATGCTCTGCCCCGTATATTCCTTATCAAAGCTCTTCTCAGGGTAGAATTTAACAAGCAATCTTCTGCCGAAGAGATGTGATCGCCATAGTTTAAAATAAAGACGCTTTCAAGATCTAGGAGATGTTTGGAGCCGAGAACAAAGCCTCAGAGCAGAGGTTCATTTCTCATCTGGATTTAAAGATCAGTGGCAGGTGGAAGAAGAATGTTTCAGAGGAGCATCCGGCGTCCCTAAAATGGTGGGGTCCCCTTCTACCCACAAAGAACCTGTCCTTTTCTCATGCTCCCTGTTTATAGGGTGCCCAGTTACATTACTGTAATTGATTTGTTAATGAAATAGTCCATCCCTCTGGGATTTCATTGTTTTTCTCCCTTTCCTGGTGGATCTTTCTGATTATAAGGATTGTTTTAAATCTTCCACCATAATTGTATATCCAAAGTTAGAGGGTAAATTCCTGGTTGTTCTATCATTATTCAGTTAGACTTAGGTACATCCTATATAATAAAAGTGTAATATGCAAATCAACTGAACAGCAGAACAACTGGTTGCTACGATGCGCACCGACCACCAGGGGGCAGATGCTCAATGCAGGAGCTGCCCCCTGGTGATCAGTGCACTCCCACAGGGGCAGCACGGCTCAGCCAGAAGCAGGGCTCACACCTGGCCTGGTGAGCACAGAGGCAGTGGCAGGAGCCTCTCCCACCTCTGCCGCAGGCAGGTGGTAAGGAGCAAGGGATTCCGGACTATGAGAGCCCGGGACTACGAAAGGGATGTCAGGCCGCTGTTGTTTTGTTAGTCAGTGTTATGTTCATGGTCAGATCTGAGAGCATTCTTGGTTCTCCTGATCCAGTCTGTCTTAGGCAGAGCCTGTGAGCCTAAACCTTGGGGATGGGGCCTTCTCAGAGTTTCCGCCCTTTCCCTATCACCATGGAAACTAAACTCTGCCTTGTATCTGTGGCAGGTGAAGGGGTTCAGAACAGGCCTCCCAAGATGTGCCACTTTAGTATGTGAATTATTTTTAGCTGAAGTCAATTGAGACTCTGCAAGCTCACAGAGAAACTTTTACCTCTCCCTAAAGCATTTAAATTTTGGGCCTGTAATAACCCTTTATGACCTAGGGCAAATGTCCAACTACTGAATATCTGTTCTTGTCACGCAAATGACCTTCCTCCTCTCTGAAGCCCCAAGGTGCTTTGTCTTATCTGTAGCTCAGAAGGCCATATACATCTCATTTTAACTTTGTCTCTAAACCTGTCATGTGTGTGAGCTCTCTGACTCTCTCATGTTTGTGGGGCTGCCGTAAGTACATATGTAATTAAATTTGGTTATTTTTCTTATTAATCTGTCTCAGGTAGGTTTTTTTGTTTGTTTGTTTGTTTGTGTTTGTGTGTGGAAGGGAGAGGGAGAGAGAGAGAGATAGAAACTTCAATGAGAGAGAAATGTCAATCAACTGCCTCCTGCAAGCCCCACACGGGGGGATTGATCCCACAACCAACCAGTGCATGTGCCCTGACCCTAGAATTCATGGTAACACTCAAACACTGAGCCACATCTGCAGGTGGTTTTAATTATTAAAATAACTAGAGGCCCGATGCATGACATTTGTGCATGGGAGGAGGGGCGGGGGGGGGGGAGGGTCTTGCAGTCTAGGACCCCCTGGGGTATGTACATCTGCCAGTCTAGGCCCGATCCGCAAGGGGGCCAGCAGTCCAGAGCTCTCACAGTCTGGGACCCTTCATCCTTACTGCCTGCCTGCAGCAGAGGCGGGAGAAGCTCCTGCCACCACTGCGCTCACCAGCTGTGAGCCCAGCTTCTGGCTGAACCAGGGGGCAGCTCCTGCGTTGTGTCTGCCCCCTGGTGGTCAGACACCATGTCATAGAGACCCGTCATTCCGCCATTTGGTCAATTTGCATATTAGGGTTTTATTATATAGGATTGTATAGGATGGAAAGAATTTTGAAGGGTAGAAGAAAGTTTCTGCCCCTAGATCTGGGTGTAGAAGAATCTCTCCACCAGACTTAGCAGAACTCTGCTATATATTGGTACAAAATCTCAGTCCAAGAGGTTTTCTTATCTCTGCCGTCCTCAAAGGAAAATGGATTTTGCTTTGATTCTTACCCCAGACACAGTGGACCTTTGCCTGTTTTCAGGAGTGGGAAGTTCCTACTTATCCCCAAAGGCAACCAGATTCTGCTTTTATACCTCTCCCCGTGACTCTGGGGTTGAAAAGTTTTGTTGCCCTTTCTCCAGTTGGTTCAGGCTTTTATGTGATGACAGAGGGGTCTTGGGAAGTGAGCAGAGTTTCCTGCCTATGCCCAAGGACCAAGCTACCTGCATCGTCTTGAAAGCTTGCCCCATCAGAAGTGGCACTCTTGGTCTCTTGCCTCCCTCCAGTTTTTCTTGTGAGCGCTTAGTGGAGGCCCAGGGGAAAGGGCTTGGACATGATTCCAGACTCCTCGTCTTTCTGGGGCTCCCAGTTATTCTAAACTGGTAAGATAAACCACACTCAGGCATCCAATCCTAATTCCTTCCTTTTTACCTTCATTGATGGCAACCACTCCTTTCTCACGTTCTCTAACAAAGACGGGGCCCACATCACGGCACTTGAGCCGAGCGTTCAAACAGCACTCCACATACAAAAGGTTCCTGCATTTTCATTTTTACTGCATCCCATGGGTCACACAGCCAGTCCTGGCCAAAGGTGAAACAGTTCTTCTCCCTGTCTCTTCTCAGAGAGGCTTGGCATTCTTTAGAATCCAGTTCATTGTGTTGCCTTGTGACCTTAATTCTCTGATGGGTTTTAAAAAAAAAAAAAGTTATGATTTGCAGGCTCCAAAGATACCTAATTTGATTGCACTTCACTCTTTAAACAAAAATGTTTTAAAGTATATTTTTATTGATTTCAGAAAGGAAGGAAGAAGGGAGGAGAGAGAGAAATATCAGTGATGAGAGAGAATCACTGATCGGCCTCCTCCTGCATGCCCCCAACTGGGGATCAAGCCCGCAACCCGGGCATATGGCCTGACCAGGAATTGAACTGTACATGTTCAACCACTGAGCAACACAGGCCAGGCCTGACTGCACTTCACATATGTGGCTTTTACAAACTGAAGGCAAGATCTCCATCAGCAAAGGATTACAACTCGCTTTGGCCTGAAACGGAACCTGCAACAAACATCTCCAAGGTATGCCTGTATCTGTCCATTTCCCACTGCTCAGATGGGAGCTTACTTTATGCTCCTGTAGCCTTCTCTATCCTGAGTAGAAACAGAACTCTTTCTGTCAGAGTCTATCGGAGGCCTCACAGGGAGGTAAGAATGATGCATTTGGCTATAAATCTGCAGGGGGTAACTGCCACGGCATTAGTTGATGATGGACAAGTAATTATCTCTGGGGGGTGTGACTCTTTTTTCCTACTTTCAATTTAACTGTATTTTCCCAAATTGTTTTTACAGTGAGCAGTCATCACTTGACAAAAACAACAAGAACACCGACCTTTGAAACATCTTTTTTACACAACTGTTGTAAATGACAGTGCAGCCATCCCTGAGAGGCCCTTTTCTAGACTCACCAGAGAAAACGGAACACTCAGGGCCCCAGGGGATGCTGTGCAGAAAGTTCACACAAAAGGAAGACCTCTGCTGCTCGAGGACACAGCCCCTCGGCCCAGCTCGGCGGCAGGAAGGCAGCTCTCTGGGTGTTTCCGTTCAGAGCCTCCGCTTCTCCCAGCTGGAGAGGGTCAGGATGTGGCCCTGTTTCTTTGTTCCCATTCCTCCTTGGTGGGACGGAGCCCAGTGCCAGTCCAGGGGCGGGTGACTGGTCCCTGCTGAGAGGACATGCTTTCCTAGCACTCTGGGAGCTGCCAGGATCTTTGTGAAAGTTAAACAGCACAAAGTAAGAACACTGGATGGGGAGTCAGAAGTCCGACCACTAAGAAGCCTGCCCCTAAGTCTGTCACTCAGGCGAGTCACCAGGTCACTGTGAGCCTCAGTTTCCTCATCTGTAAAATAAAAACACCAATCACGACCATCTCACATGGTTTTTTTTTTTTTTTTTTTAAGGAGGCCCCAATGTGAGGATGTAATACAGAGCGTTCTGCAGACTGTAAAGAACCATCATCACTCATCTTAGTAAGCTAATTAGGCCTGGTGGAATGAGGTGGGGGGAAATAGACCCCCCTTGTCATTTGCAAATCGAATATGGGGGTGGCAAGTTTAGAAATAATAATGGTATTTCTCTGTTCTCTTATCTCTTAACCACCCTGCCTGCTCCCCACCCATTGTGGAATCTGTGGTTGCAGGTGCAGGCTGCCCCTGTGATCACAATGCTCAAGGGGGCCTCCTTCCTGTCACCTTCTAACACGGCTCAGTGGGCATGTGTGTTGCAGGAAAGCCTGACTTATGTAAGATCAAGTGGAAGGGAGTAGGCACCTGGCAAGTGTTTCTCTGCTGGCCCATCACTAACCCTTTAATCGGGGGGGGGGGGGGGGGGCTCCTTACTGACAATGGCTGTGACAACTTCCCAGGCCCTGCCATTGTGCCCAATACAGATGCTGCCGAGCTGATCTATCTAAACAAGGGAGCTCCTCCTTCAAACAGTGTGCTCCAATCCATCCCTGTGGGGGTGCCCCAGGCAAGATACCTTCAGCATTCTTTAAATCTTTGTCCAGTGGAATTCAAGGCGCCTGGAAAAACCAGGTCTTGGAAAAACTTATTCACCAATGAGGCTGGATATGTTATCAGCTTGGCTTAACTTTGCCTCAGGTGTTGGGGAGAGGGCCTTGATATGTAAATGCAGGCTTGCCCCAAGAATGGGGGGATGACTAGGGCCTGGGCTCACAGAAACTCCTTTGATCCTAATGTTGGAGAAACCCCTTTGAATTGTAGAATATAAATAAACACAGCTTCCTGGGCTCAGTGTGGCTGTGTCTCCATGAGAGGGAGAACAGATGCCCACCTGGCCCCAGCTTTTTATTCCTATTTCTGTGTCTTTCTCTTTTATTCTTCATTTTTCTTAATCCTCAGCTCCTCCACTCGGAAACTGAACCCAGTTCTCTCCATGCTGGACGTGGGAGAGAGAAAGAGGAAAAAATACCCTCAATAATCCCTTCACAGCTCTTCAGCCAAAAGAGGGCTCCTAGATGGCAGAGAGCTGGATTAGCCCAAGGACCTGTTAAGGGGAGGGCTGGACCAGGGATGCAGTTGGCACCATTGGCTGATGGGCAATGGAGAACATTTAAAATGGTGCTTCCCTTTAATTAACTGTTCTTTGTGTCATAGAGCCAGATTGACCATTGATATTTTCCTTGTCTTTTAGTATGGCTTTCTTTAGTCGTAATTTATTCATTCATTGTGAAATGACATGTGTATGAGCATCTGGGAAAATAGTTAGAGATCTAAAATATGAATAATTGACATTTACCTATATTTTCTCCACCTCTTTCATTTTGTATTTACAATTTCCTTCCTTTTGATGACAAACTTAATTACTATTTGATTAATGTTAAATTATATTTAATTAATGTAATGTTTAATTAATGTTTAGTTTTAGCTGTTTTAAAACTTTACAGGAAAGGTACCTCTAATAGATCATCTATATTACTCAGCACATATAATAGAATTATATCATAAAAACTATGCTGCATGCAGTTACAGTTCAGTTTTCACTGTTGTATAATATCCCACTGTGTGAATATACCATATTGTTCATCCATTTACCTGTCAGTGAGTATCTGGCACATTTCTGGGTTTGTTTTTTTGTTTGTTTATTTTTGTTATTGTGTATGGAACTGCTAAGAATATTCTTATATGTGTATCCTGATATACATGCCCAGATCATGGAGAATGTGAATATTCAATTTTACAATACAGTCAATATGGTCAAATTCATCAATCTTTTCTCTTTTTGGTTGGTGCTTTATTGAACTTTAATAAAGAAAAATTTATGAAAGGAAAATCTTTCTCTAGTACAAGATAGTCATCTATCTTTTCTACCATGATAAACATATGAAAACATGCTTCAACACTGTCCTCAATCCATTTAGAACTTATTTCATGTGTGTCAATGGGGGTTCAGTTTCGTTTGGGGGCTGTTTGCAGGAGGACCAAGCAGGGCATGTGCCCTGACCAGGAACCCAGCTGTGGCCTCCTGGTTCATGGGCCAATGCTCAACCACTGAATCATGCCGGCCGGCCTCCAGTTCCAACTTTATCCATGTAGATGTTTCTCTAGCTCCAAATACGGAATTGTTCATCTTTTCCCCCACTGATATGACATAGTTTGTTAACATCACATTTCACACTGATTCTTCATAGGAGATAAAATAGTTTTCACTCATAGTCTTCATAAAACATTCTGCTGACACATTACTAGTGAGAAGTTACCACTTCTGTGAATGTAAGAGCACAACGCAGGATTCGCAACAGGTGATGAATAAATTTACCCTCCTGGTTTAAAAGGGCCAAGGTCATATACTCTCAAAATAGGTAAGGAGGAGACTACCAGTAAATATGTTAGGTACTGGGGGTCGAGTCCAGGCTAGACTCAGCCCCTTCTCTGGCTGGATGTTCCCTCTTCCTTCTTGCTTAGTGAGTACGTGGTGGGTGAGCCAGCCACGAGAGGGTCATGGCCCTCCAACAGCACAAAGGATTGGGAAGGTCATGGTGACCCTGTGCTGATCCTAACCAGTCGAAGAGCTGGGCCAACCCAGCTCTGCTTCAGCGGCAGCATGTTGCAGAGGGGTCAGACGACACACAGATAGATGCACTCGCATTCTGGGCTCATTACCTTCTGGGACCTGAAGGATTCTGGTCACCAATTCCATGTGTGTGTGTGTGTGTGTGTGTGTGTGTGTGTGTGTATGTGTGTGTGTGTGTTTGGGGGGGGGGGTGCGGGAAGGATGTCCCACACCAACAAGCAATTCTCTGACACCAGCTGCTGTCCTACAAAGCCACGTGAATCTGAGACTCCTAACCCACGTTGTTGCCCGTTGGTTTCCCTACCTGTAAAATGGGGAGCAGCAACACCTCCCAAACTTAATGTAAGGAGTCAGTCTGTGCCGATAGCTCTCTGATCGCTGGTCTCTCAAACTAATCACAGGGACCATCCCTACAAGAATTACATAAGCATGGCAATTGCTCTTTGTCTTTTATTGGTCCCTGGCTGGCAGAGATCCCTATTGGTCAGTCTCAGAGACACCCCCACACACACACCTGTCCCCTATCAGGGCTTCAGGCCTTTTTGCTTCCTTGCAGGCCAAGGACTAGACTTGCCTCCTTTTCATCAGGCAGCTGCCCTACCCACCCTTCTAGGAAATCTGCTTGTATGGAAGGGACTGGGGTTCAAGATCATCTCTTTTTCAGTTGCCCCATAGATAAGCACACACGCCGTTTTTTGGTCTATGAGTTTCACAACTAACGATTATAGAAACTACGGATGGTAAAAATAGCAATTCCTGGGGAAGTTACAAAGTCCTCTCAGGCTGGTTCCTGAATTTGCTCCTGGAGACTGTGGCAACAACCAAGACTTTTGCATTAAGCGTGAGACCCAGACAGGAAGGAGTGGGTCACCCATGGATAACTTTTAACCCGTAACCGCTGGTGGGAAGGACACTCAGCGACTGCACCCCACTGTCATAGGGACACCCAGCCCTCCTCGGGTCCTGCCTGCAGACAGCGCAGGCAACTGAAATACTCACAAAAATGAGTCACAAAAAGAAAGCAGAAAAATGAGTGATATGTATAACGCTATCTTCTCTATTTCACAAAGCAGGGAGAGGTGTGGCAAACCATGCCAGAGGGCCCTCCACCACACTTCCGTCCTTGGGCTGAGGTCGAGAGAGGAAAGTGAAACTTAGAGCAGGCAGGAAAGCCCCGGCAGCAAGCTGGCAGCCTCGGTCCAGGTGGCCAGGGCAGCCAGAGAGAGTGGGCTTGTGGGGGCCGAGATGTGTCCTGATCCGTTAATCCAAATAAGAGGCCTTTTCCTTGGGCAGTATCAGATAGCAGCACTTCTCACAGACTCTGTCTCATGTAAGCCACCCCTTGAAGGAGTTGGGTACAGGGTGATTGTACCCATCGTCACAGGTGAGGAAACTGAGCCCCCGAGACATTCCGTAACCTGCCTGAATTGACATGACTCAGACGTAGCTCAGAACCAACCTGAGTTCTTAAAACTAAGTCCGGTGTGTGTTCTGCCCCCAGCCCGCCTGTCGGACCCACGGCACAGGGCTTCTTTCCAGAGGGTCTCGCCTCTCGGAGGGCATGCGTCCTGGGCCAGGCGCACCAGGGATGGATCACTCCCCTCCCCGCCTCCCATATCACAAGTGAGTGTGCGGAGGTGGGGCTGCCCACAGCGGCAGCCTGGGGGTGGCTAGCCAACCTCTGATGAGGACTGAAATCCAGGGCTTTTTCCATGACATTAGCTGGCTGCCCTCCCACTCACCACACCTGGAAAAAGTGACTCAGGTGACAGTGAGCCGCTCATCTCATCCTCGGGTGCGGAAGATGCCACGTCTTTTATGAAGCACCTCAAAGTGAGAACACTTTCCCTGGCTTTCCCCAGCCTTTATTGAGTAAAGGTCATGCTGTTTGTCGAAATTTTAGTATATTCGGTGCCAGGCTCACAGGAGAGGGCTTCAGAGGCTCTGCCCCAGATAAGCTGACTTCCGGAGGCCTCTCTGCAGAGGGGTCCATGACACACCCACCACCACGCCTCTTGGGGAAAATCAGGCCCAAAAGCTCCAGCTCTCCCCTTCCTGCCCAGCTGTTTCAAGCTCAATCTGACTGGCCGGCCACTTTTCTCACCTGTCTGAGGTCTGTGCGGTAGAATATTCTGACCACTCAAGGAAGGCAGAAACCAAGAGAGGCTCAGGCCCAAAGATGGCTTCCCTCTGGAGTGGCAATTTTTCTGGGGAGGAAGAAAAGTTTCCAGTCCTGACTTCATAGGTCCTGGCTCTTGATTCCAGATTCAGAGCCCCAAGCTGGCCTGAAGCCCCTAACTTGGTCATTGCACTAAGACTTGGCTCACTGATTTGTCTTCCTTCTCTGCCCCAAACAAAATGGTCAGCGACATCTGTAGCAGCCTGTCCAAGGCGGGAACAGAAAAGAATCCTCCTAGCCAAGCCCCCCACCCCTGTCCCAGCAGGTGATGATTGTAGAGAGGATAGCAGGTAAGGCGGCGGGGAGCTGGATTGAAACTATAACTGGCCTCGAGTCACCCATTGCTCCTGCCTTTCTTGGGTGGTTAACACGCGCTCGAGTCCGATTATCCAATGGGCCGTGGGTCTGGCTGGCATTCGCGCCTACCTGCAGAGAGGCCTCCAGAAGTCAGCCTTACATCGGTCATAGTCTCTGAAACCTTTCCCTGTTGAGCTGGTACCAAGGCACTCAAAAAATATATTTTTTTAATTAAGACCACTTTTTAGAGCTTTTTTATGCTAAGTGAAATAAGCCAGGCAGAGAAAGATAAATATCACATGATCTCACTCATTTGTGGAATATAATGAACGGCATAGACTGATGAACAAGAACAGATCCAGAGACTGAAAAACGTTGATCAGAACGTCAAACCTCAAGGCAGTCGGTGGGAGTAAGGGGGAGAAATCAACAGAGGGACTTGTGTGCATGCATATGAGCCTAGTCAACGGACACAGACAACAGGGGAGTGGGTCATGGGGGGGGGGGGGGAAATGGGGGACTAAGGATACATATATAAAAATAAATAAATAAATTATAAGAAATAATAAATTGTTTTATTGTTAGGAGTATTACATATGTCCCCTTTTCCCCCCATTGACCTCTCCCAGCCTGCTCCCGCCTCCCAGCACAGGCCTTCACCCCCCCTATTGTCTGTGTCCATTGGTTATGCTTATATGAGAGCACACAAGTCTTTTGGTTGATTTCTTACCACCACCCCGCCCTTCAACCCTCTGCTACCTTCCCTCTGAGGTTTGACGGTCTGTTCAATGCTTCTATAGAGCTGTGTTCAATTCACAGAACCAATGAAGAGAAGGTACAGAGAGTTTCCATATACTTCCTGCCCCATTTATTCATAGCCTTCCCATTATCAACATCTCCTGCCATACCGGTATATCTGTTACAACTGATGAATGTACACGATGGATCATAATTACCAAAACAGTCCATCGTTTACATTAGGGTTCACTCTTGGTGTTGCCAAGTTTACCCACATCGAACAGAACTTGCAATCCACGGGATGGGAGGCAAGACACCAGCATTTTTCTTAAAGACGCCCAAATCCGATGCTTCTGATCTCTGTTTGGGAACACTTATTGGGTGTATTGGCAGAGCTGCCCACAAACAAGTTGAGCGCGTGGCTTAGGTATTTTCTTTTCTTAAATCTGGTTTGAGGTTGCTCTGAGGCTGAAAATAATCACTGGCTCCTGGGAGATGTGGATATTGGGTTGCCCAACATTTGTTCATGGGAGATGCGGCGACTCGGTGATGACAGACTTGACCTTCTCCCTACCCCAGGCTGGAAGAAAGGCTGTGACAATGCACTGGGCACAGAGAGGCGCTGTGTAGACTGGCCTGTGGCTCTGAGACTGAATCCAGACTGGAAGCTTTCGTGCTTATCTTGTCTGAGTCAAGGGGATCCGGCCACACATTTTGGGTAGGTGGGTGGTGACGAGGTGACTGTCCCTAACAGAAAGGGGTGTTCTCACTGTCAGTCATCCTGTGGGAGGCAGGGAAGGGTGCCCTAGGCTCGGGGGTGGGGGAGGTAGGACTTCCTCCCCCTCTTTGTGGAGTATATGGGCCTGGGGATTGCTGTTGGCACGGGGGGGGGGGGGGGGGGACTGATGTGGCCCCTGCCAGTTGGAGCCTGCGGGTTCAGACGGTTCTCTTCGGAGACAGATGGGAATGACTTTCTACCACAGTCTCCTTTCTTTATCCCTGGCTGGGTCAAAAGTCATCAACTATCAACTACCATCAACCACCCAGGGGAGCATTTGAGAGACTCCTTCCCATCCATTTCAAACCACAGCCTTCTCTATTGGATTGAGCCTTTTGCCCATCCAGCTGCATACTCTTCAGGGGTCAAGGTCACCTTTGTCTCTTCCCTTCCACCTCTCTAGAGTTGTAAACCTGCTCTCCTAGAGACCAGCAGGTAATCCTCAAATTTCTTTTCATTTCTTCTGGTACTCCCAGCAGGTTCTCACGCAAAGCAGATACCTGAAATTCCATTTGCGCCTGCCAACATGCACCCCTTCCCTTGCATACAACTGTGGTTTCAGGAGCTTCTGCCACATAGCTGTGACTGTCATACGTACCCTACCCTCAGCAGCCCAATCCTAGCCTGCTCTGAAAGGGCCCACCTCCCAACACAGGTACCCGCTGTCTCTCGGTGCTTATATGCAGTGTTCTATTGAACCACCAAAGCCAGCCCACCCTGCAATCAAGTGCTTGTGTTAAGCCAAGAAGCCTCCCTCTAAGTCTGCCCTGGGTTAGATTTCTTGGGAAAGAGCATCTTAAAGAAGCAGACACCAGTCAGGGTTTACTGGGCATCTCCATGCCCGGGGCTGTAGGATAGGCACGCAGAGGGGCTCTGAGATGGATAGAGGAGGCTTCTCCCTGGAAGAAACTTTTGGTTTAGTCCAGAAGGTAAGGTGACCGTATTTGCTGCGTGCTTGCACAGCCCCAGTTTACACACATTGTCCCACTGTAATTAGAACTGGTACCCCTTTCACTCTTAAAAATGTCATGGTTTGGGAACTAAAAGTTACACAGCTGCCACAGAGATAAAACATGTGAAAAGAGAACTTAGGGATCCAGGTGGGACGCACAGTTGGGCAAAGGACTGTCACGACATTTGGTAGAGGGGAGACCGAGCGCCCAGGTGTTTCAGTGGCTTCCCAGGACCACGAGGGCTCCTGAGGGCGGCGGGACCCAGTATCTAATGCTGCTTTCCTTAGCAGCCCCTCACACACCTCTCCTGGCAGAGACAGCGAGGCTTTTGAAGACGGGAAGACATGCAGGTGTAGGCACAGCATAGCTATAGATTTTAAACCAATGAAGACTCCCTCGCTGTTACACATACCACAGGTTCTGGATGCAGAGTGAAAAATAGCTTAGGATCACACACAGAGAGAGGGGTGGGGGTGGGGGGGGAGAGAGAGAATGAATATGAATATGTCTGGCTATATTTTAGAGGCCCAAGTAAATTATTTAGGAGTTTCCATCCCCTGTGGCTGGCCCTGCTGTTTCTATGCACTGGCTACCCCCCCCCCCCCCCATTTGCAGAGCTCTTCCTATAGGCCAGGTTCCCATGCTCACTGCTGAGGAGACCCTTGTGCAAATGCCAAGGGTGAGGCTGGCTCTTTTATCCCCTGCCTTTGAAGTAAGGAGCTAATAGGACATCTGGCTTGGGTACCCATGCTCCGCTCAATCATTGACCCTTCTTGGAGTTAACCTCACCACCCACACCCCCAGATGTCCTCAAAGCACCCTGTTGATTACTTCTGAGACCCCAAGCCCTTCCCTGGGAGACAGACAGGGACTCAACCACAGGCTGGGGGACTGGGGAAGATGGACAGACCAACAGCACCCTAATCACTGCCATCCTTCTGGGTTTTCCTGAAAAGAATAATTTTCAAACATTCAAAGACAGCACAAACGGGTGAAGCTTGAGGGCACCACGCCAAGCCAGTCACAAAAAGACAACCACTCTATGATTCCACTGAGGTGATCTGTCTAAAGTGGTCACATTCATAGACATAGGAAGTTAGAGTGGTGGCTGCCAACCAGCTGCTGCGGGGGGGGGGGGGGGGGGGGGGGGGGGGGGCGGCAGAGGGGAGCTGCTGTCTAATGGATATAGAGTTTCAGTTCTATGAGATGCAAAAAGTCCTGGATATCTGTTTCACAACAATGCAAATATCTCCAACACTACTGACCCGCACCTTAAAGACAGTGACATGGTAGGTTTTATCAGGTGTGTCTTTTTTCATAGACACAGAGCCAAAAAGAAAAAAAAACAACCTGCTTCTGCAGGTCTGGCACAAGGGAGTTTTCCGGGGTGACGAAACTGTTCTATCTCCTGGCTGTGCTAGTGGGTTGCCCAAGTCTTTGTATGAGTTAAAATTCATAGCACTGTGCATGAAAAAGAAGTCCATGCTCCTCTATGTTCATTTTTTAAGTTGTAATTTAAAAACATAGCTTTCACACGACCGTACACTGCACGTGTATCAAAAATATATTTAGTTCATTCACGAGAGAACCAGCAGGATGGTAAAGCAAGTTCAGGTACAGGAGATACTTAAGTATCTAAAATAAATTGGGGGGGGGGGGGAAGAATATTGAAATAATTGCTGAATTATATTATTTAAAATAAAACCTGAGCCTTCTGACTAAAATATTTGCACTACTCTACATCAATCCTGCATGGCTACCAGTTTCCTACACTCACCGTGTAAAGTTAAACAGTACCCTAGTCAATAGTAAACCGAAAGTTAGACCAAGGTACACACTCCTAGGTACTTCCCAGGTACTTTCCCAGGGCAGGTCTGCTGGACAGGGTCCACCCCAGCCTAACTCGAGGGCTTGCCGGGATCCCTGGGCCCCGGTTCCAAGTCTTGGACAACTTTTCTTAGCTGTCCCGACGTGGGAAGCAGAGGGCCGTGAGGCCCAGCGCCAGGCGGGGGAGGAAATAGCGAGCAGCACCGTCGCAGAAGTGTGGAGCCCGGGGGCCCTGGTGCAGAGGAAGCTAGCTGGTCCGCATGCTGGTAGGATATCGGGGGTTCTCAGGAACATGGGCATTTAGAGAAAGAACTGCGAGAAAGAAAACCAGGAAGGGGTTTCCGGCTCCACAAACTACCTGCATCACCCTGGGGCCCACCGGCTCTTTCTCGGCCCAGGATGTGAGGCCGCTGCAGAAAGGTGCTGTGGGGCCTGGCATCTGTCCCTCCAGGTTTCACAGGCACCGTGCTGACCTCCACACCTTCAGGCGGGCCTTCGCCTTTCTTTTGCAGGCTCGAGAAATGGGACTTACTATCTGCTCAGAGGGGCACCCCAGAGTAAGCCCCAAGAAGTTGTGAGGTGGGTCTGGCCTCCTCTGGACGCCTCATCTGAATGGGAGGGGAGGCTTGCCAGCCAGCTGCAGACTGACTTCGGAGTGGAGAGCGGGTGGCCCTGGGTGACAGGCCCCAGGAAACAGAAGGCTCTGGAAACCCTGGCCCTGGGCTGCTGCAAGGTCTTCCTTTGTGGCCAGGGGATAAGCAAAGCCGCTCTGCAGGAAGAGGAATGCAGAAAATGTGTGTGACAGGGGAGCTCAGAGCCAGGGAGGGGGAGCCGCAGCCTGTAAACAAAGGGCCTGAGAAATCCAGCTGGGGAGGCGGGGACAGCCTGGCTGGGTCCCCCTAAGGCCAGTCAGATGCCCTGTTTACAGCTCTGGCCACACTGGAGGCCCCTGAACTGGAAGCAGCTGAATTCTTCACCCCCTGGGTGATTGTGAAATGAGCACCTGTCGGGCGATTGGTTTCCCCGTGGCGTGGGTGCCAGCCAGCATCTCTCCCAGGGCTTAATAATTCAGGCCTCTCAGCCACATGGGCCCCAGGCCAGCAGCTGAGGCGCGGTTTCTGTTTCCCTGGGTGTCTCCCGTAGGCTGAGTTGGGGGGGGGGGGGGGGGGGGGAATAGGTTTCAGGCCTACACTAAAAAGATCCTGCTCTGCTCCAACCAGCAGCCCGGGTGGTCCTGACCAACCTTCAGCTTCAGCTCAGCCGGCAGCCGGCAGCCGGCAGGGCACCGGGAAGGGCAGGCCTGTCCACAGCTCTGGTTACTGTCCCCTGGCAGCCACTCAGCCCCTCCCTTGGGATGCTAGCTAGATTCACACCTCACAGGACACAGCTCAAGAAGGAAAGTTCTCATTACCATCCCTCCTCCTTGACCTTCTCAGCTCCTCCTCCCCTCCCCACCCACCCCACCCCAGTCGTGAGGATTACCCAGCTGCCTCCATTCCCAGACCTGCAGGACTCCAGGCACACCCCTCCCTCATGACCCCACCAGATTCTGTGCTGCAACTGTCAGGTGTGAACACCGCATCCTTTTGCAGCTAGGGTTCAAGGTCTGGAGAAGAGGCTGCATACAGACAGATACACTAGACAAGAAATATAAATTTAGAAGGCCTGGGGAGCCAGGCGGAGACCTTACTCTCTAGTGGAGAGGCTTTCTGAAACCTCGGACCCGTAAGCTTTTATCTATACTAATAAAAGGGTAATATGCTCACTGGTCAGGACACCCTTACAGCCATGACCAATCAGTAGGCTGTGTGGGGCAACCAGGCCGGCAAGGGGGGGGGGGCAGTTGGGGGCAACAGGGAGACAGTTTGGGGCAACCAGGCCAGCAAGAGGGGGGGGGGGCAGTTGGGGATGACCAGGCCAGTGGGGGGGAGGGGCAGCTGGGGGCAACCAAGCCAGCAGGGGTGGCGGGGGGGGCAGTTAGGGGTGATCAGGCTGGTGGGGAGGGCAGTTGGGGGCGACCAGGCCAGCAGGGGGCACAGTTAGGGGTAATCAGGCTGGCAGGCAGGTGAGCAGTTAGGAGCCAGCAGTCCCGAATTGTAAGAGGGATGTCTGAGGGGTCCCAGATTAGAGAGGGTGCAGGCTGGGCTGAGATGACACCCCCCTGCCCATGCACAAATTTCTGGTACCAGGCCTCTAGTTTACTAGAATACACATTTGCGCTTTGCCCTTTAGCAAAGCAAACAGGCATATCAATGGTAAAGTTTGGTAAACAATAAAGAGGTTATCAGGTTAGGGCAGTGGTAGGCAAACTACGGCTGACCACTGGGTTAAGGGATAGCCCTCAGCCATTGAGCCAAAAGCAGGGCAATATTATGCTGATTTTCAGCCCTTGCTGAATATCAAAGTCCATTAGCTGTCCAGTGGACCTCTTGCATGATTATGCTAACTAATTGCTGGTCTTAGCCTCTGGCAGGGGAGGAGGGTGATGGCTCTATGATCTGAGGGGCATTCCCTCTGGAAGGACAGAGGGAGGCCTGGTTCCTGGCATTCCTGTCACTGTCCTGAGTCAGGAAAAGTGGCCACTGAAAGAGCACCCCCCCCAGCAAAAGGCTTGGGTAGAGGTCATTGCTGACCCGTAGGGGCCTCCCAGGGTGCCCTTCGGGGGACAGCACGGGTCTGAGGCAGCACAGGAGAGGATTTCTGGCAGTGGCACTGTTCACAGGGAGCTGAAACGGGGCTGTGGCTATTGTAGCCACAAAGACCACCAGCTCATAGGAACGGGTGAGAAGGCTTCGGGGTCCTGGCATGACCTTCAGAGAAATTGGGAGAGAAGGAATCTGGGAATTCAGTGGAGACAGCGGTCCCTAGAGGACCCCAGAAAGTCTCCTCACTCTTGGGCAGCAGGAGCCATTTCAAAGAGGCTGAAACTTTCTGTACCACTTTGGTGAGGAAGAGCCTAGATCTCCGCTCTGCTGGCTTTGGCACCCACTCAGAACCCCCTGGACAAGAGGTAAGGAAAATACTTCTTATACAACCTTAGTTCACAGATGAACTTTTAAAAAGCCACAGGATGCCACTGACCCATAATAACACTGCTTTGATCTGAGGCTGCTCCATAGCTGGGTTCCAGGCCTGGGCTGGCCCTTCAAATCCTCACCATAGCCTTGTGAGGTGGGAATTAGCACCCCAAGATAATGGAGGTTCCGGAGTTCAGCAACTATTCTTTAAAATATATATATATATATATATATATATATATATATATATTATTGATTTTTCCACAGAGAAGAAGGGAGAGGGACAGAAAGTCAGAAACATCAATGAGAGAGAAACATCGATCAGCTGCCTCCTGCACACCCCCCACTGGGGATGTGCCTGCAACCAAGGCACATGCCCTTGACCAGAATCGAACCTGGGAACCCTCAGTCCGCACTGAGCCACACCGGTCTCGGCTCAGCAACTGTTCTTTAATGAACTCTCTTCACCTGGGGTTTCTACCAATCACAGTTTGGACCCAAATGTAGGTTGTCACATTTCCCTGTCAAAAGCACTTTTGAGGCCTGTCACGACTAAGACCACATAGAGTATGATTTCACTTATATGAAATGTCAAGAATAGAGACAGAAAGTAGGTTGGCAGTGGCCTTGGACTGGGGGAGGGTTGGGAAGGATGGGAACTTGAAGGGTACAGGGTTCCTTTTGGGATGATGAAAATGTGGTAAAGTTGATGGTGAAGATGGGTGCACAATTCTGAATATACTAAAAACCACTGAATTGTACACTTCAGAGGAGTGCATTATGTGGTATGTGAGTTGCATGGCAATAAAGCTGCTAGAAAGTAAATATTTTGACTTACAAGATGATTGGTCACTTGGCCTATGAGTCTGCATCCAGCCTTGGGCCAGCTGTTCCTCTACCAGCACACCCTCCTCAAAGGCTCTTGGTGCAATGGATTATATCACCCGCCCACCCTCCTCCCTGCCCTTACTCATGGCGGCACACTTGCCTCAGCGGCAGCTGGGCCCCATGGAGCTCCATCCGACGCCTCAGTGTTACAAGGCCCCAACTGACAGGTCACCTGCCTGCAATACCCATGAGCATGCTTAGGGTTGTTAAAAAAAAAACCAACAGGAAGTGAGCAGCAGAGGCTCCAGGTGAAGGGAGACCAACTGTGGAAGGCAATCTTGTAACCCACCCCAGACTCAGGCGCCCAGAACTATATAGGCTTGCACTAGGCTGGTGGTCAAATGAAGCCTTAATGTTCAAAGGGAAGTCAACATAAGATCTCTCAAAGCTGCACTCCCATCCAGCTGGTAAGGCTCAGTGGTTGAGCATCGACCTATCAATCAGGTTCTATCCCTAGAGTGGAGTATGCAGCTGATCAATGATTCTCTCTCATCATTGATGTCTATCTCTCTCCCCCTCTCCTGTCCTCTCTGAAATCAATCAAAAACATTTTTTTAAAAAGCTATCCTTCCTGCTATCACAGGTCAGTGCCACAGCCTTTGGATGGTCTGCCTGAAGGTCAGTGTGCCTTAATACATTGATTCCCATCACTGGATGGGGTATGGGTAGCTCTTGGGCAGATAACCCCAGGTTTTAGCAACCGGTCCAGGGCTCCAAATTTCCTCCGGTTTATCTGAGCAAACCATGTTGTGCCAAGAGGTCAAAATGTTTGGGTGAAATAGTTGCCTAGCCCAGTGGTTCTCAAAGGGTGACCCCAGGATCAGCGGCATCAGCTTCCCATGGTAACTTGTTAGGAATGCAGTTTCTCCAGCTATCTAGACTAGTGGTCGGCCAACCGTGGCTCGCAACATGTGGCTCTTTGGCCCCTTGAGTGTGGCTCTTCCACAAAACACCACATGTGGGCACGCACATACAGTGCGATTAAAACTTCGTGGCCTGTGCGCAGAAGTCGGTTTTCGGCTCTCAAAAGAAATGTCAATCGTTGTACTGTTGATATTTGGCTCTGTTTGTATAATGAGTTTGCCGAACACTGATCTAGACCAACTGAATTGGAAATTCTGGGGATGGGGCCCAGCAATCTGTGTTTGAACAAGCCAGCCCCAGGAGTCTGAGAACTCCAAGGCCCAGGAGCAGACAAACTTGTGCTGCTGTGTATCCTTAGCTCCTCGATGGTCCACCGTGCACATGCAATCGTGAAAATTTTATTGAATGAGCGAATGAATGAATGGTTTAGCCTCATTTGCCACTGTTTCTCTCCAACCAGGTGCCAACCAGGACATTTGCAAGCTGATAAAAAGAGAAGTGTGTAGGTATATCTGATTATTCTCTCCAGCTTCTTGTTGGCTCAGTGTGGTCCCTGAATTATTAAGCAGGACTCGGCCCATTTCACGTTTTCTGTTTAGAGAGGAGGCCTTGGCTCTTGGTCAACTTTTTCCTAATCTTCAGAAACAAAAGCTCTTTCTATTTGATTTCAGAGCTAACTCCTCCCTGTAATTATTCTGACCCTGGAAGGAAAAGGAGGATGCAGCTGGGAGGATGTTTTTGCATTTTCAAGTTAAAGATGTAGCCCCAAATATTATACATCTGGCTCCCAAGAGAACCAAAAAACATAGGCTCAGCATTTCTTAGAAATCCTGGGGACTGAGGGGGGACAGAGTACACACACAAGAAATAGATCGGTTTCCCTTTTATGCTCACTTGTGGCCAGAGGCTGGGTGGGGTTTGGTGCCTTCCTCTTTTGATTCTGAATTATGGGCCAACTTTCTGATTCTCTGCTACTGCTACTTCCCTCTCAGGCCCCAAAGCCAGGATTGCATTGGGCTCACACTTACTAAAACCATTGCTCTGTCACCCAACCCTGTTCCCTTTCTCCTGTGACCACACACATTTCAGCTGGCAAGATGCTGAACACAGACAGGCCAGGCACAAGGCCAGCACAATGAGGTGTTGTCTGTTTCCGGAGCTCAGGCTACCTGCCCCTGGCCCCGCTCTTCTAAGGTCAGCACACTCAACTGACACGTACTGACCACCCTCTGGGGCTATCCCACTCCCACCAGACCTCTAGCACTTTCCTCCTCTCTCTTTTTTTAGAACCAGGCTTCTGCAGCCGAGTTATAGAACAACCAGGCTGAGAAGCTCACTGTCCCTTGTTTTCTGGACTGTAGGCTCATAATGAATAAAATAAAAACAAAAGTACTCCCCATCCTCCTACTGGATAAACAGGGCTTGAATTCTGGGAGTTTGGGTTTCCCTAGCCCAGAGTGTTAGCCTTTATGTTTATCAAGCAGATAAAGAGCTGGTGGGAGGATATGGTGGGCAGCTAGAGAGGGGATTCTCTCCAAGTGCAGAAAGGAAGGGGGAATGAGCCATACACCCACACGTATATAATCCACAGGGAGATACACCCAGGAATGGGTGTACCTTGGAGGTGAGAAACAGTGGCACCAGGGGTGGTGGCTTGAGCACCCCCACAAAGCTGTGTCCTAGCTTAGAAGAGGAGCCAGGAGCCTGGAAGAGACCATGAAGGGCAGTGGACAAAGGGCACTTAGAGGAACAGCCAATGCTGGACTGAGGGAGGAAACACTTCCCAAGCCTATGCAAGCCTGGGTCCTTATGTGCAGTCACCACTGAGTGGGAGCTTGGGAGAGGGATGGAGTGGGAGAGGGAGGGGGAAACACTAACAAGTGCCAGATTGTCTTTCCTACCGGAGGGAGTGGGAGCCAGATGAGATCTGATTTGTCATTCCTTACACTTGGAGGATTTTGAAAAAAAATTCACCTCTCCAATATTGTCAGCTTCCAGAGACAGAGAACAGATCTTATACTTTTATATTCCTGCCACAGCACTTAACATGTGCCTTTATTTTGCAATAACTTCAGATTTACAGAAAAGTTGTAACGATAATACAGAGTTCCAATATACCTTCCACCCTACTGATCATTTTTTAAAAATTGGGTTGTTTTCCTTATTCCTGAATTGTAAGCATCCATTACATATTCTGAATACAAGTCCTTAGGCAGATATACAGAGTGAGCAAAAATAGGTTTACAGTTGTATTACAAATATATACAATAACAAGTTTGCCTGGTGTAGCTCAGTGGATGAGCGTTGACCTATGAATCAGGAAGGGACAATTCGATTCCTGGTTAGGGCACATTCCTGGGTTGCAGACTCAATCCTCAGTGTGGGGCATGCAGGAGGTAGGCGATCAATGAGATTATCTCTCATCATTGATGTTTCTCTCTCTCTCTTCCTCTCTGAAATCAATGAAAATATATTTCAAAAATAATAATAATTAATAAAATATATAAGAATAAATTCTGCTTTATATATTCACAACTGTAAACCCATTTTTGCCTACCTCTCTCTGCATTGCAAATATTTTCTTCCAAACTTTTTTTTGCTTTCCATTTTTTTAATGGTATTTTCCAAAGACCAGATGCTTTTCTGGGACATTGTTTATTATAATGAATTTCAATTTGTCAAAAACAAACAAACTTTTTGGGTGGTGCTTTTTTGTGTGTTTTGTCAAGTAAAGTTTTGCCTACCATAAGTTTATGAATTTATCCTGTTTTCTTTTGCAAGTTATGTTACTTACTTTTTAACACACCTCGGATGATGAGCTAACATTTGAAACATCCTCATTGTGACTAACACTCCAGAGGTGATTATTTAGCAGTTCCAAAATGCTATCATGACCTACACCAGAGCAGTTGTTAATTGGCCTATGGGAAGTTAGAGATGTGTTTTCATGATATGCATGATATCACGTCATATCAAGTCATGTCATAGTCATAATTAAGATTCAGCAGTTGACTAAGACTCGGTGTAGGCTGCAGGAAGGAGTGATAAGGGTCTGTCAGGCAGGCCTGTGTGGTCTAAAGCCTTCCTTAAGCATTTGAGGCATAGTCCTGAGTCCACCCACTTCACTGAAAGGCCCATTCATTATCTGCCTCAACCACAAGGTTAGCTGACACTGTGTAACATCACCTGAGAGAGAACCTTTCAGTAAAGGGGCCAGGTAGGTTCTCAGGATAGAGAGCAAGACTTTGAATAGGTTGTAGCGCCATATCTGTGACTTTTCATGGCAAAGCATTCATGTATTTGATGGCGTTGGGTCCCAGGTTTGCTTTCAGTGGAGCACACATCCAGTAGGAGGTCCATGTGACCTTAAGGATCCCAAATTAACCAAAAGAACCAGAGGGTTGATTGCTTAATGTCCACATCAGCATAGATCAGATCACATCTGAAAAGGAGGGGAAACCGGTCCAAGTAAAAATAAACAGAATTATTGTGTGGATTCTACCGGAAAGAAGGATGCCCTTCCCTGTTGGAGAGTGTGGCCCACACAGGCTCACATTAGGCCAGAGCTCTGCACAGCTGGGACAGGGACCCTGTGCTTCAGAACAACCTCACTTCCACAGCTGTGCCCAGTCCAGCCGCTGAAAGGCTCCTAGACCTGACTCTGTTCCACATGCTACCAGAACCCTTCATCAGACTCTAAATTTCCTCTATCTCATCAGGACCCACCTCCAATTATAGTCTTCTTCCTGTAATGTGCCTCTCAGCCGAGGCCAGAGGGGCCTCTACTTCTCCAGGAGAGTCACACCTAGCCAAGTGGGATACATGCTGCCAGGGAGTGAGACCCAGGTCAGTGCCTCTGCCTTCGAGGGCCTCCGGGAGAGTCCACTGTGCAGCCACACTCAGCCTTTATCCTGACGCTTTCATTCATTATTATACAGCAACTCTTGTCACTGCACACAAGTCAGAAATGTGAAAAAACAAAAAGAAAACAACAAAAATCTCACCAACTGGCAAAGGATTTGAACATAAATTTCTCAAAGATATTTTATATATCAAAGAAGGTAGCCAAAACCAGTGTGGCTCAGTGGATGGAGCGTCGGCCTGCAGACTGAGGGGTCCTGGGTTCGATTCCGGTCAAGGGCATGTGCTTGGCTGTGGGCACATCCCCAGAAGAGGGTGTGCAGTAGGCAGCCGATTGATGTTTCTCTCTCATTGATGTTTCTAACTATCCCTCTCCTTCCTCTCTGTAAAAAATCAATAAAATATATTAAAATAAAAAAAATAAAAAAGAAGGTATATAAATAAGCAATAAGCACATGAAAGACGCTCAACATCATTAGTCACGAGGGGAGTACAATTCAAAGCCACAGTGAGATACAACTGCACAACCATTAGAATCGTTATTAACAAAACAAACAACAAGAGAAAATAAGTGTTGGCGGAAATGTGGAGAAGTGGAAAAGTTCATACATTGCTGGTGGGAATGTGAAATGGTGAAACTGCTGTGGAAGCCAGTTTGGTGGTTACTCAAAAAATTAAATACAGACTTAGCATATGATCCAGCAATTCCACTCCAAAGTACATACCCAAAAGAATTAAAAATATAAGCTCACACAAAAATGGTACTCCAATATTCATCCCCTAATTCATGATAGTCAAAAGTGAGAACCCAACTGTCCCCCAGCTGAAGAATGGATAAACAAAATGTGGCATATCCACGTCACATAATATTAGTCGTCAATTCTAAAGGAACAAAGTACTGACACAGGCTGCGGTGTGGCTGGCCCTTGAAGACAGCGCGCTAAAAGAAGCCAGACACAAAAGGCCACACACTGTGTGATTCCGTTTATACAAAATGTCCAGAACGGGCAAACCCACAGAGACAGAAAAGGTTAGTAGTTGCTGAGGGCTGGGGAAGAGTGACGGCTAGTAGGTATGAGGTTTCTTTTGCAGGTAATAAAAGTGTTCTGGAATTAGGTACTGGTGATGGTTACACAACTCTGTAAATCTACTAAAAACCACTGACTCATATTTTTAAAATGGTAGATGTTTATAGGTGAATGGTAAAGTTTATGATATGTGAATTTATATCTTCGTCAAAAAAGCACATCCTAATAGAAGCAAGGTATGCACATTTAAACACACACACACATCCTATCAACCTGCTATATGCATTCTGGATTTATAGTGCATATATAGGTACTTTAAAAAAAGACATCAAAATATTTACATTATTTGGTGGCCTTTTAGTTACATTTCTAATTATTCTTTTAAGATAAATTTCAAGAAGGACTGCTAGTGTTTTAGTATGTTTAGAAATTATTGACTTGCCACCCAGAAGTTTGTGCAATCTACCTGCCCACCCAAGCCCTGAAGTCTCCTCCAACACCAGGCACTTTGACCCACTTTCATCTCTGTCGGTAGAAAAGTGGTAGCTACCTTCCACATTCCTGCTTGATTTCTAACCACTTCTGCTGCCTATCTTTTCCTTGGACACCAAATCAGTTTGCTGCTAAGCTGCCACATTTCATTTTCTAAAGCCCCCAACCCTATTGGATTTATTTTACTACTTATTGTATATTTTGATTTAAATTTTGACATTGACTAAATGTCTGTATCCTAGTGTACTCTTCACAACACCCCTTTCCCAGACAAAATGAGTCTCAGAGATCAATGACCCTTCAGTGGCACAGCCAAGATTCAAACCCACGGCTGCCTCATTCTCAAGTCTCTGCTGTTTCCACTCAGGACATGGGATCAGGCCCATCCTTCTCCTAAACTTTTGGGATCTCCCTCCCTTAGGGTGCATTGATTATACACTTGTCACATGCTCTCAGCCAGAAATCATGTCTGAGCTTGCTGCTCCTTTTTGGCCATAATTCAATGTCCCCTACAGCTGAGAGAGCTTTGCGAGCCCGCTCTCAGATGCCCAGGCCCTGAAGCAAGTCCATTCAGGCAAGTGGGGCCTTCCACCCCACGTGTACCTGGGTGATCACCATGGGAAATCACCTTCAGCAAAGCCTGCAACTCAGCGCGAAAGGCCCCCACAGACACCGTGCTCCACAGGATACTTAGAAAAACAATAAGGTTTCCTTTAACAGCGAGATTTCATCTAAACTGTGCCCCAAAATGTTCATGGCAATTGACAACTTTTTAGAGCAACTCAATTCAAAACCAGTGTGTGTTTCCTAAGAATTCGGGTCCTACACCGCAGAGTTCCTGGAAGTGAAATGAGAGCTGCTCTAAATCAGTTTGCAAAGCTGTTGCAGAGCAGAGGGCTGAGCAAGTTCAAAGAAATGGCTTCCAACAGGAGGAGCAAACCGTGTGCCCTCATTCCACAGGCTCATCTGATACTCCAACACCACACCACGCCAATCTGGGCAGATCATTTTAGTCCCACTTTACAGATTAAGAAAATAAGGCTCAAAGTTAAAAGTGACTTGAGATGTCGCTGCTGGTAAGAGGTAGAGCCTGGACACCCACAGATCTCTACCTGCCAAGGCCTGAGTCCTTTCTGGGACCCCAGGAATCGGGGACACTCTCCAAGTGCAGATTGCTGACGCCCTGCCCTCTTCACGGGCCTTGGCTACCATTCCGGGAGGCTGTTCTCTTCATTAACTTACTTCCTGGCACTGGGCCTTTGGGTTTGGAACCCTCTGCTAATTAGTCTCTTCTTGCCACGTAACCGCCCACCACAAATGTATCAACAGAAAACAACCTTTATTATGCTTCCGGATTCCGTGGGTTAGGATTTGGAGAGGGCATGTTGGGGTGCCTTTTCTCTGTACCATCCTGCCTGGGACCTCAGCTAGGAGGACTCCAACAGGTAGGGGTGACTCCAAGGGCTGGTACTGAGTCATCTAGAACTGCAGTGTTCAATACAGTAGCCACATGTGGCTATTTACATGTTCATTTAAACTAGTTAACATTAAATAAAATTAAGAATTCAGTTATTCGGTGGCACTAGCCACATTTTAAGACTCAACAGCCATAGTAACTAGTGGCTTCTATAATTGACAGTAGACAGAGGACATTTCCATCATCATAGAGAGTTCTGTGGGAAGCCCAATCAGATGTTTTTCACTCACAGGCCTGGGATCTTTGAGTGGATCAGCTCGGAGAGGCTTGGGCTTCTCACAGCAATGCCTGCTGGTTATGTCCTGAGGGGCAGTGTCCACAGAGCAGGTATTCTAAGGGCCAACGCAGAAGCTGCAAAGCTTCCTCTAGCCTAGTCTTGGAAGTCACGTGCGTCCCTTCTATCACATTGTATTGGGTACATGAGAGTAGGGATTGACAGATAACATACAAATGTTTTATGGAACATACTTATATATTTTTAAATTGTTCTTCATTTATCTGAAATTCAGACTTAACTGGGCATCGTGTAGTTTTATTTGCTAAACTTGGCAATACTACACAGAGTCACCAAAGCCAGCCAATGTCCAGGGAAGGAGATTTAGACCCACTTCTCCTACTTCTCCTCCTCCTCCTCCTCCTCCTCCTCCTCCTCCTCCTCCTCCTCCTCCTCTTCCTCTTCCTTTTCCTCTTTCTCCTTCTTAGTTCTTTATTGTTGAATTCTTTCTTTTTAAAATATATCTATTGATTTCAGAGAGGAAGGGAGAAGGAGAGAGAGAGATAGAAACATCAGTGATGAGAGAGAACCATTGATTGGCTGCCTCCTGCACACCCTTACTGGGAATTGAGCCTGCAACCCAGGCATGTGCCCTTGACAGGAATCAAACCAGGGACCCTTCAGTCTACATGCTCTATCCACTGAACCAAACCAGCCAAGTCAAGACCCACTTCTTAATGAAGGCATAACAAGGTGACATTACAGAGAGCACGTGGGATGGGAGATACTGTGGACATCCTTGGAAAACACAATCTGCCACATGCTGCCAGGTGGGTTCTTATTCAAGTTTCGTGGCCTGAATGGACAGAATTGAGAGGAAGGACCCTCTTTTATCCATTTTCCCTTTCACTCTGAGCTTTGGGGCCCATTGTTCTCAGAAAGGAGCTCTAAGCCCTTTTGACAATAGGCATTCTTCTCTGCCTACACCATGACCAAAGTTACAAGTATAATAACAGATACTCCATAGCACCATTGTGGACAATGTTTTTGCTAAAGGCTGCCTGAGGTGAACACATTGAGTAATCGAAAACCATTTATTAGGAACAAATGGCTCCCCATCTGGAGCTCCCAAAGTCCAGCTGGCAGGAGAGATTCTCTGTGCACACCTCCCTATAGCTAATGCAATGACATGCAGGATGAAGATATAAGTACTGCTCTGTGCAGACAGATTACCACCTCTCAGCAACACCAGGTGTGTTTATTCCTTGCACAACAGTTGGTGCTATCAGGTCATATCAAGATATACTAATAGTGTCCTGTTGAGGCCTGAAAGGGTGAGGCTGGGACTCTCCAAGAGAGCGAGGTTACTGCCAGTGTCAAGTCCAAGTCTTAATCAGTCTGGAGAAGAACACATTCATACATATTCTTTCCCCACCCCCAACCCCAGACTCTCAACCCAGGTGTCCTGATGTCCTGGGAATCTGAGGCGTGATAAGATGCAGAGAACAGTTAGGAGGTAGGAAATCAGGGCCTTCCCAAATCAAAAGTGAGGTTTATCTCATTAATTATTTCTCAGAGACCCATGATACATTCTGTGCTGCTTTTTCTTTCCTTTGGACATGTGTGAAGAGGAGCTGGGTCCAAGAAGGAAACAGCAAGTTCATCATAAAATATTAAGTAAAAATAGATAGGCTACTAAATTAGATTATATATACTACAGTCCCAACTTTATGTAATACATTCATGTATTGATTTTTATTTTTTGTATGTATTCTATATTCTACCCCTTGAGCAAACAACATACATTACTTTTATAATAAGAAACACATAGACATTATTTTCAAACAAGAAAAAGGAGAAACAGACTACTGACCAAATTCTAATCTACCAAGAACACCAGTTAAAGAGCTATGGGTGGCAGTTACAGCTAATTGCTCACTCACCTGCCAGTTCCTCTTCTTTCATGTTAATCTGATTGGACTCAGAGTCCAATTGAAGAAGATTAATTCTAATTGGTCCAAAGCTCTTCCTCTTTGTCAGTAATTGGTCTATGGGTATGTACATGTCCGAGTTCTGGCCAATAAAACATGTGGAAGTCCACTGGTGGTTTTTAGGGAACATTTTACTCTTTGGTTAAAAACAAGAGAGACAGCCGAAACCGGTTTGGCTCAGTGGATAGAACATCGGACTGCGGTCCCGGGTTTGATTCCGGTCCAGGGCATGTACCTTGGCTGTGGGCACATCTCCAGTAGGGGGCGTGCAAGAGGCAGCTGATTGATGTTTCTCTCTCATTGATGTTTCTGACTTTCTATCCCTCTCTCTTCCTGTCTGTAAAAAAAATCAATAAAATATATTTTTAAAAAAATAAATAAAAACAAGAGAGACAGAGACTCACAAGAGGCAAAAAACCTCTATATCCTCATTAACCTTCAGGTTCAGATGCTGTTACATGATGTCAATACTTGGTTCTACAGCAGCTATCGTGTGACCAAGAGGGAGACACTGCCAACTTGCTGAGATGGAGAAAGAAAAAAGGAGAAGCTCCAGGTCTTCCATGACATCCTTGAGCCACCAAATTCACCCTAAAACTGTCCACTCCCAGACCTGGTATATAAAATAATTAAGTCTGTATTGTTGAACCTATTTCAGTTGATATTTTATTATCTACTCCCAAGGACATTCTAAATAATATTCACTATCAGCAGACAAGGCCAGACACCAGGAGGGATATATTCAGATACTTGAAGCCACTTGAAGCACTAGGGAAAGGCCATGTTGAGTGGGACAGGTCAGAAGGTTATTCAAATATTTAACAACTGGTCCATCATGGTCACAGAACACTGGCCCAGTCAGAATGGACACCAGCCATAAATAATAGATATTCCCAGACTTACAGCAAATCAGGAGACTCAATTAAACCTATGCTTGGGAGTGAATTAATGGGATCAGATTCTGCCCACAATGTGCTTCCGGCTCTACCTTTTAAAGCCAAGCCTTTCATCAGCTTAAAGTGTTATTAGCGGCTGATTCAACTCTCAAGATGGTGCCTGGAAGTTGTCCACTTATATACTGAACTGCTATTCATGTTATGGTGATGGTGTTTTTGAACCACTGGTTTTGGGATTTTCTCCATTGAAAAAAGTAATACATGATCTCGGTATAAAAATGTCCTGGCCATGTGACTCAGTGGCTAGAGCATCGGCCCACACACCAAAGGGTCTGGGGTTCGATTCCCAGTCAATGGCCAACACCTGGGTTGCAGGTTCAATCCCAGGCCCCGGTTGGGTTCCTCATAATTTTTTGAGCCCTGTGCTGGATTGAGAGTCCCCAAGTGCTGACCCAGAAAAACCTGGTGGGGATGAGAGACCAGCAGTACCTTTCTACAAACAGTAACACAAAGGCCTGGCTCCAGAAGTAAAGGAAGAATCCCCAGGAGGGGAGGGCTGAGCAGTTTGTTATCACCTCTGTGCTTCAGCCCCATTGCAGCAGCTCCAAGATGCTGCTCCTCCTCTAGCTCTCTGACCTACATGAGGACAATGGTCTGCTCCCTTGTTCCCCTTTGTGAAAAAAAATTGGGCCCAGTTGGGAAATTCAGCAAAAAGATTGTGTCCTTTTGACGCCTCGTGACTGAGTCTGTAACAACCTCCGGACAAGTCATCTGATCTTCTAAGGGATGTAACTTTGACCTCCTTTACAACTGATTAGGCCAGGCTTGATGAAGCTACGCTTCGTGCACAAAAGAGGCATACATTTTCCAATGACTTTTCCCCAGGAAAGATGTCAGTGATTTCTGCCTGGGAGAAAAGAAGAGCCCAGAGGTTGAAATGTGATTGCCAAGAACATTAACCTGTTCTGTCTCTAACAGACGTCTGGTTTCAATGTTCCTCTTGTCACTGAGAATATGCTTCAGCCTTGAACTAGCTTGGTCATCATGCTGGTTCTCTCCTTAGTGAGCTAACCGCATGAAAGGGCTTACTGTGTATCTGTTTTTAACTTTTTGAAAATTATTCTTGGACACTCAGCTCTAGCAGGCTTTCCAAATGACTCTGCTAACTTTGAAAGAAAGGAAATAAATAGGAGGGGTTTAAGAAGCTTAAATAGTCAGGTTTCTGATACTATCATAGTTAAAGTGTTTTCTATTTTGTACCTTGTCCCCAAATATAACAAGTGGCTGCTGCAGATGGCCACGGTGACCCCTCTGGGGTCGCTTACCAGAGGGGTCGCTTTTCTTCAACATCCTCATAGAGTGCCCTTGACCAGCTGCCAACTCCAGGCCCTTTGGCTGCGCCAAAGTTGGGCCACAAAGCGTCAAAATCTATGACTCAGGTTTGGACCTTGTTTTGTGATTTGGGACTGGTCATGGCTGTGTTCTCCCTCCTCTGGACTCCCCTCACCCACCACCAGTTGGGTTGGACTTGGGCTGTTCCAGCACCCAACCTGGGGAAAGGGTAGCCCCAGCCCATTTGGCCTTGGATTCGAGTCTTCACTTTAACACTTCCAGGCACTGTATAACTGGCCCTTAGGAGGCATGACTCAGATGTGGCCTGCAAGTCCTCAGCCTCAGGGACTTGCCCTGTCCCTTAACTTTTGCATTTTAATGGCTTTGGGTACATACATTTCTGGGGTTATCCTTCCCTCCAAACCACCCAATTCCTACCACATGCCTGTATCATGCACCCTAGCTGTTTCCTCCTTTTGGTCCTAGCCCTGAACCCAGCTCCCTCCAGATTTCCCAGACCCATCGCTTGCCCAAAGCAGCTGTGAACATCAGATCTTATGAAGGTTTGGGGGAAGTTACCACCATTTTAAGATTCATTATTAGAACCTGAAAGCATTTCTGTCTTTTCAAGTATTTTTGCTGGCTCCCCTTTGCAGGCCTCATATTGTACTATCTGAACATTACATCCCTCCATTCTCTTTTTTCTTTTATCCTATCTAATAAAAGAGTAATATACAAATTAACCATGCCTCTGATCAGGCCACGCCCACAGCCATGCCCATCAGCCAATCAGGAGTGAATTATGCAAATAAATCCCAAGCAAGATGGCTGCAGCCACTGAGAACAGGAGGGAGGTATGGGTTTCCCCAGCAAAGAAGGAAGCCAAGCTTTCCTCCTGCCATTGCCAGTTTAGGCCTCCACTCAGTGCTACAAAGTTTCAATTATAGAAGATATATTCCAACAGAAATGGCAGCAGCCACAGAACTAAAGAGAGCAGAGGTTAGGGTTGCTGGACGATGGAGGAAGCCAAGCTTCTGCAGCCCTAGCACCTAGGCCTCCACTCCAGGTTACAAAATTTCAATTGTGGAACATAAATTAATCCCAGGGCCTCCGTTTGGGCTGCTGGCAGGGTGTGGCCATCCTGCAAACCACCACAGAACCCTCGCCCAGGCTGCCCCACGACCCAAGAGAACCTCCACCCTGATCCAGGACACCCTTCAGGGCAAACCAGCTGGCCCCCAACCATGTACCAGGCCTCTATCCTATCTAATAAAAGAGTAATACACAGATTGACCATCACTCCAACACAGAAGAGGGCTGTCTCCATGTGGTCAAAGATCTTGCCCCCATGTGGATATAAGATGGCCACCACAAGATGGCCAGCAGGGGAGGGCCATTGGGAGGTTCTAGGCCTGCATGGGAGGGCAGTTGGGGGCAATCAAGCCTGCAGGGGAGGGCAGTTAGGGGTGACCAGGCAGGTAGAGGAGGGAAGATGGGGGCAAACAGGCTGACAGGGGAACAGTTATACATCAATTAGGCTGGCAGGGAAGGGGTTAGGGGGTGATCACGCTGGCAGGGAGAGGCGATTAGGGGCAATCAGAGAGGCAGGCAGGTGAGCAGTCTGGAGCCAGCAGTCCTGGATTATGACAAGGATGTCCGACTGCCAATTTAGGTCCAATCCTACTGGGATCAGGCCTAAATGGGCAGTCGGACATCCCTCGAGGGGTCTCAGATTCGAGAGGGTGCAGGCTGGGCTGAGGGACAACCCCGCCCCACCCCCACCCCCATGCACGAATTTTGTGCACAGGGCCTTTAGTATATACATAACATTGATTTCAGAGAGGAAGGGAGAGAGAGAGAGAAAGAGAGAGAAAGATCAATGATGAAAGAGAATCATTGATTGGCTGCCTCCTGCATGCCCCACACTAAGGATAGAGCCCACAACCCAGGCATGTGCCCAAACAGGAATCAAACAGTGACCCCCTGGTTCATGGGTCAACACTCAATCACTGAGCCCTGCCAACTGGGTCCATTCTCCTTTTTCTAAACTCCTTCATTCTCTTTCCCCCCTTCACTTCCTTGCCCCTATGCTCCTCACTCTAGGATTGACTCTAGGAATTCAAGAATCTTCCCACCTTCCTGGGGAAAGGGTAGCCCCAGCCCATTTGGCCTTGGATTCGAGTCTTCACCTTAACACTGAGGCCGCAGGTGACAGGGCTCAGACAAGTCTTCCCAATGTGCCCCTCGGCATGTAAATTATTTTGAGCTGATGGTCATCAAGAGACTCTGCCAGCCCCAGAAAAACACTTCACCCCTCCCTTAAAGAATTTAAATTGGGGACCTTGCCCATAATAAAAAATATCACCAGAAATAATTTTGTATGATGTATCTATATGGGGCAAGCTTTTCTTTAATGAATATCTCTGCTCTTCTTATCATCCTGGAAATAATCCTCCTCCCCCTTGAAACCCAAGGTGCCTCATATTTAGCTCACAATGTTGTCTAGACCTCATTTCCCCTCTCAGGTCTCTTACTTACTCATGTATGTGTGTTCCCATATGCACATAATTAAATTTCATTATGTTCTCTTGTTGATCTAATCCAATGATTGGCAAACTGTGGCTCGTGAGCCACATGCATCTTTTTGGCCCCTTGAGTGTGGCTCTTCCACAAAATACTTCAGCGTGGGAGAATCTATTTGGAAGAAGTGGTATTAGAAGAAGTTTAAGTTTAAAAAATTTGGTTCTCAAAAGAAATTTCAATCGTTGTACTGTTGATATTTGGCTCTGTTGACTAATGAGTTTGCCAACCACTGTGCTAATCTGTCTCCTGTAGTCTGAATGATGAGACCAGCTAAAAGAACCGAGAGGGCAGAGCCAAGTTTCTCCCTCCTCACAACAGTATTCTCCTGGACTAAACGCCATTTCTCCTCACACAAAGCACGACATTTCTCTAGAATGGGAAGTTGGCAGTTGATTCTTGTTTTAAAAAGCAAAAGTTCCTTCTTTCGTCCTTTGGGAGAAGATAATGTAAATATATAGCAAAATGGAGGTAAAAAAGAGGAAATTTTTTGTCACATGGCTCCCAGGGAAATGGTTCCTAAATTTACCATATTTATATCCCCTTTCTTAGAGCCCACAAAAGAGTTGGGATAATAATTACTCTTTAGGGAGAAACCCAGTTTTCCTTAAGGCAATGGAAATCTTTTGAGGAGAGGTTAGCTGTGTGCTGCTCCAGGCATACAGTCTGAGGGCTCTGAGCTGCTCACAGACACAACACCATTTGGTAACACCAAAGCAACAGCCTGAAACCCTGAGGTAGCAAAATACTGCACTCCTATGTTGGTTATCAACCTCCACACTTTGGCCAGAAAAAAAAGAAAAAAAATCGTGGTAGAGTTAAACTGCACATTGTAATTTCTTAAAATAGATTTCCTAAGTTTAAGTTTCTAAGACTTAATTTGGTTTTAAAATATTATTCATATGTTCTTTACTTCTTACACTGTCTCAACTTTCGCACACTTTTAGGAAACTTCCCTTTGCATGAAGAGGCTGGCCTAAGAAAACTCAATGTTAACCTTCTTGGTGACTTTGAATATGGAAGGATGCCAGACTGTATTAGTAGGCAGCTGTTCGTTTGCTCGCTCTCTCTCTCTCTCTCTCTCTCTCTCTCTCTCTCTCTCTCTCTCGTTTTCTGGTGTCTCTTCTTATGAGGGCACTTATTTCATCATGAGTGCCCCACCCTCATGACCTCATCTAACCCTGATCTAACCTCCATTTCCAAAGGCCCCATCTCCAAATATCATAATCACATTTGGGGGTTAGAGCTTCAACCTATGAGTCTGGGAAGGACACACTTCAGTCATAGTGGGGTCTCAGCCTTTGGGGCAGTCTCTTTATTTCTCAATTATGGGATGTGAAATAACAATTAAGATCACAGACTGCATTTTAAACTCTGCAAAGTTTCCCACCTATCTTCCATGACTAGAAATAGGAAAGCTTTTAAAAATTATTACCCCGGCTTTAAAAAGTTTCTTACAGCCCTGGTCGGTTTGGCTCAGTGGATGAGCATGGGCTTGTGGACTGAGGGAGTCCTGGGTTCGATTCTGGTCAAGGGCATGTACCTTGCTTATGGGCACATCACCAGTGTGGGGTGTGCGGGAGGCAGCTGATGGATGTTTCTGACTCTTCATTCCTCTCCCTTCCTCTCTGTAAAAAATCAATAAAATATATTTTTTAAAAGTTTCTTACAGTCCTCTTCAGATACTTCATTAAAATAATAGGCAGTAGCATTTGATTTTCACAATGTTTCTGCCAAAGGGCTTTGGAGAAAAAGAAATTCATGCTAGATACAGGAAGATGTTCCTCTCTGGGGTGATCTAAAAATATCACAGACTGCTACCAGTTAAAACACATTAAAAATGCACAATGACTTTCTTTCCACTTTTTTATATTTCCATTTATGGACTTTGATTCATAAGAATGCTCTGTCACTGGAAAAGTATAAAAATCAGATTTCTTCCTGGCAGATTTATTACTGTCAAGAAAAGACATAGTGTTTTAAGATTCTGAGTGATTCTTTTTCCTTTGGTTTTTTGTTTGTTGTGGTCTTTTCTGTGTTGTTAGTGTTGATTGTACAATCTTTTATAAACAGTAATAAAGAATAATAGCTAACATTGACTGAATTCTTAACACGTGCCAGCAACTTGCCATGTGTTTACATTCCCTATGTCTTTTAATCTTCACCAAAGCCTCATGAGGTAGATATGATTCTTATCCATAAAACCATGCACAAAAATTAAACATTGCGTATGTATAGTTCCCTTCCTGCTCTTTACTTTCTAAGCAGGTGAATTTCTTAGATGACTCTGTTTTCCTTTGTGGGGTGTTGTTGGGGACAGGCAATGGAGCAGCCTGGAGTGAGGGCTGGATGGGAATAAAGAGATGGAGATTGTGAGGGGCTGGAGTGATCTGAGTAAGTTAACAGGTGGGAGGGGAGAGTCAGGAGAAAATGAGGGTGGAGATGAGGGGTTAGGAGTTGCCTGGCAAGGGTTGGCAGGCTGCAAGAGAAAAAAAGGAATGTGTCACTACAGAGTGGAGGAGAATTGTGGGAAAGCATAGGATACTTGGAGAGGATTTTCAAAGTTCTGGTAGGGGAAGTATAACTTATTTTTTCTTTCATAGCTACAGGAAAACCTCAATACAAAATCTGCTATATTTCACTTAATCTAAGATACCACTGACTGTGACATATAATCATTTCAAGATACTTCATTATTTTTATGTGCCAGAAAGAAAGAAAGAAAGAAAGAAAGAAAGAAAGAAAGAAAGAAAGGAGGGACAAAAAAGAGGGAAGGAGAAGGGAAGAAGCTAGAAAGGGAAGGAAAAAGAGAAAGAAAAAAAAGAAGGAAGGAAAGAAGAAAGGACAAAAATTAATCATGTGCCACATAACAACGTTTCAGTCTATGACATACCACATATATGACAGTGCTGTACCCTATAATCCAGGTGAGCAGTAGTAGGCTGTACATGTAGGTTTGTGTAAGTACATCCTATGATGTTCATACAACAACAAAATCATCTAAGAACACATTTCTGTCATCATCAACTGAAAATATATTCTGATTTCAAAGAAACAAAGATTATTCTTTAATCCTTTTGCAACCAGCTATGTGGCTTTTCTTCTTCTTTTAGTAGTACATCATTATGTGTGAGGTCTGATCTGAGCTTCCCAAGAAAGCTTGGTTATCTTTAGTTACACCCATTTTACAGATGAGAAAATAGAGCCTCTGAGAAACTAAGTTACTTACCTCTGGGCTCACACTAATTAATGGAGAGCCAATATTCCAACTGTGCTCTCTATTTTTATTAGGGCACATTCAATAGTTGGCCAGCTATTAAATCTGTAGTTAGTAACAAAAATAACTTTAGAATTAAAAAATAATAGATGAACCGAAACCGGTTGGCTCAGGGGATAGAGCGTCAGTCTGCAGACTGAAAGGTCCCAGGTTTGATTCTGGTCAAGGGCATGTACCTTGGTTGCGGGCACATCCCTGGCGGGGGGAGGGAGGGACTGTGCAAAAGGCAGCTGATCAATGTTTTTCTCTCATCGATGTTTCTGACTTTCTATCCTTCTCCTCCCTTCCTCTCTGTAAAAAATCAATAAAACATATATTTTTTTTTTAAAAAGGTAATTTTATATCTCTTACATGTTGTTGTGATTAGAACCTCCTATCCCATCTGGAGCAAATTGAGGGAAACTGTGATTTGGGCTTTGTGGTTCAAGAATGCCTTTGTTTCCTTTTCCAATAATCTTAATCAAATAAGGGCAGGATGGTGAAATGCCCAAATATCCATCGGGAGGGTCTAAAACCAAAGCACATTCTGCAACCCTACTAAGCAAGCCTTTACTTTCTGGTTCAGCAAAAAGGAAGCCTTTTTGTGATTCACAGAAATAGAAGAACTTCGAGGTCTGGGACCAACCTCTGGGGACATTTCTAAGACCAAGACCAAATACATAAAACGTAAATGAATGAGCAGACCATGAACATGGGAAAAACTGCTCAACCTCCCTGGTTCAACCTCACTAACCATTACAAAAATCCTGGACTCCCAGTTCAATAGCAGGCACCTGGCAACATGGTTTTCCAACAGGAGCTGGCACTTTTCACAGTCTGTGGCTCTCTGATCACACTGACCCTCCATCTAAGAATGCCCCCACCTGTTTATCAAAATCCTTCAAGGTGGGATCAGAAATTGCCTTTTCTGTGAATCCCTCCCAAATCCTGACAGAATAAATGGCTCCTTCTGAAATTTCCTTTCACAGTTTCTCTTTTCTTCGTCTTTGTTTTTTAAATGTTTTTATTGGTTTTAGAGCGAGAGTGAGAAGAGAGAGAGAGAGAGAAACATCAATTAGCTGCCTCCTGCATGCCACCTACTAGGGATGGAGCCCACAACCCCGGCATGTGTGCTGCCTAGGAATCGCCCACGACACCCAAACAACTGAGCCACACCGGCCAGGGCTCTTCCTCTTGTTTTTTTACAGGGAGTTCGAAGACCTGTCTCCCAACTATGTTATTGGCTGTCTGAAGGCAGGTCCGGGGCATTATTTGCTTGTTTGTTGGTGTGTTTTTAATGAAATCATGTTTGTAAAGCTTGAGCACAATGACTGGTATGTAATAGGGGAGCTGAATAAGGCCCAGAACAAGGGCCACTGTAAGAGACCATAATATGTCACCCCAAATATGCCTCTTTAGTTCAGGGGTATTTTGACCTTATTATTTTGTGAAATAGCAGACACAGGAGAGGCTCTGAAAACAACAGAAGTTACCCTTTGGTAAGGGAAATTGACATTTATAAAGAGAAATCTCCATTTGTAAGGGTATCTCCCTCTCAGTACCAGATAAAGAAAGCTGACTCTAGACTACAGGAGACTTATCAATGCAAAGGCACTGACTTAAAATCTGCATAACAAACTTTCCCCATTTGACCTTATTTTTCCTGATCACTTCCCCATAACTTGCCTTCCCCACACTTTTCTTTGTTTCAGCTGAAGGTGGCAATTAAGCTCAAGTTCTAGGCAACTCCTTGTGTTATTCTTCCCAGAATTTCTCCTACATATATAAGGCATAACATATTAATAAACCACTGTGGGTTTTTTTCTCTTGTAAATCTATCTTTTATAATAGAGGCCCCAGCTGAGAACCTAGAAGAGTAAAAAAGACATTAATTAATGCTATTGTTAATGTTAGAACCAGCTGGAGCTGAGAACTGTAACCCTCATAGGTGCTCCAAGAGCTATTCTTTATAGCAATAACAAAAACAACAAACAAATGCATTAAAAAAAAAAACTTAGAATAAAGGAAACTTTGAGGGGATGATGTTCTATTTCTTTTCTTCCTTCAAATTTTATTATGGAAATTGTCAAACTGTTGAATCAGAAATTGACATGGAGCCCCACGGATGGCTGTGTTTGAGTGTCAGCCTGTGAACCGGAGATCACACTTCAAATCTTGGTTAGGGCACATGTGGGGTTGCAGTTCAATCCCCAGGAGGCGACATGCTGAAGGCAGCCAATCCATGATTCTCATAATTGATGTTTCGATATCTCTCTCCCTCTCAGAAATCAATAAAAAGTATACTTTTTTAAAAATTGACATGGGTAATGGAATAAATTTCATCTATATTCAATATCAGTTAATATTTTAGTCTTTGTGGAAAAGTTTTTAAATAGACTGTATATCAAAACACTGCACTACTAATTATTTCAGCATGCATTTTCTAAAAACAGGTAGGCATTGACCTACATAATAATAATAACAATAATAATAATAATAATATTACCCATAGTAATAATAATCTCTAACATTATCTAATATCCAGTTCTAATTCAAATTTTCCCCAACTGTCCCCCAAATTTCTTTTACATGAAAAAGTTAGAGGAATCATGCCACTTGATATCAAACTTTACTACAAGGACATAGTAATCAAAATACCATAGTACTGGCATAAAACTGACATGAAACAGAATAGAGGCCAAAAAATAAACCCATGACTTTATGGTCAATTAATATTCAACAAAGGGGGCAAGAACATACAATGGGGTAAAGGTAGTCCATTTAATAAATGGTGTTAGGAAAATTGGACAGATACATACAAAAATATGAAATTAGGTCACCTTCTTACACTATAGACAGGAATAAATTCAAAATGGATTAAATATTTAATCATAAGATTAGAAACCATTAAAATCCAAGAAGAAAACATACAGTAAAATCTTGGACATTTCTCATAGCTATATTTTTCCTTGGACAGGGGAAACTAACAAATGGAACTACATCAAACTAAAAGGTTTTTGCACAGCAAAGGAAACCATCTACAAAATGCAAAGACAACCCATTGAATGGGAGAACATATTCACCAGTGATAAGAGTTAACACACAAAATTCATAAGGAACTTACACAACTCAAAACAACAACAACGAAAAAAAAAAAAGCAATCCAATTTAAAAATGGCATAGGACCTGTATAGATAGACAGGTGGTCAATAGACATATGAAAAGATACTAAACAGTAATCATCAGAGAAATGCAAACTAAAACCAACCACAATGAGATATCACCTCATGAGAAGGCAAAAAGGCTAATTCTAATGTAACCCTGATATTTTTTTTTGGGGGGGGGGGGGGGGAGGGCCCTAGCAATCTGAATCTTGCCAGCAAGCCTACTGTACATTCTTGATCACCTACAATTAAGTCATTGCCCCTTTCTCCACAAACTGATCTTGCAAGACCTGTTACCTAAATGCTCACATTTTTAGAGGCCATAAACCATGACCCAGCCCCTGGAGGGGGGTTATCAGCACTGGCGCCAGGACAGGCCCTTAGGTATGGTCTCAAAACCCCCAACACCTGGAGCTTTTTGCAAATCCAGAGAAAGGTCCAGAAGTATAATCCTTATTTGAGAAATAAAGATACCAAAAGAGGATAAAAGAGGGGCTTCCACCATATTGGTTTGCTCAGAATTTGAGAGGCAACCCCCTCTAAGTCTGCCAGCATAATAAAGCTGTATAACTCCATTTCTCTAAGTGTTGCTTGATTTTTCTCTACAACACTCATACCTATTAGAATGGTTATCATCAATGAAGCAATAAACAACAAGTGCTGGCGAAGATGTGGAGAAAAGGGAACCCTTGTGCACTATTGGTGGGAATGCAGACTGGTGCAGCCACCGTGGAAAATGACATATAGTTTCCTCAAAAAATAAAAGAATGGAATTGTCTTATGACCCAGAGAGTCCACTTCTGGGAATATATCTGAAGAAACCAGAAACACTGATTTGAAAGAAGTTATTTACTGCAGCACAATTTACAATAGCCAAGATTTGAAAACAGCCCAAGTGCCCATCAGTGGATGCATGGATTGAAAAAAAAACAACACTGTTGTACAATGGGGAGGAGGTGAAAGGAGGACATCTATAATACTTTCAATAATAAAAATGAATGTTTAAAAACTGTAGTACATTTATACAATGGAATATTACTTGGCTATTAAAAAAAAGGAAATTTTACTTTTGAAACAGCATGGATGGACCTGAAATATATTATACTAAGTGAAATAAGCCAGTCAGAGAAAGACAAATACCATACCATTTCACTTACCAGTATATTTAGAATCTAATGAGCAAAACAAACAAACAAAATAGAAACAGACTCATAGAGAACAGAGTGACAGCTGTCAGAGCCGGGAGGGGGGGGGGGGGCTGGGTCAAAAAGGGTGAAGGGATTAAGCAAAATAAAAAACAATTCACAGACAGTGAATTACCAGAGGGAAAGGGGAGGTTAGGGGGGAGTAGAAAAGACTTTGGGTGATAAACACACAATACAATATACAGATGATGTGCCTGAAACCTGTATCAGTTTCATTGACCAATGCCACCCCAATAAATTTAATAAAAATGTTTTTAAAGGAAGAAAACTGTTGCTAGCTCTGGCAAAGATGGGAATAAGCGCCCCCCCCCCCCCCTTGTGGAGCTCCCCTCCCCCAAGAAGTGGTCTGTATGTAGTACTCGCTGTTATCACAAGGGCACCACCCACAGAGGCTCCTTTAAACCAAGTGGAAGAATGTGAACAGACTAGCTCAGAGAAATCTGAGACTGGACCCAGGAACACCTAGAGGGCATCTGAGAAATCATCTTACCTGGCTCCAGAGGTGAAGACGCAGAAAGAGCCCCCCTGCCCCACCTATCACTAGCAGCTTTGAGAAAGTACAAGAGGGCACATGTTGGCAACAGATTCTTTCACATTTTAAACAAAGACTTCTTCAGGCAGGCTTGGAGGATTTCTTGATTCCTAGAATTCCTCAATACCTTTAACCTCTTAGCAATAAAATTTGGAGAACAGTTCACCGATCAAAACTAATCTCAAACCAATGATAAGCCACTCTCCCAAGGCCCCTTCCCACCCCCCTCCCTCCGGGGCCAAACAAGGCACTCTGAGGATTCACCCTGGGAAAGACCTGGGAGAGCTGAGACTGATTCTGTGCGGGTCCCAAGAGCTCCTGTCTATCTTCGTTAATTGTTTTTGCTTTGAGAGATATCTATTAAAATAATCATAGCATTTTTGTTTTAAGTTGTTGAAATGGTAACTTATACTAATTCAGTTTTGAATGTTGAACCAATATTACAGTCTTGGAGTAAGCCCTGCTTGGTCATGATCATCCTTTTTTGATGCTATTGGATTTCATTTGTTACAATTTTGTTTAGAATTTTTTCACCTAGAATCATGATGAATATTGGTCTATCATTTTCTTGTAATGTTTTTGCCCAGTTTTGATGTATGAGTAATATGGTGTCATAAAACGAGTTGGGAAATGTGTCCTCCTCTTCAATTTTCTTGAAGAGTTTGTATTGGATTGCTATTATTTTTTCCTTAAATGTTTGGTATAATTCACCAGTAAGCCATCTAGAACTGCTTCCTTTTTTGTGGGCTAGTTTTTAACTACAAATTCTATTTCTTTAATAGATATGGAGCTATTAAGGTAAACCTTTTTTTTTTTTCATGAGAGAACTTAAGTAGTTTGTGTCTTTTAAGGAATTTGTCTTCTTCATCTGAGTTTTAAGCTTGTTGGCATAAAGTTTTTCAAATATTCTCTATACTAGAGGCCTGATGCACGAAATTCATGCAAGAGGCTTGGCCCTCACAGCCATGGCAGCTACCTCGGCCCTTGCAGCCCCAGCTTCATCGGGAAGGTCATCTGGAAGGATTTCTGGAAGGTTGTTCAGCTATCCAGTCTAATTAGCATATGATATTTTTATTATTATAGACTAGAACCTCAGTGCCTGAAATTTGTGCAGGGGGGGTTGGCATGTCCCTCAGCCTGGCCTGCACCCTCTCTAATCCAGGACCCCTCAGGGGATGTCCAACTGCCTGCAGAGATCGGGCTTCTCTCTTGCAATCTGGGACCACTAGCTCCTAACCACTCACCTGCCTGCCTTCCTGATGCCCCTAACTGCCTCTGCCTGCCTGCCTGATGCCCTCAACCACTCCCCTGTTGAACTGATCTAACTGCCTAACTGCTTTCCCCTGCTGGCCTGATCCCCCTAACTAAGTTTGCTCTCCCCACCAGTCTAATTGCCCTAACTGCTCTCCCCTGCCAGCTTGATCGCCCCTAACCACCTCTGCCTCGGCACCACCACCATGGCTTTGTCCAGAAGGACATCCAGAAGATGTCTGGTCTAATTAGCATATTACCCTTTTATTAGTATAGATTTCTGGAAATATCTGTCAAATCTATAGTAATATCACCTTCCTCTCCTGATTGGTAATTTTCTGTTTCATTGTTGTCTGCTTTATTTTCATTATTTCTTCTTCTGCTTACTTTAATTTAATTTGGTTTCTCTTTCTTTCTTAAGGTAAAAGTTGAGATCATTTACTTGAGACCTCCCTTTTTTTCTAATACAGGAATTTAGTGCTACACATGTCACCCTAAACACTGCTTTCACATCTCACAAATTCTGTGTTGTTTTTATTTTCATTCAGTTCAAAGACTTTCTAATGTCTCTTTTGATTTCTTCTTTTATCCATGACATAGTTAGAAGTGTGTTATTTAATTTATAAGTATTTGGAGATTTTTCCAGAGGTCTGTTATCAATTTCCAATTTAATTCACTATGGCCACAGAAAATACTTAGCATGACTTTAATCTTATAAAATTTATTGAGACTTTATGGCCTAAAATGTGGTCTATTTTGATAAATCTCTCATGCACTTGAAAATGTTTTGCTCTTGTGGAGAAGAGTATTTGGGGTCAAGCTGGCCGATAATGTCCAAATCTTCTATATCCTTAAGGCGTTGGTGATATAGTAGTGAGCATAGCTGCCTTCCAAATCTTCTATATCCTTAATGATGTTCTGCCTTCATGCCTATCAATTATTAAAGAAACTAAGGGCCTAGTGCACAAATTCATGCACTGGTGGGGTCCCTTGGCCTGGGATGCACACTTTCGTAATCCAGGACCCCCCAGGGGATGTCAGACTGCTGGTTTTAGCCCAATCTCCACAGGTCAGGCCAAGGGACCCCACTAGTGCATGAATCCATGCACCAGGCCTCTAGTATACATATAAGATCTTTGGTTAATCTCTTTCTGCCCCCCATTCTCTCTGAGATTCATCAGTCTGTTCCATGTTTCCATGCCTGTGCATTGAGCATTTGCCCCCTGGTGGTCAATGCATGTCATAGCTACCAGTCGAATGGTCAAACAGTTGCTTAGGTTTATATATATATAGATAGATACTATTGAAATCTCCAACCATAATTGTGGATTTATTTCTCCTTGCTATTCTATTAGTTTTTGCCTTATATGTTCAGAAAATTTGTTAAGTACATAAACATTTAGGATTTTTATATCTTCTTAATTGACCTTGTTCTCACTATGAAATGACTTTATCTCTATGAAATCAACTTTGTCTGTTAATATAGTCACCCTATCTTTCTTTTGACTAGTGTTTGCATATATATCTTTTTCCATCCTTTTACTTTTATGTATCTTTATATTTATGTGTGTTTCATATAGTCAGCATATTGTTCAGTCTTGTTTTGAAAAACCTATCTGACATTCTTTATCTTTTGATTGAAGGTATTTAGATCATTTTCATGTAATGTAATTATTATCATAAATTAGGTTTTAAGTATATCATATTATTTGTTTTCTAGTGATTCTATATGTCCTTTCTTGCCTTTTTCTTCTTCTGCCTACTTATAGATTAACTGACCATACTATATGATTCTATTTTTTTATTGGCTTATTAGCTATAACTAATAATAGTTGCTTTAGGTTATATAATATAGGGTGTCCCCAAAAAATGTATTCAAAATTTCCAGCTGATGTTTCTTTTATTTCAGATTTAACCCATTGTAATAAATAATTATTCAAAGTGTGTCTACATTTTTTGGGACACCCTGTATATATCTTTAGCTTATCCCAGTCTACTTTCAAATGATATAATACCATTTTACATATCATATAAGAACTTTACAATAGTATACTTCCATTTCTCCCCTCTTAGCCTTTATGCTATTGTTTTCATGCATTTTACTTTTACATGTGTTATAAATCACACAAAACATTATTTTTGTTTAAACCATCGATTATCTTTTGAGATGTTAAGAAATGCAGTCTTGCATTCTTGGCCCTGCTAAGAGAGGCTTTATCAGCCTGTGATCTGCAATCTAAATTGAGACTGAGTCAGAAAATGACTGAGGCCCCAAGCCTTTCTCAAGAGCTTCCTATTAATATTTCTCAGCCAGCACAAGAAGATGGCAGCCAGCATGATAAAGATCAGATTCAGGAAACTACCTCTCTCTTGAAGCCTGATGGCCTCAAGTAGCTGCATTTATGTTAAGAAAGAGCAAACTGCTGATCAGAGCAACTAGCAAACTGAGATTTCAGAACATTGAGCTGTGTTTAAATGAGATATCCGGCTATCATTACTCACTCATATAGCTGACAAGAGGCAAATAGCTGGAAACTCTCTTAAGTGCGAGCAAGACTTGTACTGCCAACAAGATTAAAGTCAGGCTTGTAAGCTGGTCTTAAACCAGGAGGATTCCATCTGGGTCCCTCAGAGTCTAGCATTTGACTTTGCTTCCTTAAGCACTATTCCCTTCTCTAGGCTGGCCTTCTGTTTTGCCTGGAGCCCATATCTGTCCTACTGACCTGCTCAGTATTTCTCCATAGTTCCCCCACCAGATTCCTGTTCCAAAGCTCCAAATACCCATCTACCACTCCTAACATGGTCTGCATATCACCGTTCATGGACCCAGGGTATGCCTCCAGGCTCACCCTTTTCCCTAATTATAAGTCCAGTCTACAGGTACCAGACCCTCTGGTCAGGCCTGAAATGCTACCCTCAGCATCCGAGTGTTGAAAGAGAGAGAAGACTTCAGATGCCATGTAATCTACTTGCTTGTCCAGGCAGGGTCCTTGATGGATGGTCAACTATTAAAAAGGTTATCTTTCTCAATTAACTGAAGCATCTCTGAATCTAACTTCTACCCAAGGGGTTGATTCTGTCATCTTATTAGTTTATACAAGATTTCCCCACTTCCCTTTCCACCCGACCACCTTACAGACAGAGACACCTTTGGACAAGTGTGTAGAGAGCACCTTGGAAAGGCCCCTGAACTGATTGTCATCTGAATCCAGTGGTGCTGACAGAGCTTTGCCCTGGAAACATACCTTGCCAGAGACAGGTGTGTGATCAGCCTGATCTTCAGCTCAGGCACCAGGAGATGGGTATCATTATCTAAATACAGCCAAGCACCAGGGACAAACATGATTATCCTCGCCCACCCAGAAGTGATTATTACAAAGAAGCCACAAGAATGCACATAATCTTCTTTGTCTTGGGCTTCAGCAAAACTTCCTGGTATTTTGCTGTATAAAATAAATGTGCTGTATCGGCTCTGGGTCACTGTCTCTCCATCAGAGGACAGCTGTCCCACCCGGCCCCAGCTTTTTCCTTCTATCTCTGTATCTGTTTCTTTTTTCATTTTCTCAATCTCCAGCAGTCCCTACTCAGGAACCAGACCCTCTCTAGCCACGCTGGACATGGAAATGAGAGAAATATTTATACAAGTGTTCCTTTTGTTTCCTAAGCACTTTCAGTTTAATTCAATTTTTAAAAATAATCATTATTGAGCCTGGCCAGTGCGGCTCAATGGTTGAGCATTGACCTATGAACCAGGAGGTCATGGTTTGATTCCCAGTTAGGGCATATGCCTAGGTTGTGGGCTTGATCGCCAGTGTGGAGCCTGCAGGAGGCAGCTGATCAGTGATCCTATCTCATCATTAACGTTTCTCTCTCTCTCTCCCCCTTCCTCTCTGAAATCAATAAAAATATTATTATTATTATTATTTTTATTTTTATTATTGAGCCCTTCTAAGGCTATGTAAGATGCAGCTGGACTTTGAGGTGGAAAAGTAGAAGGAAGGAATCTCAGTCAAGGAATATTCTCTCCTGTTTGATGGAAACTACAGTAGACCCCAGCTTTGGACCGGGAAGCATATGCAGTCTAGTGGCCCTCTGCTGAGAGGGGGGAGCATTAAAAGGACTCTGCTAGTGGGCAGTAAGCCTCGTGGAGCCTAATGTGAAGGTCCTGTATTTACTATCATCAAGGGAACAGTGTGAATCGATTGATTTTGTGTTTTGTGCTAGACTTGGAGCCCTGCCTTACCTTTTCTTTTTTCTTATATTCAGGTAAATTTTTTCATAGCAACTTTAAGATATAACTCACATATCATATAATTCACTTATTTAAAGTGTACAATTCAGTGGTTTTTATTATGTTCAGAGTTGTTCAGCCATCGCCACAATGCATTTTAGAGCATTTTTATCATCACAAAACAAAACTGTTTAATCCCTTAATAGTCCCTCCCCATTTTCCTCCACCATCATCTCCAAGCCCTAGGCAATTACTAACAATGACTGTTTAAAATTCAAAGGTCACATCCTCTATGAGCCTCAGTTTTCTCACCTAATAACATATCTTCTCAGTGGCCACAATCTTCATTAATAAGCACTGAGACAGGTTGGAGAACACCACCAGGCTTTGCACAGTGACAAAGCCTGAGATGACAAAGCCTGAGTAAGGCAGCTGATGGAGCCAAAATTTCTAGACAGTTGGATCAAAGGCAGAAGGGCAAATCCAAATTCATGGCTGTGGACGTTGGAAGAGATGACTCAGCACTGTCACTTCCTTGAACCATGATGACCTTTCAAGGACCTCCTCTGGACTGCCCAAGGAGACAGTCCCTCACCAGGGTAAAGCCTTAGGGTTTTAGAGTCAGAGACCCCAGGAATAAATCCTGGCTCCCCACCTGCTCATTCTGTGAACTCAGTCGATGTAACTTTTTAAGCCTCACTTTCCTCATCCGTAAACTGAAGGAAGAAATCAGGACTGGCTGGGCTGGTGGATCACAGGCACACTGACCGCTCCCCCTGGGGCCGGAGTGCCTGCCACATGGCCAGCCCCTTGGCATTCCCCCGGTGGGGGCAGAGGTCATGTTTTCAGGAATGACCATCACGCTGATGATGAAAGCAGGGCTTTGTCGGTTGGCTCTTCCTTCCCCTTCACAGCGGGCCAGGCTGTTCACACACTAAGCTCTACCTCCCCTGACCATAGACCACACAGCACTGAAGCTGCTCTTGGGGTGTTGATTTTAAAATACTAAGAAACAAGACTCAGAAAGAACATTTGACATTCCCCCCTTTTCAAAGAAGCCTGCTTCAGGAAGGAGAGTTTAAGATGTCACCCTAGCCCAGTGGCCAGCAAACTCATGAGTCAACAGAGCGGCAAACCGCGGCTCGAGAGCCGCATGTGTAGATTAGCACTATGCCCCACTGTCTGCCACATATGCTCCTCTCTTCCTCAACTATCTGTAAGCCCTTTCTCACTTCTGCAATGGAATACCCCAATCCCCACTTTCTCCTTGGTCTGAAGTGTCATCTATACCCAACATTGCCTCACTGTCTTTGAAACTTGCATGCCTAGGTGAATTCCCAGGTGCATGTTTTCAAACTTTTGAGTTTCTCCTGAAAGCATCCTAAGTAGGCAAAAGTCGCACTTAACAGTTCTCTACACACAGCTATTTTCAAACATGGGAAACTTCTCATCTCTGAGTAAAAATAGAGCCGAAATGCTCAACAGTAAGGCAAGAGTCTGGAAGGCTGAGAAAACTAACAAGAACAGCCGTTCCGTAAACACAGCTCTGTGTGCTAGAGTAGGACAAGGAATCTCCCGGAAAGCACTTCCTAGCAGGCTGTTCTTGAGCACACTGGCATCTCTGCTCTCATCGAGGGAGGAACCAAGGTTGCTTTAACTTGGGCATCCTTGCCCAGCGTAGGGAGGGCGCTATCATATCAAACCTGGATCCTTCCTCCACCCCTGACCTGACTCCTTTTCTGCAGTGACTCCTGAAGGTTGCTCAGTACAGCACCCCCACCTATTTGTTGGAAAAACTCTACCTTCCACAGGCGAAGGTCCACCTCTGGCTCAGGCCTGCTTCAAGACCTCAGCCAGGTGGCCTTCCTCCCAACCTGTCCCTTCAGGTCCAAGAGGAGAGTGATTCTGGGTCCTTGGGTTCTGGTCCAGATTCTACCGTTGAGTTATATGAGCCAGCAGGGCCCCCACTCCCCAACCAAGGTCACCTCTGAAGCAAACACATCCTGCAAAGACAGAGGTACCCTTGCTCCCGTGAGCATGGCTGTGCCCAGACTCTGGAGTTACAGCAGGCTCTTGCCCAACCCAACCCCCACATGCTGAGAGGCATTCAGCTCTTCTGTGCCCTACTTAAGGCCACAGATATTTTCGAAGGAGAGCACTAACCCCAATGTGAGAAAGTGACCAGTCAGGAGTGGGCCAGCATGGGATGCAGAGAATAATGAAGGAACAGGACAAGCAATCAACACCAGAGAAGGAAAACCAGGGACAGAACTAAGACAGGAGCAGCAATAACGATGATGAAAAAAGCCAGAGCTGCCACTCATTGAGCTCTGACTACACGCCAGGTTCTGAGCACTTTCCATGGATTAAATCACTTAATCATTATAGTTTAAATGTACAAATGCCGCCTCCCCCCCCCCAACATTTCTTAACTACAAAGAGAAAGACGACGTCTTGCAGGGAAGCCTGCTGAACAAGGTGTCAAGTGCCAGGAACGGGGCACAGTGATATCATGAAGCCCTGACAAGCTGCACTGAGAATGTCACCTCTGTGGCATTCTTGCCAAACATACATAACCTCCTTCTAATTGTGAGGACAACATCAGACAAGCCCACCACTCGTCCAACGTATTAAATCGAGAGAGACAAGGGAAGGTTGAAAAACTGCAACAGATTGGAGGAGACTAAGGAAAAACAACTAAATTACATGGGACCTTGTACAGGATCCTAAAACAGAAATAGTCATTAGTGATGGTAAAGTTCAAATAAGATCTTAGTGTAGGTAATAGAATTATAGCAGCGTTGATTTCCTGTTGTTGGTTGGTCCAATGTTTACTTTGGTTCTGTAAAATGTTGGCATTAGGGAAAGTTAGGTGGAGGTATATGGATACTCTCTGTCTTATATTTTTTCTGCAAGTTGAAAATTTAAATTTTAAAATTTCAAATTAAAATTTACTTTCTTTTTTTAAATATATTTTTATTGATTTCAGAGGAGAGAGAGAGAGACATCAATGATGAGAGAGAATCATCGACCGGCTGCCTCCTGCACAGCCCCCACTGGGAATCGAGCCCGCAACCTAAGCATGTGCCCTTGATCGGAATCGAACCTGGGACCCTTCAGTCCGCAGGCCGATGCTCTATCCACTGAGCAAAACCGGCCATGGCTAACATTTATTTTCTAAGTGCAAGATTCTCCAAATAAATCAAGCCCATCTCAGAAGAGTTACTTATTGAGTTGGTCTACCAGCAATGAGACGTGTCCAGATTTGGGATAAAGCAGAAAGTGGTTTCATATTGTTAAAGGTCTGCCACAGCTGGGGTTTCTATTGCTAACACTGGCCTGGTGTCGAGCAGGTCCTCAGCTGCAGGGTGAGTGCTGGCCCTCATCTCAATAAGCAGGTGTGACTGACAAGACAGGCTCCCTCCTACAATGTCATGTTCCTCCCCAGCCTCCGGTTCTCTGGCACCATTCCGCATCTTCTGTTTGTCTTGTTCTTCCATCCGGGAGGACCTGATGACTGAGACAGTTCTCTAATTTTCATGACAATGTGTCGCCCGCTCCTCCTGCTACATTCCTTCCCCGGTGACTCATGGTTGGGAGGCTTTTGCAGCCAAATAAAGGCATTTCCCACCAACTTGAAGCCCTTCAACTTCATCCCTCCATGTCCACCACTCCTCTCTCAGATCCCACAAGAGGGAAAAGTAGTTGCTATTTTGCCCACATGTGATTATTTTGTTTTCCTCTCTGTGTGCTTCTGAGTTTCTCCCATCTCACCAGCCCGGGGGACACCGCAGGCGAGAGGGTACAGAATCTGCCGGCCTCCCCGGTGACTGCAGCACCACCACCGGGCGGGCGTATGCTCCTCTTCAAATTTCCAACAAGCAAAACAGGCAGGACCTGTGCCTTGTGCGTGTGCAGGGCCTCGGCGCCCGTCGTCGGATTCCTGGGTGTCCGCACGGTTAGGTTTCCTGCTCGGCCTCTGCAAGCCTGCCCCACAGCTGTCTTTGTTCTGCTCCAACAAAGTTGTTTTCGTTCTCTGCTCTCCATCCCACACACTGGAAAATAAATTATCCAGTGGTTAGCTAACACCTCACGACTGCACATTTTGCAATGAAGTAAGGCAGGAGAGAAAAAGCCATTCTAAGCCCAATGCCCGGGACCCTTAAACAAGAGGATGAAGAGCCCAGGGGGCCACTGGTTCAAAGGTGTGAGTCGGTCTGTTCTCTAATATAGAGGGAGATGTTGGGTAGGGCCAGACTGAGGCCACTCTCCTCCCACCTCCACCCAGGAATATTTTGGCAGCTGCAGGGGTGCTGCCTGGGCAGGGATGGATGTCTGTAAATGAGCCTCACAGCCCCTAGGCCACCTCCCTGGCCACTGAGCTCTGCACTGTGGGCAGCGTGGAGGACAGGAGATGAACAGAAAAAGAATGTTAGTTGAAAACAAGCTGAGAGAGTCCTGGTCACAGGATGGTAGGTTTCCAGGGCCATGAGTGAGCCTTTGCTAATGACACTTAGGACGGCAGTTCCTGTGGGTTACTGCTTGAGAAGGAAAGCGCAGCCCTGATGCTGGGCAGCAGTCAGGAAGCTGCAAGCACCTTTGTCCCACCACCCAGCCTTGACTTATTGGTGTATTTTTGTGTCTATATACACACTAATGCCGTATCTCAGTTATTTTAAGATACAACCTTTCACATTTTAATATCTCTGCAATTGAGGCACATCATACAATTGATATAAATCATACTGAATTGGCAGTTTTTTAGTGGTATGGTATATAAAAAGTATCACATCTTAAAAGCAATGAATACGATAATTCACATGTAATATGATAAAATTTTGGGCTCCCTAGAGACAAAAGTGCCTCATTCATGACCTCTATCTTTCAAGATATGATATTATGGCAAAAAAAACCCACCACCCAATATTCCTAATATTTTATTTTGAGACCTGAATGAATGAGGATAACAGTTTAATTTTTCAGATTTATTGTTAATGCTAATAAAGTTCATCAAAAGTATCTGGCAGAAGTTCCTAGCATTTAGAGAATAAAATCAATATAGAATAAACATTAAAGAAAAACTTAACTTATCCAATAACCCTAAAAGCCCAGCACATGAAGTATTTGTTTTCTTCTTCTAAATAAGAAGTTTTACTTCACTTGACATTTTTCATAAGAAGGTAAATCACAGAGAAGTTAACTTTTGGCCTAAGTAAAAGCTTCATTCTTTTCGGCTTTCCTGAAAGTGAAAGTAAGTCATCCTTTTCTTTAAAAAATGAATTCTCACTTTCTGCATGAAGGAGCCATGACAAACCTAGAACATCCAAGATTCCAGACTTTTATCAGTCAGGGGTATTCAAGTAGGAGATGGTCACACTTTTAGTGCCTTTAATTCTTGATTCAATTTTCAAGTCTGACTCCAAGTATTCAAACAGAGATGGGTATAAGCAGAGTCAGGGATGGAAATGAGCCATTTGGGCCTCTTTCATCTTTTTCTCTTAAGGCCTGGTTTGGTTTATGCAAAGTCCAAACCCTGTCAATGTTTATTCAGCCTTTTGACTTTCAAACTCAAAATCAAAATGATGTGGGAGTAGCCACACCCCAAAAAATCCAAATGCCAGTTTCACAGAGGCCACTGTTTTGAGCAGTTCTGAGAGAATGAATTAACTATGATGCTTACATTCATGAGATGGAGGCTCAGAGGAGAATCCATCTCAGGAGCACCAACAGAAGGCTTCATTGATTTAAGAATCAATTACTACCTTGATTGAGCCCAAGCATGTGCAGAGCTCTAAAACCTAAGTATCCCTTTGCTGAAAAACCCATGAGACTGATGACCAGCGTTGTGGACTCAGGTAACCACTACTCGAGAACTTCTGCCAAATAAAGAGCCAGAGAATAACTCACCCATCACACATCACCAACACCAAGGACTTATGTTCAAACAATGGCACATGTCAACTGGAGGCTCACGGAAGACCCTCAGGAGCCCTCTAAACGTATTTCTAAAGCTGCTACATCTCTTCTTTTTCTGCAGACTTGAAATATCAGTGAAGGAAAACTCCCTACAAGAAAAATTACAGCAATTCCCCTCAGAGGAAAAACGCATTACTTGAAAATATGTGGTCAAGTTATAGACACTTGCAAATTACGGACCAGTGACCAGAAAATGTTTTGAGAGCTTGATTACTCTTCTCTAAACTAATGTGGCAACGCTGCTCTCTAGAAGGTGTACTAGCAACCACTGCCGTAGAAAGGCCAGATGCAGTCCCATTAAACCCTTAGAAGGACCAAGCTTACAAACAGTCTTCAAACCCACATTAAGTATCTGTGCCCTCGTAACTGCTCACCTCTGGCCTCACCATTCCCAGGAGGAGAAGACAGTCTGCTAAATGTCCTCACAACACTGATCCCTTCTATTTTCTGAGCTTCATCAAATGTCCACTTCTTCTTCCTCTCCTTCTTTTTTAATCCTCACCGCAGGATATTTTTCCATTGACTTTTAGAGAATGGGAGAGAGAGGGAAAGACAGAGGGAAATACCGATGTGAGAGAAACATCGATTGGTTGCCTCTGCTCGTGCCCCAACCAGGGCCCAGGCCAGGGAGGAGCCTGCAACCGGGTACATGCCCTCGAGCAGAATCGAACCCGGTACCCTTCAGTCAGCAGGCTGACACTCTATCCACTGAGCCAAACCGGCAAGGGCTCTATTGTTCTTAATTGACCATGAGCAATTTCTTCTCAACATGAGTCTAGTACGAAACTTAAGTGGTAAAGGCTGCCTGTAGATTGCATCACTGTGGATACAAACCCCAAAGTGAACATGGTTTAGGGCAATACAGTGTTTTTTTTAATGCTGCTCTCTCTTAATTCTTTATACTTACTGAAAATGGAAACATAAATATTCATATTTCTCTTTGCAGAATCAAGTGGGAAAGCACTTTTAAGAATTTTAAATGTGAAAATAAATGACTCATTAATACAGAGAAAAGATTATCATTCAATATCACTATAATATAGTTTCTGAAAAGAACAATCGCATCTTTAGGGAAAATGTAACCAAATATGGAAAACAAAACAGATCATAGATTATTACACATGACAATTAAAAATACAATGACTTTATTTCTATCTTTTTACAGTTCTAAGTATCACATCTGATGTCTCATTTCTATAAACACAAAAAATTTTTTTTCAAGAAAGCATTGTTACAAGATGGTTTATATATATAAGCAACAGTTCAGCTTTCTCTAAAAAAACCCAAAACTTTAAAATTCAAAAATCTTACATTTAAAATATCATGCTCTAGTTAAATATTTCATCAACAACACTGTATACAAATAATATATTACACAAAATATCTTTAAGAAAATTTTTGGTCATTGATCTGAACAATAAATAAAAACACAGGCACTTCTACACTGACTGAGACAGGGAAGCAGTCACTCACTAAGAATAATTTTGCCTAAGCAACATGTGAAAATATGGCAAGAATAGACTCCTGGAGTTTTAAACTGACAAACCAGTCGTAAAAAGGTCTGCAAGTTCAATCTTTTCCCTTAAAGTTCAAAAGTTACATATGCTTTCCTGGTCCACATAAAAAAATCATAAACATAATGTTTCTGCCAGGGTCATTCAATCTTTAGTTGGTCATTATGGAATCGTACTCATTATTTTCAAATATTAAAAACAGTGAACTATTATACCACCCAGCAAATCAAGTCCAAGAACAGTTATTATGTTCCTATGTCATAAGCTCCTTATGACCATAAGACCACAGCAAGATAAACTGGATCACACAGTGATCTTTGTTTTGCAAAATTAACTGATTATATCAACGCAAGAAAATACTGTTGGGGTGGCAGAAAATTTCAACAGAGGTCCATTTCTCTAGATAATTTTTAAAAATTCATCTAAATTCCATGAAACTAATTGTAATTCAAATATATCACAAAAATCATTGAGTCCTATATGACAAATCATTTGCAGCCAATAGGTTTAAACACCTAAATTGCAGACAATTCACTCATTGTAACAAAAAGTTGGAATATTGTAATATTCGGTTAAAACAAAAATAACTTAAAATTTAGTCAAATTCCAAAAACATGATTTCAGACAAGGGGGGGGGGGGGGCGGGGAGATTAGAAAATAATGACCACTAGCCAGAAGAGTCAGAACCAATCATCCTGCTGTAGCTTCCTTTTAAAAATGATGATCTTCTGCTTTTCTTCTTCAGGAAGTACATCAAAGGATTTAGAGGTCCTCAAATAGATGCTACTTATGAAGGCAATTTTGATGGTTTAACACAGAAATTACCCCTAATGAGAGAACCCAACTGGGAACTATCCAAGCTATGTCTTTCTATGCAAAACTTAGTTTGTGTGCATTTTAGCAATTTAAATGAGCATTTTGCAATCGAGACCAAATATCAATCATCTCTTGAGGTTTTCTGCTATGTACTAACATCAAATCTAGATAGGAACAAATGTTATTTCTTTTTTTCTCTTCTATATCAAATGTCTTGAAGCCTTTGTGTTTCTCTGGAACGAGGCCCAGTTTCTGAAGGCACATTCCAGTATAAACATCATCGATGGGGTACAGAAGGACCTGGTCGGTTACATTGTACAGCCTCAGGGCCAAGTGGCCCGAGTACAGGAACCCACCTCCCCCGGCATAAGGCGGGTAGACACCAGTGTAAACAACTTCTGGGATGTAGTACTTCAGTTTCTTATCCCGATGAGGTCCAGCATTGTGGATCACATCACCTATAAACAAATCTTTGGCTTTGTTCTTGGATAAGCTATTCAAGTAATTCAGGATATGATGGGTATTCACAAAAACATCATCGTCGCCCTTGAAAACGAACTCGGCATTTGGGCAGGAAGTGCTCACCCACCTGAGGAAGAGCACTTCTTTCAGAGACAAGTTGAAGAAAGTGTCTCTGTAGTTCCACATGAGAATGTCTTGGTGCTTCTCACTCTCAAATTTCAGCATGTCTGACAGATCGGGGTGGTTGTCCTCCGGGGGCGTCTGGCCCAGTAAGAAGACTCGCACCACCGTTTGGTTCCCGGAACTGGTTTCTCTGCCCCAGGATTCCCGAATTGCTTGCCTTCTAGCGAAATGTGGAGTGAGGGACTTAATCGCCAGCAGTAAGAAGGGTTTCTTTGCACATTTATCCCGCTGATCTATAAGCAGCGAATAATTTCGACATCTCAAATACAGCAGAAAGTCTTTAAACCTGTCCGGCAAACTGCTGAAACCTGCGACCACAGACGTGACCCTGAGGTCAGGCTCGCAGAAATTCAGATGGCTTGTGTTCGGAAACCCGGACGCTTCGCCGGTCTGGTTCGCCAGCATGCTCAAAATGGGATTGTACCTCCTGTTCAGCTTGTCTTGTTCTCGGTTCCAATATGCCACGGGAGGGTTAGATATCTTCCAGAACCTTTCTTTGGGTATGATTACTTCCCCCTTTCCATTTTTTTCTTGGTTACTGCTTTTGGAAACTTCCACAATCAAATAAATGAAGACATTTACCATCATCAGGATACCCAACAACTTTATTCTTCGACGTCCAACACTCATTGCTCATATCTGGAACAAAAGGGAGGAGCGTTGTATTAATTGAATAATTATTCATCTGCGTTTGCTCACCCATGCCACCTGCCTCTAGGACTTGACCTCCCCCGGGGAAGAGTGGCTTAGAGCACAGGCGCTAGGTGTGAAGGGCCTAGCTTCTAATCGCAGCCCTGCTGTTCCAGCTGTGAGACCTCGGGCCAGTGGTGTAATCGATATCTGAGCTTCTCCACCCATAAAATGGAGATAATACTCCACCTCATAGGATGGGTGTGAGCGATACGTGATTTTATATGTAAAGCTTTTAAAACGGTGGCTGGCCCATAGCAAGCAGCATATAAGTGGCTGTTAACACTGTGGCTGTTTCAGTCACCGGAGGGCAGAAATATGCATTTACTACCCCTACAGGTGTTTGACTTCCTTGCTTACAAGGACACACACAAACCAATGTACTACAGAATGATTTGCAATTCATAATATCAAATACATTTTATATTGTGATCCAGTACACACATGTGCACACACATGTATATAACTGTATGTATTTATAGGTGTTGCAATGTGTATAGTTTCATGGCATTCACTCTAAGATTTTATTTTACTCTTTTTTAATGGTGGTCCCAACCCTGAATTGTTTCCCAACCCACCATTTCATGGATTAGAAAACGAAGGCAGAGAGATTAGACGCTTGCCCAGAGTTGAAGGGCTAGGAGGTGAAAGAGCCACTAACCACACTGAGTGCTCAGAGAAACCAAATGACAAGAGTCATACTAGCTTTATCCTAATTTCTAAAAACTGAGAACAACCCATATACCATCAACAGAAAAATAGATTTTCAAATTTCAGTATGTTCATACAATGGAACCACCCTCAGCAATATTGCTACTAGTAACAAGAGTACCGCAGGAGTAAAAGACAGACCTCAAATTCCAGTTATGTTAGGTTCAAGAAGGCAAAAATTAACCCAGGTCCTAGATGTCTGAAAGTGACAGGGGTAGAGGTTTTGTCTGGAGAGGGGCAGGAGGAATGTTCTAAAGCAGTGGTGGGCAAACTCATTGGTCCACAGAGCCAAATATCAACAGGACAACGATTGAAATTTTTTTTGAGAACCAAATTTTTTAAACTTAAATTTTTTCTAAGGCCACTTCTTCAAAATAGACTCGCCCAGGCTGTGGTATTTTGTGGAAGAGCCACACTTATGTGGCTCGCGAGCCGCAGTTTGCTGACCACGGTTCTGGAGTATAGAAATGAGCCCTGCCCAGTGTTGCTCAGTGGTTGGAGCTCCGATTCAAGCACCAAAAGTTGTGGATTTGATCCCAGCCCCCGTCAGAGTTCATGCAGGAGGCAGCCAATGGATATGTCTCTCTTACATTTCTCTCTCCCTCTCTCTCTCTCTCTCTCTCTCTCTCTCTCTCTCTCTCTCTCTGCCTGCCCCTCTCCCCAATCCTATCATCCTCCCTTCCATCCTCTAAAAATGAATGGAAAAAATATGCTTGGGTGAGGACTGACCAAAAGAAAAGAAAAAGAAATTTACTATGTATGTCTTGATTGGAATGAGAATTTCATGCTGTTTATAACAAAAAAGGAAACGAGAAATGAAAATGACATCTTAATGAAATATCAGAGGCCACAGATTTCAGTCTATGGGTAACAGAAGAACAAAGTCATGGTGTGGTTTGCTGGGGCTGTAACTCCAGAGTTCTAACACTACTGAGATGGATGACCTACTCCAGAACAACCATTTAGATAAGCTTGACGTTGAAAGGCACCCACAAAGGTGGAATGGCAACACACTGTAAAAATGTTTCTTTTCAGATTAATTCTATGCCTGGGACTTTATCCTTAAAAAAGAATCCCAAAGTAGTATTGATTGCATCCCAAGCACTGTGCGTTGTCTTACTTGATACCGCGAGCCTACGAAGCCGGTATTGTTACTTTTATTTACATTTTATACCCGAGGAGACAGATTTAAAGAGGTAACTGTGGTAAGGGCAGGGCAGAGCTGGAATTCCAGCCAAAGCAATGAGGTATGTCAAACGGTATTCTCCAACCTTTATAACAAAGTTGTGTGACTACTCTTTAATCAAGGGCAGTGTTTACTCTTCTAATGTAAGAGGATGTTTAAGTTCACTGGGTTCTAACAAGGAGTTTCAAGGTAGAAGTATCTGTCTTGTTGAGAATGCTGTGAAGTTATTACATGTTGGGAAGCCCCGATTAATCAATCTGAATTCCCAAGCTGTCTCGTGTCTCTTAAGCTCCCAAGAAAGGGCCTTCTTAAACTCCCATCGAAGAAGGTAGTAAAAAAACCGCAAGACATTTCTTACTCCTTAGTGACAGTTTTAAAGGAGCCAAGTCACACACAACCTGAACAATTCAATGTGTCCACACATAAGTAGAGTCCACACCCTCATCAGGTCAGTTCCTTTCAGATGAGCTTCTGGACAAACCTTCAGATCAAACTGAGGTCCAAGTCCAGGCCACCTTTAGCAACTTAAACCACTTTGCTATCGGTCTTACTCGCAAGGACAAGAGAGCTCAAATGGATGCTTAGAATGTATCTGCATGAGTATTTCTTAAAAGCATTCATCATTTCTTTAGAAAATGAATCACTGATAGTTTTAAGGTTTTTTGTTGGGTTTTTTTTTTTTTTTTTTGGCTTCCAAATTTGAGACTAAACACTTCTCAAAAATAAACAATTCTCTCTAAACTGGGATACATCTCCTAAAGCTAAAGTAGCACTTAACCCAGAATCTCCAATCTCTAGGTCTTAGGCCCTTTGGGTGAACAAGCTGAAAGAATGACAAAAGGAAAGATATGTCTTGATCGGAATGAGGATTTCATGGGTTTATACATTTGTCAAAACCCTAAGTGTATACTTAAGGTCTCTGCTGTCTATAGCAAAAAGGAAAAGAGAAATGAAAATGATAGTTTAGTGAAATATCCAAGGCCACAAACAGACTTCAGTCTACAGGCAATTGTTTTGGTTGATCCTCACCCAAGGATATTTTTCCATTCATTTTTTTGAGAGAGTGGAAAGGAGGGTGGGAGAGAGAGAGATACATGAATGCAAGAGAGAGACATATATTAAACAGGGAAAGGCCGCAATGAGGAAAAAGGTTTGGAAGGATTCTCAGGAACAAACAGCATACACTATCAATAGCTAGCTACTTCACAGAAGTTTTCAACTCAGAAAAAGAATATGAGTATCAGGAGACTGTTTCTAAAATTATAGAGAAAGTTTTTAAAAAGACAGTTTAATGGGGAAAAGGGAAGCACAGTACTTTACTAAGTTAATTTTCTTAGGAAAAGACTCAGAGTGAAAAACATGTGAGGTGATTCTAGATGAATGAGCCAGCTGGGTCTTCAGGTTCTGGGGCAGGGCATGGATATCTGGATCCAGCCAGAGCCACCTGAAGAGATGGTTTGGAGTTTCAGACCCTTCTTGTGGGGATACTTTGAGGAACACACTGGGCTCGCTGACCTTGGCCAAGGTTTACAACTTCCTCCACTGCAGCTGAGGCTTTTATTTCCTCAACCAAGACCCAGCCAGGACATCCCATCATCTCAACCAAGACAACACCACCCTCACCTCTCAAAGGAGTACCACCCTCACCTTCTGCTTCCTCAAGGATTCCAGTCTGCAGAGCATTTCCTGCCCATTTCTCATCGGGCACCCCCTGAGGGAAGGTGAGAGGATAGCCCTTCACCAGTGAGAAAAATGGAGGCTCATAGGGAGAGTTCCTTGGGCTGCCTAATCCTATCTAATAAAAGAGTAATATGCAAATTGAACATAACTCCTACCAAGCCACGCCCACAGCCATGCCCACTAGCCAATCAGGAGCAAATTATGCAAATAAAACCCAACAAGATGGTTGTGGCCACTGAGAGCAGGAGGGAGGCTTGGGTTTCCCCAGCAACGGAGGAAGCCAAGCTTTCTGCCTGCCGTTGCTGGCCTAAGCCTCCACTCTAGGCTACGAAGTTTCAAACAGAAATGGCTGTTGCCACAGAGCGAGCAGAAGGCTTGGCTCCGCTCCAGGCTACAAAGTTTCAATTAAAGAACATAAATTAATCCCAGATACCAGGGCTTCCGCTTGAGTGGCTGGGGGTCGTGGCCAGCCTGCAAACCACCATAGGCCCCTCGCCCAGGCCTCCCCACACCCCAAGGGAACCCTAACCCTGATCTGGGACACCCTTCAGGGCAAAACAGCTGGCCCCTACCCATGCACCAGGCCTCTATCATCCTACATAATAAAAGAGAAACATGCAAATTTGACCATACCTTTGCTCCTGATTGGCTATGCTACCAGCCAATCAGGAGCGGGGATGGGGCCAAGTGGCATGAGTGCTGGGCCCCGGGGGTGGAGATGAAATGGCGGTGATGGAGAGCACCCAGCCCCTGGGCGCTGTGCGGGGAAGCGGCGGCGGCAGCGGTGGTGGTGGTGGTGGCGGCAGGGAGCACTTGGCCCCCCAGGTGCTGTGAGCAGGAGTGGCAGTGAGCGCCCAGCCCCTGGGGTCAGATGGTCGCAGGCAACTGGGGCTGAGCTGAGCAGGGCGATGGCTGGGTGCCCAAGGCCTAAAGCCTCTGGCTGGGGGTGAGCCATCAGTTGGACATCCCCTGAGGGCTCCCAGTATGTGAGAGGGGGCAGGTTGGGTTGAAGGACCACGCACTCCCAGTAAACGAATTTCATGCACCAGGCCCCTAGTATCTGATAAAAGAGTCATACACAGATTGACCATCACTCCAACACACAAAAGGGCTGCCCCCATGTGGTCAAAGATCCTGCCCACAAGATGGCCAGCAGGTGAGGGCCATTGGGAGGTTCCAGGCCTGCAAGGGAGGGCAGTTGTGGGTGACCAGGCCGGCAGAGGAGGGAAGTTGGGGGCAAACAGGCTGACAGGGGAGCAGTTAAACATCAATTAGGCTGGCAGGGGTAGTGGTTAGGGGTGATCATGCTGGCAGGCAGAAGCAGTTAGGGGCAATCAGGGAGGCAGGCAGGTGAGCAGTTTGGAACTAGCAGTCCTGGATTGTGAGAAGGATGTCTGTAGGATTGGGCCTAAACGGGCAGTCAGACATCCCTCGAGGGGTCCCAGATTGGAGCGGGTGCAGGCTGGGCTGAGAGACACCCCTCCCCACCCCCCATGCACAAATTTCATGCACCGGGCCTCTAGTGTTACATAAGAGCCAAGTAACAAAGCTAAGATGGCAACTTCCTGGCTCCCATTCTGGCCAGGGCTCTTTGGATCTCCTCCGTTTTCTACAAGGCACATCCAGGTCAACAGTGAAGTCTCAAAGGCTAGCTCAAGACCCAGGGCACAGGGTCATGGTCTATCTGATGTTACCAAGACTCTCCAAAGAAAGGGAAATGAGACCGTCTAGACTCTAGAAGCTCCCAGCTCCCCTTCCGAGAATTACAGGGCCAGCCTTCCTTGTACAAGTTTCCAAGTACGCAGACGGGGCTAACCCTTACCACTACTTGCTAAATGGCACTTTCCCCAAACAATTTGAGAAGGAAGGGTGGGATAACCGAGACTCTCAGTTGTACTTCTCCAACAAGCTTAAATGTCATCTTTCATTTGTGAACTGGGCATGAGAACTCTGCAACAAACCAAGGTTCATGGAAAGGAGGCTAAGGCACTGACCTTCCCTAAAAATATCTGTGGGAAAAAGCTCTATGAATAGCTGACTAAATATTCCCACTGCAAACATAAAACCCATTCTGTGCCCTTTTTTGAGCAGGAAGTTACATTGCTTAAGAAGAATCTGAGTAAGAAAACTTACCCCGACACTGGGGAAGACATTATACAACCCTCACTGCAAAACATGGAATTTTTACTGTGAGTAACAGAAATAGGAGAAAACCCCGTGTACAAACGAAGAATAACCTTAGCTTTTCACCCCAACAAGGACCCAATAGTCTTGAAATTTCTAAAACACATCAGTTGATTTTGTTTGTTTCATGAAAAAACAACTTCCTCCTTTGTTTTATAATGAAAATATTTAGAAAGACAAAGTAGAGGCAGAAAAACGTAGTTGTTGTAGCTGCAAGTGGATTACAAAATAGAACAGACTACGTAAAAATCCAGATAAAACACCACACAGAAACAAGACCGGTTTAATCAGGATGCTGGGATTACAGGCTACTTTAACATTCTTCACTGCCGCCACACCACCTCGCTCCTTGAACAGCCTCCAGCACACACATCCAGACTGCCTGCCTGGAATGGGTGTGGAGCACATCACACAAAACCCCAACTTGGGGTTCTCATTTCTGCAGCCCATGTAATAGCCTGTGTCATGGCCTCACAGTGCCACAGCACTCCATCACTGCATGGACCCTACACTCCTTTCCTTGGGCCTGTGCTATTTGCCTGAAGCCCTCACTTAGAAAGGGTTCCTGAACGTAATAGTAGAATATGAACATCTATCTTATTTTAATAAATATTCAGGTACCTGCCTGGACCTAGCACCCCTAGGAGGCAGATGGTCACAGAAGGGATTTCACCTGCCCAAGGTCACACATCTGGTAAATGGCAGAGCCAGGATTCAAACCCAAGTAGTTGGGCTCCAGAATCCAAGTTTTAAACCATGATGCAAGTGAATGCTGCCAAAAGGAACTGAAGGGATGCAAGTCTTATTTTCAATGGCTGATCTTCTTTAAGAGTATTGCATGTTGCCCTGACTGGCTTGGCTCAGTGGATAGAGCATCGGCCTGCAAACTGAAGGGTCCAAGGTTCAATTCCAGTCAAGAGCATGTACCTTGGTTGCAGGCACATCCCCAGTAGGGGGTGTGCAGGAGGCAGCTGATAGATGTTTTTCTCTCATCAATGTTTTCTGGCTCTCTATCCCTCTCCCTTTCTCTCTGTGAAAAAAAAAAAAAGAAAAGAAATCAATAAAAAATATATTAAAAAAAAAGAGTATTACATGTTTTAAAGCTTTGTACATTTTAACTGACAAAAAGTACCATGAGTCAAAATTAGATATAGGAAGCAGAATGGTATCATCAGGAATGTTTATTGAATGATTACTCTAAGGCCAAGTTCTGGGCAAAACACCTCACATACCTCATTTTGTTTCCCAATGTTTTATTATGGACAAGCACTGAAGAGGATGACCCCAAAAGGTCCCTTCCATTTCTGAAAGCCCTATAATCACTGAAGCAACGTGCTGGCTGGAAGATACTAATGTGACCATAGACAGCCACAAGAGCTTATTCTCACAAAATTCTGAGTCAGTGATTAAGACCCATCCCCCAAGGGAGGTTGGTGGCCACTGATAGCTAGTCAGCAACAGAGCCAGCAACCACACCCAGGCCCTCAGGTACCAAGATTAAGGATAAGAGAAAGGCAGGACCAGGACCTTCTTACAATCACGCAATAAAAGGACCACCCATCTCCCATCCAATCAGGCTGAGACAAGAAGACTGGAAATCCAAGCCAATTCCACCACAGGAGACTGAGCTAGCAGCATCCATGGCCACAGGATCCTGCTTCGGGATAACTCTCTTGCATAAACCTGACATACAAATCCTCAAAGAGAGAAAGGTGGAAGAAACATGTTTACTCTCTGGAGAACTTGTCCATCTTTCTGCCTGCCCCCTGCCCTCCCCACTTTCCAGGAGCCTGGCCAGAGTGGCTTTCTAAAAAATCCTTTCCTCCCACGCTGACCCCATCTGTTGCCTGGCTCTTGCCAGCCCTTTCTAGGTTCTGCCTAGATGAACAGAGACAGGGACAGCTTGCGGCTGAGTGGCTCTGGGGGAGAAAACAGCTTCCAGCACACAAGGCGGGCAGTGGATGATAAGGTTCAAATGAAGCAACTCACTTGGACCCAAGAGCTGGGCCATACCTAGAAAGCTTGATTCCCAATAGGAACAAGAAGCCTGGCCTTGGTTCTTGCCAGGCCTGGGGCAAGGGAGCCTCAGGACTGCCTTCACAACCTCACCCAGAAGACTGGCCTGAAGCAAGAACATGTGTCTGACTCTGCTTTCTGGTCAATAAGTCTTGGAACTAGGTGAATTCAAAGAATTTGGTTCCTAGTCCTTACTAGTATCCTTCATGTTCAAAATTAAGAGGGAAACAATTAATCTCTTCACCTACACATCCCCATAGGCAACATTATACATCAAAGTGTCTGGCAGGACACATTCTGCTGCCCATTGATTAAATTCTCCCAACGCCCAGCACGGCTTTGATTTTCCTCAAATGATATTCATCATTTAAAATCAAATCACTCACTAAGTACATACAGAACTTTCAGAAAAGGGGAAGAAGAAAATTCAGCTAACAACAGAGAATTAACCTTACCAGAGGACATATTGCCTTAGTAAAACAAGAGTTTTAGATCTTCGGTGTAAAAAGATTACAATCCCAGATCCATTTTTACTTTGGAAAGTCAGCCTGGCATCTGGTGTTAGATAGCCCAAAGTTAAGTTCTGGCTCTGCTACCCAGGTAGCTATGTGACCTTAGGCAAACTGTTTGGCCTCTCTGCGCCTCAGTTTCCTTATCTGTAAAATGGGATGATATAACCTGCCACACCAGGTTGTTGTCTGCAATGGGCATTCAATAGTTCTCCTTCAGAAGTTTGACTTCTCTGCCAAATACTCAATGAAAGTACACTTCTAAAGTTTTGTCGTTCACTGCCTCTTTTATAAATTTACGGGAAAAAAATTAAATTTATTCTTTGTAGAAACCCATATATCCACTGCCTTAAATATCACCTCCAAAAGGAGGCTTACAAGTCAATCCACCTAACTCTAGATATTAGCTTCTAAATGCTTTGGGGAGACCCTCTTCCCCGAACCCTATCTGCAATGAATCAACTTACCAAGCACCTGGGTGCACCCCGCAGCATGACCTTGATCTGTTCTTCTCCCTGCTCTCCACAGGGTCCAAGTTTTGAGCTTCTACCTCCATAAGGCCACTTGTACCCCCTCCTTACCTCTCCTCTATTCCATTCAGGCTCTGCTGCTTACTACTGCAGAAGCCTAATGCCTCAATTCCTACCATGCTCCCAAATATGCCCTCCTCCCCAACCACTCAGTCTTCAGTCCCCTGTATGTACAGGCTCTGCTCACACTGCTCCCCCATTTGGTCCGAACACCATAACATGCTATGTTCCCTCAACACGCTATTCTTATCTGGAAGTGAGCGTTGTCTTCTAAAGCTCTTCTCTTCTTTTCCACTCTTAGAGCTTGAGCTTAGAGCTTCACCCTTCTTCCCTGCCCAAGGATATGTCCCAGCCTGAGTACCAGCCTTATTCCTCCAATATATCAACTCATGTGCCCATCTGGTCCCTTCACGTCACCTCCTGCCAACGCCTCCCATCTCCATAAGACACACTTTAGACTCTAACCAGAGCAGACATGTTTCTGTTCCAGAAAATCCCAGCTTCTCTCCGCCTTCTGCTGTGCCTTTTTGGAGAGCTGCTACTCCTTCCAAATTAAGCTTGTGTCACCTCATGGCTGAAGATGACCCATCTCCCAGGAGTTAGGGCTTCTTCCACAAGCAAGGTCTCCACATTGCACCACCATTACCCCAGCACTCAGCCCTGAAACCCATTCAGCATTTGCTGAACCAACATTTTGGTCATCTGGTCAAGTTCACTAACTATATTGAGGTGCTCAGTAGAAACTGGATTAATTAAGATTAATTAAATATACACACCTTTCTCCAAAGAGATGAATTGCGAAAGCACTTATATGTGTGTTGGTAAATGATACACATATGTGTATAAAAATCAGTCTCGCCTTTTTTGAGTACTAAAGTACAAATAGAAAAAAATTTAAAGAATTTTCTTGAGTTAAGGGAGATAAGAGTTTCACAAGAAGGGAGTCCATATTAGAAGAAGAGGGTAGAGGCAAGATTTAACGAGGTAAACTGGGGTGGGAAGTACAGCCCGGTCCCTCATCTCCCACAGTCAGCCCACATCCACCAAAGGCAACATACATGCGGATGCACTGACTGTGCAGACCCTGTGTGTGGGAATGAGGTGTGAGGGACTCAGCAGTGCTCCATCATGCTCCAGCAGCAGATCCAAGCCAACCCCTCCTCCACCATCTCCCAAAATAAGGGCGTCCAGATCCCCTTTCTGGAGAAGGGAGGGCCTCTACTAATTGTTACTCCCACCAAGGTCGTGACAGTTCAGGGGCAGGGGAACATGCCTAAAGGAAGGAAGGCCCCTAATACAGATGTAAAACTCGGGGACATCTACTCACCTAAGGTGGGAAATCATTTTAAGAAAGAAATGCTGCAATGCAGGTTGTCACTTCTGGCTATGGCTTAGTAAAAGTTTCTACTCCAAGCCCCAGGACGGATGTACCAATAAGTGTAGTCTGTCAGGCGCTCCATGAGCCCTCAGAGAAATCCCTACAACAGCAATTTTCAATCTTTTTAATCTCATGGCATACATAAACAAATTACTAAAATTCCATGGCACAATAAAGAAAATAAAATTCCATGGCACATCAGAAAATATATTAACTTTTGGCGATTTGACAAGAAAATTAAGTATAATTTTGATTCATTCATATCAGATGGCTATTGTTGTGTTGGCTATTGTCATTTTTTCATTTGACAACCTAAGGGAAAAGAAGTCAGTGCCCTGACTAAATAGTCAGCTGTTGCATGTTTTTAACATTAGTGCGGCACAGCAGTTGAAAATCGCTGCCCTTAGAGATTTCTGATTCATCCTTCTGTTTGCTCAGTTGGTTCATCTGGGGCGTATTTCAACTTGGGTTCAACCAGGAAAAAAACAAAACAAAAAAACACAGTAATTTAACCAGGGGAAGTTTAGTATAAAGAATATAATTGAGTAACTGTAAAGACACATTAAAACCCTAGGCCTACAGATGGAAAGTACACGAAGAAGACAAATGTGGAAGGGGCATTCGGGGCTTGCTGAAGTAGGTGTGAATGGCCTACAGTCCCTGGCACACGTCAGAGATGGTCACTCCATAGGAAAGCATCCCTCTGGGATGCAGGCACAAAGCCTGGAACACAGCATCCCATCCGAGGGCTACAGGAAACAAACTTTGGGGATGCAGGTGAGCCTAGACTACTGTGTGGGGGTGCAGAGAGGATTAGGGTGCAGAGGGGATCATGCACACAGAGGTAATCAAGGTGCTGCTGGAACTGGAACTGAAACTGGAACTGGAACTGGAACTGGAGGGGCCTCCCTCTGCAGGAGCTCAGCTCACCAGCGCATGGCTTGGCCAGCAGCAGCTCAGGGCTGCTGCTCAGGACAATATTGGGTGGCCAGCTCACTAGATGGCTGGGACCATGGGCTTTACAATGTGCACACACATGGGGCTAGGAGAGGGCGCAGAGAAGCAGTGACCTGGGCTGGGTGCAGGCTCTCCTGCCACTGCCGCTGCCAGAGCTGGTGCA